>OENG01000025.1:0-1200000 GCA_900239735.1 Blumeria hordei DH14 | reverse complement strand
TTGAAAACCCCTCGAAAATGTCAGTCCTAGCATAGTCTTCAGAGACCTGTTCCCCCTCTCGCACCACATCTCAGCTGCCTATCCTTCCTCAAGATGTAGAACTCCATTAGAGCATCAGTCCCCCATAAACCATGACCCGAGCTTTGTATATTATGATTTGATTTCCTCCTTGCGGGTATACGTAGCGTCGTAAATTTGTAGTCGGTGATGGCCGGTAATTAATGAGGCAAGCTCCTGTTTGCAATTGGAGTAACTTCTTTATTGGTTGTTGAGGCGAGATGAGGCGTGGTCAAAAGAAGGTTGAAGACTGAGATGAGGATGGTAAGAAAGGCATTGTCGAGAAGTTGTCAAATGGAGACATGCTTGAGGTTGCTTTCGACTTCGATTCGGATGCGATTCTTCTTGGCTATCCCAGATATGCAGAGCATACTGAGTGATTACACCGGCACTACTGGAAGGTGAAGAATTCGTCTTTACCGGCTGCTCAATAGATTGAATATATAGTTATACAAGCTGTACTCTCATTTGTGCTTAATCTACGCCGTGACATTATACTTGTTAAAAAGAAGCACCCTACAATGTAATTATCACTGGCAGATGTAACAGTTCTGATATATATAAAGCTTGGGCGTTTGTATGTCGAAAGGTAAGTTTATTTATTAACTGAAGAACAAATGTAATTGTTGGAATTTACCATATTTCTTACAATAATTGGCATTCCTTGCAAATATGAACAACTTTCCTACATACTCTATAATACATGCTGTATTCTACATTTTAACTTCTTTTTGCTAATAAGCTATTCTCTCATTCATTTGCATGTGCAGGGTAGTATGATACTAGATGCAAATGCAGTGAGAAACATAGCCATGTTTACTTTGCGACAAATAAGATGGCGTTAAGTGTCCCCTACGAACCTCCAGCTCTCACGGTAGAGTCTGCAGAGCCGAGATTGAGTAACACCTTTTCAACTTTGAGCTGAGTTATCTCCCCCTCCGTCAAAGATACGCTTCCGATAACACATAAGACGACCACGACGACGATAATGATGCTAGGAATGAGGAAGGATAATGCGGTACCAAACGCTACAACGGTAGTCAGAGAAGCCCTCGTCATATTACAACATGTGCTACCCACCGGCGGGCGAACAAAAAGCCCACGAAAGCAAAGTAAAAGACCCTTCCGCCCTCAAGACAAGCAGATTTCGACTCGTCAAAAATATCGTCCCTTCTAATCTATACTTCCGAATCTACTAGCCAGGAGGGCATCTGAAATACATGAGTTACCCGACGACCCCACGTCCGTAACGACTTTTGGATGCTAGGCTAGGCTCCTTCACGACAGTCACTCTCGACCAAGACTATTCTGACATCCTTTCACGATCTTCGATTTGTCCTGCGGCATGAATCAGGAAAAGAGGAAGGAGGAGGCTAGGAAGGTTGAAAGACGTTCTTAGGCATACACAGGTCTGCTGCGCCCGGCTGGCCGGCCTCTTCGTCATAGGAGAGCCCCGCACCCAGTGGTTTTTGAGACTTTTCCCTGCAGCTACACACCCGCAAATGGCCATCGTTTCGTTGGCTGGAGAGGGGAGATAATGACGGGATAACGGCTCCTCTTAGTGTGTACTCGAATGAAGACCTGTGGGGGTATCACTGTTGGAAAGAAGTCGTGAAGGGGGCATAGGAGGGAGTACACTACCCGAGGCATAGATACTCCCGGCCTGTAGGCAGAAAGGACCTACCTGTCTTTTACATAGTCATAGACTTTATAGGACAATAAACACAAACAAAAAAGATGGCGTTAATGGTGCGGGGTCAGTACTGCTTTATTCCCCACACAATTGTTTCGTGGTCAGCTGTGCTGAAGACTTTTTACTGTAATAATTGTTGTTCGCAGACCCACTTTAACTCTAGGATACGCACACATAAATTCGCATCTTACATGTAACTTAGAACTTTAATGGAAACAATATTCTTTGAGCTTTACTTTCTGCTCGTCTTACTCGGAAATCGCAATAGTAATGCTATATCTAATGCCCTTTATTTACATGATTCCAATATTCCAAACACTAGTAGCTGTCCTCCAGTTGTGCTCCCATTATTCAGGTGCGGGTTAGTTTCTAACGTCTCAAACATAGGCAGTTTCAGACTTTCAATACAAGCGTAACTTAGCGCTGACACTAAGGATATTTCTGTGCTGAATAGCACAGGCTACAGGGATCCTATCGGCTTACTATCCGTCACAGCAGAGTACTAATGTGCAAGGGAAGCAAGAAGGTAGGTTCAATAGGGGTTTTATTAACTGGCCTTAGAGCCTAACGGGAGTAAGTATTCTATAAGTACCATACCCAATCTCGCTTCCACGCGATCAATATGGCTAGCCTGATACATCATCAAGAGTGTATTATCCCTGCTACGCACTGACACATTCACAATAATACTTAATCTAAAGAGAGAAGACTCTCATTGCTACATAGAAATTACAGAGTATGGAATCCCAGATTAACCTCATGCCAAGTTTAGCCTAGTGATAGGGCATCATTGGGAAGAAACAAGCGCCTAGATATCTACAGGCTACGGCTGTCACATATTCTATTCTATTCTATTCTATTACATAAATTACCTGTGACATCAACTATTACACTGTCTCTAAGTCCACTCTGTTACTATAACACATTAACTAGTCATGTGAGATAGATCACATGACCCAATTGGCATACAAGGGTTGACCCCTTGTTGTTTTTATATTCTATGAGATTAGATGTAGAGAGAAATCATCAACAAAATCAAATATATCACAGCTTTACCTACTCCAGTAGAAACTTGATATCATCCTGTAATCCCAACACTGATCAGTGGTTAACTTTACAGTTGGACCACAGAGAAGCAAGGTAATCAACAGAAGAGACACTTCCTTTGGAGGTTAGTTAACTAATCAAGAATCCTTATGAAATGTGCTAGAGGCATCCTTAGAGAAAAAGCGGAATCACACGCCCGCAGTAATCTAAGAGATTTCAAAGACTTGTGACAAATCAGCTAAGTTCTAAAAACTGTGTTTTGATTCACTTGTTGCATCCATCTGTTGGAAAAATCGTGCAATGAAATGGGCGCAATATTTATGGAACAAAAGTAGAAGTTGACTAAAAGAGTGTCATGTTTGGATTACAGCTAAAGGTGTGGGAAGTGTGCGCTACAAGTACAAGTGTAAGCGACACGTAGTCTAAGCCACACCATAAACGAGTGTGGCGCCATCTAGGCATAGAAAACCTCCCATAACCTCCTTGTGCCCACGCCATACAGCCGCTCGTATATCTAATAGGTAGCCTGAAGCGCTACCATATTACCCATTCCAACCTCTTAAACATACACAAGATTGTGTCGGGAACCTAGATAAAATGAAGGGCCCATACTTCCATAACACACTGTGTCTCCGTTTCCAACACCATCACGCACAACAAAAACGCGCAACGAAAAAACCACCAGGGCTCATACAAAGTTGCAATTATTGCCAAAAGCATTGTTTAAGTTTTAAATTTATATTATGACACTCGGTTGTTAGTAATAGCTTTAGTCAAACAACAAAGTCGACGGCTAGTTAAGATGTCTGTTCAACTTCCTCCTGAACTTCAAAAGTACAAGAAGTACATTGATATGAGCAAGTGGGATGATAACAAGATAGATCCATACATTGAGGATGCAAATGCCAAGACTTTACAAACATATATAGCTCAAAGGCTAGCCTGGTACGCTGAAATTGATTACACAGCTGGGCGGCTATGAGAGCTTTATGGAGAGGACTTTAAAAAGTGGACTTTGGGGATGATGGATAAATGCAAAGTGGATATACTCTATCTCCTGAGAGATTCGTTGACTAAAAATGGTGTATACGTGCCAAGGGATAACAGAAGGCTAGCCATCAGGTTACTTGAAGTTACTAACAAAGAAGAAGAACATGAATGGACACAAGAAGAGATAGAAATACAGAACAGGAGAGGAGGAGGTTTCTCTTCTGCATATGTTTCAACAAGTACAGGATCCTGCTCATTCTCAACAGTCGGACAACCCCAAGATATGAAGAAAGAAACCAATGTTCCTGGGAGACAAGTTAATAAGCCACTAGGCTCAGATCAAGTACTCCAAACTCCTCAAAATCAGTCTCGACAGACTTCTGCATATAAAGTTCCAATACCAATGATAAGCTCTCAGAATCCAGCAGCTATCTGCGATGCTTCAGGACCACTACCAGATACATTTAATTTTCCAGCCCCCCCTGATGGGTTCGAGAGACAGCTCACAGATCTTCGAAAACAATATACTCTCAAGGGGAGAGGTTAGGACAGTGTTCCACAGGGTGCGTGTTACGGTTTGACCGTTATTTGAGCTTAGGCGAATAACCTAAGCGTAATATTAAGGATGTTTAAGAAAAGGCTGTATGGGGGGGGTAGATTAAGCTGAACGAAACGGCACTACTAATCAGGAGGTTGGAGCGTTAGCACAATAAGTGATACCTGGCATTGCGTGGCTGGGTAGCAAGTATAATGCCTATGGATAAGTCATCAGTCTATAGACCCACAAAGATCAACTCTTATAAGTACCTGTTAGTAGTAGCTAGAGTTCTCTTTTCTTCTTATATAGTTTAATAAATTGATTTACTCATCACCAACTCGATTTCTGTCACAGTGCGTATGTGGTCTAACGGAGATCTAGGTGGTACATGAAGGTGATGAGTGGGTTGAAGGGATGACTGGTCTTCTCTAGGAAGAGACAAATAGGTAGATAGTAGCAATAGAGGCTACACGTGGGTCTTGCTAATAAAGAGCTGGAAAGAGATAAATGGTCTTCCCGAAGAAGAGTTGGGTAAACAAATGTATTGTTAAGGTAATTGAAGAAGACGTTGCGTGAAGAATAATGCTTCTTCACACCGAGTATTTATATACATAAAATTATCAAATAGCACGTAACACACAGCCTCTATGCCAAACAATCTGCTACACATCACCTAATGAAACTAGCCTAATCTTATCAGTCTTCTTTGCTGGTTTTAAAAATGCATTGAACTATTATTTGTGTTTTAGCCTAGCCGTCCACATGACGTTTCATATTACGCTATGCTGCAACAATCCATGAAATAAACTGATAACAATAATAAGTTTGGTGACCAATTGTATGATATTCTCTCGACTTAGCTTATGATTTTCTATGATTATTTTAGCAAAGTAGGTATCAAGGAGGATCAGTACCACAACGCTTATTCATCAATGTTAAAGGATAGAGCTCGTGATTTCTATTACAAACATCTTGCTTATAAATGTTATACTTTTGAAAAAATGATTGAACTTACAAGAGCATCCTTTGAAACAGAATCAAACAAGCAAGAATATCTCACTCTTTGGAGAATAATAACCCTTTGAAGGGTTAAAGAAACTTACCCTGAAAAGAGAACCTCGGAGTGTTTTCAGATAATGATCAATCAGCTTGAGAAAGTTCAGAGTGGATTATGGAGATCTTATCAAATAGATCAGAGTATTAGAGATCAAGTACTTAACGGCTGTGAAGGAATAAAAGAATGCAAACTGGCTCTAACTAATCCCAGTAAAATGTTTGAGGGTCTTTTTGCTTAAATAAGAAACGCAATTCGCACCCGAGAACAGCAATCTAGGGTTGAAAATCAATTTATAACAGACTCTGTTGACCAATCTGTGGATACTAACCTTGAATTTGATCAAAATTATACCAAAAGGAAGTGTGGGGGAGGGGGTCGAATTCAGAGAAATGGCCGAGGAAACAATTCTAATTTTAGAGGCAACCCTAGAGGGAACTTTCGTGAAAAAGGCTATCAGTTCCAATCTCAAAATACTAGAAGAGGAACTGGCTTCCATAAGAAGAAGTGCTACATATGTGGTAAGACTGATTGCTGTCCCACAGCCTACTCCCTCAGTGAGCGAAGGGAAGCGTATTCAAAGTTCCAAATTCAGGCTTACTTCCAGGGCCAATCTGTTTCTTCAGCCTATTATCACGCGTTTTTGGCCGATTGAGAAGGCATTTAGGGCATCACAAGCAATCAAGCGAATGAAGTGGACCAGTTTTTGAACAAGTGGGAAAAAGAGGGAAATATTGAACCTTTGCAAGGTGTGGACTATAACGGCTGTTAAGCCTAATTATCCCTGTAGCCTACGCTAGCTAGCGCAGGCAATGAGATCAATGGTGTCATCCAGAATCTTCTAGGAAGTTGTCAAAGAATCCAAACAATTCTGGTCATGGAGGGAATCCTATGGAAGGAGGAGTATTCTGGATTATATATATTTGTAGTCACTAGCTGTTAGAATTCTCTCACTAGAGAATTAAAATTAATATACTGTACCTACAAGATCGCCCATGCATTTTGTTATGAAACTGTGACATGGACAGTCACTTTGAGCAGCTTATTACCAAATTTGGCCCTATTGACCCACATGAAACAATCCAACATTTGAATAACCAATCTGTAATGTATGTTGTATTGAAAAAGGATATCTTCAGAACTCAGAAGCAAATGAACTTGCCTACAGAACAAGAAAATGTTTCATGGCCAATCCAATCTAGTTCAGCAGGGGAAATAGATAGCTCGATCACATCTAGGTATTCAGATCAGAATTTCACGGTATAATACCTGACACTGGAGCGGCAGGAGTATCAACTGCAGATCGGCCTCGAGTAATAGCGCTCCAAAATCTAGATTTAAGTGTTAAAATTGATGATTCAAAGGCAGGGGAATCACGAATTCGCTTCGGTAAAGGTGACGCTCTCTCACTAGGCATAATCAAGGTAATGACCCCTGTAGGTATCATTACCTTTCATGTAATACTATTAATTTCATGGATAAACGCAGTAGAAGCTAGGATGGTGTTTCATGGGGAGTTCCATGCCAAAATAAAACGTAGTGTTAGATTGAGTTCCTAAACAATTAGGACATACTCAGGAACATAGGGTCGTTTCATAGGAATTACGTAGTATCACTGTTCGAGACAGTGCTTAGGGCTGTCCTATTATCTGATGTACATATATACTCAGCGTGAAGAAGTATTCTTCTTCACGCAACGTCTTCTGTTTATACTCATACCTATTGTTCACCTACTTATCTCTTCTCTAAAGAAGACCGCCGTTATTGTACCATCCTCACCCATTACTTACCTTACCTTTACCTCTTCCGTGAACCCTATACCTCACGCTGATTTATACCTCCTACTCTTAGGAATCACCACTATCCTCCACATCTATAACCCACTTGTACCCAACTCGTACCCTACGGAATACCGATAATACAGTGCCTTGAGAATTAAACACACCGTTCCTTCTCTGTCTGCAAGATATGAAACAAATGGGAGTGTATCTCGACAACCTGAAGAATGTCTTGATCCAAGGTCAGAAGATTGTTCCAATAATTATGAAATTCGGATATCCATGGATGCTTCTACACCCTGAAAAGAGTATTGCATACTGCCATCTCACAGAAAAAGAATTGCGTACTTTACATCGTCGTTTTGGCTACCCGTCTGTGCGAAGACTAGTGGACCTTCTTCATGGAGCTGGAGACCATGTAGAGAATAAGGTAGTGGAGAAGCTTACTCGGTTCTGTCGCCAGTGTCAGCTCTACAGGAAGGCTCCTGGGAGATTCAAGTTTTGACTACCTGAAGAAAATGACTTCAATCACACTATTTCAATTAATATTGTTAATCTTGAAGGCGACAATGCTCCTTATGTAATCAATATGGCTACGAGTTATCAAGCAGGTCGATTCCTCCATGATATGTCAACAGCTACAGTGTGGAATTCTCTCCGAGTCTGTTGGATGGACGTGCACCTAGGACCACCTGATTTTCTTACCCATGACGCAGGGACAAATTTATCTCCAAAGGAATTCCAGCAAAATGCTAAGTCGATGGGAATTTAAGTTCATGAAGTCCCTGTAGATGCCCACCATAGTATTGGTAAAGTGGAAAGGTATCATGCACTCTTACAACGAGCTTATCGGATTATCTGCGCCGAACTACGGGATCAGGGAGTGTCTAAAGAGGTTGAACTCCAAATGGCGTTTGAAGCAATCAATGATTCAGTAGGACCTCGAGGACTGCTTCCTACACTACTAGTTTACGGCGCGTATCCTCGGATGACGAAAGATTCTGCTCCATCTCCCTCTTTCTGTCACAGTTTTGTTATAGATGCTGGGGCGATCAAATATACAAAGGTTGTTTATTATTTTCTATACCACAATATGTGTGTCCTAACTCAACTATTTATACACTGATTAGGCTATCTAGAATATTCCTTCCTGTCTGATACTAGCTTCTGTTATGTTCCCCTGATACCAGTTCACAGTCTCACTGCCAGTTGCTAGAATCTTCTAGTCATGTTCAGAATAAACTAGAGTGAAGTTTCGCCTTTCACAGAATTGTTGAGGCACCTGATTAAAATCACGTCATACAGGACAATTATTGGCTCACTAGCCGTTACACTTTCACTGTTAGAGCTAAAACAATTGAAAAGACCATGGGGGAAATCCGAAGAATTTGTGCAGAAAGGAATGTAAAAGACGCGCTGGCCACTCGGAATGGGCCCAATACACTACCAGTCATAAATCTCGAACTTCAATCAGAAGTCCTTGTATGGAGAGAAAATAAAGGCTGGAAGGGGCCCTACAAGTTGTTAGCAATTGATGTCTATCACCAGGAATGTACAATTGAGATGCCCTATGGACCTTTAAAGTTTAGATCATCTGTAGTAAAGCCATATTATAAAGAAGAGGACGATTTTCCAATCGAAACACCTGGGACTGACGACTATTCCGAGCCAGATTTGTATAATAGTCTTGCCAACAATGATTACATACCACCTGACTCACCTAACAAACCCATCGAGCCAATACAAAGAAGAAGAGGAAGGCCGAAAGGGTCAAATAACCGTCCCAAACCTAATTTGGAATTAATGTTCAATGGACTCAGTGAAATGGATACCACTGACAAAATTGATTCCACCAATAGAAAAGACAATGCTCAGCTACCAGAAGATTGTTTTCTCTCAGCTAAGGAAGAAGCAGACCGTGAAATTTCTCGCAAGCTTCGGAAAGAAGGAATCATCAACACTCCCGGAGAGCCATTCAAAGCTGCAGATTGCACTGAATTTGAAAGTCTTCTCAAAAATGAAGTCATTAAAATTGTTAAGTATGACATTGCTGAGCACGGCAAATTAAGACTATTCAATTCTCGATTTTTACGTGAAATTAAGGGTAAAGGCTCTAGTACACCTTATGAAAAAACAAGAATGGTGAGATCTACCTGGGGTGATAATGAAAAGCGGGAAATATTAACGCAATCACCTACACTTCAGCGAGCAAGTCAGCGCCTTCTTGCAGCAATTGCACTTTCTCTTCTTGCGTTAAAGGATAAGAAAATTGGTGTATGGCTTCGTGATATTGGCCAGGCTTATACCCAGTCAACTAGTGTATTGAACAGACTATTTTGCGCCAAGATTCCGGAGGACTTTCAAGATGCCTACCACAAAGATTCTATTATGGTTATTCTCAAGCCACTATATGGAATACCCGAAGCAGGTACCCACTGGTGGGTGACTTACTTTGGTCATCACAAGAATGAATTGGGGATGGAGCCTTCTACATACGATCCGTGTCTGTTAATAACGAAAGATAAGGATATATTTGGACTAGTAGGCATGCAAACAGACGATACTTTAATTATTGGCGAAGATAGCTTTTCACAGCGCGAGGAAGCCAAACTAAAATTCAAAGCAAAGCCTAAAGAAAAGCTCACTACAAAAGCCCCTCTTATATTCAATGGATGTATGTTTATCCTGACCGAAGATGGAACCATTGATCTACGTTAGAAAGGGCAAGCAAATAAAATCGAGTTAGTTACTGATAAGGATTCATATGTTAAACAGCGCGCTCGAGGTGCTTACATTGCTTCAATATGTCAGCCGGAAGCCTGTTATGACCTCTCAGTGGCCGCACAGCACCAAGAACCTTCCAATGAACATATATGCAAACTTAATAAGAGATTAAGCTGGCAAAAAGTTAAGTTGAATCGAGGGCTGAGAAATATTGTTGTAGAACTTGATTCGGCAAAGCTCTTTGTATTTCTGGATGGATCCTTTGCAAATAACCAAGACCTCAGCTCTCAGATCGGATTTGTAATTGTTCTTGCTAATGAGACAGCAGAAGAGGAACATAAGTTCACTCTGCAAGGAAATATTGTCCATTATAGTTCGACCCAAAAGCAAGAGAGTGACCCGAAGCGTCTTAGCGTCTGAGATATATGGAATGGTTGCAGGTGTGGATATAGCATATGCTATCAGTACCACCCTAATGATGATCACTAAGCAGCTCGATCTCCCTTCAATCCCAACTATAGTATGCCCTGTGTAACAGTTGTGAACTATACTAAGCATGCGCTCGCCTGATCATACTCATCTTGATCTGGTTAGGCTTGGCTGATAATCTTCCGGCCTCGGCACACAGACTCATTTTCCCTTCACAAATGTCTGGTTAAACTCGGCACCACCAAAGAAAAGCATCTCATGATTGACATTATGGCACTCCGCCAATCATATGAGGGCCGTGAACTGTATGAGATCCGCTGGATCAAAGGATTAGATAATCCGGCTGACGCAATGACAAAGAGCAATCCTAACTGTTGGAATACTTCGGTGGTAATTGATTTCACAAGCTTGATGTAGCAGTAATAATTATGGTACGTATAAAAATTGATCTATCTCTCCCCTGTCTACCTAGAAGGAAACATCCATAAACCGTAAAACCCCCTGTCTCCTAACGCCATTCCCAAACAGGTACCTCATTACTCATCAACACAATTAGTCATTAGTTCTAAGGAAATACATATTGATCATTGAATTGTTAAGTCATTAAACACTAACATAGCGCTACAAATGTTGGTTGAAATGAACAGGCTCAAAGTGAGGGTTGAAGGATGGGTAAAAATGTTAGAAAATGAAGTATAATCCTATTAGTAACAATTACCTTCATTACGTAAGGCTTCCCAACGCAATCCCTACATCCGCTATTTACACTTTAGTCCCATCTCCCCTGTAAGGTTTGCACGAACAGGTACTAGTGTGACTCTAATTCTATGACAAGGGAATACAGCGTAAATGATTGTCTACTACAACTTACTGCTTTTACTTAAATATATTATTACGTCGTTTTTTATGGTCTTGATCAATATCTTTTTATTTATAAACAAATAATCAATTCACTATTCTCCGCTCTACTTTAAGTGATACTCTATCTCTTTCTACAAAAAAGGAATTAATTCGATCTTTAGGATTGACATAAGTCAATATACTTCATTTGGAGAGTTTCATTGGTCAGGCAAAGAGTGACGGGCTTTGCCCGGACTGGGACTGGTCATTAGGACCACTCCGTCTCCAAGGTTAGGTAGTGGCAGAGCAGCGCTCCTGGATAGACGAAAGAGGACTCTAAGGGGGTATTAAAGGGGGTACGTACCAGATGGGGGAGTACAATACAAGAGAAGAGTGCCAGGGAGAAAGGATGATTCTCAGGGGCCAAGGAATATAGCGGGGAGAAAGGATTAATTCCCATATGGCTAAAGGGGGGAATTAATACTAGCATACGCGGAAGACATAAATGTTGTGCTGGTGATGGCTAGGATTACGATGCACAAGGGTAATGATCACTGAGGGTGAAGGAAGAACTTTCCAGGTGGCTCCATGATGAGTAGAGGAACAATGTGGCACTGTATGGAAAGTGTTTCTATATAATACTACCATATGGAGGATACTGCTGTAATCCTAGTCCGTGCTAACATAACGTAGAGACGTGCATGGTCTAGGTCATGGATTAATATAGTCGCTGTGCCTACACAATTGAGGTAAGCTACGTAGTGGTTGTAGAGATCTGTTGAGGATCAGGATGTTGAGAAGTGATAGCAGTGCACGGACCAGCTTCTCATGTATTTAGACAGGTGGTCAGGCACTGCCCCCAAAAGTGTCCAACATAGATCACACACTTTATCCAATATACTTTAGTAAATAATAATCCCTTCTAAAGTCTACAACTCAGTTCTCGAGCATTATATCACAACTGTCTCTAAGTCTATCCCAAGAATATCTCCAGTGCTCATCATTCACAACAGGTTACGGCCCCGGCGTTTTCCTCTGCACACGAGTTAAACATGTCCAAAAACACTTCACTCGTCATCCTCGGCGAAACAGATTCTTTCAGCCGATGGGACGCATCACTTCGGGCACAATTGGCCAAACGCGACCTCACCGGCCACGTCATCCACGATGATCCCGACGTCGATCCCATCTTTCGACCGAGTGAACCAAAACGTGAAGATCAAATAACAAATGATGCCTGGGAGGAGATATGGAGGACTCACCGAAGAGCAGTCTTGACATGGAAGAACCATGAGACAGAGGCGAGGAATATAATCCTCGAACGTCTCAGCGAGAAAGTCTGGCCCAGGGACCACATAGGACTTTCCGCCAAAGCCCTGTACGACAGCATCTCTTCGCCTAGAAGAGAAATGTCCTCGGCCACCTACATCGATGCGCTCCGACAATTCCAAGCAGTCAAGTTCACCGACTCAATAGAGCGGTACTGCAACGAATTCCAGACTGCTTATCAGAATATGATCACCGCAGCTGAAGCCCTTAGTATGTCCGATGACAAACCAACCAAATGGGCCATTTCTGAGGCCGCAGCTGCGGGATTCTTTTTAGTCGGGACTATTCACGTCCCCTGGTTAAGCTCCTGGAGAGACAACAGAGCCATCGATGCTTCAGACAGACCGACATCCCTAAGGTCAATGATGTCATCACTTCGCACTGTTGCTGCAAACAATCATAGGCAAAATAACACCTATGAACCCATCCACAGCGCTTCCGCAGCCAATCCGAAATCATCACCAAATCCCGACGCCATGTGCAAGAGATGTAAGCATAAACATACTAATAAAAAATGCTTCAAGCAACATCCAGAACTTGCAACTGGCCAGAAAGGGCAGAAATGGAAGGAGAATTTCCAAAAATATGGTGAAAGATTGGGAAAAGGGAAGGCAATCGCTGAGGCCAGCGACAGTGAAGATGAGGAATATTATAGGAGTCAAATGGATTTCACAGACTAAACCATCATGATGAAGTATTGAAGGTAGGAGCGAAGATGTACTATCTTCGTACGTCATATCTTCGTCGATTTATACTCTAGAATTCTCCCTGTCATGACATCATCTAGATCGGAATAATCTTACTTGGGTGTTCATGACGTCAATTAATCAATAGCATGCGATATTCTTAAGTCACTGAGAGTATGATATCACCGAAAGTATGACATCATGAAACTCATGATATAATGGAAAGTGTGATGGTTAACTGGATTGGGCTATGTATATAAGAGAGTTAGTATTAGAATATTCAGCCCTCACGCAACGTCTTCTGAAAAATATATACGCTTCTCCTTCTAATTTCATCTCTTCTTTGGGAAGACCATTACACTGCCTCACTTCTTTTGTCTCCTTCACTCCTCTCAGTGACACCTCAGCCTAAGTTATTGTTGTATGATCCCCATTCCATTTACGATCTCATTTCGTACCCTGTGGAACTATCGCTATATTAGACTCCTTGAGATTACGTTGCGTCAGTTATCTACACTGTACGAAAATGACATCCGTTCCTCTGCCGGTATGGAACCCTCCAAACACGCTCGAAGAATTCAAGGAGCAATTCGAAAAGGACTCCTCTCAACTCTATAACCAATTATCCGCCCTAGTTCGCCGCTATCGTATTGAAAGAGACACGGCTCGTACCCAACTTGTTCAAGCAAATCAATCAATTGATATGCTTGAAGAACAAACCACCAAATTAAATGTAGATTTAAATATCGCAAGAGCTGGGAAAACCTCCGCAACAGATACATCAATAACAGATACAGAAAAGGGAATTAGCCATTTTCGATCGGAAAAATTTCCGGATCCTGAAAAATATCAAGGAGCCCGTTCAAAACTGCCAGGCTTCTTAACTCAATTGAAAATGAAATTAGAAGTCAATTCCGACCGTTTTCGAAACGAATCAGCAAAAGTTATATACTCTATAAGTCGATTGGAAGGAAAAGCCTTAGATCAAATAGTACCACTAGTCACTTCGAACCCCACTGCACCATTCTCCTCTGTTGATGCTTTCGTTTCGTATTTGGAATCATCGTTCGGCGATCCAGATCCTCGCGGCACGGCACGTCGTGAGCTCACTAAATTAAAACAGGGAAAAGGAGATTTTGCGTCATATTACTCTCAGTTCCTTCGTATAATGGCTTACTTAGATTACAACGAATGTGCAAAAATTGACGCGCTGACTGAAGGGCTATCAGAGGAATTAAAAGATGCACTAACGTACCGCACTGATCCAGCAAAGACTCTTGAAACTTATGCTGCTATGCTAATGAAAATTGACAACCAAGTACGAGGTCGGAAAGCTGAAAAAGAAATTCGCAATAATCTGGGTCAATTCTCGACCACTATGGCTCCACATCCTTCTCACATTCCCGGGGGTCTAGCACCAATGGACCTCTCAGCAATTCAAATTACAACAATGTCACGACCTGCTCCTGAAAAGAGGTATGAATTCAGAAATGGTCAACGAAAAATTTCAGCAGATGAAAAGCAGTGGCGACGGAATAATAATTTGTGCATATATTGTGCAGGCTCAGGTCACGTTTTATCCAATTGTCCATCGGCAACCCGCTCGAAGGGTAATCAACCAACTATAAATGCCGCACTCCTGACACCTACACTAGAAGACACTGCAGTTTCCCATGACGTTGAAATTTCGACTTGTGAAAAGGGTTTTCAAATGTCCCAGGTCTGAAAGATGGCTCTTGCCTGGGACCGTCAGATGTCTCTTCAAAAAATACGTTGTCAATTTCCAGTATCTCAGTGTCTCCGATAGAAGATAAATTAGATGGGACTCATATGGTTGCTGCTTGTACAGTAGCAGTTAATAAAGAATCTATTCTAACCCATGCTCTAATCGATACTGGCTGCTCAGGTTTTGCATTTATTGATGAAACATTCGCACGTCATCACAAAATTCCCATGTCCCTTCTTCAATCACCTCGTAATCTTCAGTTAATCGACGGAAGACCGATCTCTTCAGGACAAATAACTCATATCTGTCATCTACCCATGTCCGTTCAATTACACAAAGAAATTGTCCCATTTTTTGTCACTAAACTGGGATCATATCCTCTTGTACTGGGTATACCTTGGCTTCAGCTGCACGACCCTATTTTACGCTTTAAAGAAAATACCATCATGTTTGACTCTAATTACTGCAAAGTAAATTGTAATACTTCTAAGAATTTAAATGCCATTCAATGTATTAGGCCTCCAAAAAGCTTGCAGCAAGTAAATCCGAAAACTCTCCGCCACATAGCAGGCAAACATAATCTTTATATTCAAGCGACAAGCCTCAAGGAAATTCAACATGCTCTTGAAAATTCGAATGAGCAAGGATGGACAAAGAAAATCCCTCAGAGGTATAAAACATATTATGGGATGATGGATGACGCGCAGGCAAAAGCGTTGCCACCCCGACGTCCCTACGACCATAAAATACCCCTCAAGGAAGAAAAAGAGCCACCATTTCGTCCACTTTATGGCATGTCTAGAGAAGAATTAACGACCCTCAAAGAGTATATTGAAGAAAATCTACA
Source organism: Blumeria hordei DH14 (assembly GCA_900239735.1). Lineage (NCBI taxonomy): Eukaryota > Fungi > Ascomycota > Leotiomycetes > Helotiales > Erysiphaceae > Blumeria > Blumeria hordei. The sequence goes on along the minus strand of OENG01000025.1, from coordinate 1,184,262 downwards.
CAAAGGATTTATCAGACCAAGTTCGTCACCAGCCGGTGCCCCTGTTTTGTTTGTTAAAAAGGCCGACGGAACTCTGCGTCTTTGCGTAGACTACAGAGGATTAAACGAAATAACTATAAAAAACCGCTACCCATTACCCTTGATACGCGAGACTCTCGACCGTCTCTCAAAAGCTAAGTGGTACACTAAACTTGACCTTCGTCAAGGATATAATCAAATAAGAATTGCAGAAGGTGAAGAGTGGAAAACTGCTTTTAGAACTCGCTATGGACATTTTGAGTATTTGGTTATGCCATTTGGACTCACTAATGCCCCGGCTACATTTCAACATTTCATAAATGATTGTGTCCGAGATTACTTGGATGTGTTTTGTACCGCCTATCTTGACGATATTTTAATTTACAGCAACAACTTAAAGGACCATGAAATTCACGTTGAAAAGGTTCTGCAGGCGCTTAAAAGAAACAGAGTTTTTTTAAAACCAGAGAAATGCGAGTTTCACACACAAAGTACAAAGTATCTTGGCTTAATAATAAGTCCGAATGGTATCCAAATGGATCCAGATAAAGTGGAAACAGTAAAAAATTGGACTAGACCAAAAAACATTAAAGATGTTCAGGCATTTTTAGGGTTTTCGAATTTCTATCGCAGATTCATACATGGATTCTCAAGACTTGCAGCTCCATTAACAACATTAACTCGTAAAAATGTAAAATTTAAATGGACCGTCGAAGCACAAAATGCTTTCGAATATTTAAAGAAAGCATTTACGACGGCACCCATATTAGCACATTTTGATCCTGACAAAGAAATAACTGTAGAAACGGACGCATCAGATTATGTTTCTGCAGGTATACTCTCTCAGAGGGGCGAAAATGGATGCCTTCAACCTGTTGCATATTTTTCCAAAAAACACTCACCATCAGAATGTAATTACGAAATTTATGATAAGGAGCTTTTAGCAATTATCAGAGCATTTGAAGAGTGGCGGCCAGAGCTTGAAGGTGCCGCTCACCCAATTACCGTTCTTTCCGATCACAAAAATTTGGAGTACTTTATGAGTACTAAACAGCTTAATCGTCGCCAAGCTCGGTGGTCAGAATATCTTTCTCGGTTCAACTTTATCATCAAATTCAGACCGGGAAAACTAGGTGGTAAGCCAGACGCATTGACCAGAAGATCATCAGACCAACCTGGAAAAGAAGACGAACGACGACTAAATCAAAGCCAGGTTATCTTGAAAAAAGAAAACCTCCAGTCCGACAAAAACTTAAGCTTTTTTGCATGTCACACAGATCCACAACTTAGCCATGACAGCACTTCGCTGGAGAGCTTGTTTCACAAGGCTTATCTGCTTGACCCTTTCCCACAAAAAGTGATAGATATGAAAAATAAGGGCATAAAGCAAAGTAAAGATATATCCTTAGCGGAATGCTCAGAAGTAGAAGGGAGACTATTGTATAGAAACACACACTATGTACCAGATTACGAACCATTAAAGCTTCATATACTTCAACAATATCACGATGCCGCTCCAGCAGGGCATCCCGGCCGAGACAAAACATTCGAGCTTATCAGCAGGGACTATTACTGGCCAAAAATGCGGAAATATATTGCCAGATATATACGAAATTGCCATGTATGTCAACGAAGTAAACCTCAAAATCACAGTCAGTATGGAACTCTTCAACCGCTGCCAATTCCCGAACAACCTTGGAGAGAAGTATCGATGGATTTCGTCACCGGACTACCAGAAAGCGAAGGATTTGATGTCATTATGGTAGTTGTTGATCGGTTAACCAAGATGCGACGCTTTATACCTTGTAATACAACGGTGAACTCTGAAGATGTAGCAAGCATTTTTCTTCGCAATATATGGAAGCTACATGGCCTACCAACCCATATAACTTCCGATCGAGGGACACAATTTACGGCGAAATTCTGGAAATTTCTGTGCAAGCACCTTGGTATTAAAGCAAGAATGTCAACTGCATTTCATCCCGAGACCGATGGCCAAACAGAAAGATTAAATGCTATTATGGAACAGTATCTTCGTAGTTATGTTTCTTACCAACAAACTGATTGGGTTCACTGGTTGCCTATGGCCGAATTTTCCGCCAACAATCAAGTATCAGCATCAACCAAAGCAACTCCGTTCTTCAGTAATTATGGCTTTCATCCTCGATTCACGATCAACCTAAGACCTCATGAAAAATCAATCCCAAGTCTAAACGCCAAAGACTTTGCGACTAAAATGAGAACGCTTCACGACTACCTTAGAACTAATATTCGAGTTGTACAAGACCGACATGAACAAGAAATAAATAAAAACCAGAACACCAGCACCTCATTACAAAGTTGGAGATATGGTCTTTTTATCTACAAAAAATATAAGAACAACTCGCAACTCACAATAATTAGACTGGAGGAAGCTAGGCCCATTTCCAATAGACAAGATCATTTCAAATCACGCGTATCGTCTTAAATTACCAAAAACAATTCAAGTACATCCAGTGTTTCATGTTTCACTACTTAGCCCTGCAGCAAACGACCCAGTGCCGGGTCAAACACGGGCGCCGCCACCACCTGTAATAGTAAACCAAGAAGAAGAATATAGTGTGCAAGAGATTTACGACTCACGTCTGACTAAGCCTCATGGTCTTCAATATCTCGTCAAATGGACTGGTGAAAATGATGCAACCTGGGAACCAGCCGTCAATCTTAATGATACCGTGGCTGTAGACGTATTCCATTCTCACTACCCCAATAAACCAGGCCCGTTAAATAAAAATTATACATCTCAGCCTCGCAGGAGCTCGCGTTTTAGAAAGGGGGCTACTTTCACAGACTAAACCATCATGATGAAGTATTGAAGGTAGGAGCGAAGATGTACTATCTTCGTACGTCATATCTTCGTCGATTAATACTCTAGAATTCTCCCTGTCATGACATCATCTAGATCGGAATAATCTTACTTGGGTGTTCATGACGTCAATTAATCAATAGCATGCGATATTCTTAAGTCACTGAGAGTATGATATCACCGAAAGTATGACATCATGAAACTCATGATATTATGGAAAGTGTGATGGTTAACTGGATTGGGCTATGTATATAAGAGAGTTAGTATTAGAATATTCAGCCCTCACGCAACGTCTTCTGAAAAATATATACGCTTCTCCTTCTAACTTCATCTCTTCTTTGGGAAGACCATTACACTGCCTCACTTCTTTTGTCTCCTTCACTCCTCTCAGTGACACCTCAGCCTAAGTTATTGTTGTATGATCCCCATTCCATTTACGATCTCATTTTGTACCCTGTGGAACTATCGCTATATTAGACTCCTTGAGAATGGAAGCGCTGCTTAGCGAGCCCTGTGACGGAAAATTATCAAGCGGAGTAGCTGCATAAGCATCCAGATACAATAAACTACCTATGATCTATGACACGGGTGCTTCGCACCACTTTTTGCCTGATAGATCCGTGTTTGCTGAAATATACAATCGACAAAATCCCTTTTGATTTGACCAAGCCGTAGGTAGATCATCGCTAACTGAACAAGGAAGCGCAACTATAAAGATCGGGCAACAACAATTGATTTTAAATGACTGCCTATACTCACCCAGATCGGCCTCTGGTATTGTCTCCGCAGGTAGACTACAAAGAATAGCAGGGGTGTTCCCTGACTATGCCAAAATGCTCCTAGTAAAACATAATCATGAAAAGAGAGACGTGCCCATTGCCCGACTAATTCTCCACAACGACGTCTATTACATTCATCCCCTGTTACATGACAAGCGCATCAAAGATAAATCCATCGCAGCACCTGGGGTAGCGAGGATTCAGAAGACCAGCAATGCGCAACGCTGGCATCAAAGACTAGGACACATCGCACAAAACATTCTCAAGAAGACAAAAGATCACTCTTTAGGACTTGAAGGCATTGACACAAGTGATCTTAAAATATGCGAAACATGCCATCTAAGCAAGGCTCAACGACATGTGTCGCGGGACCCAAGGCCAACACCGTATGAGCCATTGGACGAAGTATTTGTGGACACCGTAGGTAAACTAGTCCCATCTGTCGATGAAAAGCAGTACGCCGTAATAATCACTGACGCGAAAACTCGCATGCATTGGGTACTCACCAGCCAAACAAAAGACCAAATCGCCTCAGCATTAGTGCAATGGGTTAAAATCATGCACCATATTTATGACAAACGAGTGCGAACTATCTTTAGAGACGGAGGATCCGAATTCTCTAAGACAAAAGTCTTTTGTGAACAACATGGAATACGTACCCATACGTCAGCTCCCTACACACCAGAACAGAATGGAGCATCAGAAGCTGCCAACAAAGTAGTTCTCAGAGTAACGAGGTCCATCCTTATAGATGCAAATATGCCTCCATGTTACTGGTCCTACGCGATGCAACATGCATGCTTCATTCTCAATAGGTTATACTGCTTACGAACAAAAAAGATCCCCATCATCGACTTCTTACAAAGCCTACGACAACCGCACATGGATAAAATTGATCTCAGGAATCTACCACGATTCGGCTGTCGAGCATACAAATTAATCAGTCCTAAACCAAGCAAATTTGAACCAAGGGCAGAAAAAGGGTGGTTCCTAGGCTTCGAAGTAAACACTTCCAAGAACTTCCTCATACTCCATCCACACAAACTCCACCAAAGGATGGAAGTGGATTGTCAGTTTCACTCCACACGCAACATTTAATGAAGATGTTCTATTGGGAGATGAACTAGACCAAATAAATAAGGAAAGAGCCACAAACTACTGGAACAACGATCAACCAATCACACCCACATTAGGCACATACCAAAGTCCTTCATTGCCGCACAACAAACTGCCCAACCAAGATGCGTCAACATCAGATCCTAACAATCTGCCATTAAACGCATCACCGCCAGATCTGAGTCAATACCCAGGAAACATACCTCAATCTGAGCTAAATAACGACCCAATACCTGCAAATAAACCTCCGCCACCTAACAATACATTTATAACGCTACCTTCTCTTGAAAAGAATGACAAAACTTACGTTGATCAGCCTCCAACCACCCCTCCGGTGCCTCAGTCAACCTGGCAGCATATGAGTCCCAATCCCTTGGCATTAATCAATCCGCAACCGGACCCATCGGAGTCAGATATAAACTCAAACCCTGACATAAGCGATCCAATCGAGCTCAACTCTCCTGAAAGTGATTCGGAACAATATCCAAACACAAAATCACCAGAAAATCAGGAAGCTCAGAAATACAATCGTATTATGACAGGTTGGGACCCAATACCATCAATAGCTGGGCAAAAAAGGCCACATTCACCGGAGACTGGGTTAATACAACAGAAAGGTAGCTCAGAAATAATCAATCTAAACAATGGGGCATGTATTGGAAAAGTTGACATATCAAATATCTCTCGCAACCAAACAGATAACGCACAAAGTTCCGAATCAGAACTACAACCAAATGATTTCATCATGACTGGTTGGGATCCAGTCAAATCCCAAGCTGGCCAAAAGAGAGCCTGCTCGCCAGAGGGAGACATGATGCGTACAAAACGTGGACGAGCAGTAAAACGAGTTGACTATTATCGCCTCCATCATGGAAAGTCAGCACTTGAATCAAGTGACCCAAAGACCTGGGAAGAAGCGATGTCCAGCCCAGAGGCTCAAAAATGGAAAAAGGCTGCAAATGAGGAAATAAAATCACTCATTGACACAGGAACATTTGACATAATTAAACGCAAAAAATTACCAAAAGGTCGAAAGCCAATGAAATGCAAATGGGTCTTCAAAAAGAAGTACAATGCGGATGGAAGTGTTGATAAATGGAAGGCACGATGCACCGCAAAAGGATTTACTCAAAGACCCGGCATCGACTATCAGGAAACCTTCGCCCCTACCCCGAGGCCTGAAACAGGTAGGATTATGTTAGTAATAGCCCATTACCTTAAATGGTACAGATGTCAAGGTGATGTTCCAACAGCCTTCCTCAATCCAGACCTCAAAATTGATCTATACATGGAGTTACCAAAAGGATTTGAAGAGGAAAATCATGTCATCCGCCTAAGGAAAGGCCTTTACGGCCTCAAACAAGCAGCAGCCCTCTGGTACATGACGCAAGAGCAACCCTAGCAACGCTTGGCCTTCATCCAACAACATCAGACGTGTGCTTATATTCAAATGCGCAAAATGATCTATTTGTACTCCTACATGTAGATGACTTTCAAGTCATAGGACCAAACAATACAAAAATAGAATTATTAATGCGAGCATTAAACAAAAAATATAACCTCAAACGCGTCAACACAAACTTATTTCTTGGCATACACATCAAGGAAAATGAAAATAAACTCGAACTTTCTCAGGGCCAATACGTCCGCACCCTTCTAAAGCGACATGGATTAGATGACTGTAAGCCAGCAAATACACCAATAGAAAGGCTAATTGAACCCAACGGTTCTCAATGTTCAAGGCAATCACAGCTAGAGTACAATTCGATCATCGGAGGTCTCCAATACCTAGCCAATAACACACGTCCTGACATTGCCTTCGCTGTAAATCACCTTGCAAGATTCTTAAACAATCCATCCGCAGAGCACATCTCAGCTGCCCGCCGCATCCTTCGCTACATAGCCAAACATCCGGATAAAGGCATCACATTTACCAGAAGCAACGAGAAACCAATCCTCGAGGCATACTCAGATGCAGATTTTGCAGCCGATCCCTCGACCAGTCGGTCGACATCCGGGACATTAATCAGGCTTGCATCTGGACCCATCTTCTGGAAATCACATTTGCAGCGAGAAGTAGTTCTCTCAACAACAGAAGCAGAGTATCTTGCAGCCACAGAGACCTGTCGACAACTGCAATGGATCAAATCTCTATTTGAAGAACTCAAACTCACAAAGCTCATAGAAGGAACGGAATGTACCAACCTGTACGTCGACAACCAATCAGCACTGTCTCTGATCAAAAACCATGATAACCATAAGCGATCCAAACACATAGCACTGAGGAACCACTACTGCAGAGGAGAGTACAAAAATGGTTGCATAAAAGTCACATATATTCCATCACTAGACCAACTAGCAGATCCACTAACAAAAGTCAAAACCCAAACACAAATCCACTGAGAAACAGTCACTTCCGTGTCACAATCGCTCTGAGCCAGCACATCGACAGAGGGAGTGTTGTAATCCTAGTCCGTGCTAACATAACGTAGAGACGTGCATGGTCTAGGTCATGGATTAATATAGTCGCTGTGCCTACACAATTGAGGTAAGCTACGTAGTGGTTGTAGAGATCTGTTGAGGATCAGGATGTTGAGAAGTGATAGCAGTGCACGGACCAGCTTCTCATGTATTTAGACAGGTGGTCAGGCACTGCCCCCAAAAGTGTCCAACATAGATCACACACTTTATCCAATATACTTTAGTAAATAATAATCCCTTCTAAAGTCTACAACTGTGACGGTCTTAAAGTGGCGTTTTACTCAAACTGAACTCAGAGCTAGTTACAAATGAAAATCTTAAAGTAACGAGAAGAGACATGACTGAAAGCCGCCTATTTATTTACAAGACTATGATCTCGTTCCCTCATTTCATACCATTCTCAAAATAGATCATGAACTGTCCTCCGACAAACACCAGCATCTCCGTCTATTATAATTTAGCTTCATTTTAATGTTACCAATTTTAGTTATTAAAATAGTTATGATGCATGTGGCTTAGATGACTCACGACTGGTGTTCGAGTCGTCCTGTCTGCAATCTAAATTTGTCATTTAAGAATAGATTTGCATGAACTGAGCCAAGGCCTATACTTGGGTCTATTGAGTCGTGGAGGGGTTCATGACATGTATGGTGTTTAACATGGTTTGAAGAGTTCAAGCCTTATTTGTTAGGCAGCAGCCTAATGATAACCAGGTATGAGCCTGTGACAACAACTCAGTTCTCGAGCATTATATCACAACTGTCTCTAAGTCTATCCCAAGAATATCTCCAGTGCTCATCATTCACAACAGATACTAGAATATTCTGTGATACTGAATTGGGAAAATGAGGCGAGATTTTAGCCACCTCAGATGTGTATATAATTAGCTCTTTCTACCTCCTAAATCCTTATAGTTCTGAATACCAAACATATCTGCAGTTCACAGTGATTCATCGATAATCACCCATAAACCTTCTGCCAATTAACCTCCGTAAGCTCTTACCTTTACAACAATAAAGGACAGGATACGATACGGTAGTTTAGCTTTCCCCAAGGAAAAATTATTCATTTCCATTGCGTTAATGACTTCAAGTACTTCTGAATTCCTTCAACCCTTTACACAAAGTATGTTTTTTTCTAGTAGCCTATGCTATTTTATTTCAAATTTTAGTGTTGCCAGTGTTAGTATAACACATTAACTAGTCATGTGACATAGATAACATGACCCAACTGGCATACAAGGGTTCATCCCTAATTGTTCTTTCTAGTATGAGATTAGATGTAGAGAGAAATCATTGACAAAATCAAATATATCGCAGCTTTACCTACTCCAGTAGTGTTGGTACAATACGGTATACGCGCGTAAATAAATGGCCATAAAATAGATTCAATAAAACAATACAATAATATTCACATATATATTCATTCTATCTATCTGTTCTAACCCTTTGGTGTCATGTAAGAATGCTAAGGGAATATTACCTAAGTTGCACTACTATTACAAATGGTTAATACATATTCTGCTTATTAACGTGCACATGACTTCTGTTCCAACAAGTAGTGTTATGATTGGTATATGATTTGGGAATGTACACATGCGCTGGAACAGCTAAGCTAGTTTGTGGAGAGATATCTTCATTTATATGCAGAAGTGAAGTAACTATGATAATTATTATGTTACAGATTGGGGAAGCCTCGTCTCTAATCCCCTAGCTTGTTCGCTTGTAAACCCATCACGTAACCAGTATGCAGTGCACCTAAGTGTGCTCTCAACAGAGCAGCCATGCCATATATCCTGTATCATCAACCCATCTCTCATACTGCGCACAGTACTACTTGTAGTGCCGTCATGTAGAGACTGGATATCCTTTATGCGCTATAATGCCATACTGCCATAATAACTACATATGCACCAGCTACTAGATCTACCATACTACATAGCTGAGCATAACAAGTAGAAACATGATATCACCCTGTAATCCCAACACACTCCCAACCACTGTCCAGTGATCATACTTCATAATATCATTGCCATTTTCTGAACATACATAATCTAGATAGTAATAGACAGAAAAATGGCAGCCAGGAATCAATAGACACTTTATTACATCTAACATTTATTCAATTGACTCAAAGAGTCTAACAGATAAAACATTACTTTTGTTCTTCAGTTGGTAAATAATCTTACTGTTGCCATCCATCATATATAATTGTCAGTAGAACATTGGAATATTGTTGATCTGTTGGCTCACATGAGCTAGACGCGCACGAGTACTTTTATTTAGACTTTGGCTTAGCAAATGTCACAGTCTAGGCATAGGCACTGAGGCAACCTTATGGTCAGAGGTATTCTATTTTCAATCTATGGTGAACTACAGATTGAAGAGGATAATAACAGTTACTTTATACATGATTATTATCCAGGCCAATGACACAGTCTTCTATCCAAATATCTGTAATGGCACGGCATTCTGCCATGTCATTACATATATCAGGTGACCAGGAAGGTATGGTGGGTGAGGAACCAATGTGTGGGAGGAGAAAAGATAAGGTCACGCAACCCTGGGAAGCGAGAGCGCACACACAAAAGCTCTCAGATTCTATTATCATTACACTTTCTTTCTTTCTCCTTTGTCTTAGTATTCGCTCAATAGATTGAATATATAGTTATACAAGCTGTACTCTCACTTGTGCTTATTCTACACCGTGACATTATCCGTGTCCCTCCTCGTATTCCTTTTTGTATCCCTTCTCGTATCCCTTCTCGTATCCCTTTGTCGTGCCCTATTCTTGGAGGTGTTTGCCAAGTTGTAAGACCCTGCTTCCAAGAATAGTCCCTGCCTAGTTTCATGCTAAGCCTGCGTTAGACAGCGCAGGCTACAGGCAATTACCGGCTTACAAGCCGTCACAAGCTCCCCTCAAAATTTTTAGGAAATAGATTGGGAGGTTCTTGTAATTTTTTTTGTTGATTTATTTTTGCCATGGCGTTATTGACGCTGTTTATCCAAAATATGACCCTCTGCAGGGCCTATGAATCCTCCAGAGCTATCGTCTTCAGGACCATTGTTTATCTCTATATTATTGAAATGTATAACCCACTACTTAGTTCGTGGACTTGTTGGTAGAGAGAAGCTTATGCAATAATGAAGGATAAAATGATGTCAATTTGACTACTCTTCTAAACACAGATACCAGACTCCTTTTAATCTCAATAGATAGCCCGTGCGGGATCTCCTATTAACAGCAGTAAACAACGCTAGCACAGGGTATACGCAATCTCCGTTCGCCAAACACCAGTCTGTCGGGACTACTAATTATCGAGCCTAGTAGGATCGACAAAGTGTATCTCAACACAGAAATAATAGAAAGCTCAACAACCAAACCCTTCATCAATAACTGCCATTAATCATCACCTGACTTATCTCTGTACTCCATAATTTCAACACTCCCCCACAGAGCAAGTTGCGGTGACTCTGGTTTTACTAAATAACAACTCCCAGCTGTGATTTAAATTTTTCGAAATGAATCCTTAATAGAGGCTTCGTCATACCATCTGCGACCATATCTATGGTAGGGATGTACGCAACATCAAGTTTTCCTCTCTCTGCTAGATCTCTGGTATGATGATAACAGATGTCTATGTGCTTAGATCGCTTGTGAAGATGGGGGTTTTTGACAAGGGCGAGCGCCCCTTGACTATCGCCTAGCATATGAACTTTCTGAGGATTTGTTCCAATATAGTCAGGACATCCCAAGTTTCTGAATATTTGGGCAATCCATTGGCCTTGTTTTGCACAAGCAGAGAGAGCTACGTATTCAGATTCACAAGTGGATGTGGCTACTGATCGCTGTTTTTTACTAGACCAAGAGATAGGGCCACCGTAAAATATTGCCACACTTCCAGATACACTTTTCCGGTTAGATTTGTCACTTGCCCAGTCGGCATCGGAATAGATCACGAAATGTTTATGCGCTCCCCCAGGTCCGTAACGCAGTTTCTGGGTGACAGTTGATTGGAGGTAGCGAAACAATTCTTTTAGCGCATGGCCATGATGCTCTACTGGATCAGTCATAAATTGAGATAGCTTTCCAAGAACGAAAGCGATATCCGGTCGCGTTAAAACCATAGCGAACATTAAGCTTCTGATGCCTTGTTGATATTCTGTGACATCAATTCTCTTGTCCTCTTTACTTGCGGGACGAATTAACTCATAGTCGGATGCTGGAATTTTCTTTGCTTTAAATTTATCTGCTGTCATTCCAAATCTTTCAAGCATCAACCTCAAATATTGCTCTTGATCGATCAAGATAGTTCGTTCTGTACGCTTTCTCGTTACCCTCATTCCAAGTATCTTTTCAATCTCCCCCAGATTCTTGGCATTGAAACGAGAACAGAGCTTACTGAAGAACCAGTCTAGCTCATCAGTGGACTTAGCAGCTGCAGCAATATCGTCAACGTATACAAGTAATTCAATCTGCCTCTCTTTATGGATAAATAAACATGGGTCTGCAAGGCTTTGGACAAATCCCCATTGTACTAGATGGGTTTTGCAGAGCAAATTCCAGTCTCTTGCAGCTTGTTTTAGTCCGTATAAGCTGCGCAATGCTTGTAACACATGGCCCTTTTTAACAGGTACGCCTTTTGGTGGGGATAAATATATTTTTTCTTTTAGATGAGATTCCGTGAATGCGTTTTTAATGTCATAGTGGTTGCACTCTAAATTTTCTCTTGCCACCCTGGCGAGAAATATGCGCAGAGTGTCCATCCGAACGGTCGGGGCAAAAGTTTCCGTATAATCCTTACCTTGAATCTGGCTGAATCCACGGGCTACTAATCTTGCCTTAAATCTCTCAATAGATCCATCTGCATTCAGCTTGATAGTGAAGACCCATTTTGTAGAAACCATGTTTGCATCAGGTGGTGGAATGGTTTCTTTCCAAGTACCATTTTCTCCTAGGCTGATTATTTCTTGCTCAATAGCTGATTTCCACTCTTTACTATACTTCGGATCATTTATAGCCTGAGAATAAGTTTTAGGAATATTTATACCAGCAATAATTTCGGCTGGGTACGAAAATTCCAATAAATTTGGTTCATCATTTTCTTCGAGAACTTTAGCAGCAAATGCTCTTGCAATTTTCTTGTGGCGTTCTTCATCTTCATCCAATATTTTATCGCTCTCAGATTTCTTTCGCTTTGATCTTGTGAAGTAACGTGGCTACTCAGGATATTTGTCAGTATTTAATGATGGTATTTTGGATGATTGAGACAGTGCATCAATGGATATATGATCCAGGTCTGGAGCAGTAAATTCTCTTTTTAATGCAACTTTAAACCGGGATGGATACAGCAAGCAGTTTTCATTGGCGGGATTCTCAGATTCCATAGATACTTCACTTGACTGTGTTGGTGAATTTTTTGGGTTTGTGAAAGATCCCTGATAAATTCAGCTGATCGCTGCCAGAAACATGTAAATTATTTGAGGATTTTTGAGCTGAGATTAACGGATCAATTATCGTAGGAGATTTAGTTTTAGGTACACCAGATTCCTGCTCGATCACATCTATGGGTTCTGATTGCTTAGTAGAGATTTTATTTGCCTCTAGAGGTACAGTAGAGTGAGAGTTTATTGCCTGCTCAGTGAATTTTGATTCTTTATCATCTTTTCAGTTTTCACCTTTTTCCTGCAATTTTTCTTCTATTTTCTCAATTGAAACACCTTGAGCTGGCGGTTCTACAATTAGAGCATCTGTTACTGGAGTATCAAGAGATGGGTTCTTTGTTTCTAGAACAATTGAATCTGATGATTGCTTGGTCGATCCGGAGTGCTGTAGGTTGGCATTAATTGTAACAGATGGAGTATCTATGTCATTTCTAGGTCTACCACGGGGCCTACGGTCATCAAAATTGTTCGCAGTACCTTGAGGGCCTGTTGTGCAGTTTCGAAATCGAAATTCTACTGTTCCACCTTTAATGTGTTCCATAACATTGAGCCTACTAGTTCTTGATGTGTATCCAAGTTCGGGATTATAAACACGCAATTGTTTATTTGTCATATCACTGTTACCCATAAATACACCAACTCGCCCCCTATCAACCAGTTTATCTGTTCTCTGCCCTTTGGCTATGGTGTGAGGGTTAATATACGAGATACATTTACTCCCCCAAACTGCAGTATGGCTTATGTCAGGTCGGACACCAGTAAATGCCTCTTCAGGGCTCACTTGTATTCCATCTATTACAGGGCCTGTTTGGGTGCGGTTTCGAATATATACATTGGTTTCCACAGCTTCATCCCAAAATTCAAGTGGCAAATCTGCGTCTTTAAGCATTGCTCTCATGCTATTTTCGCATGTTTAAATACTTCGTTCCGCAGGCCCATTTTGGTTAGATGTTCCGATTGTGGTTGGTTCTGAACGAGTTCCTTGTTCTAGTGACCACTTGGAGATGACTTTTTGAAGTTCAGCCGCATTATCAGAGCGTACAGCCTTTATAATTTCACCTGATTGTAGCTGCACAGAATTTTTCCATTGATCGAGAGCTGAAAATGCTTCACCTTTTGTTTTACAACATAGAGCCCATAACTTTCTAGAGAAATTGTCTAGTATTATTATAAAATATTTATTTCCACAAATGGAAGATGTAAATGGGCCAGCTATATCAAAATTAATCAAGGCTAATTTTGTGAGCTTCCAAGGCGAAAGTTTCTTAGATGTAAGATTTCTCATCTTTGTCAATAGGCAAGTCTCACATACACGCTCTTCTTTAGAACTAGGGACTTTGATTGGACGTGAGAGATTTGTGACTAAGTGTAAGTTTCTGAGCTTTTGGGGACCGAGATGAGCAAATCTTCGGTGATAGAGTATGTACCTTTCTTTTTCTTTACTTGTAAGCTCTTTGTTGTCTAAAAGTTCCTTGTCAACAATCATCTTATCAGCAGTTTGGTCAGAATTTGTCGCATTGAGTGCCTGATCATGATCTACGTTGTCGATATGAGATACTATATAAAGCCCATTACGCATTGTAGCAGTTATAATTGTACGATTTTTTCTTTTGAAGTACATGTGGTTTTCATCAAAGGCACCTTTCAGACCTCCATGGTGGCAGATTTGTCTACTTGACATCAAGTTGATTCCAAGCGATGGTACATATAGCACATCTCGCAGGTACATAGAAGATCCATCTTCACATGTTATCTTAACATGGCCTTTAATTTGTGCGTACAATTTTCCTCCTCCCACCATGATAGTTTGCCGTGGAATATGCTTTAGCAATCTGAAAAGAGATAAATCGTCCGTCATATGTGTAGATGCGCCGGTATCACTGGCCCAAGTAGATGGAGTAGCCTTACTGATAAGTGCTCGAGATATCTGGGCATGTTCGTGGGTTAGAACATCCGAATCTAAATCTGAATCTTCCTCAACTTCCGAGTCAGAATTCGTACAAGCTTCATATGCCCTATCCTTGCCTTTGAAACCGACCTTCTTTTCCACTCTTTCCGGGTATCGAATATGTGAAGGAGAACGAGCTTGAGACAGCGAAGAACGACCTGAATCCCTCTGCTTCGGTGCATTACGAATGGATTTTGTTGTTCTTATATATTCTTGAACAGCATCTTGTGCAATCTTCAAAAAAGGACAGGCTTTAATAAAATGTCTTCTTCCACATAAGTAGCATGGTGGTGAATATCCTGGATCTTCGCTCTGTTCTAAAGTTGCTTGTAAGACTCTCGAGGATCGGATTTTGTCATTTTGAAAGCTAGAAAACGCATTGTCATTACGCTGGCTTGAGATAAGACGACTCTCTTTGGTTTGAAGCCGCTTTAATTTTTCGTCCACTGGAAGATCTGTCATGGCGTCAAGAGTGTCAATTGTTGCAACATACTCCTTCGGAAGTGATCGTATTAGAATCAAAAGTAAAGCTTCGTCTTGATAACAGTGTTTTGATCTCATATCAGCCGCGCACAACTTGCGTCGATATTCTTTTAATTTATCCCATCCTTGGATGATTGTCATGTCATCAAGGGAGAAATTCTGGATGAGTGTCATGTACTCATTGGCAGTGGTCGAGTCAGTCTGCTGGTAATTGGAACAAAGATAGGCCCAAAGACTGAAGGCGGAGTCGTACTCATCATATAAGGCCTGATCATCGAGAGAAAGTGATCTAAACATTAAATCAATTGCGGTTCCTTCATCTCGAAGGTACTTCTCCTTTTTATCTATGTTAAGAATGGGGTCATGAAAATTCTTAGCATTATCTGGGGAAGATGCCACTCGACATGCATTTGTTAATGTTTGGGTAACCAGATAGTATACCCCTCTTCCTCCTTATTTTACCTGATAATGGCGAAACCAAGAGTCGTGATTCTTCCCATCCAGGACAGGTATACCCCAGCTATTTTCTTCCGACATTCTCTATAAAGTCAGGGTGGCGGTTACTGTAAGTGTAATGTTTTTTTTTTTTTTTTGTCGAATGCGCACCTAATCTTGTGCTTGATGCACCTGAGAAAAGGTTGATAAAATGGACTGCTTGTGCTTTGGCGTTGCACCGGAGAAGTCGGGTCTGGGATTGAGTTACTGTTATGATAGGTCTATGATTCGGGTGTACATACAATTTGTGGGAGCTCGCTGCTAGTGATCACAGATGTGCTGCTGGGCCGGACAGGTCAAGAAGAGGAGTGGAGAATGATCTCCGTAGAATGAGGAAAGACTGTATTGCTTACTCTATCTACTGAGGAGGAAAGCTCTCTACTTATAGTCCCTAGACTATTG
Organism: Blumeria hordei DH14; assembly: GCA_900239735.1. Lineage (NCBI taxonomy): Eukaryota > Fungi > Ascomycota > Leotiomycetes > Helotiales > Erysiphaceae > Blumeria > Blumeria hordei. The sequence continues at coordinate 1,168,251 of OENG01000025.1, read as the reverse complement.
CTTACTAATTATACTAACTCAACGAAGCAGGAGCAAACAGAGCAAATGCATGCAGTCGCGTGACCATCATAACTGAAGCTGTGCACTGTAGCCATGTGGGTCTAGGTACAACAGTTACTCACGGTCCCAGGAGTTTTTTCCTTTTAATACTTCAATACATGTGACACCGAGTCTCATAACCTGTTGAAATGTATAACCCACTACTTAGTTGGTGGACTTGTTGGTAGAGAGAAGCTTATGCAATAATGAAGGATAAAATGATGTCAATTTGACTACTCTTCTAAACACAGATACCAGACTTCTTTTAATCTCAATAGATAGCCCGTGCGGGATCTCCTATTAACAGCAGTAAACAACGCTAGCACAGGGTATACGCAATCTCCGTTCGCCAAACACCAGTCTGTCGGGACTACTAATTATCGAGCCTAGTAGGATCGACAAAGTGTATCCCAACACAGAAATAATAGAAAGCTCAACAACCAAACCCTTCATCAATAACTGCCATTAATCATCACCTGACTTATCTCTATACTCCATAATCTCAACATATATCACCGTAAGTAGCCTCGAACCTGTCGAGCGCCTGCATTTCCCTAATGCTTTCAATCGGCTCCCAAGTCGGCTAGGCCCAGCCTGTCCACTTTACCAAAGCCGGACGAAAATTTTATTGAAGGGTGGTGGTGTATATGGTCGTATACACTTGGTATCTTCAATTGAATGGTTGTGACTACTCAGGGGGCTTAGACTGTACTTGGGTGGTTATGGCAATAATGTGTTTTGGGTGCGGATGGTATCTTATTGTGTGAAGATATGTTATAGATTATATACATGATGATTAACCAATCCCACATACTTCCAGATAGCCCCTTAACTAGTCTCCTTTAGGAGTGGTCTACAGGTGAATGTAGCAATTGGGGGTATGTAATCTATCACTTTTCTAGTTCCATTCCCTTGGCCCTGCATGCTACACTACGTGGATGAGAATTGACTACTAATGTGAAAAGCGCATTCATGACAAGTTTCTTCTACCACAACGGATAGATCGCGCTCTTAGGATAGATTCCACTTCATATTCTGGCCCTTCGAGGTCATCGATCAATGGTGGGTTTTGGGCGTCGTCTCTTACCTGGCTGGGCAGTGGATCATTACCTGCAGGCTTGACCAATTTGATATGGAAGCGCTTGTGTATCTTTCCAGGGACGTTCAATTCGACTGTCAGTGGATCAGGTACTGCTGTGACTTCATATTTGGCATGAGCCAAGGCCAACTTTGTTGATTGTTGAGGTGTTTTAATATTCCGTAGGTCTAGCCACACTTTATCGCCCACCTTGAGCTGTTCTGGCTGCCGTCGATGTTGACTCGCGTTTTCCTTGTTCCTTTGTTGCGCTGTGTAACAGTTCCGATATATAAAGCTTGGGCGTTTGTATGTCGAAAGGTAAGTTTATTTATTAACTGAAGAACAAATGTAATGCTATATCTAATGCCCTTTATATACATGATTCCAATATTCCAAACACTAGTAGCTGTCCTCCAGTCGTGCTCCCATTATTCAGGTGCGGGTTAGTTTCTAACGTCTCAAAAATAGGCAGTTCTAGACTTTCAATACAAGCGTAACTTAGCGCTGACACTAAGGATATGTCTTTGCTGAATAGCACAGGCTACAGGGATCCAATCGGCTTACTAGCCGTCACAAGCTGACGCCATTGCAGCTTGAGCAAAGTCCTGGGCATCCCGTAGTCTCTGCACGTATTCACCCGCCGCTCGGCGTCCAGGGTGTTTTGACAGTTCTTCTGTCAATGGGGTTGGCTCAGATATTGGGTCCCGATTGTAACCATGTCGTAAAAAGAATGGACTCATCCCTCCAATTGCTGAGTTTGGCCTCGAATTCAACGCCAATTGTGCCAGTGGGAGGAGATCCACCCAATAATTCTGAGCGTAACACGTCAACACTCGAAGGTACTTGTGCATCTGATGATTTGCCCGCTCGCTTGCATTGGTCTGTGGGTGATAGGCCGTAGATAATCGCTGTGAAATGCCAGTTAGCTTGCAGAAAGTACCCCAGAAATGGCCAACCCAATCACTACCCCGGTCGCTAGTCAGAAACCTCGGGAACCCAAAGTAATGGTAATATCTATCAATGAATGTTGAAGTGCACAGTTGTGCATCCATTGATTTGGTTCCGAACATGAAAAAGTCTTTACTCAAGCGATTGGTGATGACCATGACATTTGTACAGCCGCGTGATTATGGCAGGTCTGTGACAAAATCAATAGTCAGCTCACTACCTATGTGTCACAGTATTGGGACTTCGATATTTTCTCAGAGAGAAGGGAAAGAAAGATGATTGATTGCTCTATCCTCCATGATCTTACTTCTGTTTAAGTACAAGTTTGCTCGTCTTCTTTCAGTGAGTTTGCATCGTCTAGACCATGTAATCTCCCCATCCCGTCTTACAAACATTGTTTGTTATCTAATCTTAAATACAAGATAAAAGATAATGAGCGTTAATATCGCAAACAGTAAAATGCAGGCATAACCAATTATAGTATATAATTCCAGATGATAACCTAAATACAAACAAACAAAGAATGACTGCAGGGGGATAATAATAGACACAATGTGTAATGCACGGATGATTGCGTGTGCCTCCTTATCAGCCTTATTCAGCCTCATATGCGGGTCTCGATTAGTTCAACACTATGCGATTGGGTATTGGTAAAGACCGAAGAAACCCAGCTTTCGCCTCTCGCCACACTGAGGATCCCTGATTGACAAACCTTTAGGTTAGTACAAGGCTATCATAAATTGATGTGCAAGAAGCATATATGTTACATTGTGTGTTGTTAACTACTTAAATACAGTTTATGACGTGATAGGTCACGTGATATATGGGGCACCCATTACATAAATAGTAATGCTTATGTAATGTTGTTCATGTCGGAGTCCGGGCGCAAGATAAGGAATACTGTACTTATATAGACAATACCCTGTATGAATAGAAAATCAAGTTACATCTAGTCTCAAGCTCTACTAAACATATTGGTAGTTTGGAGCCACGAGACAACCGTAACCCACACCATCTTAAAGCTAGGCTTATCTCACATTTTACACATTCTAATCCACCAGGAACCTGAACACCGTGTCTGTCTGCAGGTATCACAATTCCGGATAAACTTCCGCACTGAATCCCTAATTTTCGGCCAAAACCATTGTTGTAATATTATACCAACCATGGTATCTTTTCCTGGATGGCCAGCCAAATGGCTGTCATGCAAATGTTGCATGATTGCTGTTCGGAGTGACTCGTAATCAGGCACCCAGATCCTATTTTCTCGGCCCCGGAGAATATTATCAGCAGCTAATGTGCACTCGCCAATATTAGCTTTCATCTTCTGCGCTAAGTCTGGGGGAAATCCGCGCTCCCCGTCGCGCACAGAATCAGGTGCACGGCGCCAATCCTCGTCACTTTGTACCCCTCTTTTCCACAGCGTCTGCAGTTCATCTTCATCAAATAATACCACCTTAGCAGCTGGATCTAGTTACTCTTCACCAAGCTCAATGCTAACTGGATTTACAGGTAGGCGTGGCAATAATTGCATTATTCGCCCCGCAGTTCTCTCATTGCTTAACCCGGTCGGCTTATCTTGATCCCGACGTGACAGGGCATCTGGTTGCTCGCAGGTATTTCCCGGCCGCCATTCCAGCACGTACTGAAATTGCTGCAAGATGTCATTGTATTGTACCTGTCTCGAGGAGTGTATATGCTATTTGTCCACAGGGTACAAGTGTGAGTAAATAGGGGGTCAAGATCTTCCACAAGAAGAGATAGAGTGCACGTCGTGCTCTGATACGAGTATGGGCTCGAAATGGCCTTCATAAGGAAGAGAGGGAATGTCTGGAATGAGAATAATATTGAGATGACGTTGCATGAATAACGCAACTCAACTGTAGACTACGCTTTATTATATACATGCTCGTAGTTCACTGTTACGTTACTTTTCTCTACTCAGTCCTGCAAGATTTGTTTACTACTAGTAAGCCATCATTCTAACCTCAGCTATTATTCCGTGAAAACCTGTCGCTCATTGAGAAGACGCTTTGATGCGAAATAACTCAGATTTTTATGGTCGCTCTAGATTTTAAACGGCTTTGCAAATGACTTCAATTCTGCCTGCCATTCCTGCAAACATGCAACAATAGAGAGCATTTCTTTGTCATGAATTGGGTAATTTGCCTCCGCACTTGTTAGCCGTCTCGTATAGTATGCTATTGGCCGCAATCTACCCTGTTTGTCTACCTGAGATAGACAGCCTCCCATGGCATACCCTAAGCAGTCAGCTTCAAGCACCGTATTGCGATCTGGATCCCACTTTGCTAGAACTGGTTGGGATGCGAAAATTCTTTTCAATCGTTTGAAAGCCTCGTTTTCTGCATCACCCCATTGAATTGAATTGTTTTAGGGTCCTAAGCTATGCTCTATATCTCCTAGGAGTCAAAGACCGATGTACACGGCCGAGATCATGCTTTCCGCATGCCCACCTCGGTTTCACCGCGTGAACCACTACACAACCAGTAGCTAGTTAAAAGAAAGAAAAATAGAAACTCCCGTAAACTCCTATAACTAAAGTTCCAAGCCCAGTAATCCAGTTTGTGCATCACCCCATTGCCACGTTGAATCCTTTTTTGGTTAGAGCAGTAAGTGGTGCTGCAATCTCTGAGAATCCATCCACAAAACACCGATAAAAGTTTGCGAACCTTAGGAACGACCGAACACCTTTTACAGTGGATGGTGGGTCCTATTCCAGAATGGCGTTGACTTTGACTGGATCCACCTTTATTCCATCACCTGCACGAATTATGAACCCTAGGTATTTGACCTCTTTACACAGAAACTCGCATTTGCTAATGTCTAAGTACAGTCCTGCCTTACTCAACTTACGAAGAATACTTCGTACCGTGTTCCAATGTTCATCTTCACTACCGCTATCTCAAGGATGAGGGTTTGACAGTATTCCACAGGGTGCGTTTTATGGCCTAGTGAAGTTCTAGGTGGTAAGTGAGGATATTTAATGGGTCAAAGTGATGACAGATCTTCTCTAGGAAGAGATGAATGGGCAACTAGTTGCAGTAGATGTTACACGTGGGTCTTGCTGATGAAGACTGGGCAATGGATAGATGGTCTTCCCGAAGAAGAGATGGATAAACAAATGTATAGTAATGGTTAAGTAAAGAAGACGTTGCGTGAGGAGTAAAGCTCTCTCACGCTGAACTATTATATACAAGAGTAGAAGTATTTGCCAGCCGGTATTAATCTTAATCGATTCTTGCCAATATCTTCGCATTGATGGCTATGTTCTTGTCCTTCTCTTAATGACTCTCTTGTATATCCTTACATGAATTTGTACATGACTAATTGTATAGGGGAAGCTATTATTAAATTGATGGTTGTAATTAACTACCCCTTCATCTTGTCACAAATTAATATTAGTATTTAAAATTCTAATTAGGGATCCGTGAAACGCTAGTATAAGCAAGTACATCATCCATATATGCTGTCGCATCGAGATCCAAGTGTTCACGAAGTTGCTCGTTGATGTACCTCTGAAAGATAGCGGGCGCGTTAATGAAGCCGAAGAGTGTCACAAGCCATTCAAAAAGTCCCAGCCTGCATCGAAATGCTGTCAGCCATTCGTCTCCTTCCCTTATTCGAAGTCGATGAAATGCCGACTTGACATCCAGCTTCGTAAACCATCTTGCCTTCGACAGTTGCCGGAGAGTTTCCTTGAACAAGGGTAGAGGGTATCGATCTGGTGTGGTTATTGCGTTTAACCCTCTATAGTCAACACACAATCTCAAACCTCCATTTGGCTTTTTTGCAAAGAGTACTGGTGCTGCTGCCGCTGAGTTACTTGGACGAATCCATCCCTTCTGTAACAATTCCGTCAACGTTTTCCGTAGAACGAGTAGTTCCTCCCGAGACATTCCATATAATGGCCCCCAAGGCGGGGAGAGAGGTTTGACGTCCTGTTGCTGAAGGTTGATGGCGTGGTCTAGGGTACCTCTAAGTGGTGGTAATTTGTCGGCCCCACCACCATCCGCAAAAAGGTGCGCAAATTCTCTTATCTGCTCTGGCAAATTTTCTTGCGCTTGCTCTACCGTAACGCTTGGTTTCGTGCGTAATGCCTTGTTGATGTCATCTAGAGAAGCTTTACAGACTGGCATTTTCTTGATCATGGATACTATCTCACCCACAGGTACCATTTTCGGTCGCGCGACGTTACGCAGAGCATTTCTCCAGCGCTTCACTCTATGGATCGAGATACCAATCTTACGAATTTCTAATCTCTGTTCTTTTGCATGAATTACGGCATCTTGATCCTCGAGCCATTTCTTCCCAAGTATCATCTGATGGGTACAGTGTGGGACCACATACAACCATATCTTCGGCATCACATATCCGTCTAGGTCAAGAGAAATTTAAGTGATGCTATCGACTACTGGCTTATTAGTCGTTGAATCTTCGGCCGTTTCCAAAGATCGAGGGCTAATACTTATGCGCGGCAGTTGTAGTTGAGATACCATGTTATCGTTAATAATCCCAGAGCATAAACAACCATTATCCACTAATGCTTGCAACATATTGGAATCGTTAATAAGTGCATTAACTAAAAATGGACATGTATTCATGATTAATTCCTGGCTAACAACTGCTTTGGGCTCCTGAGTGCGACTTTGCTCAGGAGCATCTAGTTTTCCGAAAAATATTGGCCCATTTCCAGATATTCATCTTCATCTTCCATTAATAATCGTAAATCAATTTCTGGAAGGGAGGCCGATGAGGCTGATATTCCTACGGCACCCGGTTTTCGTGCAGGCAAAACCCGACAAATTCTCGTGTTACAACCCTGACGCTCGCATCTGTAACATCTACCCTCTCTTTGGAGTCTCTGAATTTGCTCTGGCGACTTCCATTTTGCACGGAGCGGCTTCCCGTTCACGCTCCTTGCCATGTTGGCAGAGTTAATGCCTCCCATAAGAGTATCGCCCGCAGCATCAATTTCTCTGACAATTCCGCGATGTCTGTTCGGAGGCTTCCATCCTCCCCCAATTGGTCTCCCATCTGGGCTAATGTGACTTCGATTTATTATTGATTGATCTAAGCTCTCTGATGCAACCCAACTCCCACGCCAGTTAGGTTGGACTTCTAACTCTTCGTGTTGATGAGATATCTGGCCAACAATCTTCGTCCAGGCAAAAAAATCATTCTGTGGGAGAAGATGGTTACTGGCCAAGGCTTTTAGAAGAGTCTTGTTGAGCGCGCCACGAAGCATTTTCATTTTAGTTTCGTCGGGCCACATATCACCTCTCCCTTCGGTTAACTTATTTGACCAGGTTGGAAAAAATGAATTCCACTGCTGATTTTCCCCCATATTTAATTTCCCCAATTCGATTCTCGCCCGGGTGATTCGGGTAAGGTCCCAGTTGCCACGATCCAAGAATTCGATAAAGTCCTCTGGGCTCTCCACTCCGTTCTTTCCTCCGGTCTCAAAATATTCGCCGGCTTGCTCCTGAGCTTCTCCCTCCAAAGAGTTTTAAATCATGAGAAATACTTGTTGGCCAGTGTATCCGAACGTATTCCAGTCAAGCCGTAGTGCAGATAGCACAGCTTTTCTCCATGCAGGATATTTTTTCTGTTGCCGTCCTAATTAGGGAGCTGGTTGGGCTTTAACTTCCCATTCTTCCTTGCTGGATCTTTGATTATTTCAACCTCCGAGGTTTGATCGGGGGTCTTGCTTGGCATTACAAAGATACCCAATTGTCTTTGTAGGTTGAGATTTTCTTCCTTCAGGGAATTGTTTTCAGCCAAGGCTGATTCGAACTGGGTAGACATTTTCTAAGCCCTCTGTGATTCATATATCTTCTTTGATCTAACTTCGTTCGTATAATGTCGATTATCATTCGTCGTTCGTATCGTCGTTCGTACTGTCGTTTGTGTGAGTATTGAGTTTTTTAGATTGAAAATATGTCACAGTCTAAGCATAGGCACTGAGGCAACCTTATGGTCAGAGGTATTCTATTTTCAATCTATGGTGAACTACAGATTGAAGAGGATAATAACAGTTACTTTATACATGATTATTATCCAGGCCAATGACACAGTTTTCTATCCGCATATCCGTGTCCCTCCTCGTATCCCTTTTCGTATCCATTCTCGTGTACCTTCTCGTATCTCCTTGTCGTACCCTATTCTTGGAGGTGTTTGCCAAGTTGTAAGACCCTGCTTCCAAGAATAGTCCCTGCCTAGTTTCATGCTAAGCCTACGTTAGACAGCGCAGGCTACAGGCAATTACCGGCTTACAAGCCGTCACACTGAGAGCTCATTGCTACCTACATGACCGGCATTAAAGACAGAAGCAGCAAAATAAATAAAAAGGAACAATAAATGTCTGAAATACAATGCCATGCGCCGCATCCCCATCTTACAAAACCAACTCCCCTTGATTTTGAAATAATCTCAGCATGGTCATCTCTCACCCTGTTCATTCTTCGGCAGACTGTAACATCTACTTGTAGTTAAGAATTGAATGAGCTTCTGCCATCCCTTCTCCCCTATCATTTCCAGAGAAAAAGATGACAATAGGTGACTAAATTTTAAATAGAGCACACATGCCTCGGATTTCACTTGCAAGTACCACTGTGAAGTTATGCCGGATTTTTTTCACCCCAGATCAACCCTAACCCGTGAATACCCACCCAGGGGAACGTCTCAAACCCCCAGAGTGAAACTCAAATAGGGCTTGACCCTCACTGTCCATAAGAACATAGTTAAAAATTGTAAAATTGGAATATAAAATATGTAGCTAGTATCCTATATGTATTTTTTTTTTGCTCTATTAAAGTCCTAAGCTAAAGCTCTAGGTCCACTATTGGTACAAGACTGGTGGAGCCGGCGGGGATCACTGCTTACAGTCCCAACTCATTCCAACCGCAAGACCCGCTACAGAAAAAGTAGAAGGTAAATTATAACTCAGAAGACACCACCTACTTCGACTCCGAAATCGAGACTCCATCCTTCAACTCTAAATTCAAGTACATAAGAAATTTCCTCAGAGAAACGACACTTCTCGCCTCGGTCCCTTTTGTGTCATGCGTTGTGGCAATGACTAGTTTGTCTGATCCCCGCTGAGAGCAGTGGATGAGTGGGCGGGTTGGCTATCAAAACAGCCGGTTTCCTCCGCAAATATTTTGAAGCTATCGTGGCACTTGGGCCCGAGAAGCTTTTTGATAAAGTCAACGTGGGACATTGACTTTCTGAGCGTACGCGTTTGTTGTGCGTGGCGGCTACAGTGGATGAAGTGGGTTGGAGTAGTTTCCTTCCCGCAAGAGCACTCCATTGGTGCGTATTGTAACGGCTAGTGAGCCGATAATTGTCCTGTATCACGTGATGTTAATCACGTGCCTCTACAATTCTGTGAATGGCGAATCTTCACTCTAGTTTATTCTGAACATGACTAGAAGATTCTAGCAACTGGCAGTGAGACTGTGAACTGGTATTAGGGGAACATAACAGAAGCTAGTATCATACAGGAAGGAATATTCTAGATAGCCTAATAAGTGTATAAATAGTTGAGTTAGGACACAAATATTGTGGTATAGAAAATAATAAACAACCTTCGTATATTTGATTGCCCCAGCATCTATACCTCGAACTGTGACATATTATTTTCTATCTTCAGACATTCAGAACCGCAGTTATTTTCAGATAATCAGATCCGCAGTCAGTTTCAGATACTCAGAACCGCAGTTATTTTCAGATAATCAGATCCGCAGTCAGTTTCAGATATTCAGAACCGCAGAAATTTGTTCACAATGGCATCCGGGGGAAGTTTGCAAGTGGTGCCAATAGAAGAATTCAGAGAGCTGCAACAACAGTTTAAAAAACTACTGGACACGCAGTCTTGTAAAATTACGCCAAAAAGATTGATCATTGAAAAGGATCCCCCACTCAGAGAGAATACTTGCTTGAAGCCGACAAAACTTCCGGAATTCGTTGGGAACAGAGCAGAATATCCAGCATGGCGTGCCGCTGTCCTGGACACTTTTCGTATGGATTGGTATTTATTTGGATACGACAACTCTCGTGCTTTTTTAATGATATACAACGCACTGAAAGGCACGGCAAGGACAAAAGCCAGTCCCTTCTACGAATCGGGGGGAGTCCACAACACCAGGGACCCAGAAGACTTCATCGAGTTTCTGGATAGACTGTTTCTAGATTCAACGAGAGTTTCAAGAGCGAAAACAGAGCTCCAGTCGATGAAAATGGAAGACAACAAACAGTGGTCGGAATTTTACGCATCTTGGTCTAACAAATTGACTGAGGCTCGGGGTGACTTTTGGCCCGACAATAACAAAATATCACTGCTTCAAAATACGCTGAACAAAAAGTTGACCATGGCACTAGCCTCGAATCATATGTTGCCCGAAGAAGATTTTAATGAGTGGGTGAACATAGTCAATAAAGTGGCGCAACAATTCGAATTAGCAGAGTCCCGTTTCAAGGGTAGACGAGAGTATTTATGCTCCAACGGAGACTTCAGGTATGGAAGCAGTGGAAAAGATTACACCAATGGAGGTGATTTAAATAACAGACCACCACAAAGAAAAACTCCTGATAACTTCGGCAGCCAATACAGTGGTCATGGGATGAATAATGACGTGGACAAGTCAGGTGATACTATCATGGGTGGCGTTAATGCGACGGGCGTAAAAAGAGAAGAAAGCAGACGAGCAAAATGGAAAACAAAATCTCAATTGGAAACACTGAAGCGGGAAGGTCGTTGCTTTAGGTGTGAGCGTAAAGGGTGTGTAACCAAAAGGTGCTCTTTACTGCCGGCCATAAAGCCCAAGGGTAATTCAGTATGGGTTACCTCTACATCTTTGCCAGAAATAGATCCATCTATGTATTATATTGAAGGAAAGGAATTGGATTCGGAAAACTTATAGCTCCTGAACCCAGTCGCGCTCAGGAGCCAGAAATAGTCAGCAGTTTTGAAGCAAGTTTAAATACAAAGCCTTTTCTTTTAAATGCATTATTAAATGATACAAGAATGGTCCAAGCACTAGTAGTCAACGGTTGCTTGTGTTTTGGAATCATTGATGATATATTAGCTGAAAAACTACGACTACCGCGCATTCCAATAACCCCTAGAATACTAGAAACCGCAGATAATTCGTCCACAAACAAAGCAACCGTCAACAATATTACCTATTTATCACTAGATCTTGATGGATACGTTACACCAAAACTATGGCTCTACGTTGTACCCAACAGCACTCATCAATTGATTTTGGGAAAAAAATGGCTCGAAGATCAAGATGCGGTAATTCATTCGAAAGAGCAACGTCTTGAACTTCGCAAATGTGGTGGATCTATATGCAGCGTCGACCGCTGGAGACAAGACTTAAGAAATGTTGCCCGACCGAAGAACGTCCCTATTAAGACCATGGCAACAATGGTTGAAACAGTTCCAGTTTGCAAGGCATCAATCGAAGACATAAATAAGGCATTACGTGGAAAGGCGTGCTTATCGTTAGAACAGGCGCAAAATCGACTACCTGATCAAGTCAAGGATTTTGCCCATTTATTTGCAGATGACACAGGGGCTAACGACTTGCCACCCCTACGCGGCGATTTAGATCATGCTATCGAGTTGCGAAAAGAGAAGGGTAAAACTCTGTCGCCGCCATGGGGTCCGCTTTATTGTATGTCAAGAGAGGAGTTGCTTGTTCTGAGAAAAACATTAACGGATCTCCTGGAAAAGGGTTGGATTCGACCAAGTAAATCGGCAGCAGCAGCACCAGTACTCTTTGCAAAGAAGCCTAACGGAGGCCTTCGGTTTTGCGTGGACTATCGAGGGCTAAATGCGATAACTTTGCCTGACCGATATCCACTTCCATTATTTAAAGAAACGCTGCGTCAGTTATCTCGAGCAAAATGGTTTACAAAACTCGATGTAAAATCAGCTTTCCATAGAATACGTGTCAAAGAAGGCAACGAATGGATGACGGCATTCCGCTGTCGGTTTGGCCTCTTCGAGTGGATGGTAACACCCTTCGGTCTTTCCAATGCACCAGCAACCTTTCAAAGATATATTAACGAACAATTACGCGAACACCTTGACGTTGATGCCACAGCTTACATGGACGATGTTCTGGCGTATACATCAGGGAATGAGGAAGAGCATTGGAAAGTCGTTCGAAGCATACTATCAAAACTCGAGAGAGCGGGACTATATCTTGATATCAATAAATGCGAATTCCTTTGTCAAAAAGTTAAGTATCTTGGATTCATCATTAAGGCAGGCGAGAGTGTTTCAACCGACCCAGATAAAGTGAAAGCCATAATGCAGTGGGAGGCACCTACCTCTGTTAAAGGTGTTCGATCATTTTTAGGATTTGCTAACTTTTATCGATGCTTCATAGACAAGTTTTCTGACATTGCAGCCCCACTGATTGACTTGACCAAGAAGAATTCATCGTGGCACTGGGGTGAAAAAGAAAATTTTGCTTTCGAACAATTGAAGAAAATTTTTGCGACATCACCGGTCTTAGCACAATGGGATCCAGAACGTAACACCGTCTTAGAAGCAGACTGTTCTGGTTATGCACTGGGAGGATGTCTATCACAATTGGATGATCTGAAGAGATTGCGGCCAATTGCTTATTTCTCGAGAAGATTGACGGGCGCCGAATACAATTACCCTATTCATGACAAAGAAATGCTCGCAATTATTGAATGCCTCAAGGAGTGGCAAGCCGAATTAAAATCAGTTGAAAAGCCTTTCACAATACTTAGTGATCATAAAAATCTTAGTTATTTTGCCTCCAAAAAGCTACTCAACAAGCGACAAGCCAGATATAATGATACTTTGCAACAGTTTAATTTCAAAATTCAGTGGCGAGCTGGTACCGCTAGTCAGCGACCAGACGCATTGTCGAGGAGGGAACAGGATAAGCCTACAGGACTCGACGATGAAAGAAACGCGGGAAGGGTAATCCAGCTGTTACCATCAGTTTCTCTTTATCCTGTTGACACCAGAAAAACTAGTTGTAACACAAGTCGATCCGTTGACCCAGGCGCCGAGGCAGTTATTTTTGAGAATGATGAGTTGCAAGCTTTGTGGATAAAAGGTGTCGAAACGGATATTGATTGGAAACGTGCTCGAGATGCTGTGAGGGCAGGTGAAAGAAGTTTCCCCCCAGATATTGCCTTAAAATATAGAGCCAATATGGCTGAATGTACGGTGGCGGTAGATAACGTGCTGAGAGGTCGTGAAAATAGAATTTGGGTGCCAGATTATGAACCACTCCGAACAGCTATTTTACAGCAAACACACGATAGTCATCTCGCGGGACATCCAGGGAGGGACACAATGGTTGGAATTTTGCTGCGAAGATGGTTCTGGCCTAAGATGAGAGAATCAGTGCGCCGGTTTGTGCGAAATTGCGACGTTTGTGGACGCGCAACAGTCTGGAGGGAAGCAAAAGCTGGCATTCTTCGGTCATTACCAATTCCAGAACGAGTTGGCTGTGAACTTACTATTGACTTTGTCACTGATTTGCCTCCTTCAAATGGATGTACCAATATTATGGTAATAACTGATCGTTTGTCGAAAGAAGTCTTCATGTTTGGTACAAACTCAATGACATCAGCGGAGTGTGCGAAAGTGTTCATTGATCGATATTATCGTTACCACGGATTTCCTAGATACTTGACTAGCGACCGTGGTAGCGACTGGTTAAGCCATTTTTGGAGTACATTCTGTGAGTTGACAAAAATTTCGCAGCGACTGACAACGGCATATCACCCTCAATCAAATGCCAGCGAGCGGGCTAATCAAGAAATATACAAGTACCTACGATCATTCTCTTGCTACTCGCAAAATGACTGGATGGATTTATTGCCAATGGCGCAGCTAGCACTTAATGCTCGGCCGAACTCATCTATCGGGGGAATGAGCCCGTTTTTCTTGAAGCATGGTTACGATTTAGATCCTGTAACACAACCGACGCCGTCTACCTGTGAAAAGTCGCGACATCCAGGTCGCCTTTCAGCGATAAATTATGTTCAAAGGTTAAAAGATGCGCAGGACTTTGCTCAAGCAGCGATGGCTTCCGCACAGCAACGTTATTGTCACAGGCTCATACCTGGTTATCATTAGGCTGCTGCCTAACAAATAAGTCTTGAACTCTTCCAACCATGTTAAACACCATACATGTCACGAACCCCTCCACGACTCAATAGACCCAAGTATAGGCCTTGGCTCAGTTCATGCAAATCTATTCTTAAATGACAAATTTAGATTGCAGACAGGACGACTCGAACACCAGTCGTGAGTCATCTAAGCCACATGCATCATAACTATTTTAATAACTAAAATTGGTAACATTAAAATGAAGCTAAATTAAAATAGACGGAGATGCTGGTGTTTGTCGGAGGACAGGTCATGATCTATTTTGAGAATGGTATGAAATGAGGGAACGAGATCATAGTCTTGTAAATAAATAGGCGGCTTTCAGTCATGTCTCTTCTCGTTACTTTAAGATTTTCATTTGTAACTAGCTCTGAGTTCAGTTTGAATAAAACGCCACTTTAAGACCGTCACAGTTATGAGGCTAACGGGAACGTGATTCGTCGACAGCCTGAGAAGTTCCGAGTTGGAGATAAGGTCTGGTTAAACCTGCGCCATATAAAAACTCCACAACTGTCAAAGAAGTTAGCGTGGCAACACGCAAAGTACGAAGTGACTGCCGTTCCAGACGCACTTACAGTTGAGCTAAACGTACCGGGTAATATCCATAAAAGATTCCACGTGGAATTAATAAAGCGAGCTGGCTCAGATCCATTCCCGAGTCAATTTAGAGATGATGCTCAGAACCCTCCCATAATCGATGACCTAGAGGAGCCCGAATTTGAAGTTGAATCAATCCTACGTGCGAGAACTGTTCGTCGTGGTAGGGGAAAATACCGACAGGCACTGGTAAAATGGGTCAGCAAAGCAAATCCGACATGGGAGCCGGTAGAATTTATTGAAGACACTTCAGCCCTCGATAATTTTGAAGCGAAATTTGGACCTATTGCAACAAATGATGGTCCCCCAGAGTCTAGTGTTGGAGCGTTTGTCGGACCAGCTGAGCCAGGCACCCTTCGGAAACGTCGGGAGCGGGGTAAAAAGCATCGCAACAACAAGGGCTAAGGGAGATGAATATAATAATTTTTTTTTTTGTTAGCTGCTTATTTTAACAGATTGAGTTCAAAAGAAAAAAAAGAAAAAAAAAAAAGGAAGGGGAGGGGCATTGTAACGGCTAGTGAGCCGATAATTGTCCTGTATCACGTGATGTTAATCACGTGCCTCTACAATTCTGTGAATGGCGAATCTTCACTCTAGTTTATTCTGAACATGACCAGAAGATTCTAGCAACTGGCAGTGAGACTGTGAACTGGTATCAGGGGAACATAACAGAAGCTAGTATCAGACAGGAAGGAATATTCTAGATAGCCTAATAAGTGTATAAATAGTTGAGTTAGGACACAAATATTGTGGTATAGAAAATAATAAACAACCTTCGTATATT
The DNA here is from genome assembly GCA_900239735.1 of Blumeria hordei DH14. NCBI lineage: Eukaryota > Fungi > Ascomycota > Leotiomycetes > Helotiales > Erysiphaceae > Blumeria > Blumeria hordei. The sequence continues at coordinate 1,152,612 of OENG01000025.1, read as the reverse complement.
CGATCGCCCCAGCATCTATACCTCGAACTGTGACACGTATGGGTTGTTGAAACGGTGATGGTATGCCGCGAAATTGCCGTGACCCGTTCGTGCTGCAATTAGTGCCCGGAGGAGGTGCCTAGAGAGAGACAGTTCCGGTGGTTTACGTCTCCGTACCTGTAAGTTGAGTTGGCGGTATTTGGGCAGACAGGCCTCTTCCCACCAATTTTCCAGCAACCTCTGCCGTCTGCGATTCATGAGGCCTCGAAGATGTGCCAGAGTACTGGATCCTGGTTGCGTATCCTGGCTGGGCAGTTCTCGAAGTGCTGCACGGGCCATGGAATCTGCCTCTTCATTTCCTTGGATTCCTGCATGCCCTGGAACCCACTTCACTGATATTTCTGCTCTGTTGGATGACGCACGGAATTTGCGTACATCTTCGAGGCTAGTTGAGGACGAGCCTGTTGTTAGTGCGCTTACAGCCTGCTGACTGTCAAGAAACACGTGTATTCTCCTAAAACCTCCACCTTTCCTGAACTTCTCGTTCTCCAGGAACTCCAGTGCAGCCTCCAGAGCCTTCCTTGCTCCCATTATTTCTGCATCCAGCACCTCTCCCCCTTGCTTGACGCCACTTCCTTTGCCAATAAGTTTCCCATCCTTCCTCAGAACGAAACCCCAGGCAGAGCGTCTATGTCCTTCCGATGAACCATCCGAGTATGCGCAAATGTCCGTTCCTGGCACGTCGCTAATCCATCGGACGCAATCTTCGCATTCTGTCGGCTTTGAGACTGATTTCCTAGGGTAAACCAAAGGCATCAGACTTTCGGGGGCTTCTGATTCCAGAAGCTCTCGCTAGGCACGCTGTAACCGTGACATTTGGATCTCTGGTCTTGCTGAGGTTTTGGCGGTCTTTTTGTATTTCCGAGTGCCGACATTCGGGCACACGGAAACGCGGGTCCTCAAAGGGTGTCGGTCATCAAGGGTCTTAAGCCTTGCTGAAAGCCGGAGACGGTTTCCCTCAAGTATGACCTTTGCCGGCGGGATTCCTCCTTCTCTGTGAAGGACTACATTTGGTGTTGTCCTCATCACTGGAAGTGCAGCCCGTAATCCCATCAGGTTAGCTCGGTCAATCATGCTGCAGAGGTTGGAGGTAGATTACGTGATCATTCCTCGTATCGTTGGGCGTTTGGACCCTGGCCACCAGACATCAGATCCAAAAGTTGCTAGCGAGACAACGCACATGTCTACTGCCTTAGTCAATGGCCCAGAAGCTGCTCCCCGAAAGGTAGAGTTGAAGTGGCGCATATACTGGGCAACTTTTACCGCTTTACCGCACCATGTAGTTACATGGTGTTTAAAATTGAGTCGTGGATCCAGATTCACGCCTAGCCAGCGAATGATTTCTGCAGGCTCGATAAGGGTTCCGTTGACGTGGACACCAAGTGCTTCCTCTCGACGTCGTCCCGGAAATTGAATGACTTCGGATTTTTCCGGGTCAAAGTCGACGGCATTATTCCGCGCCCATTCGAGAAGATGATCTGTCTCTCCTTGAACAGCAGCAGCAGATTCAGCAATTGTGCGTCCAAACCCTAGAATACCGATGTCGTCGGCGTAGCTAATCCTCAATCCCGGGGTACCACTTTTCATTGGCTCTGCCATATACAGAAGGAAAAGTAATGGCGAAATTGGTGATCCCTGTGGGACTCCACAGACCAGCTCTCTCTGGGTGGTGACTCCGCCAGAGAACCGCACTTGTACCTTCCGATGTGTGAGGAATGAAGTCGTCCACCGGAGTATTGAGTCTGGCCATCCCTGGGCTTGCATGCGTCTAACCAAGCGATTGTGGAGCACTGCATCGAACGCTCCTTGGACGTCTAAGGTCACGAATGTCGAGGCCCATCCCTGGGAGCGTGCTTCTTCGACGTCATGGACTACGCAGGAGACCAGGTCCGTTGCAGATTGCTTTGGGAGCGCACCGAATTGTTGATGGCCCACCACATCACAAATGATTGCGAGGTGCGCCATTCGCTTGGCCAGGAGTCTTTCTCATCCTTGCCTAGGCACGAGAGTAGAGCGATTGGTCTCCAACCTTTGATTGAAGTTGGATCCCAATTTGGCTTTTCAAATAGTACCACTTCTGCAAGTTTGAAGCAAGATGGATGCGTGCCGAGCCGTATGCAAGCTTTAAAAAACTGCGTAACATACGGTCCGATTGTCTTCCAGCAGGCCTCAAGAAGTTCAACTGTGACTCCATCTACTTCCGGGGCTGCCTTAGTACAGCCAATAGTACAATTTCGTACCTCGTTGTCCGATATGTCATCTTCCCATGGTATCCAGTTATTACTGGGTGTAGTGCACGTAGGAAGATCGTCCGATGCTTGGTGACGTGTAAGAGCATCATGGAGAACTGTGGCTCGCTCAGACGGGCCGGTGATAACGGAACTGTTATAGTTGAGCGTCGGAGGAGGTCTGACCTGTCTATGATTGGCCGAGCGCATCAGCTTGAATATGTCTGCCGGAGATGTTATCGCTTCGACTTGGCTTGTCTGGTGCTCCTTCTTGGTGGCTGTAATAGTCTCACGTAGCTTCTTCGCACAGATAGCCCGCTGTGAGAGTGATGTTGTGGCTCGGTATTCGGCTTGTGCGGATTTGCACCTAGGAGTCCACCATGGTGCTGATTTTCCGCTTTCCTTTCTAACCCGGGTTCCAGTTGCTTTAATGGCCTCCGTGAGATGGAAGCATATCTCCTGAGCGTATGCATCCACTTTCTCTATTGTACTCAAATCTGAGGGCGGATGTACCCATTTTGCAATGGCCCGCGCAAACTTTGGCAGATTTCCCATGGGTACCTTGATCTTTGCTGGAGCAGTGTCACTTGTAACAGTTGCTGCAGGTACGATTCCACGGATCGGAAGATGGTTGCTGGTCATACACTCCTCTCGATCGACCCAAGGGCGGGCTCCAGATATGTTAGTTGTGACGGCTTGTAAGCCGGTAATTGCCTGTAGCCTGCGCTGTCTAACGCAGGCTTAGCATGAAACTAGGCAGGGACTATTCTTGGAAGCAGGGTCTTACAACTTGGCAAACACCTCCAAGAATATGGTACGACAAGGAGATACGAGAAGGGACACGAGAATGGATACGAAAAGGGATACGAGGAGGGACACGGATATACGGATAGAAAACTGTGTCATTGGCCTGGATAATAATCATGTATAAAGTAACTGTTATTATCCTCTTCAATCTGTAGTTCACCATAGATTGAAAATAGAATACCTCTGACCATAAGGTTGCCTCAGTGCCTATGCTCAGACTGTGACATTAGTCCAGGCGAGATCCAGAGTATTGCCAGCTTTACGGGTCGGCTCTCCAATTATAAGGCAAGAGAGATTGTGGTTTTCTGCCCACCTCTTTATCTCATCACCCTGTCCATACGGCCGAGTTACTCCTGGCTACCAGGCAGCATGCACTGAGTTGAAGTCCCCGGCTGCAATGGACTTCGCAGAAGGTTTCCAGTCGAAAAGCGGGCGAACAGCAGTCGAGTCTCTAGGGGCCTTACAAACGTTGAGAAATGTGATTCCATTGACCTTTACCCAGCAGTAATCACCAGTGGGTGTGGAACAAGGAAATAACTGTTCCGCTAGTATTACATTTTTGGTCTTTCGAGTGTATGTCACAGCCCTCAGTCTGACATCTACACCTCTGTACGGTATATGACAGATATACCCTGGGTGTGATATGGTTTGTTTTGATCTCAAATTCCATCGCGGTTCTTGAATTAGCACAACATCTACGCCTAGCTCATAAGCTCGAGAGAGCGCAATGTTGTGGGTTGTGCCACCCCTGCCTACGTTTATTGACATAAAACTTAGTGTAGGAGGGGGGCGAGAAGGGGCCTGTAGGGCGCCCTTCACAAAGCTTCTTCAGGGTTCAAGGCACCAAAGCCCGAACCCTCAGCCATTGCTGTGTCTGTCGAAGATGTGTCCATACCAACAGCTGGAGAAGCTGGTCGGGTCGCCCTTGCAGCAGCTGTAGCAGCCTCTGCGGCCTTAGTTGCAGCTTTGGCCCTGGCGACGGCCTGATATTCCCGTTGGCCAGCTTGTCGGATCGTCACAAGTTGGTCTTAGTGGCTGGGCCAGACCTGTTGGGACGCGCCAGGCAGTCTCGACTGCCAGATCGATGGGGGCCTCCGCAGTTTCGGCACTTGTTTGGAGCTTTACACTTGAAGGCTGAGTGCATGGTGGATCCACAGTTCCAGCAGGCGGCTGCACGACAGCATCCGCGGGTGGCGTGGAAACCAAGACATCGCCTACATTGCTGTATTGGAGGGCGGTTTCGTTGGATGGTTGCTATTCCTGGGTGTCGAAGAGTCGGAATCCAGGCTTTGGGCTAGCGTTCCTGGGAAACAAGGCCGCCCAGGATCTGTAGGGAGCGCCGAGCTTAGTTTTTCCGTGTATCCTTACTCGGTCTGGAGTGCAGCTGGTTACTCTAAGGATTTCGGCGGCCACCATTTCGGCAGTGACTTCGACTCGTCCTTCTAAGCCGAACACGGCGACTGGAACCGTTGCGACCCGGAGGGAAACTAGATCACTTGGTGGTTCTAGTTTTGCCTCCACTTGTGCGAAGGTGCTGGAGGCCTCTAGCAGTCGGGATTTTGCATCCGGACTTTTGGGACAAATGGCAAAGCCAGTGGGAACGCGTTGCACCTGGTCGACATCAGCAGGGGTGCAATGTGTTTGTTTAGCCACGGCTTCTCGAACGCCAGCTGGAGAGAGCTGTCTCCACTCGTGGTTTGCATCCAGACGCAGGAAGATTCGGTCATCTTTCGATGCTGTTGTTGATGCTGCAAGCTTCTTCTCTGGTTTCCTGGCAGATGGGGCAGCCGAAATCGAGGTGATGTTTGCAGGGGCTTGTGCGCCTGACTTTTGGTGTCCTGCTCTGGTGACAGTAGCCCAGGTGCTTCTGAGCGGGAGAGGTGCTGCAGCCTTTGGAATATTCCGAGGAACAGCTACTGGGATGGCGGTCGCGGGGGGAGTTGCGACAATTGGTCGTTGGGGCAGGACTGGCGGAGCAGTGCTCGGCCCGGCCGCCACGAATTGCGCGATGGCTGCTCGCAAGTAGACTTTGATGGAGTCTACAAAATTTTTGTCTTCACCGGTGGAGAGCGGTTGAAGAGCTGCCTCGACACTGCTAATAGCCGTCGAGCATATTGTGAATTGCGCGGCTTTTTGTCTTGCCCTGCGCTCCTCTGCTTCGATTTCTGCAAGCAATTCTGGAGGGTGTGTATTTTTTCTGCCTGCTGCTTCTAGTGCTGGAGGCTGCGGGGCCAGTGGAGGGTTTTCGGCTCCTGCTGCCTTAGTGGATGGTGTTTCAGACCTTTTTGCGGGCCTTACTTCTGCAGGTCGCGGTATTGCTGGAACCGTGATGCGCTTCTCGGGTGCGACAATGGTTTTTCTGGGAGATCCGGTGGGATCCAAGACTTTCTCTGCGTCTTCTGGGCTGGAGGATGCCCAAACTGAATTGGCGAGGGTTTTTAACTTCTCGACTTCTACGTCCACCATATCTACCTCGGGGACATTGTTCTCCTTCGCTTGGAGCGCAGCCACGATGGTGTTCATATTTTGAAGATTGGACTCGAGTCCTCGCCTTTTTAGCATGTTCTTCGCGTGGTTTTGAATAGCAGTATTCCATTGATAAGGTTTGTTAACGCGATCTTTGGTGATGCCGCTGATCGCGTTTTGGTGCGTTTTACGCGTCGGGGGCATTTTAGAAATGCTGCCGATGGCAAACAATTACGATTCGATTCGTTCCTCAAAGGGTGAGATGGATAAAAAGGGTGGGAATGGGCAAATTGGGGGCTTCTCGAATTGTTTTGATGAAGGGTTTGGTTGTTGAGTTTTCTATTATTTATGTGTTGGGATACACTTTGTCGATCCTACTAGGCTCAATAATAAGTAGTCCTGACAGACTGGTGTTTGGCGAACGGAGATTGCGTATACCCTGTGTTAGCGTTTTTTTTTTTTTTTTTTAATTCATTTAATGTGTATGCAGCTATTAAGCTATGACACATGACCGGTAATATGTATACATGTAGGATGACTCTTTTGACCTTAGAGACACTCATACTCTGGATTTCATTCGCAAATACCACTATGAGGTATGTTTGCTTACACAAACAGTCAACCCTCCTCCGTAAGTACCCACCAAAGGGAAATTTAAAACCTTTGATTATCCAAGCATGCCTTCATCATCCATGCATACCAGCGCCGCGAGAAATGTAGTTAGGTTTTGCCGGATTCGAACCAGCAGTCTCCTGTCTCTGGTGGGATATGTGTCCTTGCTATCCAGACCTTACTTGAGAAACCGGCCAAGATGATGTACCACCGCACCATCCAACCACGGCGGTGTTAATAGTGTCGCCCGCACTCTCGCAGCCGAAATGATGGCGCGCACAAAGCTCAATTCGTGACACTCCTTGCCAAAATTCAACATCACACTCCCGTCGAGATCGTTTCCACCATCTGCAGCACCTTGTGAGCTTGTCCTAATCTCTCTCATGCCCATCCCAAAGAACTGTCTCCCAGGTTTGTGCGCCACGCTTTCCTTCCTCCGTCGGGTATAAATATCGGCGTGGGCGTGTACGTGGTGGTGAATTGAGGCCAGAGAAAGTCGACGAGAGGTGTAATCATTGAAATAAGGATGTACTGAGTTGTACTTGCAAACTTGATGAGGTTTTGGTGGTGATTGATCTCGTCAGGTGTGAAAATTTGATTAGGTGGAGAGTCTTGAATCATTGCCTCATGGGCCAACTTGTTCGGTATTGCGAAATTTGACTGAACTTGGCTCTGGGAGAATATTTCACTCCCAGGTTCGTAGAGGGCACCGCGTACAGGTGTCAGTCTTGCCCTCCCCTGTGTTAGCGTTGTTTACTGCTGTTAATAGGAGACCCCGCACGGGCCATCTATTGGGAGTAAAACGAGTCTGGTATCCGTGTTTAGAAGAGTAGTCGAATTGACAACCTTTTATCCTTCATTATTGCACAAGCTTCTCTCTACCAACAAGTCCATGAACTAAGTAGTGGGTTATACATTTCAATAGATTCTAGGAGTCCTCTATAGTCATTGACTCAGTTAGGACTATAATATAAATCTAATCTAATCTAATCAAACCCCTGGAGTTATCCAAACATGCCTTCATCATCCACTGAATTCCCTTCGCGCGAAATTTAATCTAAGGCGTCTCTTTCCCAAGTGAAGTAATTGCCCAGGCTACTCAAACTATACCAGAGAACACCACCAGGAGGCGGACCACGGCGCATTCTATTGTTGGCTTGTTTTTATAGTGTCAGCTGCACTCTCGCAATCAAACTCTCGGAGCACATAATACTCTTGAATATGTAAATCTCCTTGCCAAAATTCGAAATCTCACATCCGTCGAGATTGTATCCATTCCTCGCATCGTTGTGTCAATCTATACTACTGTCTCACATCTATTCAAACTACCTCCCGGATTTAATGCCACGCTTTTTTTTCTCCGATTGGGTGTAAGTATCAGCGTGGGCGTGAGGGTACTGGTAAGTAGTTGAGACAGTTATCGCTCGGGACTCACGATATCAGATTCACAGGGTGATCAATATCGAAGTCTAAGATAAGCTTATCGACTTTGATTATACAGGAAATTTGACATTAAAGTATAAATATAGATTGTCCTAAAGTCAATATGTAAAAGTGTTTGTTGATTACTGCAAAGGAATTGAATAAACTGTGATCAATGATAGAATAAAGTAGAATTCATTTATAAACTTAGTACAGGACCTGTCCCTTCTTCCTTTCAGCTCCAGCCGCCTTTTTATCTATCTACCTACAAGATTCACACATCATCAATCCACTTAATACAATATTTAGGTTCCATAAGCAAGTCAGATTAAATTGCCACACTATACCGTGCGCATTTATGTGCTTATGGGCGTGTAGGTGGGAGATATGCGACATGCATTGACATGGCGTAATACACATTTCAAGGCAACTTTCGAATGTGTGGCAAACATTCGTATTAACCCATACAGAAAAGACCGTAGCCTGTTATGTAGGATAAAGTTCTTGTAAGCAGTGGCGTTGTTTATCCCAATCATAAGCAGAAGGTTGCCTAGCCTTTCTTCTAAGGACTACCATGCCCTGTATACATCATACGCTATTGCCCTGAGTGGCGTTCCGGTCTTACCTTACTAGTGGTAAGATGACGCTCGTATCTCGTCTCCAGCTCCCGATTATCTACACCTTCAGGATCCACAGGCGTATACCTGGTGGCCAGTTGAGGCCAGAGGAAACTCGATGAGAGGTGTGATTATTGGAATGGGGGTGTACTTAGTCGTACTTGTAAACTTGATGAGGTTTTGATAGGAATCGATCTTGCTGGGTGGGAGAGTTTGATTTCGTAGAGTCTTAGATCATTGCCTCGTGGGCCAACCTGTTTGGTATTGAGGAATTGTTGGAAATTCCGACTCTGTGTGTCTGAAGTTTCCCTATGATTGGAATAACTATGATTCTCATAAATGACTCACGACCAAGATGATCGATATCTTTTTCATTGAGCATGTTTGATGCGTGAGATTCGACTAGTCCGTGCTATGCTTGGATATCAGTAACATAGAATTTCATCCACCGACCCTGAACCCATACTCATTTTATATTCTGTCGTGCGCTTCTTTGTCATCGTAAGGGCATGGAACGAGTGGTGGATGGTATCTAATTTGGATTTGGTCAATTAAGAATACATGTATATAAGCTATCTAGGAATCACCAAGACAGATAATCAATTAGTTCAATTTATTTTATTCGTTCTATCAAGTTCTTCTATTTCCGCATTTAATCACATATTCTCCCGATTCATATCGATATTATTCTGTTCGAAAATCGCGCCATTATTCTTTGAGCCGCCTTACTCAAAGAGCCCATGCCTGTTTTTCAAAAGAAATTTGACTGAGCATGACTCCGGGAGAATATTTCACTCCCAGGCTCGTAGAGAGCACCGCGTACAGGTGTTCAGTCTTTGTCCTTTTTAGGGAAACTATTCTCCAAAGATGCTCACGAGTTGGTGGAGGAAAGACAATTGGGGCCTGGTATGAAAGAGGAGAAGAGGCCGATGTGCATGCTTGGACTTGCATTCTTGTGAATTTCTGATTCAGAAATATTCGTGGGAGCCGAGACCATCAATTTGGACAGTACTACCAACAATTTGAAAAAGGAACGCGTCATTTTTACTTTGGTGGACAGTGATGTTAGAAAATGGACTGGGTCATTGGCGAGAGCCAACATAGAGATTGATATCCCCAAGAATAGATTTAATGTGCTCAGGCGTGGCGTGTGACATCAGAACTAGGCAATTATTTTTCTTGTCATTCCCAAGTCATATTGAATTGATCGTATGGGTACAAACGAGTCTCGCGATTAGCTAAATGTATCGCCTCCAATTCGATGCAAGTCTTGAGCTTAATACAATGAAGTAATAATCAACCATTTTAGATGTTGCAATAATTGGGGCTACCAAGTAGGCCACGTCGTTGATACTCAAGTAATTACAAATTATGTACATGGTTTCTCTTCCGTAGTTATTTGAACTAATGAGCTATTCAACCTCAATGGCTAAGAGGTCATTTTTTCTTGATAAAAAAATTGATTTAAAGGTCTATGAATCCGGTTTACTCATTGATATAGCAATGAACGTGGAAGTATTTTGATACTTAATTAACAAATTAATAATTATTTGACGTTCCAAAGTATACGATCTCCTCATCGGAACTGTTACATACGTTGTGAATTCGGTGATGTTGATAAGTCCCCATAACTTCAGACCCTATGCGAATGATATCTTATACCTTAAGCAAAACGAACCAAGTATTTTATTCGTAATCCGAATGATTGAGGTAAGAGGATATGGAGTCACTTTATTAAGATTATTCTGGTTTGGAGGTTGAATATTCCACTGGAATACTGGTCTCTCAAACTCAATGCAGGTCATAAAAATGAATGTGTTTAATAAATAGAGCTGAAAAATTAAAGAGCAGCCTATAATTTGATGTAAGCAAATAATTTGCTCTAGATAATTACAAGTCTTGGTAAAGTCTCAAACTTATTAAGACTGTAGGATATCATACAATGTCCTATATAAATAGATAAACTATCAGGCACAAACTAACTTTGTTTACAATCAGTGTTGGCCTTGGTCATTTTCGAAACAATTATACTTTCTGCAAACCTAGACTAGTGAAATTTGATAAATAACGGATAAAAACCTGAAAGCCTTTCAAAGAAATTCTCAATATTTAGGGCTTTCTAGAGTATTTCGGTGGATTTCAAATGTTGAATCATCTTTTCTCTAACAGTTTGCTCGATTCTCTTAGCATTAATTCAATACTAGCAATGAATATTTACTAAAGGAGCCTGCAAAAATTTTCCTCAATAAAGTATGCCGATCCTTGATAGCCAAAATACCTTCGTTTCAGGCTCCTGTGGGTATCATTATTTAAATTTTATCATTAGTTCAAAATAGTGTCAAGTTGGATTTGTCAGTATGTAGATTTATCTTGGTCCGAGTTTTTGGAGAGATCTGAATAAGTCTTGTTAGCATTCCTACAGTTCCAAATACCCCAATGGTAAATTATTTTGGATTTTAAAACATTTTTGTTCAATTTAGAAGGATATATGATGAAAAATCCTTACCGGGAGCCTTGTTCTTCCCATTCCTGCTTCGAAATCCACATGTTTTCCTTGTCCGCCATGATGTTTGCAAGAACAGCGCCCCCCAAAAATACCATGTGTCGCCGTCTAGGAGGATCTTCTATACGAACCTTGAACTTATTTAGTCTTTCAGGGTTTCCTCCTAATACTTTAGCCAGCCAAAGTTGTTTTAGCTCCTTCTCTAGTCGTGATGGCAAGCCGGGGTACATGCTGCTCCCTCCTGAAAGAACAATGGCTTTGTAAAGGGATGATCGGACGTCAACATCTGCAGCTTGAATTGTGTTGAATAGAAACTCGGCTATTCCCGGTTGCTCAACATCCACAAGATGTGGCTGAAAGAGACATTCAGGTGCCTCGAATCGTTCACTACCGACTCGGATAACTCGGCCGTCGGGTAGTGTGTAACTCTCTACCAACACCGTTGTCTCTTCACTAAGTCTCTTATCTAATCCCAGATCGTAAGAAACGTAGCAGAGCTTCTCTTTAATCTGTCGAACTGTTTCGAAATCTGCTGTGCGATTGAGTGCATAGCCACGACGAAGGAGGAGAGCAATTAAGTTACGCGTCACATCTCGTCCGGCGACATCAAGACGACGGGTGAGATGATTTAGCACCACGGACTCATATACCGGAACAATGTGAGTCACCCCATCTCCCGAATCAACGACAACCCCTGAACTAAGGCCTATTATCATTAGCCCTCTTGCTATTCAATATATTATCCTGTAAGTGACAGTTACCTTGCGCATAGAGTGCAAGAACGGCTTGGATAGCCACGTAAACACCTCCGAATTGGTACCGTTCAAACATGAGCTCACACATTTTTTCTCGATTGTTCAATGGGTTCATTGGCGGCTCGGTCAATAATATCTTTCTTCCTGCCGTTTCTATCTGCATTTTCTCATAAAATGTGTAGTCCCATAAATGTTGCATGTCGTCCCACTTCCTCACAATTCCGTTTTCCATAGGATAGGAAAGCTGAAGCATGTTCCGCGCAGCAGCTGCCTCGTCACCGCACATTATATCCTTGAGGATAATACCATTGTCGCCCTTTTCTTCTGTGCGTAACATGGGTCGACCTACAATTGAAGGGTATTGGTGCTCCGGGAAGTTCTAAGATACTTATAAATTTGCCCTAATTTTTCATTTCTCTAATAAATGATCGTACCTGAGCTGCATAGCCGACTTTGAGAAATCCCGTGCCGCCATCAAGAACTATCTCAGTCAGTGTGCATAAGCGGTAGCCCGAGATGTTTGGGCATACCGATGGGAGTTTGTGCCATATTTTAGTTTTTGTGATAATTCAATGTGAAGTATACCAAGAAGCTAAACTTTGAGAGGTTAGGGAGCTGTATTACAATTCGTAAACTTGATATGATAATAGCGACCATAGTCATTGAGAAGCCGTACAACATATTCTTAGACTGATAGAAATTGCCACGTGATCACTCGGCGGTGTCTGTATCCTAGGATCGGGCAATTCGCGCCGACCAATTACCGTAAATTCAACTACCCCGCGGCATGCCTAAAACCAGAATCACTCCTAATCTAGGACTTTCAATAACTAAACGCGTACTCTAGCAAGATGGCAAGCATGAAAATTTTGATTCTTAATCCTAATTCGTCGCCAACTACAACGGATGTCATAGATAGCGCAGTCGAAGCGTATATTGGCAAGTTTCCAATAGCCGCACAAATTGAGCTATACACAGCGCCTTCTGGGCCACCAAGTATTGACAGCGACCAAGATGCGCTGATGTCAGCTAAGGCAATTATGGCCGACTTACAGTTTAAACTTTCGGATTATGATGCCTATGTGGTGGCCTGCTACAGCGTCCACCCGCTTGTCGACATGCTCAGATCTCGCCTATGCTCTAAAATTCACGTCATTGGTATATTTGAAGCAAGCTTATCTACCGCACTTTCCTTACTTCCCATGGATCGACCGTTTAAATATGGCATCATCAGTACAGGTCATTATTGGAAAGACGCTCTCTCCTCAGGTGTGCAGAGGTATTGTGGGAGCGATCGGTTCAAAGGTGTAGAGACAATGGGGCTTACCAATGCCGAATTCCATACTGCAGATATCGAGACAAAAAAATCTAAATTACAGGAGGCTACTAGGTCCTTGATTAGGGAACGAGATGTGCGTGTCATTTGTCTCGGTTGTGCAGCTTTGTCAGGAATGAATGACATAATGAACGAAGTTTTGGTAGACGAGTTAGGTGAAGGGGCAAACGCTATGTATATTGTCGATGGCGTTCAGGCTGCAATTGGGCTAGTCGAAAGTTTAATTCGAGAATCTACATGGCGCTCGAGCAATTAAGTTGGGAGCTCATCCAGTTTTTCTCAAAGGGCACGGAAGTTGATCAACAGAACCTTTTGTAGCTTCAAATTCTCATGCACGAGGCTCATAGGCTTTTCAGTTTTGATTCGCTGCTATCTCAAACTTCATTTAAAGCCGAAGGTTGGACTATCCTGCAGGTCAAATTACATCTACTACACGTTTGATCAACTTATTTTTTGAGGATTATTTTTTAAATTGGAGAACAGCACGATTTAAGAGTTACTATTTTTTCAATAAAATTTTGACACACCACCCATCTCTTCAAAGAGTTATTAGCTTATAAAAATGCCCTTGACAAGCTGTAGGTATCACAAGGGTTATTCACTTTATAAAGTGGATGTGGGTTCAGTAAAAGTGCTTCTTCTCTCTCTCTCTAGGTTTTGGATTACATTACTATACAGTAGCTGTCTCTGCCAAGACGCTAGCCAGTATTTTGCCTCTATTCACCGCCCACATGAGATTACTGTTTGTACAACTATTACTACACAAGCTCTGGATCACTAGACCCAAATCATACAACCTATTTCTGCTGCTAACTATATCTTTTAAGTCAATGTAAAATTTCATGTTTCAGTGAAACAACCCACCATATCCTGAGCATCTGGCTTCCTCAAACTTACTATTGTTTTCTAGTACTTTTAGGGGCCTTTTGGCGAAAATTTTCTATCATTTGCTACGCTTACATTAATAGCCCGAGTAAATGTTTAGCGGAATGGGACATACATTATAATTTTATTGGTTTTAATCCTGTTTAATATTTCGACACCTCAAATTATTCATTGCAAATTGAAAAGGACAAGAGTATTGAACTGCTTAGTAGCACAATTTGGACATGTAGCTAAATATTACACATCTTTTTATAGTCTTAGGCTTAAGTAAGATAAAAAAAAATTAAAACATCATTTTTCACGAAAAGCAGCATCACGTTCCACGAACGTTATATCATCGTGTTTATTATTTCATTGATCTTAATCCTTCCCTCATACCTGATTCCCCGAATTTTTTTCGTTACGCTTCGGCATGGCGAGTTGGTAAGCCAGAAAGGTGAGTTTCGCGGCTGAAACTTTTTCACGGCCACACAAATACCAACAATGGGCAGCGGAACAGCCGCAATTACGGCTGTAGATCTTCTCGCGACATCTACAGGCAACAATATGGATTTTCTAAAGATAGTGGGGACATATCTTAGTAAGGACCCATGCAGACTGGTGAATCCAGGTACTTACATAACTGCGGCACCGATGGTCGAAATAGATGAGGCTCTGGACGCCTTCAAAGCCCACACTCAGACTTTACAATCAAAGATGTCGGCAATGCCAATGGAGGAAAGGATGCTAGCCTTAGAGAAGGCAATAAAGAGGAGTCTCGAGGAGTCGATGCGCAAGGCGGCCCTGGTCTATCCACCTCCTCAAATATTTGCACAATCGGGGTCAAACTCAAGACCACAGTCTTCACTTTTCGGCACGCGAGGGCAGGTAAAGGATGACCAGATTCAATAAAATTTAAGCTAGTACTGTCTCAGACTAAAGGCAATTGCACTTCCTTTAGGTAACGAAGTAACATAGATGAAATAAAAATTTGATAGGAGGAGGGGGTTTTTATCGTAATGGTTTCCCCCTCATGTAAATATATAGTTTAGGTTTATAGCCACCTGCATGGGCCCGTAGGGCGCCAAATCAGGTCAATGAAATCAAATTCAAATTCAACTAAAAAATATGTATTATTAAATCATTTTATTGTCCTGTCTGAGTCTAAGACTATGTAGGACATGCAGGTCCTCTCTGCCTACAGGCCAAGGATACCTATGCCAGTAGTATATCCCCTCCTATGCCTCCCATACAGCTCCCCTCAAACAGTACCACTCCTCACAAGTCCTCATTCGATCATACACTTAGAGGAGCGCTTTGCCCTTCATTATCTCCCCTCTCCAGCCAACGAATCGATGGCCATTTGCGGGTGTATGGCAGCCGAGAAAAATGGCAAAAACCACTGGGTGCGGAGCTCTCCTAATACCGACATTAGGACTAAATCCGAAGACAAAGTGCCCCTTCTGAAGCGTTCCAAGAGGCCAGCCAGCTGGGCGCTGCAGACTTGTGGGTACCTCGGGAAATTCACCCTCTGCCTTTCTAGCCTCCTTCCAACTCCTTCCCTAAGGTCGTGCTAAAATGTCAGAAAAGTCTTGACAGAGCGTGGTTGCTGTATAGTAACTTAGCCTAACTTCTTTTGTGCCGCCTAGGGCGCTCGGGATGCCGTTACCTCATCGACAAAAAATAAATTAAATAATTAAATAATTAAATTATCCCGATTTGGCGCCTTTTTGGCCCATGCAGGTGTTGACTTCAGTCGGATACAATGATGATATAGTTGTGGAGAACATCATGCCTCAGATATCATTTGCAAGTCTCACTACGGCTGTGACAAGGCGACTTTTTCTTCACCGCTGTCGAACTATGCCCTCCGTGAAACTCACCCAAGGGAAACCTCTCAAAAAACCGTGGGTTATCCAGACATGCCACCATCATCAATGTAGCTTACTTCAGTAAGGTAAGGTCTGCTGGAGTCGAACCAGCGATCTTCTGTCTCAGGTGGGATAGATGTTCAGGCTATCCAGACCCTACTTAGAAGACCGGCCCGGATGATGTACCACTACACCATCCGACCTCCTCATCGACAAAAGAAGCCCTCCTGGCTAATTAGCCGAAATCTTAATCTTGGCGCCCACAAATGTTCCAAAGTTGAAAAATCCTCAATAAAGTCAGTCCCAGCATCGTCTTCATAGACCTATTCCACCTCTCGCACCACATCTCAGCCGCCTATCCTTCCTCAAGATGTAGAGCCCAATTAGAGCATCAGTCCCCCATAAACCATGACCCGAACTTTGTATATTATGACTTGATTTCCTCCTTGCGGCTATATGTAGTGTCAGTGTTCCTATTCAGCTAGGTAGGATCATCATCTTATGGACGATCTTGATCGCCCAACTTGATGAAATGGGTATGGTTCAATAGTATAATTGAACCGGCAAAGACGAATTCTTCACCTTCCAGTGGTGCCGGTGTAATCGCTCAGTATGCTCTGCATATCTGGGATAGCCAAGAAGAATCGCATCCGAATCGAAGTCGAAAGCAACCTCAAGCATGTCTCCATTTGACAACTTCTCGACAATGCCTTTCTTACCATCCTCATCTCAGTCCTCAACCTCCTTTTAACCACGCCTCATCTCGCCTGAACAACCAATAAAGAAGTTACTCCAATTGCAAACAGGAGCTTGCCCCATTAATTACCGGCCATCACCGACTACAAATTTACGACGCTACGTATACCCGCAAGGAGGAAATCAAGTCATAATATACAAAGCTCGGGTCATGGTTTATGGGGGACTGATGCTCTAATGGAGTTCTACATCTTGAGGAAGGATAGGCGGTTGAGATGTGGTGCGAGAGGGGGAATAGGTCTCTGAAGACTATGCTAGGACTGACATTTTCGAGGGGTTTTCAACTTTGGAACGTTTGTGGGCGCCAAGACCGAGATTTCGGCTAATTAGCCAGGAGGGCTTCTTTTGTCGATGAGTCAACGGCACTCCCCAGCGCCCTGGACGGCACAAAAGAAGTTGGGCTAAGCTACCATACAGCAATCACGCTCTGTCAAGACTTTTCTGACATTCCAGCACGACCTTAGGGAAGGAGTTGGAAGGAGGCTAGAAAGGCAGAGTGCGAATTTCCCGAGGTATCCACAAGTCTGCAGCGCCCAGCTGGCCGGCCTCTTCGAACGCTTCAGAAGGGGCACTATGTCTTCGGATTTAGTCCTAATGTCGGTATTAGGAGAGCTCCGCACCCAGTGGTTTTTGCGATTTTTCCCGGCTGCCATACACCCGCAAATGGCCATCGTTTCGTTGGTTGGAGAGGGGAGATAATGAAGGGCAAAGGGCTCCTCTAAGTGTATGATCGAATGAGGACTTGTGAGGGGCGGTACTGTTTGAGGGGAGCTGTATGGGAGGCATAGGAGGGGATATACTACTGGCATAGGTATCCTTGGCCTGTAGGCAGAGAGGACCTGCATGTCCTACATAGTCTTAGACTCAGACAGGACAATAAAATGATTTAATAATAATAATAATAATAATAATAATAATAGTATAATTGAGTGCAGATCAGAACAGGTGGTTTATCAGGTGTTATTTGTAATAGTTTAGGGGAATAAGGGGTTATCGGAAGCTCGTCATATTCTGCTGGAAGTAGTCCGTAATTCGTGTATAAATTAAGAGCTATGCGCACCTGTTAGAGGTCGTGCGACGTTCTTGTAGATTTAGCTTAACCTACGATCTGATATCTCCTTCCGATCCGTCTTCTCACATCTGATCCGTCTTCGCACATCTGATCCGTCTTCTCACATCCGATCCGCCTTCTTACATCCGATCCGCCCCCTTACACGTAGCGTCGTAGATTTGAAGTGAGTGATGGTCGGTATTTAATGGGGCAAGAATCTGTTTGCAATTGGAGTAACATCTCTGTTGGTTGTTGAGGCGAGATGAGGCGTGGTTAAAGGTAGGTTGACGACTGAGATGAGAATAGTAAGAAAGGAATTGTCGAGAGGTCATCAAATGGAGATATGCTTGGGGTTGCTTTCGACTTCGATTCGGATGCAATTCGGATACGATTCTTCTTGGCTATCCCAGATATGCAGTGCATACTTAGCGATTATACCGGCACCACTGGAAGGTGAAGAATTTGTCTTTGCCGGCACTCTCTTGACGTTAGAGACTCTCATACTCTGGATTTTATTTGCAAATACCACTATGAGGTATATTCGCTTACACAAACATTCGACCCTCGTCCGTAAGTACCCACCGAAGGGAATTCAAGCACTGTTAAGGAAATAATGACCCCTCAGTCATTGAGATTGTAAACGCGTTCATTCAAGTCACTATCGAAGTGAAACTAAGTACAGAATTTGAAGTCACGTCTCTATGAACAACGTAGCCTTTTCAATAGCCCCAATTATTCTATAATCTAATTGTCACCATGTACCCCAAGGGATGGGGCCTTAGCCATAGCTGAAGCCAGGTAGACGTTTATAAATAAATAAATAAATATTCTATAATCTAACAAAACATTCGATTATCCAAGCATGCCTTCATTATCCATGCATACTAGCGCCGCGAGAAATGTAGTTTAGTTTGCCGGATTCGAACCAGCAGTCTCCTGTCTCGGATGGGATATGTGTCCTGGCTATTCAGACCTTACTTGAGAAACCGACCAAGATAATGTACCACCGCACCATCCAACCACGGCGTTATTCATAGTGTCGCCTGCACTCTCGCAACCAAAGTCTTGACGCACGCACTAAGCTCAATTCGAAGTCTCGTCAAAATTCTAAAATTCATGCCCGTCGACATTGTAGCCATCCGCTACATCATCTAGTTAATTTGTCCTAATCCCTCTCACGCCCATCCCAAGGAACTGTCTCCCTAGATAGCCACCCTTGACGATGTATTTCGAGACCAAATAAAAGATTGGCGGTAAACTGACCGATGACATCGTTTATCTGATAACTCAACTTTGACCTAGTTAGAAGTCTAGATTTGACTTGATATGGAAGGGGCACTGTCGCATGTCAGTCCCCCCAGCCTCAGTATTCATCTAATTTTAGATGTATTATTTAGACTTCAGTTCTGTTGTCAATTTTTAAACTTTCAATGAAAATTCATGCGCTGTTGATAATTCAGGCTGTGATCGAGATTTCTGCCGGCCACATATTACCCAACACCGAGTAAGCTTCGTGCATACCCTTGGGAGCGAAACAATACCATATACGGACTAGTAAATAATACTTACCAGTGATTCATGTTCTCTACTTTTTTATGTACTTCATGCTCTCATTCTCCAAATTTTACTAGTCATAAAAAAGTATATTCCCAAATTGAGTATCATTTGGATCCAAGTATGATGCGGTACAACATTTCCACCAATTAACTATCCGCAAATAATGCGATTTCTGGAGAGCACAGACTGAACACCTGTACGCGGTGTCCTCTACGAACCTGGGAGCGAAATATTCTACCAGAGCCGAGTTCTGTTAAATTTCGCAATACCGGACAAGTTGGTCCACGAGGCAATAATTCAAAGTTCTCCGCCATGTCAAATTTTCGCTCCCAACGAGTTCGACTCCTACCTAAGTCTCATCAAGTCTACAAGTACGACTTAGTACATCCTAATTCCAATGACCACACCTCTTATCAACTATTCTCTGGCCTCAGCTAGCCGCCAAATATACGCCCGCGCCGATATTTAAACCCGACGGAGGAAGCAAAGTGTGGCGCACAAATCTGGGAAGCAGTTCTTTGGGAAGGACGTGAGAGGGATCAAGACAAGTTTACAAGATGACACAGAGGATGGATACAATCTCGACGGGCATGTGATGTTGAATTTTGGCCAGGAGTTTTACGAATTGAGCTTTGTGCGCGCCAAGACTTCGCTTGCGAGAGTGCAGCAGACACTATAAAAACCCTGTCAGGAAATGCTGCTTAGTCATCTAGTTGGTCAAGTGCAAGGTGTCCACATCCTTGGTACATAACACATCTTGATCACTCTATACCTATAGTACTCACAATATACATTCCTCTGCATATCCCATATTACTGTCTATATTATCTTACTCTCGTGATAATCCCTTCTTAATATCCCAACAGGTTATGAGCCCGGTGTTTAACAATTCATCGGCTTCCGTTTCAGAACAATCATCAACAATGTCTTCACTCACTGCAGAACTAAGAGGCATCCGCAATCAAGATGGTCTTCCATTAAACAAATCTAATTGGGGAAACATTGTGATCCTAGGCCTTGGAACCTATACAGAGTGGCGGATTACTTGCGAGATCGCCTTGATAAACGCAGGCGTTTTAAGTATCGCTGATGGTACATGGAAGAGACCTAATGCTAACAAAAATGTACATGCCTTACGTCCAAATACTCGATCAGTCTCCTCAAGCGCACCACATCACGATGTCGATACCAACGACAACAAATTTCAAGTACAGGAAGAGAAATGGTTGTCTAAAGCCCGCGACACCCAAGTCATTATATCTAACTCTATCGAAACACAATTGATGGAGCAGTTGCTCGGGTTCCTGAGGAACATCGATCCTGCCGGATTATGGAATTTCCTCCTTCAAATGGACCCAAATAAAGATCCAACAACAATCGCAGAGTTGAGGTCCAAGTTTGCCTCCATGAAGTTTGATCCGAGAGTAGACACAATCCAGTTCATTGTCCTACGTCTCAACAGTCTTAGGGTCAAACTATCAATGATTTCTAGATCAATCACTGAGGAGGATGTAAAGAAGCAGCTAATTGCATCTCTCCCTAAAGATAACTTCATTTGGTCAACAGCTCGATCACACGCTCTAAACATGGGTAGAAGTCTCGCAGAAACGATAACGTATCTCCAATCTTGAGAGTCCAACATCTCTCATGCTGAGCCGCCCCAACCACAAGTTGCAAATCTTGCACGCAGCAGTAATAGAAAAAGAGGACGTGGTACATATCAAAGGGGACGCAATTTAACGCAGTTTGATCGCCGTGATCAAGCCCGCAGAGAGCCTAACCGAAAAGGAAAATATAGAGGAATGGCAACTGACAAAAAGGAGTGTTACTTTTGTGGCAGAAAAGGAAATGTAGAACGAGATTGTCGCATTAAGCAATCTAAAAGCAGAGAGGCCAAGAATATGAATAAAGCAAGGAGTGATGCTAATGCTCAATATGTTCAAGTTAGAAACATAAATGAAAATGATTCACCATATCTGTCTTATCATCTTGAACATAGTCACACCGCTTGCTCAGAGCAGAACCTGGATGAAAGTTTACCTCTATCCAAAATATCAAGTAAAAGTAAAAGCCCACAAAATAAAAGAATTTCCGAAAATATACAGAGCTTGATCACCAGCGGGATTTATAAACTCCTAAAATTACACGGCTTTTGAACCCTAATGCAACAGCTTTCCCAACTGTCACAAAACACGCCTTACTTACCAAGCCCAGAGAAATTCTCACAATAATTGACTCTGGCGCGTCTGAACATTTTAGTGGTATGAGGGACGACTTCTCTACGCTTAAAAGATGGAGCAGTCCAAAGTCTGTCCAAATTGCAGATGGAAAAGTTATTCAATGCGAAGGCTATGGCAATATATCTTTTAGGACAAGTGACAAGGAAATTGAACTAAGAGAAGTATGGTTTATTCCTGAGTTTGGTCAAATGCGGCTTCTGTCAGTCTGGGCCTTCAACAAGAGAGGTATAAATGTAAAGTTTGCTGATGGCCATTGTCAAATAACACTGAACGGCTCAATCTTGTTTGAAGCAGAAGGAGAGGATGGTGTCTTCAAAGTTAAAACCAAATCAATACCTCAAGCAACATCAGCCACAAAAGTTCAGCAACAAATGCCGCACCAGACAGAGACTAAGTGGGATATTTTGCACAGAAGAATGGGCCATATTAACATCAAAGATATTGATAAGATTTTGAAAACAGGATACACCGGACTGAAAGTCCCTAGAGAGAAAAGATAAATTCCGATTGGATCAAATTCTTGTGAAGCATGCTTAGCAGGAAAGATGAAAGAAAACTTCAAAAAGAAATCTGACAATCGTTCAAACACCACTCTTCGTCGAGTTCACTGCGATATCTCAGGAATCCAATCTATCTCAGTCAGAGGATATCGGTTCTTCTTCCTCATGTAGACAATGCAACAAGGATGTGCTGGGTCAGATTACTAAGGACGAAGGAAATGAACGAGGTCCTAGTCACATTCAAGCAAATAAAGGCCGAAGCTGAGCTGCAATCTGGCAATAAGATTGTCTACATGAGAGCTGACAATGGTAGGAGTGAATTTGGTACTGCCCTTCAACACTACTTGAAAGAAGTAGGTGTAACGTTTGAACCAAGTCCACCATATAAACACTCAATGAACGGAGTAGCTGAAAGATGGATGGGCATTATAGCCGTCATAGCAAGGTCTATATTATATGAGGCACTGTTATCTCACCAGCTCTGGGATTACGCTGTCGAGCATGCAGCCTGGATCAAGAACAGGGCTCCCACATCTGCGCTACCTTTTGCTGGTAATGACGCCCCAGAAAGATTCACTCCCTACAGAGCTTATTATGGAAAGCCTGCAGATCTAGCAAATATCAGAGTTTTCGGGTGCAAAGCAGATGTGCTTTACCCTGCCGAGTTAAATCCTCAGAAATGGCAACCTCACATTAGGGAGGGAAAATTCATCATGATAGGAATGACTTCAACGAAAATTTGGAAGCTACTTGATACGCTTACCCTAAGAGATACAATCTCTGCTGATGTTAAGTTCAATGAATATGAGTTTCCTAAGATTGACATATCACTCTTTACTCTACCTGATAGACTAGATGTGCTAAGACCTAGACAAGTACCTTTAGAGCGAAGAAAGATGTACCAGTCGCAGCTGATAGAAGCTAGACAGAAAGGTGTTAAGCAAGCGCGTAAGAAGTACGCTGCAATTCACCCAATTGGGGCAATGAGTTCGAGCGAAAATAACTCTGAATTTCAAAATCCTGTAACTCGCCTGCGAGAGGCTCGAGATGCGTCTGATCAACGCTATATACAGAAGGCTCCCATTAGAATGGTCGAGCAAGAAACCTACATAGGTTCGGTAGAGCTACAGACTCCCGCAATAAGACGTGAAGGAAGCTGCCACGAGAACGCGTGGAGGAAGCTCTCACGCGAACCCATGGTTGAGGCTAGTCGTCCTACTGCAGTAGTGGAAGAGGTCACCATGAGGGTAGTAGAGCAAGAAAATCTAGGAGAGCGAATGAACTTTGACGAAAGTGCTCCTCAGATTATCGGAGAAGCCATCAAACAATCAATTGGGCAGACTCCCTGCTCCCTGCCAAAATCAAGATTTGGCAGACCGCTGAGAAGAGTGGCGAAGGCTGTGTTCAACCATGTTGTTACAGCAAATGCAATATCTGCACAAGCAGTTCATATTAATGCTGGTGAGTCATCATCGATTCAAGTGCCCACTCCTCCATTTGAATCTATTACTGTTGAACAGGCCATGCATGAAGATCCCAAATTATGGAAAGTGGCAATCAAATCAGAATTGCGCTCTCTGCAAGCCACCAATACTTATACGATTTTTACTGGGTCTCCACCGCCTGGAAAGAAAATAATATCCAGCAAAATAGTTCTCAGAAAGAAGTTCAGAAGTGACGGCAGCTTAGACAGACGAAAAGCACGAATCGTTGTCCGTGGATTTAAACAGAATTACAGTATTGATTACTTCGAGACTTTCGCGTCGGTCATACAATACTACACACTCCGGATACTTCTATCCAAGGATGCAGTAGACAATCTTGAAATTGAAGCGCTTGATGTGGATACAGCCTTTCTAAATCCAAAGTTAGAAGAAGAGATTTACATGGAGATACCTGACTTCTTTTCCTTACAACACCCTGGAATCAATCGAAAGCAAAATTACCTCAAACTAAACAAATCACTATACGGTTTGAAGCAAGCTCCGCACATTTGGTTCAAAGAAGTTAAAGATCACTTTAATCAAATTTCCTTAAGGAGCGGAGATTCTGATCCAAATTTGTTTATAGGTAGAGGTGTCTTCGTACTTCTTTATGTAGATGTGTAAGGATTCCTCTCCCGATCCTCCCGATCCTTCCGATTCTTCCTTCGCCATATAATTTTACCCTTCTTCTCATGTTGTTATGACAACAGTATAATCCTTTACATATGGGATCATGTTGATATTAGGTTAATGTCTATGTTATGATGAGCAAGTGGAAGGAAAGCAGGTATATATGATGGCTTAGTCTGTAACTTCAGAGTTCTTCACGCTTAGTTTTCTGTCATACCCAACACCTTCGGAACACCTTCGGATTACCTCTTGTACCTTTAGTTACCACTAGTACCCACTCAAACCTTTAGACCTTTTAGCTATTTATATTACCCATCTTTCAAACCTTTAGTTCCTCCTATTTATCTCCAGTAGACCTTCAGTCATCTCTTGCGACCCATTCCGACCTCTTCTCACCCTCCATTTCCGCTTCAGGTCAAACGCCTACGCTCCAATCTGACAAGATGATATGCTAATCATTGGGAAACGCGGAAATTTAAATCCCGTCAAATTAGATATTATGAATAAATGGAGTTGCAAAGCGCTAGGACCAGTTGACACTTTCGTCGGAATTCAAGTGGAAAGAAATAGACAAGAGCGTACAATTCGCATTCATCAAACTGCCTATACAACAAAACTCATTCAGCGATTGGGAATGGATAAAAGTATACCAAAGGATCTCCCACTTCCAGCAGGAACTGTCCTAAAGCCAACTTCCGAAGATGATATCCAGCAAACGCTCAAAGATGATGATGTCTGCCTCTATCAACAAATTATTGGATCTGTCCTATATATATCCAATGGTTCAAGGCCGGATATATCATATGCCGTAGGGCAACTTGCACGATTTATGTCTGATCCCGATTCAAACCATTTGAGCATGGCAAAGCATCTTCTCAGATACCTCAACGGTACAAGATCGCTCGGGATTAGATACAGACCTTCCGATACGACAAATATCTGGGCAGCATGGACAGATGCAACATGGGGGACCGAAAATGATAAGAAATCCTTCCAAGGGCAAACGATCATTTGGAATGGGGGCGCAGTTACTTGGTCCGCTAACCGTCAGAAAAGCACAGCTCAGAGCTCAATGGAAGCAGAGATCATGTCTGCTAGTGAAGGAGCCAAAGAAATCGCCTGGATGGAGAAAATTGCTCAAGATATAAACGTTAAAATAACGAAGCCTCCGCTTCTATATCTCGACAATCAGGCTGCAATAGAGCTTGCCAAAACCACCAAATTTCATCGAAGAGCTAAACACATTGAAATTAGGCACTTCTACATACGAGATGACATGGTGATGAGAAATAGGTTGATAGTTACATTTACACCAGGTACTGAACAGATTGCAGATATATTAACAAAACAGTTACCCAGGGACCATTTTGTAAAGTTATTGTCTGAGCTAGGCTTATCTCATTAAGCAACTAATTGTGTGGGCGACGTTCATGTTATAGAAGTACACACAGCAGGTTACGATGGGGCCAGGATAAGAGTACTCTTGTACCACAATGCAGTTTCATTCTATTATATTCTGTAGGACTACTTAACTCTTTAAGAAGAGATGTAGGGGTCACAATTCTTAAGTGTTGTGGGAGTTAATGAGGCTCTATGATATCGCAGCATGGGGGCGTGTCAGGAAATGCTGCTTAGTCATCTAGTTGGTCAAGTGCAAGGTGTCCACATCCTTGGTACATAACACATCTTGATCGCTCTATACCTATAGTACTCACGATATACATTCCTCTGCATATCCCATATTACCGTCTATATTATCTTACTCTCGTGATAATCCCTTCTTAATATCCCAACAAACCCGCAAACGATGGAAGGTGTCGTGGTCTGCCTCCTGGTGGTGTTCTCCGGTATAGTTTGAGTAGCCTGGGCACCTACTCCATTTGGGAAGGAGACACCGAAGACTACATTTCGCGCGGAGAAAGTTCAGTGCATGATGAAGGCATGTCGGGATAACGCAGGGTTTTTGAGAAGTTCCCCTGGGTGGGTATTCACGGATGAGGGTTGACCTGGGGTGAAGAAAAAGCCACCATAACTTCGCAGTGGTACTTGCAAATGAAATCTGAGACATGAGTGCTCTTGTTGTAAATTGAGTCATCTATTCTGTACATTTTCTCCGATATTGTGTCATAGCTAGTTAGCTGCATACTCAATTAAAATCTGATGCAAAAAAAATAAATGAATGAGGTTTTTGTTGGTTCCACTCTGGTTAGATATAACTGCCTCAGGCAAGCAGGCTTGTCAGAATATATTTGCCGGCTAATCGGGCGACAAGTCAGGACAGGCCTGTGCGTGTCATCTAACCTAAGGAGATAGTAGACAACCTAGATAGAAGATAGATATATACAATTCAATACAAACTATTCCATTACCCAGGACTGGTGCTTATTTCCTGTCTACAGTCTAACACATTTCTTGATGCGAAAGCTCCGAAGCCCATGTATAGCAATGCTTCTTCAATGTATGATAAACAGAGACTTGAACCCATGCTCCTTGTCTTCAGGCTCAATGAATATTAGTTTCAACAATCCGCGGAAAGACTCAAATGACATGATAACAAGAATATTAGACCTGTCATGAAATGCACATGAAAGCCATTGTTTGCTTTACCGCGCGGTGAGCCGTGACTCAAATTTACCCCTGTATTGTGATGAGCTCGTAAGCTGTTGGGCTAACTTTGTGCTCCATATTGACATAAATTTGGAATCAGTTTGTAATCTAATATGTCTTTTTTGAATAAATCATTGTGTCAGATAACATTTTTCCCTGTGAAGAAAAGAATTATTTGCTTTTAAAAACAGCCTCCAAGTTGTCTGATGATTTTCGCAATAGAAGTTTGATTGCTGGAAACAAAAGTATCCCCAATGATATTCATACTAAATACTGGCCCACCTGATGGTGATTGTGATCAATTCCCAAAAATTATATCCCCAACATTCGTCGCTTAGACGATCTTGCATAAACTTTAGATAAACCCTTTTCGCGTGTTAAAGTGGAACGTTTAATGCAAGGATTCCGATACCAATCGTCCATTCGTAAAAGCGTCCAAGCATTGTCGATCCATGGTAGGGACAATAAAAATAATATTGACTTGCATTTGGTGTGGGTATAGATAGAACAGCACACATTTTGTGACAGAATGTACATTTGCAGATCTTCAGGATACGCTGCTAGTATGGGAGCTCACAATTTATACGTGCATCAACTCGCTCCTACAACTAATTCCAAGCATACTTCAACAGTCCACCTCTTACCTTATCCACATTTTTCTGACAGTACATTGATACGCAAGTCTCTACTCACACAGCGATTTCAATATGTCCCTCAACATAGATATTGCAGCACATCTTGCCAAGAAACCTCTGGAGAAAGTTTTACGATCATTCCGGGGCTTTTACAGTTTAAATTACAACACTCCGTGCGATAGAGTATTCGACAACCCCAAAAATTCTATCGGATCTCGGGATCCTCATGAGAACCTTATTGATCAGCTCATTAAATATGTTGGTAAAAGTTTCAAGGCATTTACTGAGTTTGAAAATCTTCTCTCAAGACTGAACACCATATCTAGCTGGATGAATTCTATGGAATATGACATGACCACTTTTGAACCAGTGGCCAATTTAATCCTAAACCACGCGACAGACCTTGAAATTTGGAACTCACTCATGCAGCTTGTTGATGAGCTTTTAATAATCATGTCAACAACTGATGAACAGCTGGACGAGCTAGCTACTGAATCTATTTATCGACGAGTTGTAGAATCACATGACGGGTTACAAATGAACATGGAGGATCTGAAACAAGCCATGAGCGGAGAGTTGGAAGGCTCGGTGTTTGTCAACGTCAACGTCATTGGCTTTTGGAACAAATACTTTGAATCGGAGCGCATAAAGAAGCAGCGTGACGGCCTCATCGAGAAATTTGTGGAACTGTCCGAAGAATCCAACTTTCAATTTCCCGCCATCCCGACTGAGGATGTGGTATGGAAATGGATGCAGGTGATCGAACACGTCTTTATCAAAGCTTACCAAACACCCACAGACTCGGCAACTAATGACAATGGGAGTGCCTCAGAAGAGCGGTTTGGATTAGCTTTCGCTGGAGCTCAATTTCACACGCTCGCTGCCGGAAAAATAATTGGAAACCAGACAAAGCGACAGGTGGATTACTTCATCAAAAAGCGAAACCTTCCAATCGAGGATAAGCACCACTGGTGTGATATTCTTGTGGTGGGTGAACTAACGGTATCTTTGTCAAAAGTCTCCCGGGAAAAGTTTCTCCAGCTCAGTGTATACATGCGGGAAGTGTTCATGGCTCAGCCTCTTTGTCGTTTTGTCCACGGATTCATTCTCTTTGAGAAAGACCTGCAACTCTGGGTATATGACTGATCGAGACCGTATTAATGTTCGTACATCAATATTGGCAAATCACCAAAGATTCTCGTGCATGTCTTGGCGACATCCATGTTGATGAACGACAAGGAACTTGGTCTCGACCCCGATGTCAAATATGAAGGTGAAGATTTGATAGTTCATCTCCGTGTGCCTGGGTCAAACGAATTACGGAAGTTCACCTCGGATCCCGTCCCAATCTCTCAACAGAAGTCATACCTCTGTAGGGGAACGACTTGTTACAGAGACAGAGACTTCAGCTGTGTGGTCAAATTCTCGTGGAGAATTTGTGATGGACACTCAGAGATTGAGCTTCTTGAAATGGCGAATAATATAACGGGCATGGCACAGATTCTTGGATCACTTGATCTGGTAAAAATCAGCAAGCTACGTGATGGTCTGCTATTCACCAAGACCATGGTCAAAGACACTCATCCAACAGAGAAGGTCATGACTATGCCACTTGACTTCAGTGGAGAGACCAAAACGATTCCGAAGGAAAGCGTGAACAACCAACTGAGCTGAAAGCAAAAGAGGGATGCACTTCAAGCTGAAAAGGATATGGCTGGGTCAACTAAAAAAGCACGATCAATGCAAGAAAGTAGGAAAATCATTTATTTGCTGTCAAATATCCTACTAACTTTAACACACATACTGTCACAAACCATCTCTGGGATGTCGCGTTGCACCCAGTCAACCGAGTCATGACGTACATTCAATAACATAATTCAGGAATTGTAATGGTTACAGTGTTGTGATAGCAACAGTTGCCACTCGAAGTATTAGTTAGTTGCTATGTGAGAACTGTGGACTATTACACCCTTGGTTATAGCATTGGTGCTCATGTACTTAAAGAAACCCTGGGACTGGATTTAGACTGTAGCTTTTTGTCTTGTAAATTACTCATGTTTTAGAATCTAATTATTAATCTAAATATATCGTCCTCATTATCAGCTTCTGTCTTCGTCCTCGTCCTCGTCCTCGTCCTTGTCTCCGTCTTCGTCTTCGTCCTTGTCTCCGTCTTCGTCTTCGTCCTCGTCTTCGTCCTCGTCTTCGTCCTCGTCTTCGTCCTCGTCCGTGACACATACAGCCAATAGTAGGCCAGTAATTTTAGAGCGTCTTGCTCGATCAGGTAACAACTCTGTCGGCGAGAAAAGGAAAACCATTGGTGATGCCGAAGTAAACAAGAGAATGAAGAGAATTCAACTGTCAAGTAACGCCGGCTTGGCTGCAGCCGGTAATACGGCAGGACCAAGCACCCTTCCTGGATCGGCTCAAAACCCGACAAAGTCAAGTGCCAATGTCAGATCTAAGAGGTCAAATGCTGGAAAAGAATTTGTCTCGAAGTCGGTATAAATGGTCAAAACAGAAGGGATCATTCCACGTGACCGTCAATTTACCGCTGCTGGGATCTCGCTGTACGGACGCCCGATTGATAAGTTTAGATCGGCGCTAGAACTTATCGTCAGGATGAGCGATGCCATCAAAGCGCACCGGTCATTAGTGATGGACGCCAGGATATTACATCGTGATATCTCGGTGAATAACATTCTATTTACTGGCAACAAGAAGACTGACAAATTGTCATAGCTTCATAGCTGAATACAATATGATCCAAAAAAAAAAAAAAAAAAAAAAAAAAGAAGACTGACAAGCTCGGTGGTGTCCTGATTGATCTTGACTTTGCAACCTTGATAAACGATGAAAATTTCAGGAAAAGGCCCAAGTGATGACAGGCACCATGCAATTCATTGCTCTGGATATTCTGAAAAACAGTTTTGCAGCAACGGGTACAGTCGTCACTCATAGTTATTAACATGATCTTGAATCGTTCTTGTATGTCTTAGTCTGGGTGTGTATTAATTGTGGATGGAAAAAGGGAACAAACCCGCACCAAACTTTCCTTACAAAATGGTATACAGGAACTGCGCAAGAAATACACTCGCACAAGCAACTCTTTATAAAGTTTCACAATTTCGACAAGACATTGTTCGAATTCTCGCCGATGTTTAAAGATGTCAAGGGTCTAGTTAAGCAATTCAGGCACCTATTATTTTTTTCAGATATAAAGACACAAACAGGAAGCCTAGATGACCCCAACAAACTGTATGAACCTATCATCGCGGCTTTTGATAAAGCTATTCATTCGTTGAAAGAGTAAGTGTGAAATTTCTGTGATCCGTTTGATGTTCAAACTTTCCTGTTTCTAAAAAGATGGTGAAGTGACGCATCTAAAAGTTTCAAATAAGAATCCACAATTCTTGTTGCACAAACTGACCTGTCTAATAGATCACAAGCAATACAGCCCGAAAATACGAGATCTATTGAACCTTTGTCATAAAAGCAAAAGTTGGTAACTAATGAGCTAAATGAAAAGAATTGTGTAAGTAGTTTGATGATCACTCTATGTAGTGAAGAACTATGATAGCAAACGGCTAACTTCGAGGAATAGAAAATATACCAACAAGTTTATTACCCATAAAGTAAATGACGAGTATGATGGAAGAATAATACGGGCAACGTCTGGTCCTGATTAGATGGGATGGTTGACTGATAAGACTAATGGCTACCGCCCCTAAACGACATGGTCTAGGCAAGGTAATAGGACCCACGGAGGTTGATTTCAGACTCCTTAAATAGAAAGAGTCACGATCTTCTATCATGGGGTGTAAGACATCAAGTGTGTAGATTTAGTCTAGATTTAGGATATAGAAAAGGATCATCTTTCTAAGATTTTTGATTTCTCTTAAATATAAAATAGAGACGGTACTTGGACTTCATTCACTTTTCCCATTGCGTGGATGTAGCCCATCACAAATAGTTTGTGATAACCTGTCAGTTGTTACTCACAACTATGACTAATACCTCAGAACTAGATTGTAAGGATTCTGGAGAAATGCCTTAGGCAGGGTTTATGGGTTCCTTGTTTAGTCCCACTAGGCTTTCTTATCAAGCAAGGACAGTTATGTAGTTTTCATTTCCGAGACTGAGATCTCCACGCTTTGTTTTCTGTCTTTAGGAATAGTTACATAATTCTAATTACATCTCACTCTCGTCCTATGCCACCCATAGTGACCTACCGTCACCTCCGGCCACCTTACCTAGAACGACTCCCCGCTTTCCCATTTACCACTTCTCTAGAAAGTCCTTCGCGTTTCCACCAGGCGTCCTTCCTCAGTACATCGTACGCTACGCCCTCTCCTACGCCTCGAGTCTTGCGCCTAGTGAGCCTGCGCCTGGCATAGATAAAAGGAAAGACAGGTCATTTTTGGTGACTCTAAATAAAAGTGTATTTGTTTTAGTCGTAGGAAGAAGTGCCCATTGTATTATTTTATCTATATTATTGTATCTCTAGCCATATTTTTGTCATATTAGATTGATGAAAAACTTTCCCAGTCTGGAAAGAATTGAAGTAGGATTTTAATGATAACACACATTTGTTTTGTTTTTGTTTTGTTCTCTGACGTGCTAGGTACATTGGTTCTCGTCGCACACCTACTGGAGCTTAAGCACGAGTGGGGCTGGGCTGGATCAGGTTAACCACCATTAAGTACATCTACCTCGTCCCACCTTAATGACCGGACCATCTCAGACTTCACCCATGTGTTGAATCATGTCAAGCCCAACCGTCCAGAGAACCCTCTTTTGACACGCCGAAGCGCAAATTTCTCCTCAGCCTCGGCCACCACGCGCCCGAGCCCTTGACATCCTCATTGACTCCGAAATATAATTGCCGTCCAATATCTCATCGTTGCTCTAGCCTTGCACTTTCATATCATACCATTGGGTTGTTGTTGTCATTGGTGATTTTTATAATCCCCTTGGTGTATCTTCCCTTTTCTTCCTCCTTTATACACGTCCCGTTTCCATCATGACTTTCCTCATTAGGGCATGTGTAGGTAGGTGATTTGACGAGTATGGAGGTGGGTCGCAGGTATAGGACCGACTGAGAAATGCTTCGTCGCAAATATATGGGGAGATTGAGAAATGTCGGATGTTTGTATACGACCCCCAGATAGACCTAGGCCCATTTGTGAATCGTACGTTGGTGGTGATAAGTTTTTTTCGACTTTCTTGTGGTTGTGAAATCTCTGTCGGCTGATGTTCCGACCAAAATTCCAAGTATAACTCCTTCAAGCCGAAAATCCGTCAAATAAAATTCATCCCACCCTTGTTTGTGACTGAATGTCACGAAACAGGTCGTGATTTAGTCAATCAAACGAGGGAAAGTAGTCTATTCAGATTCTCTATGAAGAATGAGAGGTAAATACAGAGGGAAAACACGTTCTACATATATGCCAAGTGCGCGCTAATATGCGAGGGATCGACATTAGTTGTGGACCTGCTGGGAATATAATACGGGGATAAGGCTGTTGTAGGGTTAAAATTAAATAGGACTAGCGTCACTAGAAGGTTTTATACCAATCTGTCCATAGATGTAGAAAAGATGGAAGAAGAAGAAACGAACAACCGAAAACCTCACCTGCTCACTCGAGTGACCTGTAATACCAACAGGACCCGTAACACTGAATCTCGGCTCTGAGAGAATATTTCACTCCTAGGTTTGTAGAGGACACCACTGACAGGTGTTCAGCCTTCGTCCTCCAGAACCCTCTTTTGACGCACCGAAGCGTAAATTCCTCCTCAGTCTCGGCTAGCACGCGCCCGAGCCCTAGAGACCTTCGCGGTCTGTAACTTTTCCCTTCAATTCAGTCCAAGCTTTGGCTCATCTCAGCATCTCCCTATCCCATCAAGCGGTCGATTTCTTCATTGGAGGCCTCATCCAGTCGCCCACCAGGGCCTCCTCAGTTTATATTCCTTCTTTTCCACCACAGCATTCCTTTGTCATTTAGTCAGCCTTGCAATCCCAGAAACTTTGTAGAATCTCCACCCCTCCGGCCTTGCCCTGTCGCTGCCGCACCCCTGACCGTGGTGGTCGAAAGCGCGACTAATAGCTCAAGACCGAGGCACCGATGCCCCAACCTTAGTCGAACGCTCTAGTTAGTATGCCTTGAAATGTGGTGCGTACTACGCTGGTGGCGATTCGTCAAAGGTCGAGTTGTTGGTGCTCTTGGCCGAGATGAAGACACATTTAGGTCCAGTATTTTGACCGTACCTTCTATTGTGGTTATGAGCAATGCGGAAGCTATACTACTGAGTAGTGCTGGAGCGGGTAATGTTATTAGCTGTGGGTGACAGTGAATAGAATTATACAATATTGTGCTGTGAGTATATGAACAAAAAGTGTAAGAATAAAACTGTGTCATTGTATCGTGGGTACACCTAGGAGACTATATACATGCTCGCTTAACTGATACACTAGTGATATTGTTCTGTGGCCTATGGCCTCACGCGATACCCTAATCTAGACTACTCTGTTATCGCACATCATAACACCTTCACAGTGACTGTCAGTTACGGAGTGTGCGACATCGTCTTATTTCTTTGTTGGCGGTTCGACCTTTGGAGGTATGGGATAGCTTCGGTAGGTGCTGAGTTGATTTTGGAGGGGACCGCGAGACGAGTTTCGTTGGGATGTCAGGGGAAGGTCATGAAGTAGATTAACGAGGTCTAATCTGGTGATTGAGATTGTCTACAAAGAAGAAAGGAGACTCCTATTGAGTTCTGTAAAAATATATACATCGTGAATCGCGTATCAGACGCGTTATATCACGTGACAGTAACTTCCCTCAATTCACTCTATCCCTTGACATATGGTCCCTTCTCACTCCGAATGTCTTAGATCTTGGGCGCAATTTTCGTTACAGATATTTTAGGTTGCCTTTTCGCTGCCTCAATCTCTCGCAGTGATGGCTTGAGTTTATGTGGGAAGCGCTGTTCAAATTCTTTAATGGATGATTTGGCATTTACAACGTTCTTGAGAGGTTCCCATGTTTTATCTTCTGAATCATAACCTCTCCACAATATCAAATACTGAAAATTCTTTCTATTCTTGCTACGCTTAGAATCTAAGATAGCTTCGATGGCGTATAACTTTTCGCCTGACTCATCAAGGGCAATAGGTGGTGATTGTCACGGGACTAAGGGCTAGCGTCATAGAATAGAACATATGTATAGATATCCCATGTATTTAGACTTCTCTTCTCTTACTATCACACAACACAGTTATAATCTCTTCCCTTTAGTACCTGACCTGTGAGCCACCGTGACATTTTGTGCGATCTCAATTGTGTCCCGTTGCATTTGAATCCCGACATAATAGAAAAATTAACTACCTTATTCTGACTCCTGTCTGCGACCTGACACAAAATCTGAAGTAAATCCCAGCAATCATCTCATAGAGTTTCTCAACAAATCAAATTAAAATAATAAAAAAATATTGTAATTGTTAACAACATGGACTCCGACCCAGAGCCACTGAAATTATCAATGCTTTTCAGAAGAGCTGGCCGAACTTGAGCGCAGCAATTGAAGGGCATCAGTTCCCAAATGACTCGAATCCAGCTTCTCTGCTGAGCTCGATTGATTCAACCACTAATACACCCGAAACTATTTTGTTTTGTAGTTTGCTCCAGTGTTTTGATTCAAAAATTGGTGAAATTAAAAATACAAATATGACTGAAATTATATCCTTAAACTCAACTATATCTAATTTAAATTTAGCACGCTCTTTAGACAACAACAAGGTGTCAACCTTAAATGATAAAATTTCAAGCTTACAGTCTGAAATAAATAAACTACAGGTTGATGCCATTCTCAGCATGAAACCCTCGAACATTGATTCTACAAATACAAGATTGCGCCGGACTAGATCAGATCCAGAAAAATTTTCTGCTGCACAAACAAGCACTGAAAAACGTCAAACGCTATATGAGAGCTGGAAAATACAGATCCAACAAGTGTTGATTGTGGATGGTAGTTGCTTTCCTGGAAATTTCAATTGTATATCGTATATAACCAGCCAACTCTCAGGGAAAGCATGGGAAGCTATTAAAGACGGTGTTCAGAAAATGAATTCATACCCAAGTGATTCAGAGAAGTGGCATTGGAGAACGCAAACAGACTTATGGCAAGTCCTTGATAGGAGATACATTCTACTTGATACTACCCAGATGGCAAAGAATGCCTTAGACACACTTTACCAAGACAAACGTACTTATGGAGATTTTAAGGCCGACTTTGATCATTATATAGAAAGGGCAAAATACGATGACCGAACTAAAGTGGATCTCCTTAGAAAACGACTTAATCGAAAGATTACTGGCGTTATTAACAACCAAGTAAATCTTCCTGATTCAGACAATTACACTGGGTGGAGTGATATGATCAATAATATTGCTCGCAATATCAAACAACAGGAGCACATCCTCATGTTGCAATCTTCATCTAACTCAATGCAACAGAATTATCACCCAACAGACCATTTTTTACCTTGTGCTGGAACATCCGATTCTAAAGATCCTATGGACCTCAGCCGCATTTCAATATCAAGTGCTGAGCGTAAATTTCGAATGGAAAACGGCTTATGTCTTGCCTGTGGTCAAACCGGACATATGGCCAAAGACCACCATCGCATGATTGACCCAGTGCCAATGCCAAAGCGTCCTACCAATCAATGGATATCTCGTGAGAGAAATGGCTATAAACAATTCCCTACTTTTAATACTCATGATCTACCTAGCACTGAATATTTAACACCAGAAAATCAGCCCTTGCCAATTCCGATGATGTATTATCCTCCGCCTCGATTTCTACCCAAATACCATCATCAGTCACCAGACCAATTCTCAAACTCACAGCTTTTAGACCCCGACGCCCCGGTTCGATCTCGTCTGAGAGTGTTAAATGGAAACCACGGATTTGAAGAACATTGCCAATCTCAGAATTCAGGGGATAAAAAACAAGCTTATAGAAATTGTGAACAGTTAAAAGACCAACCCCTAGTTTAAGTCGCTGCCAGGGGTACAATTGGTATGGAGATGAAGACAAGGCTATCCAAGATATATTGATGGATAATTCCACTTTGGAATTATGCTCAACTGGTTCCTCAAATTCAATGCTTCTTAGCTCTTCTCTCTCTAACCCGCGCACAAATAATTCAGTTATGTTTCCCACAACAAGTTTGATTGATAGTGGCTGCACTGCTATGGCATTTGCTGACAAAAATTCTATTGTTAATCGTTTTGGAATAGAAACTAAGCCCCTCTATACTCCACGATCTGTTCGCTTGGCCGATGGCTCTACCGAAGCCCCTATAACCCACTACTTTACATTCCGGTTGCATATTGAGCAACATTCGGAAATTATTGTCTTTTTTGTTACTAACCTAAGTAGATGTAATCCCATAATTCTTGGCCTACCATGGCTAAAATTACACAACCCTAAATGTGATTGGAGCTCCTTGAGCCTCACTTTTAGTTCCTTGTATTGCCGACACCACTGCCTTGATTGGAAGTACCTACAGTCCAATTCTTCTCAGCAAGTAAGATCGGTTACAGCAATCTCATTGACAGATAAAATTTTGTCAATACCTGTTACACATAAGCCACTTCAAACTGCTGCACCAGATAATTATGAAATTGAATCTTTCCTTCCGAATTTTAATAACCCTGATACACCAAAATATGAAAAAGAAACGACCTTTACTACCTTCAAGGATGATAATGAGTTTGATATCCTTCAGATTTTCCCTAGCCCTGATCATCCTGATATTTCGGATCTTTTACGTCGAAAAGTGATACAGAGTGATATTGATAAATTTCTCCAAGATAAACCCGAATTAAACACCGAGGCAATAAAAGCCATATTACCACTCGAATTCCATCATTACACCAAACACTTTCTACCAAAGAATGCAAACTCTCTCCCACCACATCGTCCTTGGGACCATAAGATTGAACTTGTCCCTGGAAAACAAGCACCCTATCGTAAAAACAGGCCCTTCTCTCCAGCAGAGTTGAATTGTGTCAAGAAATGGATTGATGATATGTTGGCTAAAGGTTTCATACGTGAATCTTCCTCGCCAGTTGCCGCACCTATCCTCCTCGCCGCCAAACCAGCTGGGGGAATAAGAATATGCCAAGACTATCGTGGCCTTAATGATGTTACCATTAAAAATCGATACCCGCTCCCCTGATCCGTGAGACTTTAGATTCCATTTCAAGAGCTAGATATTATACTAAGCTAGATGTCATTGCTGCTTTTAATCGTATCCGTATTGCTGAAGGACATGAATGGATGACTGCATTTACTACACGATTTGGCTTATATGAGATGTTGGTAACACCATTTGGTCTATGCAATGCCCCTGCAACTTTTCAGAACTACATCAATCATATCTTACATGATGCACTCGACAAATACTGTACGGCATATTTGGATGATGTTTTAATATACTCAGAGACCAAGGAAGAACATACCAAACACGTAGATGATGTAATACATCGACTCGGTGATGCAGGATTACAAATTGATATCAATAAATCAGAATTCTATACCACAAAAACCAAGTATCTCGGGATAATTATCTCCACTGATGGACTGAGTATGGATCCTGATAAAGTTAAAGTAATTCTAGATTGGGAAAAACCAACAACTGTGAAAGAATTGCAAAAATTCCTTGGCTTCTCAAACTTCTACAGGAGATTCATAAGAGGCTATTCAGGTGTAATCGAGCCCTTAACACGTCTTCTACGTAAAAAATCACCATGGATGTGGTCTATTGAGCAGGCGGACGCTTTTTCGAAACTCAAAAGTTCATTTACACAAGCACCAATCCTTGCCTATTTTAATTATCACAAGCAGACCGTAGTTGAAACTGATGCATCCAATTGGGCCTCAGGAGGAGCACTCCTCCAGAAGGGAGATGATGGCATACTTCATCCTGTAGCTTTCTTTTCCTCAAAGCACAGTCCTGCTGAATCAAACTATGAGATTTATGATAAAGAGCTTCTTGCAATAATTAAAGCTTTAGAAGAATGGCGCCCAGAACTAGTAGGTGTGCAAGAGCCATTTGAGATAATTACAGACCATAAGAATCTTCAAACCTTCCTGACAGCTAAACAGC
The DNA here is from genome assembly GCA_900239735.1 of Blumeria hordei DH14. NCBI lineage: Eukaryota > Fungi > Ascomycota > Leotiomycetes > Helotiales > Erysiphaceae > Blumeria > Blumeria hordei. Next base: position 1,114,456 of record OENG01000025.1, on the reverse strand, counting down.
TAAACCAACGTCAGGTACGGTGGTCTGAATTTTTGTCTCAGTACAACTTTATAATCACTTATCGTCCTGGGTCACATGCAGTAATACCAGATACCCTGAGTCGTTTACCAGGACAACAACCAAAAGATGATTCTGATGAGCGTCTTCAACACCGTTTTCGCACTTTGATTCCAGAACATAAAGTCCATCCTGATATACTCCACAGCCTTCTCAACAAGAACCAAGTTGTTGATCACATATCTGCTATATCTCATGGAACTTCTATCACCGAAGCTATATCCCTTGCTTACAAGAATAACGACATTGCTAAGTTGATCATAAATTCTTTACAAGATACCACAAAGCGGTGGTGGCCCGGACCCTTACGATCATTACTCCGAAAAGACAAAGTAGAGTTTAAAATTAATGCCGGATTTGTGTACTTTCGAAAACGGCTTTTTGTACCAGACTATGAAAATCTTCGTCTTGAAATTGTGCACCGTTCCCATTCTTCCGGCCCTGCAGGTCATCCAGGTCGTGTAAAAACTTTGGATCTATTACAAAGAACCTATTGGTGGCCACAAATGACCAAATTTGTTGCTGATTTTGTGAAAGGATGCGCTCTCTGCTTCAGGACTAAGACTCCACGTTCATCGCCTCCCGGATTTCTTAAGCCTCTCGAAATTCCAGTCCGTGCATGGTCTGACATTTCAATTGATCACGTTGTTGACTTACCGCCGTGCAAACGTGATGGTAAGATATTCCACAATATCCTAGTGGTTGTAGATAGACTCACTAAAATGCGTCATTTTATACCCACTATATCCCTTGATACATCTGAATTGGTTGAATGTTTCATCAAAAATATTTATAGACTACATGGTGCACCTGACTCTATCATTTCTGATCGTGGTTCCGCATTTGTTTCTGAGTTTTGGCGTAGGATTAATACTCGTCTCTCTATCACTCTCAAACCTAGTTCGGCTTTTCACCCACAGACCGATGGTCAAACAGAAATAGTCAATGCATCTCTAAACCAATATCTTCGTTCCTTTGTTAGTTTTACCCAAGATGATTGGGTTGATTGGCTACCACTAGCTGAGTTCTCTGGAAATAATCAGACAAGCGAGACAACAGGCGTATCTCCTTTCTACGCAAACTACGGTTTTAATCCACGTCTAGGAATTGAACCCCCAGAGCCTAAGCCACCATTGCTATCAAATACTGCAAAAAGAGAGTATTTAAGAGCAGACTTAGTTGCTGACCGCTTTGATCGAATTATTTCTAAGTTAAAAGCCATGTCCCACCAGTCGCAGGAGAAATATGAAGAATATGCAAATTCTCGAAGATCAGAAGCCCCAGTCTACAGAGTTGGAGACAAGGTAATGATTTGCCTTAGAAACCTGAAGACAAACCGACCAAAGAAAAAATGGGATGATAGATGGGACGGTCCCTTCACAGTCTTAAAAACATATGATGGTGCTGTTATTATCGATCTCCCAGATCATATTCATGTAAACAATAGTTTCCACACCTCTTTGGTTCGACCATGGAAAGATCCTGTAATACCTGGGCAATCTCTTATCAATAAAAATGAGCGTCGTAGCGTTGCTGGAAGAGTAGCGGAAAGGGATGATGATGGCAATATTGAAGACAAGTGGGTATTTGAAAAAATCTTAGATGTGCACAATCAAGATTGTAATGGTCTTACCTACCTCATTAAGTGGAAATATGATGATTTGCCTTCCTGGCAGCCAGAATCAGACTTAAAAGGGTGCGAAAAAGCCCTCACAGATTTTCATAATTTAAACCCTCATAAACCAGGACCGCCATCATGGGTAAATATACCAACAACAAATAAATCAATTGCACCACAACAGCCACGCCGCTCAGAGAGGAAAAAGCGGCTAACATGGAAATTAGCTGAAACAAAAAGTTAATATATATTTATATAAAAGGAATATTACCTGGAATTAATAATAATTTTCTGATAAGGGGTTCTGTTTGGAGACCAAACAAAATTTAGAGGGGGAGTACTTTCACGGGACTAAGGGCTAGCGTCATAGAATAGAACATATGTATAGATATCCCATGTATTTAGACTTCTCTTCTCTTACTATCGCACAACACAGTTATAATCTCTTCCCTTTAGTACCTGACCTGTGAGCCACCGTGACAGTGATGGGGGATTGATCTGGCCTGGTAAGGGGTTCGCGGGTGCCGGTCTGAGCAAACTTGTGTGAAAAACATCATGCATATTCTTAAACTCGAAAGGAAGCTGTAATTTATATGCATGAGAATTAATAATTTTAATAACTTTGAAAGGTCCTATAAATTTACAATCTAGCTTCGAGATTGGTCGGGAAGTCGTTATATTGCGGGCATCTAGAAAAACTTCGTCACCAACTTGATAAGCTGGTGCTGGTGATCCGTTTGCACTAGATGCACTCTCTTGCCTATCTCTGGAGTGCGTAAGGTTTGCAAGCAGTACGTCGAGGACTTCTGCCATTTTAGAAGCAAAGTCAGTACCCGCTGATATTTGTTTCCTAAGACTTTTTGAAGAATTTCTCTCAACTGTTTGCGGAGGACTAAAACACATATGTGGATGAAACCCTTTATTTGCAAAAAATGGAGTGACTTTGGTAGAGGCGTAGACTGCATTATTAGCAGCGAATTCAGCCATTGGTAACCACTCGTAGACGTCCTCTTGAGAATAATCTATGTATTGTCTGAGATATTGTTCCATAAATGCGTTGGCATTTTCTGTCTGTCCATCAGTCTCAGGATGGTAAGCTGTAGAAAGTGATAAATTGATCTGCAGACAGTTACAAACCGCTTTCCAAAATTCTGCAACAAAAAGCGGACCTCTATCAGAGACTATAGAGTCACATAGTCCATGAAGTCGCCAAATATCATGGACAAAAAGTCTAGCTAAGTCTTTTGCATTCATCTTTGTATGGCAAGGCGAGTAATGTCGTTCTTTGGTGAGGCGGTCTACAACAACCATGATGCAATTATAGTTATTAAATTCTGCTAAAGGACCGACAAAGTCTACTGAGATATTACGCCAGCGCTGTAATGGAAGGGGAAGGGGTTTTAGAGCTCCTTGGTACTTGAGCCGAGAGACTTTATTTCGGAGGCAGTTGTGACAGTTTTTTGCGAATTGATCAGTTTGCTTCGAGAGGTTGGGCCACCAGTAATGGTTAGAGACTTCTTGATACAATGCATTTTTTCCTGGATGACCTTTTTCACAGCTATCGTGAGCCATCTGAATGAGCATGGGCCTTAGTTCGTTATCTGGGACATAGATTCTATCACGATAATAAAGTCGGCCTCCCCGAAGCTCGCATTCCGAAAGTGAAATTTCTTTTGAATGTGGTATTCCTTCCGACTTAGTCAACTCGGCAACAAAATTTTTTAGCCATTGGTCTGTTTCATCCTGGTAGCCTTGGTCAAGTAGTCGGGAGATTTTTTGGTCAAAGGGTTCACCTTGAGGGTCAGAGAGGGAAACGGAAGAAAGATGATGAAAGTTGGTTGTATTGGATGGAAGATTATATTTACGCTGCGCTAAATCTTCGATTATGGATTCATGAAGTTTATTAGCAGGTAGGAGAGTTTGCTTTTGGTGTTGAGTTCGAGGATCAGAGTCGTTTTTAGGAAGATCTTGAGAGCGTCGTGTAAGTGAGTCAGCTTTAGCATTATCTTTTCCTGGTCTGGATTTAATGACGAAATCAAATTGTGATAAGAACTCGCTCCAACGAACCTGGCGGCGGGATAGCTCTTTTGTTGTCATGAAGTATTCAAGATGTCGGTGATCAGTGAGAACAGTTATCGGATAGCATGAGCCTTGAAGCTCAGCTCGCCAACCTTCAAAGCAGCGTACAATGGCTAAAAGCTCCTTATCGTATATCTCATAGTTGCACTCCGCATTTTCGAACTTTTTTGACATAAAAGCAACCGGATGTAGCTCACCTTAATCATCTTTTTGAGAAAGAACACTAGCTGAAACGAAGTCCGAAGAGTCTGCTTCGACTATAATCTCCTTTGAGGCGTCGAAATGATGTAAAACTTGTGCTGAGATAAAAGCTTTTTTGAGGAGTTCAAAAGCATTTTGGCAGGCATCAGACCAGACAAATTTGACATCCTTGCGGGTAAGAGAGACAAGGGGCCTCACAATCTTTGAGAAGTCTTTGATAAATCTTCGATAAAAATTAGAAAATCCTAAAAAGCCTTGAACATCTTTCAAACAAGAGGGGGACTCCCAGTCACAAATACACTGAACTTTTTGGGGGTCCATTTTGACACCGGTTACAGAGATTACCATTCCAAGGTAGGTCACTTCTTGAACCTCAAATTCACACTTCTTGATATCACAATGTAATCCGGCTTTTTTAAGTGCATCAAGTACAGTATTAACGTGGGCTCGATGCGTTAGAAGGTCGTTAGAATAAATCAAGATATCGTCGATATATGCAGTGCAGAAAACATCAAGGTATGGTCGCAAAACGTTGTTAATGTGAGCTTGAAAAGTGGCTGGTGCGTTTGATAAGCCAAACGGCATTACTAGTGTTTCGAACAGACCATATCGTGTGTTAAACGCTGTCATCCATTCCTGGCCCTCGGCGATTCGAATATGATTAAATGCCGCAATAATATCTAGCTTTGTATAGTATTTGGCATTACTAAGTCTAGCAAGGGTTTCTTGTATTAAGGGGAGGGAATATCTATTTTTAATGGTTATAGCGTTTAATCCACGGTAATCAACGCAAAATCTTAAACCACCTCCAGGTTTTTTGGCAAAGAGTACTGGTGCTGCTGCTGGTGACTTGCTAGTACGAATGAAACCTTTATCTAGTTGTTCATCAAGATATTTGCGTAGCACTTTCAGTTCATCAATAGACATATTATATAGAGGACCATGGGGGGGCACTGTGCCTGGCTTAAGATCAATTTTGTGGTCACAGTCACGATGTGGAGGAAGGGAATCAGCACCTTCGTGACTAAAAACAGGTAAATGGTGGTGGTAGTGAAGTGGAAGTTTGCTTGCAGGATTGGGTCGTTCTTTTGTCTGGAGGGCAATCTGGATATCTTCAAGTGAAAATCCTGCTAAATCTAACTCCGCAGCTTTGGAGCAAGAGTTAGACTTCTCTTTTAAAATTTCACTTGACAGGTATTTCTCCAGAAACGTTTTTTTATTAGGTGGGGAAGTTGGAGGAGTCATCGGCGCTGAGCCAGCAGGCTCGTTCCCCATTTCTTTTAACCTGCTATCAACTTCGTTTAGAGATAAAGAAAATATCTCGACACCGTTTAACTTTGAGAGGGCATGAAAAGCTGCAGCTCCAACTTTCCTCGGGCGCTGTAAGGATTCCTCTCCCGATCCTCCCGATCCTTCCGATTCTTCCTTCGCCATATAATTTTACCCTTCTTCTCATGTTGTTATGACAACAGTATAATCCTTTACATATGGGATCATGTTGATATTAGGTTAATGTCTATGTTATGATGAGCTAGTGGAAGGAAAGCAGGTATATATGATGGCTTAGTCTGTAGCTTCAGAGTTCTTCACGCTTAGTTTTCTGTCATACCCAACACCTTCGGAACACCTTCGGATTACCTCTTGTACCTTTAGTTACCACTAGTACCCACTCAAACCTTTAGACCTCTTAGCTATTTATATTACCTATCTTTCAAACCTTTAGTTCCTCCTATTTATCTCCAGTAGACCTTCAGTCATCTCTTGCGACCCATTCCGACCTCTTCTCATCCTCCATTTCCGCTTCAGGTCAGACGCCTACGCTCCAATCTGACATTACTAAGCGTCAAAATTATATGAGCTATAGAGTACCTGATTCACCAGATACTCTGTCTCATTCAACACCCAGTGAAGTTTCCTTCTTTAGTTTCACTGATTATCAACCTCCAACCACCATGAACAACGATATGGCCGGCCTCCAGATCACTTCGACTCCACCCACAGATCAACATCACCCCCGATCAAACATAACATTACTACCACCACATCTCTGGAATTTGCCAGATATAACACACTCACCCGATATTCTTGAAGTAGCCAACCAAATCGATGGAGAACGAGTAAGCCAGCTGTTTGCATCTTCAGTCTCTTCCGCTCCACCGACTGCCCCTATACCCTCCGTATCACCTCAGCCCAGGCTTCATCTTCCGATCCAGCCCATCACACCATACGACGGAACACCAGAGAACTTGCGCTCTTTTTGCTCTCAGCTAGTCATTCAGATCCAGACAGAGAGCTTTGTTGCTGAATCCGAAAAAGTTAGATTTGGATACCAGTGTCTTGGGCCTGCTGCTCTAGTTAAGATGAGGCCATCATTCCGCTGTCTTGAAGATCCATCAATTCCGCCAGAAATAACGACACTGGAAGGCTTTCTCCTGGCCTTAAGGCAGAGATGCGAAGACCCATCCTTGCAGGACCAGGCTACCACAAGGGTTGAGAAATTGTATCAAAATGATAGTAAATTCCATGACTTTATTACGGCTTTCGAAGATAACATGGTCGATTCCATCTACTCGACAGTGGATAAAGCCAGCTGGAAGCTAATGCTAGAAAGACGCCTTTCAGTTCAACTAAGAAGTCTGATCCTCTCATCTTCAGATGTTCCGGTAGAATACCACGCCTTTGTAGCCTATCTTCGACGAAAGGATGCTGGATTGCAGGAAATATTAGCCTCATCACGTGCAAGATCGTCCCGACCGGTTTCGTTAAACAATCACACACCTATACCAGCGCCTTCGATACCTCGACCCCAGTCTCGTCCTCTCCACCACGAGATTCCTGTATCGCAAGGGGGCTCAGCAATGGATCTTGACCTTATCTCCAGACAAAAGGACGCTAGCGGACGCTTAACCCAAAAGGCAAAGGATGCACGTCGCACCTTAGGAAGATGTGTATGGTGCAATAGAATTGGACATATTGCAAGAGACTGCCCGTTGGGAACTCGAAGTGTCGCGACCACTAGTACAGAGGAAATCCCTCAAGATATGGAAACGTTAAAAGATCAACTCCAATAGGAAGTCGCCTGTTGGAGTCAGTTTCGGTAGGACAAGTGAGTTTAAAGGAGTTATCATCATCTCGTCACATGTATATAAAAACAAAAATAGGAGATATAACTTTAATCACACTTGTTGACTCCGGCGCATCTGGCTTTGCTTTCATATCTGAAAAATTATGCCATAAATTGAATGTAACCTCTAGTCACCTCAAGACTCCCCTCGCCCTAGTAGGTTTTGAGGGTAAGCCTGGAGCCCAAATCATGAAAATCACTAGTTTTAATCTCGCCATTGGTAGACACCAGGAAGAGATGTCTGCTTTCGTTACTCCTAATATTAAGTATGACCTAGTCCTGGGATTGCCTTGGCTCGAAAAACACAACCCTTTCTGTTGAAAGAGATAGAGTATCACTTAAAGCAGAGCGAAGAAGAGTGAATTAATTATATGTTTTATATATAAAAAGATGTCAATCAAGACCATAAAAACGACGTGATGATATATTTAGTAAAAATCAGTGAGTTATATTAGGCAATCATTTACGCTGTATTCCCTTGTCATAGAAGTAGAGCCACACTAGTATCTATTCGTGCAAATCTTACAGGGGAGATGGGGCCAGAGTGTAAATAGTGGATGTAGGGATTGCGTTGGGAACCCTTACGTAATGAAGGGAATCGTTACTAATAGGATTATACTTCATTTTCCAACACTCCTCCTGACCGACGCAACCAAGTAAAATTGAAGTTCATGAGCCCGTGAGTAATTTAGCGCAAATAGGCCCAGCTTTAGAAAAAGATAGAGGCTTGGTGAGTATATCAGCAAGCATATCTTTTGTCGGAATATATTGTATACTTATAGTACCATTTTGAACACATTCCCTTGTAAAATGGTAGGCCACATCAATATGTTTTGCCTTTGACGAGTTCGTTCCATTGGCGAGGGCTAAGGCGCTTTGATTATCAGTGTAAATTGTCATTCCATTTGGACTGATAAATTCGTCCGCAACTTGAAGCTCTCCTAGAAGCTTACCAACCCAAATCGCTTGCTTAGATGCTTCAAATAATGCAATATATTCTGCTTCCATTGTTGAAGTTGCAACTGACTTTTGTTTTTTCGATTGCCAGCAAATAGGGCCTCCTCCGAGCATCAAAACGTAACCACTCACAGATCGACGGGTGTGAATATCAGAGGCATAGTCAGAATCTGAAAACATTTTTAAGGTACGTTCTTGATCGAGTGTTGAAGTATTAGGTCCGAACTTGTATGTGATACAGTGGTTTTTTGTAAACTTCAGATACCTATGAACACGACACACACCATTCCAATGTCGCATGTATGGGGATGAGTTAAATCTGGCCAGTTGAGACGTCGCAAAACAGATATCTGGTCGAGTACTATTAGAAGCGTATCCTAACCCCCCTACTGCACTTGGATAGGCAGAATCGTCTGCTTTTTGTTCTCCATCTTCAGCTGGTATGATGGAGTCGTACCCCTCAAGAGGAGAATTTACGCCTTTAGCGTCTTCTAGCCCAAGTGATTCAATCTTACTTGTGATGTAGTCTGTTTGTGAGATAGTTAGAGATCTGCAAGATCTATCTCGGGTTATTTTCCATCCAATGACAGTACCAATTTCAGAAAGGTCCTTGATCGGAAAAATGGAGGAAAGTTGCTGTTTGATCATGTTGACATCAGTAATTTCTTCTCCACAGATCACCAAGTCATCAACATACACACCTATTACTATTACACTCTTATTGTGAATGTAAATACAAGGGTCGCTGGTTGATCTCCTGAAATTGAGAGTTTTAAGTTGGAGATCGAGTTTATCATACCATACTTTACCAGACTGCTTGAGGCCATACAGAGATTTATTTAGTTTCACGTATTTACCACCTTTAATTCCCTCTGGTGTTCTCATGTATACATCTTCAGAGAGATCTCCCTCCAGATACGCAGTTTTCACATCAACCTGGTGAATCTCCCAGTCGCGGAACGTAGCACTGCTAAAATTACCCGAAGAGAATCCATATGAATTGTTGGGGAATATGTATCAAAATAATCGACCCCTTGCAGTTGACTAAAGCCCTGGGCAACCAATCTGGCTTTGAACCTTCCATCGCTCTTTACTGAGAATACCCACCTTGAACCAATAGGTCGTCTTTCATGGGGGACATGTGTTATAGGGGTGAAAACGTTTTTGATTGCCAACGAATTAAGTTCTTCGTTTATTGCTTCTCGCCATTTTTCTTTGTCATTCCCGATTAGTGCTTCTTTAAAAGTCCTAGGTATGAAAGTTTTCTCTTCCGCAATTTGAGCTCGTGGTTGCCACGCCGAACGGGGCAATATAGGCTTTCGGATTCGTTTACTCCTCCTAAGGGTGATAGGGTTAGAGATAGGCACCGAGCCGATGATTCTGGTAGATCAGTTAGATTGGCAGGGGGAGGTTGATGACGTTCAGACGGCCGGAGAAAAGGGGAAGGGAGTGATTCTTCAGAATCTTCTGAAGGATCATGAGGTAAATTAGTTTCAATTCTTGAATCAGTGGAGTGCATTTCTGCGTCAGAATCAACTTCGGAATCAGAGTCGGAGTCATGTGAGCAGCTAGTTTCTCTTTCTTGGGGGACTTCTTCCTCAGTAGCTATTTCAGGAATTCTATCAAAGTGAATGTCTTGTTGCTCTGATGTTTTACCCCAATCCCAGAAAGTATCTTCGAGAAACCTAACGTTAGCTGAGACTATGATTTTATTACGACCCTCTTTGGAAGGAATGTAAATTTGATACTGTGTTGTAGACTCACAATATCCTACAAATATTCCTTTCAGTGAAGTCGGAGAAAGTTTATTTCTATGTGGGTCCGAAGTTTGAATTAGAACATAGCAGAGACATCCCCATACTCTTAAATGTAAAACTACAGGAATCGAGCCAGTCATTAGTTCGTGAGGGGTTCTGACTTCAGGTTGCGTAGGCAGACGATTTCGAATATAACATGCAGAGCTGATAGCAAGATCCCAGAAACGTAGAGGTAAATTTGCATGGTGTAGCATACATCTAGCCATAGTCACAAGTGTTCTGTTCAACCTTTCAGAAACACCGTTTTGGTGCTGTGTGTATGGGGCGCTCATTTGTTGCAAAATACCGTTAAATTCTACTTTCTTGTATTCACTACCTCCATCAAGCGCATCGCTTTAATCTTTCGCCCAGTCTGAAGCTCTTTTTCTTCCCTGTATAATTGAAACTTTTCGGGGACTTCTACCAAACTTTTTAAAGTATAAACCTTACTTTCGCGAGTTGCATCATCAGTGAAAGACACAAAATAAAGACTTCCAAGTAAGCCATTTGTCCTACATTTCCCCCACGTGTCAGAATGAACCAATTCAAGAGGGTTAAGTTTCCTCTGTACCTGATCTCTGTTGATTTTTTCCACTTGTTTGCATGAGTTACAAGTATGACAGTCATTGAAGGACGTAGATTTGAGCTTAAGGTCTGTTGGCTTCTTGTTTTTAGGGTCGAGATCTAGGTCTGAATTGGAAATGTTTTTCAAGACGTGGGCACTTACATGTGCAAAACGGTGATGCAATAAATTTTCTATTGTGCATTTGTTGCCTTCTGACACGAGAGCATTAGGATTGTTGCTAAGGAATTGAGAGTGAGCTGAACCTTCCATATTGAAACAAAAAAGTCCATTTTTAGGACGTGCATTCATAACAATTGTGCCGTTAGATGAATAGACTCCTAGTCCATACTCGTTAGTCTTAATTTTATAGCCTCTGGAAATTAACTGAGAGCCTGAGACAAGATTCTTTGCGCAAGATGGTAGGTACCAGACATCAGTAAGTTTGACAGTTCTAGTTTGATGTCTATTATTTGCATAATTTACCTCAAAACTTACTGAGCCAGACCAAGAAACTGGTTCCACACGTCCAGATGCCGTTTCAATGGACTTCCTCACAGGCACCATCGACGTGAATAGTGATGAGTCACAGAAAATATGATGAGTTCCGCCGGTGTCAAGAATGACATCGTTAGAAGATAAAGTTGAACATGACAGAACGTACTCATGATCCTGCCGATCTTTATTATTCGTCCGGCTACTCCAAATCTTCTCTTGAGTGACATACTGTCTCTGCCTTCTGTGGATTTTAGATGCCCATTTCGATCCCTCTGGAGTGTCTATCCATTTAAAACATGTTTCACGGATGTGGTTATTCCTCCCACAGAAAGAACAGATCTTCATTGTCATGCCTTTTCCGGAATTAGCTAAATTAGCAACAGCTTTCTCGTTATACTCCAGATAGTTTCTCTGGCTGTCCCTTAACAAATTCACCGCCTCGAGGAATGTCACATGAGAATTTAATTTCATAAATGATACTGCTCCATTATGGAAGCCGTTACATTCAGTTTCAAAATGATCTAGGAGGCGGTTCCTTTTCGATAGATCAGAAGGGCGCTTGGATGGGTCTAATGATGCAATCTTAGATTGCAGTTTTGTCAACTCGGTTGCGCACTCGTCGACGTCAGCGCCTGAATTGAAGTTAAGTCTCCAAAAATCTTTTATCAGCCCATCTATGTAAACTTCGCTGTTAGGCTGGTAGTAGGCTGCAATTGCGTTCCACATTTGAAATGCCGTAGGTAAGGCTTCAATGATGTAGTAAACATCCTCTGGAACTAGCTGGAGGAGCGCTGACTTTATGTCGTTGTCGACAAGTTGCTGAGGGGACATTTCAGAAGTAGACTTTTCATCGACGGGAATTAGATCGGGCACTTTCCTCAGAATATATTCTTGGGCATTATGAGTGTTTAAACTCAATTTAAATATCCGACACCATCTTAGATACGTCTCCTTACTGAGCTCGGGAGCATTCTTACAATGCTTGAGAATCTTGGCAGTAGACATGACGAAAGGTTCCAGTGATAGAATATGCGATGATGAGCGTTAAGGTGTGAGATTAAAGGTTGAGCAGAAAATGGTCCTGTCTCGAAAAGGAGTAAAAAATAGAATGAGCAGAAATGGTTCTGTCTCGTGTAAAAGAGCTGATGTAGTCGTAGCACAGTTGGTTAGAGCTTTGGTCTCATAATCTGTTGAAAGAGATAGAGTATCACTTAAAGCAGAGCGAAGAAGAGTGAATTAATTATATGTTTTATATATAAAAAGATGTCAATCAAGACCATAAAAACGACGTGATGATATATTTAGTAAAAATCAGTGAGTTATATTAGGCAATCATTTACGCTGTATTCCCTTGTCATAGAAGTAGAGCCACACTAGTATCTATTCGTGCAAATCTTACAGGGGAGATGGGGCCAGAGTGTAAATAGTGGATGTAGGGATTGCGTTGGGAACCCTTACGTAATGAAGGGAATCGTTACTAATAGGATTATACTTCATTTTCCAACACTTTCATAAATTGGGCCGAACACACACTGACCTTTGGTGAAAATTGTTTGGATAATGCCTGTTGCAAATTCGAAACAACTATTCCATACGTCAACTCTACGGACTTTATTTCGGCAAGAAAATGTCAGGCCCAAATCGCTCCTCCCCAAATCATATCAAAAAGGCCATCTGAATTACAGGAAATCCGGCCAACTAAAGTTTCTGCCCATGAGTTTATTACTCTAAGCCAAAACCCCGGAAACCACCTTTTTGCTCTTAGTATCAGAGATCTAGACCTCCTTCTTGATTCCAGTATGCAAAGACAGCCCACAGTTCGGATCAATAATACCAACATTGCAATACCAAAAGACGCTGACCCCAAAATATACCTTCCTACCCATTATCATGCTTTCCTTGACGTATTTGATCGAAAACAAGCCAATCTCCTGCCTCCACATCGTCCTTGGGACCATTCGATTGATCTTCAGCCCGGAAAGCAACCCCCTGTCGCTCGTCCATATGCAATGAACCAAAAAGAGCTAGAGGCCTTGCGAGAGTATTTGAATAAAGAGCTTTCGAAGGGATTTATTAGAGTTTCGAAGTCACCAGCAGCTGCCCCAGTTCTATTTGTCAAGAAATCAAATGGAGATCTTCGTTTCTGCATTGATTATAGAGGACTTAATGCAATCTCTGTCAGAAATCGGTGCTCTCTTCCCTTAATAACAGAAACCCTTTGCCAACTCTCTCGTGCCAAGTTCTATACTAAGCTTGATGTTATCTCCGCCCTGCTGTCTACATGCTGCTCTGACATAATCATAGAACTACACATTGGTCTAGCTCTGGCACGTGTTCATCCACTCGTGTGTATTCAGTTCTGGCTAAGCAAGCAAATCACGGATGAGCCTGCGGAGGTTGGGCACATCTATAGATTATAGGAGGGGTAATGTCAGGATTGCCTTCTGTATAATCTATATATGTGGAGATAGCCAGAATCTAGTGTTCTATGATTCTGGTCTGGCCTTTTGGCCGAGTGGTTATGCAACTATCTCATGCATAATGTAGGATGGCGCCCTTTAGCCTGAATACCACCTCTTTGACCTTTGTCTCCGCCCTGCTGTCTACATGCTGCTCTGACATAATCATAGAACACTAGATTCTGGCTATCTCCACATATATAGATTATACAGAAGGCAATCCTGACAGGCGCCCACTTTTGATTATGTCGTATTTGGATGGTGGATTGTGAGCTCTAAATTTAACACTTGATCCATTAATTTGCTTAATACCGGCTGGGAGGCAGTTTTCTTTGCAATAATCTGAACTAAAAGAAACACAATCAGTTGACCAATTAATCGAGGGGTTGTGTCTCCTGAGCCACTTTCGTCCGAGGATCAGCTCGTATTTTCCCAAATTTGTGATAAAAAAAGTTAATAATTCCTCATGGCCTTTGATGTTTAATTTAATAGTAGTTGAATGGGTTATTTTAGCTGCAGGCGAACCATCCACGAGATAGAGTTGACGAGGCTGTGGAAGAATTTTCAGCAGGAGGTTTCGTCTTTTTGCTGAGTTAAAATCGTAAAATTCGTCAGTGGCACCACAGTCAAGGAATGCCTGAGTGGAGAAGCTGAATTTGTTTCCAAAAATATTACAGGAAAGCAGGAGATGATCGCTGTGGGGTGCTGAAAGAGACAAAATTTGTGTCCTTTCCTCACCGTCATTAATGGAAACCTGTTTTTTCTCTGATATCTCTGCCCCATTTTCTTTCTCCTGATCGGAGATTCTATTATCTTTGTACCTTCTCATATCCTGATTCAAGTGAGCTTTGGGGCAAATTCGAGCGTGATGGCTAGGGTCAAAGCACCGGCTACAATTTTTATGTTCAAAGCAGTATTTACCCCTGGCTCCTCTTTCATTATCATTTCGTGAGATTCGGTAATTTGCAGTGTCAGTTGGGGATCGAGTGACAAGTGGAGTGGTTTTAGATATGCTTGGGTTTGTCAATTCTCTCGACGATGTAGATAGAACGTTACGGAATTTCGTATAATCTGGATCAGATAAGCGAAGAACAGCATCAATGTGGCGAACTTCGATTAAATACGATGAGAGGTCTGTCGGTATTTCTTGGCACAACATTACACAATTTTGAAGATGAGACACAATAGTGGGGTGGAGAGAATCGTATAGATGGTTTATTAAGGCATCATCAGAAAGCTCCGTTTTTTGGGCAACTTCATACCAGTCAATAAGGTGAGAGGCAGTGTCTTTCTGTCCTTGTTTAATGGTGAGTATTTTCCTACGAGCTGCACTACATGGTTCAATCTCCCCAAATTTTTGTTCAAGAAGGACAAAAATAGCATCAACAGATTTGTATTTGACAGAACCATTTCTATTTATACCATGAGAAATGGTGGAGTATGCTCTTCCCTTGAGGCGAGAAATTAGATAAAGTATCTTAGTATTTTCAGACGGGTACCAGTCCTTGTTTGCAATAAACTTCATATTTATTTTCCGGATAAATTGAGGAAGTTCTTTGTGCATATCAATGTTATCCACAGAGAAGACATCTAGGTCAGGGTGTTGAGCAGACCAGTAGATACAATGTGTTGAAGTATTTCTCTCAGTAGTAGTTGCTTTTGTCTTTAGATCAGAGAATACATCAGAGAATTCACAATTCTTTTCAGGCAATGTGTCATAGTCATTCTTATAATGGCGGAGTTCATTTTCCAATTTTCTGAATGAGCTTGCTAGGGAAACGATTTCATTACTGAGTAAAACAGGACTAACAACAGCGTTACGTCCCTGCATGGCGTTGAGTAAAGATTCTTGGTTTAGGATGGAGTTGAGGAGAGGGTACATGTGAACGAAGTCTATATTCTGGTCGTTGAATTGAAGGGAGGGGTCGTCGTTAGGTAGGTCATGATTTCGAGAGCTTCTATTCATTCTATTATTGATTTCATATATTTTACTTTGGGTGCATCTCTGTGGTAGGTATGCAGAAATTTTAGTACGAATTACACTTTTGGTACTATTTGAATTTGAATCAATTTGTCAGTATGGGTATAGGATTTACGCGCGAGGGACGTAATTAAAAGTGATTTGGTAGACAATATGTCAGGGGAAGGTCATGAAGGAGATTGACGAGGTCTAATCTGGTGATTGAGATTGTCTACAAAGAAGAAAGGAGACTCCTATTGAGTTCTGTAAAAATTTATTTATTTATTTATTTCATTTTCATTCATTCATTCATTGATCTAGTTTAACGTCCTATGCGGTATCTATATACAGAACCATGAAGACGGTAAGCCATGTTAGGAAGGGAAAAAGCTTTCAACAAACAAAACCCGATGTCCCGCCACTCTGAACCGACCCGGCTTAATGCTGAGGACGTTCCTTTCAACCATAATTTTATAAACTTTCCTCAGAATTCGTTAACTCCCCCTTCAATCAGACTAACGTTATGAGAAATTGAAAAGAGAAGGCACCTCCTCACTCGGCGTTGGTCTTCGAAGTGCTCGAAGAGTTGGCCCCGATGGTGGTGCTGCTGTCGAGGCGATGATTGGTGCCACTGGGGCTTCGACTACCTTACGTGGTCGTCCTGGCCCTCTTTTTAGTCCTTCAGCCTTCTTACTGGTGACCAAAGTGAATCCCTGATCATCAGTTGGTGCGTCTGTTCGTGTTGGCGCCATTGTTGGTTTTTCATTCCATATTTCTGCCGTTCTTGACAACAGCTCCATCCGAGCCTTCTCCACACTTCCCTTGTAGACCTGGTAGGTCCGACACGCTGCTTTCTGCCACGAACGGTGTTCCTTGCCGCAGTTGGCACAAGAAACCCTTTTCCTCGGACAGTCCCGAGTTTGGTGAGCGCCAGCGCACTCACCGCACCTGGCTGCCTTTCCACACGACGCCTGGGTGTGTCCCCACTGACTGCAGTTGTAACACTGCTTTGGCTGGGACCGTGGTGACCACACCTGCGCCGTGAAGAGCATGGCGTTCATCACAAGGCCGTTTCGGACCACTTCCGTTTGCATTGCCTCCGATGGGAGGCTGACCACAATTGATCCTCGATTGCGACCGTTTTTCTTCGATCGCTGGTGTTCCTTTCCGTCGTATAACCACCGTATACGACTTATCACTAAGCCTGGAATTCGTGCCTTCATGGCCGTCTCTATCTCCCTGATGATGGCGAAATTGTCGGCATCTCTGCCCCCTTCGATTCGTGTCCGCAATGGGACACCGTTGACCAAGACTGGAAAATCTTGCCGTAAAATTTTGAAATCCGTTGGTTCTCGCATATTTAGCGCCGCGTCTCTCTGGGACGCCGACTGGACATACACCTCGGTATCGTTGCTCCGCATTTGACGGATCGCGTATGCACCTTGAATGTGCTCTTTTGCCTTTGAAAGCAGCTCTTCCGGCTGCAATTTTTCTGCTCCATCAATTCTTATTCGAACCGCTGTTTTTGTCATTTGCGGAGCCACGACCGACGCGTAGCTCCTTGGTGGCGGCGCGCCCGAGGTCACTGCAGGAGCAGAAACACGAGCGGGATCCGCGAGGCTTTTCTTGACGACTTCCTCTAGCGCCATCATCCTCTCCTCGATAGGAGACTTCTTCTGGGACATTTCCGTCCAGGCCCTTTTGTGTGCGTTAAAGGCCTTCACGGCCTCGTTCACGTCTTCCATCGATGGTAGGTCCTCCTCATCCATCTCTCCCATTACGATTAATCTAACCTGTTTTAGAAGTTTCCCTAGGATTTCAAGGTTCTTATCCTTTGGAGCTGTCTGCGCTCCGCTGCCGTTGTTTGTTGAGGCCATTGTCGCATTTTGCGACGCGTCGAAACCGCTGGATTTACCCACACCAGCACCCACACCTGCCATGTTGAAGCACAGAAGATGAAATGATGAAAGGAGGGTAATGAAGATGAAAAAATAAGATTCTCGATGTCAAATTGGCGATACGGGCAGCGTGGAATGCTGCGCAGATTTCTGGCAAAAATGATGTTTTTTTTGAATTTTCTATTTATTTATTTATTTATTTATTTATTTATTTATTTATTTATTTATTTATTTATTTATTTATTTATTTATTTATTTATTTATTTATTTATTTATTTATTTATTTATTTATTTATTTATTTATTTATTTATTTATTTATTTATTTATTTATTTATTTATTTATTTATTTATTTATTTATTTATTTATTTATTTATTTATTTATTTATTTATTTATTTATTTATTTATTTATTTATTTATTTATTTATTTATTTATTTATTTATTTATTTATTTATTTATTTATTTATTATTTATTTATTATTTATTTATTTATTTATTTATTTATTTATTTATTTATTTATTTATTTATTTATTTATTTATTTATTTATTTATTTATTTATTTATTTATTTATTTATTTATTTATTTATTTATTTATTTATTTATTTATTTATTTATTTATTTATTTATTTATTGAATTTGAATTTGATTTCATTTAGCCCGATTTGGCGCCCTATGGGCCCATGCAGGTGTCTACGAACTCTAATATTTATATAGGAGGAAACCTTTATGGTAAAAACCCCCTCAGCTTTTCAATTTATTTACACTTTGATATTGTGTTACCTTCACGAAGTGCACTAATACTGTTATATCCAGTGTGGATACCGTCCACTCCCTTATTTATGGCAGGAGATCACCTTTCCCCTACTGCCCTCTCTGTAATTCATCGTGGCTTCGACTTCAAGCGTCAGTCGAAACTGCTCTAGCCTTCCTTCCTTTTGTATCCACTTTGTTATTCTAGCCATATCTTTCGGGTTATTCATCATCGCTTCGAATGACCGATTCTCTGCCTTTCTCAGTATCTCCCCTCTACCTATAGCCCAGTCGGGACAGGCCATGATCATATGCTTGACGTTCTGGGACGGATATCCACATTGGCATCGTGGACTGTCTACTCCGGGAACATGTCTTCTGTGCAGGTAAGAATTGAACCCAATGTGCTCGCTTCTTAACTGCATGGCTATGCTACTTTGTTATTTATTTATTTATTTATTTATTTATTTATTTATTTATTTATTTATTTATTTATTTATTTATTTATTTATTTATTTATTTATTTATTTATTTATTTATTTATTTATTTATTTATTTATTTATTTATTTATTTATTTATTTATTTATTTATTTATTTATTTATTTATTTATTTATTTATTTATTTATTTATTTATTTATTTATTTATTTATTTATTTATTTATTTATTTATTTATTTATTTATTTATTTATTTATTTATTTATTTATTTATTTATTTATTTATTTATTTATTTATTTATTTATTTATTTATTTATTTATTTATTTATTTATTTATTTATTTATTTATTTATTTATTAATTAATTAATTAATTAATTAATTAATTAATTAATTAATTATTTATTTATTTATTTATTTATTTATATTAACGTCGTGCCAGCTCACAACACACCGCAATTTTTGAAATTGATGAAAAATTCACCTACCCATCCCCTCAACCCTTCAATTCACAGTCTCATAAGCTAATTTCATCAATATCATAGTCGCAAGACCCTGAGTCTCCGAAATGGCGACGGGTCCTACGAAAATCACTCGCCCCGCGCGCCAGCACAAAGCAATGGAGAAAATTAAAATCAGGCTGCAACAGCGCCTAGATACAAGAAATCTATCGATCGAAACGATAGATCAAGACAAGATGGAGTCAGAGATGACCGAAAGATTGAGAGTCTTCCAGGAAGACTCGAACTCAACAAACCCAGACGTAGAAATGGGCGATATGGTCATTGACCAATACATAATCGAGGGTCTCGATAAGTCCAGATGGAATGTCGCCCAGAAAAATGACGATGTGGTCCCTGTGACCTCCGTCATTCCATCAACAAAGAAGATTGCTGCTCCTGCTGTCAAGAAGGCAGTAATCCCAGAGGTGAATAAGGTTAATCAAGCCTCACATGCCCAGATCGCCAGCACACCCCCATCAGTGGCGACTGAAAAACAACAACCTTCCTGCAGCGAAAGCAGGAAACAAAAAATCAATGGCTGCCCCCGGAACTACAAGCCATGATTGAAGCTGAAGAGCGCAGGGCAGCTCAAGCAGCAAAAAATATAATGATCTGCACTGCTGCGATCAATGCTGTAGAGACCGCGGTCTCCCTATACTCAGAAGAGTCGAACGATCCGTTCATCGACTCGATGAAAATATATCTCCGAGCAGCAATCGCTCAATTCATGAAGTCGGGACCCAGTGCGGCCCCCCAGTCCTTCCACAGCGCCCAAGCTGCGAGGAAAATAAAAGCTGTCCTACACCCAAGGCCAAAGAAAGAACTCCGATGAACAGTCAGGAGCCAATACGCCAAGTGACCCAGGCCAAATCGACCTGGGCAACAGTCGCCCGGGGCTCTCCCCAAATGTCAATCGCTCCAGCGAAGACTGTTCGAGTCGCCCCAATCCCAGCAGTACAGGTCAAGAAACAAGCTAGACCTGCGACTGTAAAGCCAAAAGATGTTCGTCTGTTTCTCCGACTCGGAGAGGAGCACGCATGGCGCGCTCTTTCGCCAGCTGGCGTGAGAGATGCTGTGACCAAATTGGTGGAGGTTCCATCCTCCAATATTGAACATGTGTATCGTGTTCCCACCGGCTTCGCAATGAAAGCCAAAAACGAAGAAGCACGCCAGCTTCTCTTAAACGCTGCTGAATCATTCAGCAGAGTTGAAGCTAAGGTGGAGACAGCCTCGGATCTGGCTGCCCTTCGAATCGCAACGGTTCCAGTGGCCCTTTACACACTTATGGGCAAGGTCACAGTCACTGAGGAGATGGTGGCAGAAGAAATAACTCGAACCACCAAGGCGGTTCCGGTACGTGTCCGTCCCCTCGGAAAGGGGCGAGTAGGAGCTCCCTACCAAACTTGGATAGCTCACTTCGAGAGAGCGTCTGCCCCTCGACCGGGCTTCCGACTTTTTGACGACTCTGGAATTGCAGTTCGTCACCAGCCTAAGCAGCCAATAAGCCAGTGCAAACGATGCCTGCAATTCCACGGCACTCGAGGTTGCTCACGTGCCCCAGCCTGCTGGAACTGCACGTCAACGATGCACTCCTCCGCAGAGTGTAAGGCACATACAAAGTGTCGCAACTGTGGAGGCCCCCACCGATCGGACAGTCGCGACTGTCTAGCTCGTCCTACAAAGTCTGGACCAGCATCCAAAGAGAACCTCGAAGCAATCAGGCAGGCGAGTCAACGGGAATTTGCTGCAGTTGTACGAGCAAAATCAGCTGTCAGACGCGCTGAAGCCGCAGTTTCAGCAGCCTCCGAAAAAGCGAAAATAGCTCAGACGAGCTTCAAGTCCAGCAACTGCTTCGAAGTGCTGATGACCGATTCATCGCCTTCTGTAACCAAGGTTACAGAGGACGTGAATCGTGAAGAAAGCTTATAAAGGGCGCCACACGGGCCCCTTTTCGCCTCCCTCCTACCTTAAATTTTATGTCGATAAATGTAGGAAGGGGAGGCCCGACACAGGACATCGCGCTCGCCCGAGCTTTTGAGCTGGGAGTCGATGTATTGCTTGTTCAGGAACCTCTGTGGAGAAAACAGAGCAAGTCAACGAAAACTCATCCGGGATATGATTGCCATATTCCCCATGGTGAGGATCAGTCTAGGCCGAGAGCGGTGACTTACACTCGGAAAAACAGCAGCCAAATAATTTCAAAACAGGTCTTTCCCTGTGTGACGCCTACATCAGACTATTGTTGGGTCGTGGTCAACGGAATCACGTTTCTCAATGTCTATAAAGCGCCTAATGACCCACAGGCTGTGCAGCCTCTCATCAACTGGGATCCACCATCAAATTCTGTTGCGGCGGGGGATTTCAACTCAGTTTACTGGGCCTGGCAACCGAGCACCACTCGAATCCACGGACAAGGAGAGAAAATCGATAGATGGGCGCAACAACACCATCTATCCTGTCTCATCATTGGGGAGCCCACGCACAAGGCTGGCAACACCTTGGATCTAGCCTGGACAAACATCAATGGCGCGCAAGCATGGGTAGATCGAAGTGAATGCGTAACCAGCGATCATCTTCCTATCCGGGGACAAATTCCGATTCGTGCTGCAAGAATGAAGGCTGGGATACCCAAGCTCCGAGTGACGAAGAAAAATCTTCCAAAATTTGCTGCCTTCACTGCCAGATGGATCAAGCCGCCTTCAGCCCTAGACACTGTTGACAAAGTTGAAGAGTACGCACATGAACTCTGTTTCCAAATTAATGCAGCTATTAATGCAACAGGAACCCGAGCCAGAACAAGCAGTGGAAAATCTGCACCTTGGTGGACCCCGGCATGCAGGGTAGCACGCGCCGAATATCAAGCGGCTTTATCCTCTCCCGAACGGGGTATCTGCGCGAAAAAGCTTCGATCAGTTCTCCGAGCTGCGAAAAAAGAATACCAGACGCAACAGGTCGAAGCGATGAAGTCGCCGAGCGATGTGTTCAAGCTGCTGAGAAATGCCAGTCCACGACAGGCTAGCATCCCACCACCACTTATTCATAATGGAACCCTCATCTCGGACCCATTAGAGCGAGCCACGGTACTTCGCGATGAGCTTCTTGCCCGACATCAGGCGTCAGACGACTTGCCACCGTGCACAGCGACAAGTAGCAACCGAATCCCGTGGAATGAAGATATCTCCGAGGAAGAAGTAAGACATTGCACAATCGGCTGTGGTAACACAGCCCCTGGAGCAGACGGAATCTCAGTTGAGCTGCTAGCGGCTTGCTGGAACACAATCGGACCGTACGTCGCTCAACTCTTCCGAGCCTGCGTGAGGATCGGCATTCATCCATCCTGCTTCAAGCTGGCTGAGATCGTTCTTGTCCCGAAACCTAATCGAGACCCAACGACAGTCAAAGGATGGAGGCCTATTGCCCTTCTTTCTTGCCTAGGTAAAGGTCTAGAAAGGCTCTTGGCTAAGCGTATGGCGCATCTAGCTGTGATCTTTGATGTAACGGGACAACAGCAATTTGGCGCGCTCCCAAAACGCTCAGCAATCGACCTCGTCTCCTGTGTGGTACACGACATTGAAGAGGCAAGCTCTCAAAAATGGACGGCTACATTTGTCACCCTGGACGTTCAAGGTGCCTTCGACGCAGTTCTCCATAACCGTCTGGTGATAAGGATGCAGGAGCAAGGTTGGCCAGACTCGATCCTCAAGTGGACGACCTCATTTCTAGCACAGCGAATGGTCCAAGTTCGTCACTCAGGAGGAGTGACCGCTCAACGACAGCTAAGCTGTGGAGTCCCCCAGGGCTCACCGATATCCCCACTCCTTTTCCTTCTTTACATGGCAGAGCCAATGCGAAGCGGAAAGCCAGGTATGAGGTTCAGCTACGCCGACGACTTCGGAATCATCGGATTTGGCCGCACCATAACGGAATCCGCCGCTGCAGCCCAGAGTGAAGTCGACGATCTCCTGGATTGGGCGGGAAAAAATGCGGTTGCTTTCGACACAAGTAAGTCTGAAGTAATTCAATTTCCCGCACGGTGCCGCGAGCCTGCGAAAGGAATCTATGTCAATGGAACCCTCATTGAGCCGGCCGAATATGTTCGCTGGTTGGGTGTCTACCTAGATCCCCGGCTGACCTTTAAGCACCACGTAACAACATGGTGCGGTAAAGCCTTGAAAGTCGCACAGAACATGCGCCGCTTCAACACTGCTCTCCGAGGAGCCGCTCCAGGAGCGCTTATTCGAGCAGTCGACATGTGTGTTGTTCCTATTGCGACATTCGGTGCGGAAATCTGGTGGCCTGGTCTTAAACGCCCGACGAGAAAAGGCATTACAACCCCACCAACAGCACATCTAAGTGGCATGATCGACAAGGCTGTCTTGATGGGACTTCGAGCTGCACTCCCGGTAATGAGGACGACAGCGAACGTTGTACTGCACAGAGAAGGAGGAATCCCACCAGGGAAAATCATACTGGAGGGTAATCGACTTCGACTGTCAGTTAGGCTCAAAACTCTGGATGACCGCCATCCACTGAGGACTCGTGCGGCTGTGTGCCCAAATATCGGCACTCGGAAATATAAGAAGAGAGATCGAGGGACTTCGGTCCCCGAAGTAATAATGTCACGAGTCCAGCGGGCGTACCGACAATTACCAGAGGCAGAGCACGCGGAACCACTGCCGCCTACATCCTACTTACCGAAAGCAGGGTCTAAGGAAGAACAAACGGAGATTTGTGGACAATGGATCAACCAGGTGCCGAAGTCGGAAATTTGTGCCTACTCGGATGGCTCATCGGAAGGGAACGGACGCTCTGCTTGGGGTTTCGTTTTAAAGAGAGACGGGCAGACTTTGCTTACGGGAAGTGGCATCAGGCATGGGGGTGAAGCTCTGGATGCGGAAATCACCGGGGCAAGGAAGGCTCTTGAAGCAGCACTGGGACTCCAGAGCGCGACACAACGAGTCAACCTTCTACTGGATAGTCAGCAGGCAATAAACGCACTCGAGACGGGGAATTCCACGACAAGCCTCGATGAAGTACGCAAATTTCGTGAGTTGTCCAAAACAGCTCGCGTGGAAATTAAATGGGTTCCCGGTCACTCAAGAATCCAGGGTAACTTGGAAGCTGACTCGGCCGCCAGGTCTGCCCTACGAATGCTGCCTAGCCCGGAAATACAGCCAGAATCCATCACTCTGGCTTTTCTTCATGGCCAAATGAATCGTCTGCGGCAGGCGCTACTCGACGAATGGTGGAACGAAGCTTGCCCGCCCCGTTATCGCAAGCTCGACCTGCTCATGCGACGAAGAAAACCACCTGAGCTGGGACTTTCGAGGTTCCTACTCCGAAATCTGATTGCAGCTCGTACGGGCCATGGCAATTTCGCGGCGCATCATCGCCGTTTCAACAATCTGGACGCTCAAATGGAGTGCACCTGTGGGGAGGAGACCACTCCTACTCATTTTATTCACTGTCGACTACACGCACACATCACGCGTCGACTTAGAGGGAGATTGACACATAGTGGCTTTATCCAAAAACTTCTCGGGCCAAAGTGTCACGAATTCTTCAAAATCTTTGAGAAGGAAACCTGCTGTTTTGGGTTGCCATCTACGAATTCGTCCTCTGATCTCATCGGGGACAATATAAACTAGTCATACAGATGATATGACAGGAAGGAAGACAAGTCGAGGAGATTTGTTTCCGAACTAGAGATTGGTAAATCTACAGAGCTGGATAGTTTTGTGGTTAGGAGTTTGGGCTTTAAAGGTTGAATTTTATGTACGAGTGCGAATTTTATACTAGCTACTATTTGCGTAGTGGTTCAAGCGGTGGGATCAAGTTGGGCTTATCAGGGATATGATCTTGGCTGTGAACATCGGTCTTTGACCCTTAGGGGATAACAGGTATAGCCTAGGACCTAAATTAATAAACAAACAACGCAATTTTTGAAATTCGAATTTTCGAATCTTCACCTTTTCCCCCTCTCCCTCCCTCTCGCGCTCGTCGCATTCAATCAAATAATTGTGCTCGAGTCACTGGCATTTTCATCATGCCACCTGTTCGAAAAAAGCGTCCCAACACCAAGTTGGACAACACGAGAGTCCACCCGAGGGCTCTCGAACAAATACCTGGCCTTGCCCAGTCTCTGAAATGCGCGGAGATGAGCAAGGTCCCAATCAAAGGGAAGGAAAAAGCCCTACCCGCCGTCACTGAGCCCGATACTGACATGATCGGGTCAGTTGAAACTATTGAGAAAATCTCTCAACCGCCCTCCGTCCCCCACGGGATTGGAGAATCGTCAAAATCTCCTCCGACCGCGCCCAAACTGTCGGAAAACGCTGCGCCCATATCAGCGTCAAATTCAACGTCGCAGCCAAAAGCTGCTACAAAAGCAGAATGCCCGCCCGAACTACGACCAATTTTCGAAGCCGAGCAACGACGTGCCGCCGAAACAGCGGCAAATCTGGCCCTCTGCTCCGCAGCCATTTCTGGCGTCGAAGCCACCCTCCTCCCTTTGACCAATGGGTCAAACAGACAATTCGTAGACTCGATGAGAGTCTACCTACGTGCCGCCATCGCACAATACATGGCCACGGGCCCGGCCTCCACGCCACCCGTCCTCCCTCCTCGCCCGGCCAACCCTCTCCCAAGGGCTCTCGACGCCAGGAGCACACCAATTCCCGCCGTCCCAGCGCTGCCAATAAAAAGCACCTGGGCCACGATGGCCAGAAACGGACTGCGACAAAAAGCAGTCCTTACTGCCAAGGCTGTGCCGCGACCTACGGCCAAAGCCCAACTAAAAGAAACCCCCAAGGCGAAAGTCGACAAGCGACTGTTTCTTCGCCTTGAAAAGGACCACCCGTGGCGACAACTGTCCACAAGTAGCGTGAGAACCAAGTTGGAGTACAAATTCAGCTATTTCAACCAACAAATATCCTCACTCCATCGAGTGAGAACCGGCTTTGCTATGCTAGCAAAGAACGATACATTAAGACAAGAGATGTTAGATGCCTCTTCGAAGCTGGCGAGTGAAAACGTCAAACTCGAGGCATCTTCGGACCTTGTCGCCTTACAGATACCGAACGTACCTGTAAGTATAGTTACAGTGCACGGCCCCAGGACGGTCGATGCTGGGTGGGTCTCGGCCAAGATTCTCAGTACGACCGGCGCGTTTCCAATTCAGGTCCGACCTCATGGGACATGTCGACCTGGGGCACCGTATCAAAACTGGCATGCCCTCTTTTCCCGGGACTGCGCCCCTCGTGCGGGCTTCCGCATCTTCGACGAGTCTGGTATGGCTACCATTCACAAGCCTCGTCGTCAAATTGAACAGTGTAAACGCTGTTTGGGCTTCCACGCCACCCGTGGTTGCTCCCGCGCTCCAGCCTGCTGGAACTGCGGCTCCAACATGCACTCGGAAGCCGAGTGCAAGGCCCTCACAAAGTGTCGTAACTGTGGGGGACCCCACCCATCGGATTATCGGGACTGCCAAGTCAGGCCCAGAAAGTCCGGACCGGTGAACAAAGAGCAGCTCGCGCGGATTCGCCACCTCGAGCAAGGGAAGCTCACAGCGGCAGCTAGAGCGAGGGCCGCAGCCAAAAAGGCCGAAGAGGCGATCGTCGCCGCGGCGAAAGATGTCGCAATGGCCGAGGCAATAGGTTTCGGAATGCTGGGATCTGAAGAAGAAGTTTGAGGACACAGCGACCTCGACGATTTCCCCTTTCGGGGCATCTACTAACTATTAGTAGGATACCGGCTGGATAAAAGGTGCCTGCTAACCCGTCTTTTGCTCTCAGCAGAGAAGGGGCAAACTTGTCATCTGGAAGGTGTGACGGACCAGGGAATGTGTGAGGAACGCATTGCTTGGGTCAAATATGAAGGAATCTTCTGGTTTTCGGAGTTATTTTGATTTTCTTGATTTTTCGTTTATGTTTAATCAGCTGCACTTTTGGTAGCGATTCACGCGGTTGGAATGAGTTGGGCCTGTATACAGTGATCCTCACCGGCTCCACCTGTCCTTGACCCAATGTGGAAAACATAGCTTTAGCTTAGGACAAAATAAATAAAACAAAAACAGTGCTTTAAAGCCCCATGCCGGTTAGCTCAGCCTATTAAGGGCTACCCGACGCACCGGCATTCCCATAACAAAAACCCGATAAAGACCCCGCTGCTCCGGATCTGCATAGCCGCTAGATCAGTGAGACTCTTCTAAAATTGATATAAATTATATAATTAAAAACGTAAATTAAACTACATGTAGATGTTCGTATTTAGACAGCGTTGGTGTCTAAGTAATCAGGGCTGTCCTACAAATGTAGGTGCAGACAGAGATTCCCCCATTACTGGTACATTTGAAACTCTTCGAAAAAATAGTGTGGACATAAGCCAGTCTCGGAACAAGATGGCTCCTTTTGGTGAGCTTAAAATCCAGCGAGCGTCTAGGGGACGGGGGCCATTGGCTCCACGAAGCCGTGCCTGTAGTAGGCCGTGTTGACAGGTCATGAAATGCTCCGGCGATTTATCTTGTCCACAGGAGCATGTTAAAGGTGCGCTACTGTGTGCAAAACGACGGTGGTATGCTGCAAAATCACCATGGCCAGAACGCACAGCGAGAAGGAGGCTGAGGGACCGTCGATCCATGCTAGCGAGCTCTGGGGTGATGCGGGAGCTTGGCCCGATTCTGAGCGCTCTATACCGGTCAGGGGCATTTTGCGACCAGTATTCCGACGCAGAGGCCTCGTAGCGAAGATTGACAATTCTCCTCGCTCTGGCAATGGAAGGGGCCAGATTGGGGGCGATTATGATACAAGCCGCTTTTGCGAGAGCATCTGCCTTTTCATTTCCAGGGATTCCTGAATGCCCTGGGCACCAGCGTACAGAGACCCTTCCTGGCTCAGTGTATCTGGCACGGTTCCTTGAAGGCCAGGATCTTGCGAGATCCCGAAATTTTGCGATCCGAGTCGAGCTTGTTGGTGTCGGCGGTCCAAGGAGTAAACGAGACGCTGCCTCTTGGTTGTCGAGACAGACAGTGATGTTGGTGGCGTAGTATGCCATTGGGCTTCTAATTGCAGCTGCGAGGCCTTCCATAGCTCCGACGACTTCTGCATCGTATACTTCTGCTGATTGACCTAGAGGAACAGAGCCTTGATCAATCACATGTTTTGCGCCGCGATAAATGCAGTACCCTGCCCCTGCTGAGCCTTCCATCAGAGCTCCGTCTGAGAAAACGAAGAGGTCCAGGGGCGGTGTTGAGGAATGCCATTGGGTGAAGACTTGGAGCCCTGCTTCGCGACCAACCGCTCCAATCGCTGCGAGTATTTCGTCCCTTTTTGGTGTCCAGGGAGGTGAAGTCGTGTTTACTGATAGTTCTGGGGAAATTCTGCGCCGAATCCAAGCCATTCTCGGAGATTTCCAGCGAAGTCGCAAGGGATGTTGGGGGTCTGCCGAGGCAACTCGCACTGCAAGACGGTTGTGGATACGTTCGAGCCACCCTTGAGCTGGTGACCATCCAGTTTCCCGCAGAAGGGCGGCCACTGGAGTGGTTTTGTATACCGGCAGTGCTGCCCGGGCTGCATCGTTTATCCTGCGCTGAATACGAGCAATATCTTCTTTGCTGTAAAAATATATACATCGTGAATCGCGTATCAGACGTGTTATATCACGTGACAGTAACTTCCCTCAATTCACTCTATCCCTTGACATGGGATTAATTTTTCAGAGAAAAATGATTAAAAAATTAAAGGTGTCGGTTATTTTCATACTAATATCAGACAGGTTATAGTATGTCTGCGCCGGCAAGGACGAATTCTTCACCTTCCAGTGTTGCCGGTATAATCGCTAAGTATGCACTGCATATCTGGGATAGCCAAGAAGAATCGTATCCGAATCGCATCCGAATCGAAGTCGAAAGCAACCTGAAGCATATCTCCATTTGATGACCTCTCGACAATGCCTTTCTTACCATTCTCATCTCAGTCCTCAACCTCCTTTTATCCACGCCTCATCTCGCCTCAACAACCAATAAAGAAGTTACTCCAATTGCAAACAGGAGCTTGCCCTATTAATTACCGGCCATCACTCACTACAAATTTACGACGCTACGTATACTCGCAAGGAGGTAACCAAGTTATAATATACAAAGCTCGGATCATGGTTTATGGGGGACTGATGCTCTAATGGGGCTCTACATCTTGAGGAAGGATAGGCGGCTGAGATGTGGTGCGAGAGGGGGAATAGGTCTCTGAAGACGATGCCGGGACTAACATTTGCGAGGGATTTTCAACTTTGGAACCTTTTTGGGCCGCCAAGACCGAGGTTTTAAATAATTAGCCAGGAGTGTTTCTTTTTTTGATGAGTCAACGGCACTCCCCAGGGCCCTGAACGGCACAAAAGAAGTTGGGCTAGGCTACTATACAGCGGTCACGCTCTATCAAGACTTTTCTCACATTTCAGCACGACCTTCGGGAAGGAGTTGGAAGGAGGCTAGAAAGGCAGAGTGCAAATTTCCCGAGGTACCCACAAGTCTGCAGCGCCCAGCTGGCCGGCCTCTTCGAACGCTTCAGAAGGGTCACTATGTCTTCGGATTTAGTCCTAATGTCCGTATTAGTTGGACTACGCATCCAGTGGTTTTCTGCGATTTTTCCCGGCTGCCATACATCCGCAAATGGCCATCGTTTGGTTTGCTGGAGAGGGGAGATAATGAAGGGCAAAGGGCTCCTCTAAATATATGATCAAATGAGGACTTGTGAGGGGTGGTACTGTTTAAATGGAGCTGTATGGAAGGCCTAGGTATCCTTGGCCTGTGGGCAGAGAGGACCTGCATGTACTACATAGTTATAGACTCACACAGGACAATAAAATAAAGTAACTAACCCTTGTCACGTCTAAATAGATGTAGGGTTCTTCCTGTTGCGTAAAAGATTTCAATTTCAAATTCTCTCTAAACAAAAGGGATTTCTCAATGTACAAGTGTGTGACGGGCTAGGACTTTCGGTCAGTGCACGGAAGCAATGCCACAATTAAATGTTTATATTTTCTATGCAGTTCAGGAGCGAGCAGCTACAGCGCTTTATGACTACTAAAGCTATTCAAGATCCCTTAGCCTTACATGTGACGAAACAAGGATGGGCCCTGTAGTTATACACAGCCCAGCCAGAACCCAGCCGGGCCTAGCCCGTAACATTACCCCCTCTCAAAGCACTTTGTTTTTTTTTTTTTTTTTCTTTGCGTGGCTTATGACGACCCTGCCTTGCTCCTTCATCTTCTCCAACCCCGTCTGCCGTTCCGTACTTCGCTTCAAACTCATCCAAGGCTTTCACATTTTCAAGTTCCGAACAATCCTCCCAGTTAGGTTCGGCAAACGCCTTCCACTTGACCAACAATCGTCTTGTCCAACCCCGACCTCGCCGAATACGCTCTGCCCGTAAAATTCGCTCAACAATTTGTTCGGGATGAGCGCCGGACTCTTCAGAATGCACGGCTGTGGGCTGTAAATCGTCTTGCTCTTGAGATGGTAAGGGGTCCTCTCCAGCTCTGCGTAATAACTCAACGTGGAAGCGCGGCCAGATTTTCGTAGGTACGTCCAATTCCACTACATGCGGAGAAATTATTCTTGTAACCGAGTATTTGGCATTTACCCATGCTAGCTTTTTCTTTGGTTGCGGAGTTTGAACGTTCCTAAGGTTGAGCCACACTTTATCTCCGACATGGAAAACGGGTGCCGGACTTCTCTTTTTGTTAGATTGGTCTTCCATAATCTGTTGAGCTGCCGCCATTGCAGCCGCTGCGTACTCTTGAGCTTCCTTTATTCTTGCCATGAACCTTTCCGCTCGCTTTGCTGGAGCTGATTGTACCTGCTCACTAGATACTTGCTGTACCGGCTCTACGTGATAGCCATGCTCGAGGAAAAATGGACTTAATCCCGTGCTTGAGTTGTCTCGGTTATTTATAGCAAGTTGCGCCGATGGTAGCATCGATGACCATTCTAATTGTGCGAAGGAAATGAATGCTCGCATATATGATAGGACCTCTTGGTTCATTCTTTCTGTGGCGCCATCTGTTTCGGGATGGAAAGCGGTTGAGAGTCGCTGCTCGATTTTTGCAAGCTTACAGAGGTGTTTCCAGAAGTCTCCCACCCAATTAGATCCTCGATCTGACGTCAGCGCTCGAGGAAATCCATGAAAACGGTAGTGACATTGTAAGAAACGTTCTGCACATTCCTCTGCGTTCATAGTCTGCATGGCTTCGAGGGTGACACATTTTAGGAGGCGATCCGTAATTACCATTAGATATCTCGAGTCACCCTTTTCTTTTTCCGGTAGATCGGTCATGAAATCTATAGAAAGCTCGCTATGAAACCTGTCCGGGACTGGTAAGGGGAGCAACAACCCTTGTCTTTTAGATCTCCACACGTGCGATCGACCACATACATCGCAGTTTCGGCAGAATTTTCGTACCATTGTACTCATGTTTGGCCAATAAAAAGAGCGCGAAAGTATTGCGATAGTATTGTTTCGCCCAGGATGACCTGTGAGGTGTGAGTCGTGTGTTTTCTGAATCAATGCGGTTCTTAAAGGCTCCCAGTCTGGAATCCATAGTCGTTTTCTAAAACAGAGTGCCCCCCGGGTATCTAGTTCGCACTCCGAACGTGAGACCTTAAGCTGTAAGGATGTAGGAAATTGGTCTTCATCTTTCCATAAAGGTTTGTATATTTGTGTGAAAGTCGTTTCATCGTGCTTTACTCCTCTATCCCAGAGCTCTTGCAACTCTTTTTCTTCAAATAAATAACTTCCTTTTGGTATCTGATTTTCTACCGATGCTACCATAATTTGCTCATCCTTTCGTTCCTTAGATAACCATGTTTCTTTAAGCAATGTAAACTCCCTCTCTTTCAGACGCGGATCCTTGGATGACTTTGGCACGTCTTGAGGCCTACGTGATAGTGCATCAGGTCGCTCACTTTGCTTTCCCGCTCGAAATTTCAGCCTAAAGTTGAACTGGGATAAAAGCTGTGACCATCTTACTTGGCGCTCGGATAGCTTACGCGTAGTCATAAAATACTTTAGATTTTTATGGTCTGTGAGTATGATAAAAGGGTCCTTCAGACCCAATAGCTCACTCCTCCAGTCATTAAGGCATCTTATGATGGAAAGCAGCTCTTTGTCGTGAATATCGTAGTTGCATTCTGCCGGCGACAATTTCTTCGAGTAGTAAGCTACTGGTTGCAATTTTCCTGGAGTCTTAAATTGGGAAAGGCATCCCCCGGTTGCCCATCCCGATGCATCTGTCTCCAAGATGGTCTCATGATCTCCATCCCACATTGCTAGTATTGGGGCTGTTATGAACTTTGACTTGAGCTTGTCGAACGCTTCCTGATGCTCGTTTCTCCACCTAAACGGGGTTCCCTTGTTAGTTAAAGCTTGCAAAGGGGCTGAATGTCACGATCCGTGAGAGCCGTATTGCGTGCGTGTGGGGATACAGGTTAGCGCGCCTTGGCATCACGTTGGATGACTGAGCACAGCCGAGGGAGATATCTTAGAGAGGGTCGAGAGTAGCTACCTCCTCTCTTCGTCTTTTATTGCCTTTACAAGCGTACCTCTTGATAGCAATATAATAACTTATAAAACCTCCTTGACGTGCCGTAACACTGAAAGTTGTGCAAAGTTCTGAATAAAACTCCGATAGAAATTTGCAAACCCTAGAAAGCTTCGCACGCCCCTTAAGTCAGTTGGAGCTTCCCAAGATGCTATTGCCCTTATTTTTTCTGGATCCACTTTAATCCCTTCGTCCACATTGATTATGAATCCCAAGTATTTTATCTCTTTCTTTGCGAAAGCTGATTTTAATGGGTCAAGCTTTAGATCTGCCTTAGAAAGTCGGTTTAAAACCTGGTTAACCTTTTCCCAGTGGTCCTCTAGATCCCCATCGGTGAAGATAACCACATCATCGACGTATGCCGAACAGGTAACGCCCAGTAGGTCCCCCAACTCCTTATTAATCCATCTTTGGAATGCTGCCGGTGCACCTGCTAATCCAAACGGGGTCACTAACCATTCAAACGAGCCGAATCTAGTTCTGAACGCTGTCTTCCACTCGTCCCCTTCAGCCATGCGCAATCGATGAAACGCCGAACGAACGTCAACCTTTGATAACCACTTAGCATTTGACAGCATCTGGATTGTTTCCCGAGTTAGAGGTAACGGATATCGATCCCGCTCAGATATGGCATTTAGCGCACAGTAATCGACGCAAAATCTGAGGCCACCTCCAGGTTTTTTGATAAATAAAACCGGTGCTCCTCCAGGAGAACTACTGGCTCTTATCCAATTTTTATCGATTAATTCGGTTAAAGTTTTTCTCAGGACTAACAGTTCTTCCCGCGACATTCCGTATAGGGGTCCCCATGGGACTTCTTTATCTCGACCCTGTTCATCCTTATATAGCTTAACCTTGGTATCTACTCCGGGTCTATGAGGGGGAAGTGTACTACCATTCATGACTCCATCGTCTAGAAATAGCTTTGTATATTTTCTAATCTCCATTGGTAGGATTTTCTTTATTTCATCATAGGAGCTAACCTTCTTAGCTTCCAAAGCCCGTGTGATATCGTGCATAGAGACGGCCCCGACGATAGGTCCATCTATCTTGCCCCTCTGCCGAGCCATTTTGAGGAAGTCTCCTTCTGATACTTGGACTACCTGTTCGATTTGAACGTGAGAAATTCGGTCCCTAATACTAGCTGGTGATGTTTCTTCGTACCAACCGCTCGCCCGAACCACCATTCCATGTTTTCTACTTCCAATACGCAATATTTTTCGCCTTGCTGAGTAAATTACATCGTTATACTCCATCCATGGCTTACCTAATATCAAAGGATACGCTAAATTCGGCATAACGTAACCCCAAATTTGCTCTTGTCTGCCATCTATGTCCAACTTAATCCGCGCAATCCGCGAGATTTTATTTGCTTTAGTTCCGTCTGCTAACCGCAAATGACGCGGGGAAATGCTTTCGGAATACAAATCATGTTTGCGCACAAGGTTCTCATCGATTACAGAAAAACAAAGACAGCCAGTATCAACCATAGCTTTGATAAAGAATGACCCATTAATCAAACCATCTATTAATAATGGTGGGCTATTTAATTTTTCTAAGTTTTTCTGAGCCGTGCCAATTCTCGACGGTTCCTTGTCTCCACACCTGAGTGCGACTTTACTCAGGTTTCTTCGTTTCCCGACACGCAGCTTTCAAAGTCCTCTTGATCCAGCTCTGCTGAAATGACACCTGCTCCCGGTCGCTTAGCTGGTCGGTATTTCGGACATCGCCTTCCCATATGCCCCATCTTTTCACACCGGACACAGACTCCCTTGACAAGTAGTTTGTTAAATGCTTCTTTGCTACGCCAAGGAGCTCTAGGCCTATCATCATTGCTACTAGTATCTTTGTCAGCCTGACCCTGCTGCTTCGAATTTTTCCTTAGTGACTTCAACTCGTGTAAGGCGGCAGCCAACAGTGCGTTAGTTCCAGTCATCACCGTATCACCCTGCTCATCTACTTCTGCCTTCGTTTCCTCGGAAAATTTTTGAGTGCTACCGCTTTTTGGCGTCCCGAGCTGAGTTTCCGTCCGAGTCGCATTCTTTGATCGGTATTCTGCCAGTGCTTCCAACTTAGCTGCTACCTCGCTCACTTTTGTCACCCACAACTTATAATTAACTAGTGGAGGAAGATCAACAGATACTAGAGCACGGCGTAAGCGCACATTCAAAGACAAATTCAACTGTATTGTTTTTCCTGATACAGTGAAGAGATCCTTGCACAAAGCAATCCGGTATTCGAAGTCTTTGAGGAAGTCCTGAAATAGCTGGTTATACCCCTGTTCCATGCGCTGGACCATCTCTACAGCAGCCTGGCACGCCTGATTATCTTGAAATTGCAAGCAAAGATGATTAATAAAATCTCGCCAATCAAATTGTTTATTGTCCACGGCATCTTTAAACCAAGCAGCGACCCGCGGCTGTTTGTCTTCTGGGAGGGTGTCTATGATGTCTAAGCAAATTGTGCTGGCATCTATTCCGAGCGCTGCTTCCCTTTCTATCCTTACCATCATTCGTTGAATATAGAATTCAAAGTCTTCTTGTCTACCGTTCCACTTTGGTAACACCGCTCGTGGCATTGATATAATTTGACTTCCGCCTGTGGATAACATTGGGGCACCCTTTCCTTTGGTGCTCGCTGGATCTTGTGCAGATTCCCGGACGCGTGCCTCTTTCCATAACCTCAGCATTTCTTGGCGTTCAGACTCAGAGATTTCAGCCCATGGATCAGTAACTGTTGACCCTTCCATTGTTAGGTCGCCTTCGTGCTGGCCTGAGCTCGGCATGTGTGTCTCCACGTTAGTGTATTGAAGGTCGTTGAGTTCTGAGGCACTGAAGAAGGAGTCGTCAGCGGAATCTGTAGAAGAGCTAGAGTCGCTTCCAGGTACTCCGATTCTCATTAACTGGAGTAAGTACTAAAGTCGTAAAGCTTTTCTCCGGGCTACACCCCACGGAGAGATTTTAAAAAGAATTAGGATAGAAAATATATGTGACGGGCTAGGACTTTCGGTCAGTGCACGGAAGCAATGCCACAATTAAATGTTTATATTTTCTATGCAGTTCAGGAGCGAGCAGCTACAGCGCTTTATGACTACTAAAGCTATTCAAGATCCCTTAGCCTTACATGTGACGAAACAAGGATGGGCCCTGTAGTTATACACAGCCCAGCCAGAACCCAGCCGGGCCTAGCCCGTAACAAAGTGGGCCAAATCACTTAGGGTTTGGCAAGCGGCTTTCGTTATTCTGTTCCCTCTCCCACGCATAGCGTAACATGCTATACAACTTCTTTCCACCATGAAATCTGTTAGACATTTGGAAGTAGCTAAGGTTTATTTGGTGTTTGGTGTTTGGATCACATTTGGATTTATTGGGTCCAATAATAGACTACTTTAAATTAGCTAGTTAAACGCACGGTCCACCTAGAGAAGTGATAACTTCTGGGGACCAATGCTCGGAAGAAAAGAATTAAGTTGTTTCTACTGAGTTATTGATACCCGTAAATATTCTTCACCTGTTACAGGACAGGTTCCCCAGTTTCCTGATAAAATCCGAGGAGGAAAAGCGTTAGATTACGACAAATTAACGCTTCTTTGGTTCAAATATTTTGCTAATCAGATACATTAAGCTTGGATGAAGACTGATACAAACAAGACTCTATTCGAAATTTTGGAAACCTCCTGACATAAATTAAATGAATTGTCGAAATATAGGTTTTACAAAAGAGATCTGATAATCGATATTATTAGTTTATTTTTAGACTTTCCAGATATTTGCAGATTAACTTTAATGGTTTGAGGGTATTATTATCACTTTGTCTCGTATTTGTTTCTAATTATTATTGCTTTTCCTTCAAAACAGATTTGAATTTCAGTTGTAAATGTTTCGGATTTTTCAATTTATTTAATGTATATGCAGCTACATAGCTATGCCACATCACAGGTGCTATGTGTTGAGACTTAATAAATACAATATTATTATAGGTAAATAAGGTATGGGCCACATATTTACATGACTGTTAGTGGTAATCAGTTGGGCAGGAAGTCTGCATGACATGTTGTGTTGAGAAAGATCCAAGTCAGGTGATAGTGGCCTTCGGATATTAAACAAGAGGTAGGAAGACAAATCACTCGCTTCGTTCTTTATTTTTTTTTAAATCATTAAATGTGTTTTCAGCTATCTAGCCATGACACATGACCGGTACTATGTATACATGTAGGATGACTCTTTTGACGTTAGAGACACTCATACTCTGGATTTCATTTGCAAATACCACTATGAGGTATGTTCGCTTACACAAACAGTCGACCCTCCTCTGTAAGTACCCACCAAAGGGAAATTTAAAACCTTTGATTATCCAAGCATGCCTTTATCATCCATGCATACCAGCGCCGCGAGAAATGTAGTTAAGTTTTGCCGGATTCGAACCAGCGGTCTCCTGTCTCGGGTGGGATATGTATCCTAGCTATCCAGACCTTACTTGGGAAACCGGCCAAGATGATGTACCACCGCACCATCCAACCACGGCGGTGTTTCTAGTGTCGCCCGCACTCTCGCAACCGAAGTCTTGGCGCACGCAAAGCTCAATTCGAAAACTCGTCAAAATTCTAAGATTCACGCCCGTCGAGATTGTTTCCATCCTCTGCATCATCTTGTGAACTTGTCCTAATCTCTCTCACGCCAATCCCAAAGAACTGTCTCTCAGGTTTGTGCGCCACGCTTTGCTTCCTCCGTCGGGTGTAAATATCGGCGTGGGCGTGTATGTGGTGGTGAATTGAGGCCAGAGAAAGTCGACGAGAGGTGTGGTCATTGAAATGAGGATGTGCTAAGTCGTACCTGCAAACTTGATGAGGTTTTGGTGGTGATTGATCTCGTCATGTGTGAAAATTTGATTAGGTGGAGATTCTTGAATCATTGCCTCATGGGCCAAATTGTTCGATATTGCGAAATTTGACTGAACTTGGCTCAGGGAGAATATTTCACTCCCAGGTTCGTAGAGGGCACCGCGTGCAGGTGTCAGTCTTGTCCTGCTATAATAACTTCGTATTCTGGCTCCTCGTACATGTACAATCTCATGACAATATGACTTATGGCTCTACTACAGCTAATTCCGCAGAATGCAAGAGTAAAGCTTGTGTCTCGAAATCATCTCTTTCCTTAATCCAAACTCTTTGTCTTGAGCGTAACTTACTAGTCGCAAGCTAATCACATTTAGAGGTTTAAATTACTTTACATAGTCTGCTACGTTCAGGATCCACATAACGCTGTAGATAGCTTAGATAGATGATCAAGAACCGAATAGCCAGACGATGCTCATGCGCGGATTGGATGAGATGGAATGTTAGAAGGGAGTCAGTGAGTGTACGTGTGTTTATTGTGCTACTTGAGTCTATGACTATCTTACACATAGGGCTCCTTTCTGACCCAGACCACATCTTGTACAGTGTTCCTAATTTCTTTTGTTACGTACGAGATCATTGATATATTGTCCGTGATGAATAGCCATTCATCTCAGTATTTACCCATGGAATTCAGCCACCTTTTACACGTAACCTTCTACCCAAAAAAATAAAAATGGTAGCGATGGAAACTGCGTGCGCGGGAAAAGACTCAAGAAACCTGCAGCCCCAGGCAGGCGAGGCCTAGACACCGGGACCACACGAGGTGCGCATATTCATCTGTATATCCCTTCTTTGTAACATTCGAAGTCATCTTGAACCGATCCACTATGTCCGTATCAGGTGCTGGGTACGCTCCGCAAACTTATCGGATGGCTTTTCATCTATGGTCGAGGGTAGGTGATGAAAAGGACTTCGACCCTACCATCTGATCCGATCGTGGAAGGGTAAGACTGAACACCTATACGCGGTGCCCTCTATGAATTTGGGAGTGAAATATTCTCTCAGAGCCAAGTTCAGTCAAATTTTGCAATACTGAACGAGTTGGCACACAGGGCAATGATTTAAGAGTCTCCGCGAAATCAATTTCTCAATCCAAACGAGAGCGATCTCTACCAAAACCTTATATAGTTCACAGGAAAGACTTAGTACACACGCATTCTAGTGAACATGCCTCTAGTTTAATTTCTCAGGCCTCAGCTGGCTAACAAATACACGCAAATGCCGAGATCTATATATGTCAGATGAAACCAAGAGTGGCGCACAAATCTGGATTGCAAACTTCCAAAATTGACGTGAGATATATTATGATAGATAGACAAGATAACACTATGGATAGGTACAATCTTGGAAGGTGTTAGAATCTGATTTTTTGGGAAGGAACTGTTCAAGTTGAAAATTGTACGTCACACAACTTCGTTTGCGAGAGTGCAGCTGATACCACAAAAGAATCCAACGATGTAAGGCGTTATGGTACAATATTATAGCAAGACTCTTAAATAGAATCTAGATAACCTGGGAACATATCTAATTTGTGAAACTAAACAGATAGTTCGAATCCAGCAAGACTAAATCACATTTCTAGCAGTGCTCATGTTTATTGGCGACCAAGATATGCCTGGATGACTGAAGGGTTCGATTTTCCACCTGACGGATACCTATGGATGAGAATCGACTATTCTTCGTAAGCAAATATGCCTCATAGTTATATTTGCGAGTAAAATCCAGATATTGAATGTCTCTTGTCATAATGAACATCTTACATGTGCATAAGACACGGATTACACTTCATAACTCGGTAGATGACCACACAGTAAATGATTTAAAAAATCAATCCTCCTGGTGCTATGAAGCTGGCATTTGATGCTAGTGAGTCACAAAGGTTGCTAGTTGCTTCTATTTCCACCTTTTGCAGCTCTTAGTTCATCCATCTTGGCAACTCGCATTAAAAATTCATCATACTGGCATTTCTCGTAGCTATGTCTTTCATTCTTTGAGTGTCATGGTCAGTCCCTGGATTTCCATTTCGAATTTTGACACTAACCTCACATTTCCATGGTAGGTAATATTCTTTGAATCGACATCGATTGAGTGGAATTAAGAGGCCAGCGCAACCATCGCGGTATTGTATAGGAAGTCTAGCCTGTGACATCTCCTCTCTGCTTGCCGATGCTGTCATTGCGTAAGTCCAAAGCATCAAGGCCAGAGAAATTTCTCACCATTGCGCACCGAAGAAGTGTGTCTGACTGTATGATCTTCAGTCATGGTCATTTACAGATAAGAAGTTTTTGTTTCCAATGAAGGGAATCCTTCATTTTGTTAGCACTTTACCGGTCCTGTTATATTGGGAAGATTCACTCGCGTTAAGCGGCTTAGATAGAATTATTCTTCAATGAAGTAAAACGAATGTATAATTGACCATAATTGTACATCTGTAACAGAGGTGGTTGTGATGCACGTGACAAAAGCTACAAACTTATGCCCCAATCCACCCACTTACTAACAAAGAATTGACAGCAAAAGGTGAAGCGCGGCAGACCTCAGAACAAATGACTAATTCCTATTAAAGTATAAATAAATTATTCCACGATCCTGATTTGGCATAATGAGGCCTTTGTGGGTATTTTCGGAAGATATGTAATTTACGTAGGGTGACTCATTTTGGAATTTGAAGCACACTCGGATTTCATCTGGAGATACTACTCGAGGTCAAGCCTTGAGGCATGCAACCTATTTCATGTCTATCTACCGCAGGGAAAAGCGTGAGAATTCTACGGCTATCCAAGTATGCTTCGGTCACCTTACAGATACAAAACCACCATGAGAGAATGTGGAGTGTGGGTCTGACCGGGATCGAACCAGCTTTATACTGTCTTAAATGGGCTCGGTGTTCAGGTTTCCTTGATAATGGTAGGAAAAACAGCCAAGACGGTGTACCACTGCACTATCCAGCCCAGTAACGAAGAATTTTTATTTTATTCCCCCCACCAAGCAGAATATCCGCCTGAGCTTCGTCTGCACCAAAACCGCCGGAGAAAGCAGCTCCGAAAGCAGCTCCAGTTAAAGAGTCGCAGCCTAAAGCTGCCACGAAAGCATAGTGTCCCCCAGAGCTCCGACTAATTGTCGAAGCTGAACAACGATGCGCCGCCGAAACAGCGGCAAATCTGGCGTGAAAGCAACCCTTCTCCCTTTGATCAACGGGTCAAAAAGATAATTTGTAGACTCGATAAGAGTCTACCTACGAGCCGCCATTGCGCAATACATGGCTACGGGCCTGTCCTCCACGCCATCCGTCCTTCCTCCTCGCCCGGCAAATCCCCTCCCTAGGGCTCCCGACGCCAGGAGCCAAACAATGCCCGCCGTTCCAGTGTTGCCTGTAAAAAGCACTTGGGCCACGGTGGCCAGAAATGGACTACGAAAAAGAGCAGTCCCTAAAGTAAAGACTGTGCCACAACCTGCGTCAAAGGCCTCAAAGAAAGACGCCCGAAGGCGAAAGTAGACAAACGACTATCCCTTCGCCTCGAAAAGGATAACCCGTGGCGAAAACTGTCCACCAGTATCGTGAGAAGCAATGTCGAGTCCATACTTCACTACTTAAACGATAACATAGCCTCGATTCATCAAGTAAAGACCGGCTTTGATATGTTAGCAAAGAAGGATAAA
The DNA here is from genome assembly GCA_900239735.1 of Blumeria hordei DH14. Classification (NCBI taxonomy): domain Eukaryota; kingdom Fungi; phylum Ascomycota; class Leotiomycetes; order Helotiales; family Erysiphaceae; genus Blumeria; species Blumeria hordei. The sequence continues at coordinate 1,073,407 of OENG01000025.1, read as the reverse complement.
ATACCCCAAGAGATGCTAGACGCCTCGTCGAAGCTAGCGAGTGAAAACGCCATACTTGAAGCACCTTCGGACCTTGTTGCCTCACAGATACCGAACGAATTTGTAAGTATAATTGCAGAGCACGGCCTAAGAGCGGCCGATGCTGAGGAAGCCTCCCTCGCCGTCGTCCTTACGATCGGCGTTAGACCACTTCAGGTCAGACAACATAGGACGTGTCGGCCCGGGGCGCAGTGTCGAAATTGGCATGCCCTCTTCGACCGGGATTCCGTTCCTCGTGCTGGCTTCCGCATCTTTGATCAGTTTAGTATGGCTACCATTCACAAGCCTTGTCGATAAATCGAAAAGTGCAAACGCTGTTTGGGCTTCCACGCCACTCGTGGTTGTTCCCGCACTCCAGCCTGCTGGAACTGCGGGTCTAATATACACTCTGAAACAGAGTGAAAGGCCCTCACGAAGTATCACAACTGTGGGTGACCTCACCGATCGGATTTCCGGGACTACCAAGCCAGAACCAGAAAATACGGACCGGTTGTTGTAATTAAGGCAGAAACATGACTGCAGTAGACAAATAGTTCATATTAGAATAATATGCACTGACGCCATGAGATATGATTAACCTATATCATCACTCACTGGCATGAATAGTAATTGGCTAATAGATGCCTTACAGCATACATTGGCTTCAGGATCTCCAACAACTTTCCCATTTAGGTTAGATAAGGAAGTATGTTGGAATTTACACTAGTGTGCGGAAAACCCCGCTTTCATGTATATAGAGGGACTTCTAGCTACACAGATAGAATATAGCAATTTCCTTACAATTAACTATCCATTACACATCAGTAGACTTCGTCGTACATTAAACACATTCATCATAACTCTAACTCATCCTCATACTTGGTATGTCATTCTTACAATCTCCGGAACCATTCTAATTCCGGTGACCAAAGAGCAACTCCCGTGGATCCGCCATATCAAGCAATGGAAGATCTCGGAGGTTGCGCAAGCTTGAGCTGCAGCCAAAACGGTCGAAGAGGCGATCATTGCTGCAGCGAAGGATGTCTCGATGGCCGAGACAACAGGTCTCGGAGTGCTGGACTCTGAAGAAGAAGCTTGATAATACAACAACCTCGACAATGTCTCTTTAGGGGCAATTACTAACCATTAGAAGGATACCGGCTGTATCAAAGGGGTCTACTAACCTATCTTCTGCCCTCTGCAGAGATGGAATCAATTTTTCAGTTGGAAGGTGTGACAGATGTAACATCTGGTAAGCTGATTGGTCCCTGTAGCCTATGTTGGTCAACTTAGGCCTGATTCCAGTGGCGCTATTAACCACTACCCATGCGCTAATATGCGACGTCATCCAATACAATATCTTTGCGTCGGCATTTGCATGGCATCGAACTCGGCAGTGCGGCACGGCAGTACGGTACTGCAACATATGCTAATAGGCTTACACTAACTGGAAATATATGAGACCAAGTACAAACCCTCCGGACCACAATGCAATAGTACTGTATTATAGGTATAGTCAGAACACTAGGAGAGCTCCATAGCATAGGAAGAGGAGAGGGATTAGCCTCGGTGGCGAGGAGGCTTTCACGTATGTATATGATTAGATTGATGTAGTGGTAGTTATCTCCTTAGAATTATTATTTACTACCATCATCCACATAGTTGCCCCAGCACCTGTCCCTCTAAACCGTGACAACAGACGAGGAAATAAGTGAGAAGCGCATTGCTTGGGTCCAACATGGAGGAACCTTCTGGTTTTCGGAGCTGCTTTGATTTTCATCATTTTTCGTTTCTGTTTAATCAGCTGTACCTTTGGCAGAGATTCACGAGGTTGGAACGAGTTAGGCTGTAGGAAAAATTACAGGGAACCTTGTGTTGTAATTTTAACAGTCCTGCACCTGCTACCCTAGCCATGCACTATGTCGTTTTCGTTACTATTTGTTGACAAATATGCAAGGGCTTCGTTGGAAAGCAGCAAATATATTTACTGATGTACAAACAGGCAGCACCAAAATGAACTTCAAAGACACATCCTTAAACATCCACCGTAGCCTAACCAGGTCCCAAAGCAGTGTCGCCATTCGGCTAAGAAGCGAGCATATCGGACTCAATTCTTACCTGTGCAGAAGAAAAGTACCCGGAGTTGAAAAGCCAAGCTGTCAGTGCGGATATCCGTTGCAAAACGTCAAGCACATGGTGCTGGCGTGTCCACAGTGGACAAATGGAAGAGGCGAATTTCTCTGAAAAGCTTAAGACAGGTCATTTGAATCAATGATGAACAGCCAAGAAGATGTGGCTAGAATCACACAGTAGATACTAAAAAAAGGGTGGATAAAACAGTTTCGACTTGCAGGGGAAGTCGAGGTAGCAATGTCGGAAAAAAAAAATAGATCTGGAAGGGGAGAGAACGGATTCCACACTTGCTGAACAGTTTACACTGCACTTCCTGAAGGTAAACTAAATAAAGCAATAGGAATATAAATAGACAGGATCAGGGGGTTTTGACCAAATTGGTTTCCTCCTTTGTAAATAATGAAGTTAGTCACCTGCATGGACACATAGAGTGCCTGATTGGGTTAAATGAAATCAAAATCAAATGCAAGGGCTTCTCTTACAGTGCCTCTAGGATCGGAAATGTATATCTTGAAACTGGGTTGTTTAAGGGATTAGCCCTGTAGGAGCAGCTGGGCTAGCTCGTAATAGGTTAGTGTCGAATGACCTAATGACTTAATGACCTTTCATGTATTATCTTAGAAATGATGACTAATTATATTGATGAGTAATGAGTTACCTGTTTAGGAATGGCGTCAGGAGAGAGGGAGAACTGCTGTATGTACGTGTTTCCTTTAGTTAGAAGAAAGGAAGGAGAAGATATATGTTAACCACCAATTGTTATTACTGCTATAGAAAGCTTGTGATATAAATACCACCCGAGTATTCCGACAGTTAGTATGTCTCTCCTCATTACCCCGCTTGCCATGAAGTATGGTCCAATCGTCTTGTTCTAACAATCGCTTAGAGAAACACATTTTCAACAACACTTTTGACTGCACAACCCTTCATCATCAACACCACTATCAATTCATCCTCTATTCCGGCAAACAATGTCTCTCGAAAATTCTGCTTCAGAAACCAATGATTGAAGGCATCTAACTCGCGATCAATGTATTGAAATAAGAGCATTAAGAAGACTTGGCTTTACATAACAACATATATCCGACGAACTTGGCTTCACAATAAGGCAAGTGCAATATGCATGTGCTCGAGAGACTGAGAATCCTTCACCTAGTAAAGAAAGCTCACCTAAATCAAGCGCGGATGTCAGGAACTGAGGATAGAGGTTACTGGGTCACAATGGTTGCCATGGGTTACAAATTGAGTAATCGAGTAATAGGAGGTGGACCCTATGAGACCTAGGTTGCTCTGGTTACTATGATGTATATATGGAGTGGACAGAGCCGCAGTAGAGGGCCACGTCTTGTCTTCCGTCTTCCACTGGCCTTGTCTACGATCCTAGATTCCCTAGTCCCTCGTCCCTCGTCCTTAGACCTAGTTATAATCACGAATTCATACCTTTGACTCTTGCCTACCTCCTCAGCTGTTACTCAAACCACTTAGTTACCCTCCCGACGCTACCTTTGGCACCCTCGAGTTTGACCGCGGAGCAAGTTGATGAGCTTGAGGCTTTCGTTCGGGAATCTCCTGAAAATCGACAGATGTGTTATTTAAAACTAGCAATGAGACCCTTCAGCCACTGAGGATGCAGTGAGCATTTAATTTCTAATGCCCTCGAACAAAGAGGTCTGTCAGATTGGAGGAAAGGCGTACGGACTGAAGCGTAATTGTAGTGGAATAGAGGTTAGATAGACTGCAAGAGATGACTGAAGGTCTACTCGAGATCATATAGAGAAACTAAAGGGTTGAATTTGGTAGTATAATTATCTAGAGAGACTAAAGGTTCGAGCGAATACTAGTGTTGACTAATGGTACTAAAGGCGACCGGAGATGATCTGGAGGTGTTGGGTATGACAGAAAACTAAGCGTGAAGAACTCTGAAGCTACAGACCAAGCCGTCCTACATATACTGGCTTCCTTCCACTAGCTCATCATAACATAGACATTAACCTAATATCAATATGATCCCATATGTAAAGGATTATACTGTTGTCATAACAACATGGGAAGAAGGGTAAAATTATATGGTGAAGGGAAAATCGGAAGGATCGGGAGGATCGGAAGAGGAATCCTTACAAGGTCACAGTAGATGCATTGCTTGGAAAAAGCCTCCGTTGAGTGCGGTTAACAAGTATGAAAGATATGAAGTGGTGATAAAGGCAAGTGGAGGGTACACAAAGTATTAGGATGGAGCAGACTAATACAAAACATGTAGAACGGTTTCATTTTAGTTGCAAGCCATACTGTTGTGAGCTTCATCCTGTTGTAATTATTAACAGTCCTGCACCTGTAACCCTGGCCATGCACTGTCTCGTTTTCATTTCGATCTGTTGACAAACATGCAAGGTCTGTCTTACACTTAGTTAGCTTGGGGGCCTACTGGTAGTAAAGACACACCCACACCTTGATAATGTCGCCATAGTGGAATTAGGGCGCATATCCTAGTTGTTTTCTGCATTCGTCCCACTGGAGCTAATTCCTGTATATATCTAGTGGCCTTATCCTTCAGAAATCTTCAGTTCATTACGTTTACTGAATATCTCTGAAGGTAAGATTCCATACTGTAGTTTTTCTAATTAAAGTTCATTACGTTTACTGAATATCTCTGAAGGTCATATTCATACCTGCTTCGTGTCAACCTACCAAGATTTATTCCATAAATCTCTATTCACCTGCTTCTTTGTTCGGCGATAACTATTCACTCTCCTCCATTGCTCCAGCATTCCGCTCTCACGATCCTTAACCTTTCAACACATCCAACATCAAGCTTCACGTGATGTTGGCTAAGCCTAGTTAGGTTAGATAGAATTAGCCCGTGCAAATGAGGGTATCTCACTGTTGCGGGCTGAACAGAGAGAAGAAGAAATCACAATTTAACCACCATGTTGCAACGTAGTACTTTTGATTTATACGATACTTTGCCGTATCAACACTGATCAGTGGTTGCACAGAACCACAGATCGGCAAGATAACTGTGTACAGAGAGCCTCCTCAGCTTGCTGAGATTTGACTCTGGCAAAGCGGCCAGCTTGCGCAACCTCCCTTGCTACAGGCCCAGGAAGCAATATTTGGCGCAAAGAGCAGATTCGCATGTTAAGACTGACAAGTTCAGCGCTTTTCCGACAGATCTGAATGATCTCCATCCTGTTTAGAGTACAGCATTGCCCGTCAAGACCAGCACTGTCTGGCGCTTTTACGACAATACTTAGCCCTACTGCCGACAGAGTTGTGTCAACCACTCACATCACCACCCAAAAACAACCTTAGTTGTAAATCATGGCTTACAAATTCATACAGGATCGAATATGGTTCAGAGAGCTATACGCAACTGAGTATGCCAACAAAGATTACGACAACAAAACCTCTATCATCAACAAGAAACATCTCGACACTGCTACCATCGACTGGATTATAATGGTAGAGGACAGTGGAGAGTTTGACGACTTCCTGCTAAGAGACTACCAAATCCATTTCGAGAGCTGGACTAGTGAGCTATTCAATACTCTTGAGGCGCGAATACGCAGGGTGATGAAAGATTTCTTCAGGGCGCGAGGCATTTTTATACCATTCAATCAAAGGGAGTCCGTTGCCAATCAGCTCCTCAACCTCCTTAATATAGAGGAATGCCCTGAATGGCCAGATAAAGATCTCAGAATAGCCATGCGCAATCCAAAATTCAAGTGTCAATAGATGGGGGAAATAATAGGTCAACCATCTGGTGTGCATGCAGGAGAATCAACTATATTTCAAGCAACCCATACACCCTTACTACAAGTGACCTCTCCAACTCAGCCTCCACATGCTCATCAGGAGTACAATTCAAACGTACGAGCCCTCACAGATCTTTCAATAATATACAGCAATGCCAATATGAAGTTCAGTGGCGACCTTCACAATGTGTTAAATATCAAGTTGAACATATTCTACAATCTTTGCACCAAAGTTGGAGTTAAGGAAGACCAATACAATCTTGTATTTGGTACAATGTTACGAGGCAAAGCGCAATACTTTTACTACCAGCACCTCGCACAAAAAGGCTTATCCTTCCACATAATGGTTGACAAAACGAGAGCCTATTTTTATACGCCAGAAACATCAACTCTTCTTGAACGAGTGGCGTACCATAATGCTCAGGGATATCGTCATCAACAATCCAGATAAGGATCTCTCACAATGCCTAGAGATTGTCATTGAACGTCTACAGCAGGTGACCAGGGCCTTACTCAAAACTTTGGAAGCAGCGAGGGCAGTCTTGCAGGCCAGCTTATCTTAGCCTGCCAGGGCGTTCCAGCGTGTACGAGCGTTCTAATTCGACCATCAGCAACATTCGAGGGCGTAGCATCAGATTTACGCAGTGCTGTTGGAATCTGGATGCGATGCCAAAGCAACAATCACACTCAGTTCAAGTATAACAGTGAGTTCGAACAAGATAGCAATGCCTTCTACACAAACCGAAAATATGCCTGCAACAACAATCGCCCTCAATGCAATGATCTTCCTCAATATGATGAGCATGCACGAAGCTCACGTCCCAACCGCTCCAACGTGCGTCTTTCGGCCCCAAATCGAGATAAAAAGTGCTTTGTATGTGGTGAACAAGGATGTTGGTCAACACGAAATTCGCGAGAAGAACGCCAGGCATCCAAACAACGTTTTAATATGTGTTGGAAATATAGCTTCCTGCTTTTCTTTCTATCGACCAATGTTGTTGCATGCATCTTGCCTGAACTATATTTCTGAGTTCAGGCAGGAGCCCATACTTCTGATCCAATCAGACTCAACGTTTGAGTCTGCTTCAATCCAATTCTTCCCGAACAAATCCAGTCATTGGTTTGTTCGTATTTTCTATTGCATGACCCAGTATTCTGAGTCAGTGGATAATTCTTTTCTGGTCTGGGATCTCACTTTTCTGCAGTTGAGTCGGTTCCGGGTAACCTTTCTTCCTTGTAAATCCACTGTATATATCGTAATACCTGTAGTCTATTAGTCAATTAAGCAAACTGAACTTCTTCTCCGTTCTCAGGCAATTCTTACTCCGAAGTTCTCTCCATACTCTAACAATATGTACGATCAGACTCACAGTAATACTCATGATGACTACGAAGTTTTTCTTGCAGAGTTTGAAGGAATAGACCTGAGAGATAGTCCAGAAGCTGAAGACAAGGACCTCAACGACCTTCATGCATTTTACTCTGGGAATATAACAACAAACACACAGTTCTTCACCGTTAGCTGGGGCTTTATTGATGGACGAGCTTTAACGAGGAATCTCAATAATGCCGCAACAACATATGCTCTTACAAGCATAGACCCATATAATGCAGAGGAAGAGCCTGAAGAACTGCCTCATCTATTCACGTTCAACACCAGATACAACGCCGAAACATACCAGGGTATCATGCCTGATACAGGCGCTGCCGGCATATCAACTGCGGCAGAAATGATAAGGTAAGAAGCTTGAGATTGCTCAGATTCAGAATTCGTACATCAAGCAGAGAGCTCGAGGCGCATATATTGCTACGATCTGCCAACCGAAGGCTAGCTTCGATCTTGCCACTGCAGCTCATGCAAGCGAGCCCTCAAAAGAAGAGAGAGAAGTGGCGAGATTGGTGAGCCTTGCGGGACTCCGCACACTAACTCTCTCTTGGCGGTGACTCCTCCAGAGTATCGCACTTGAACCATCTGATTGGCGAGGAAGGATTTGGTCCATTTAAGAATAGATTCCGGCCATCCCTGATTCTGCATCCTCCTAACTAGTCGATTATGAAGTACCGCGTCGAAGGCTCCTTGAACATCCAATGTTACAAAGGTAGCTGCCCATCCTTGTGAATGTGCTTCTTCGATGTCGTGGACCACACATGAGACCAGGTCTGTTGCTGAGCGCTTCGGTAATGCACCAAAATGTTGCTGGCCGACTACGTCATGAGTAACTGCGAGGTGTGCTATCCGCTTAGCTAGGAGCATTTTTAACCCTTTTCCCAAGCATGAGAGAAGAGCAATCGGTCTCCAGTCCTTGATTGTCGTTGGATCTCTATCGTTCTTTTGAAGCAGGACAACCTCAGCTAGTTTGAAACACTGTGGATGGGTTCCAAGCAGAATGCAAGCTCGGAACAGTTGGGAAACCCAAGGCCCAATTGTATTCCAACATGCCTCCAACAAGTTTACGGAGATTCCGTCTGCTCCTGGGGCCGTATTTCCACAACCAATGGTGCAGGCTCGGACTTCTTCATCTAATACGTCCTCTTCCCACGGTATCCGACTGCTGCTCGTAACTGTACATGGAGACAAGTCGTCTGATGCCTGGTATTGTGCCAGGAGAGCATCGCGAAGTATAGTGGCCCGTTTTAATGGATCTGTTATTAACGTCCCATTGTGTTTCAGCGGCGGAGGGATACTAGCCTGTCTGGGGTTACCTATTCTCATAAGCTTGAACACATCGTTCGGCGTAGTAATGGATTCGACCTGTTGGGTTTTGAACTTTTTTTAGAAGTGTCGGTATATCACAGTAATAAATGTGCTAGCACAATAGGTTCTGAATTTCAGAGGGGTCAGTTGTTCTTGATTCTTTTTCTCTATCTCTAAGCTATCTAGTGAGAGTTACCCTATGTATTTGCCAAGGCACTAATGCGATCAACATCCGTGCACGATGGCCTACGCTTCAGAACGATCAGAGGGATCTAAACACTACTGCTACTTAGTAGGTGATATGATTGTCTCTAAATAACCATATTTTCCAACATTCGCAACTCTCTAAAAGAGACAATCATTTCTATTTATGAAACTAAATTAAAATAGTAGAAGTCTTTCAAAGTTAGAGAGTAATTGTTTCTGAAGTTTAGTCCGGTAGCTTTCTCACGTTCTCCTATCCACCCAACCTTGTAATCTACATTCTAGTTTGTTTGTATCGAAAAGTCGTTGTAAAGCTGTTGTCGGCTTGTGTTTAGTCATAGCGTCAGCTGGATTGTCTTTCCCATGGATCCAGCGGATCTCAGCCAATTCTCTACGCTCATAGGACTCGCGGACGGCCATAATGTCAATCATGAGGCGTTTTTCTTTGGTGGTGCCGAGTTTCACGAGGCATTCGTACAGACTAAGACTATCGGTGCAGATGATGAGGGGTACTGTAGGTAGACCGAGCTGGGCAACTATCTGATTGAGGGTTGTGCAAAGTGGGATAGCAATATCTATGCCTTGTGTCATAGCATAGAGTTCGGAGGCAAGCACAGAACGTGTGACTCGCTTGCACTTCGTAGAGCTCCAATGAATTAAATTGCCCTGGAACGTGAAGGCGTTCTTACCGCGCGTTTCATTTCCAAGAGCTATTACAAACCCAATTTGTGATGTTAGATCTTTATTATTAGCAAGAGATCCGTCCACCCAAGCATATAAAGCCAGACCATCATCTAGATTTAAATCCACATATTTCAATCCGGCACTGGGATTATTCTTTTGAGTTTGAAGGGCAATGTTTAGATCCTTGATTTCTTCGTTCCCTGGTTCCTGGAATTGTGCCGCTTGAGAGAGCCTAAACGAAACGAGCGGTTGACAAAAAGAGGCAAGCCATGCTCCAAGTGCTCGCATTCTCTTGTAGGTCAAGAATCGGCCGGAATCTTCGGGGTCAATGAGATCAATTTTGTTACCTTGGCCGTTTGGTTGAATAAGTAGAGTGTCGTCCTTCAGGGAAATAATAAGGCCATTGAAATGTAGGGATTCGTTCTCCGTAAGACGACTAATATTCTTAGCTTTGAGTTTGGCTTCTTTAAGTTTGGTATCTTCAAGCTTGACAAAATCTTCTGTTCCAATAAAAAGTGTGTCATCTACTGCATTCCAGTGACACCAAATTCGTTTCCATTGGATGTAATTAGCAAGCAAGGATCAAAGCATGAGGGTTTCATATTGAGCATTTCCTTCAGATGCTTAAAGTAGGTACCAAACCAGTGGTTACCAGCCTCTGGTATACCATATAGCGGCTTGAGAATTCGCATGATAATCCCTGGATCTAGATTTAAAGCTCTGACGACTTCTGGAGCAGGCCGACAGAGAATATCTCTTGTTAAAGAAGTTTTGGATTGCGTGTAAGCTTGCGAGATATCTCGAAGAAATATGACGTGATTAAACTTTCTTCTGAGGGGAATAGCAAGTGCTAGGATTAGTCGCACACTTGCTCGCTGCACAGTTGGAGATTGTGTTAATATCATGGATTTGTCTTTGTCGTTGTACGCTTGAACAACTAGCCTTGATTTTTCGAATGGGGCAATAGTTGTTTTACCCTTGATAGTATTAACCATTCTCGAGTTAAAGATTCGCTTGTCAACCATACTTTCATCAAACCGCTTAAATTCAAATACACCAGATTTCATCAGGCCTTCAATTTCCTGTTTTGTTGACGCCTCAAAAGGTTCACCAGGAGTGCGGATTAAACCTGCTGCCCTGAGATTCATCGAAAGTTGTAAGGCTTCCTGCTCTTGTGGCGACATAAAAACTTGAGATGAATCATTCTCTGTTCCTGTCCATTTACAGCACTGGTATTTAAATTGATGGCGTCCATTAAACCGTCCTTCTCTCTGACTTCGACGAAGTAACGGTGTATGGAGTTGCGCATTAGGAAGAGATCGGGGCTGATTTGATAGTTGAATACCAAGACTTTGATTGGATAAACTGCACTGTGACTTTTGATCGTCCTGTTTTGTATCTCGCTGTTGGCAGATATTGTTCGGATCATCATCCTTATCAAACCATTTACCAACAGAAGTGGAACGGAAATTACAGTGCTTGCCATTGATATTAACTGTAATTGTTTCTTTATTTTTGTCAATCAAATTCCACGGTCCGGTCCACAATCCCTTTTTGTTATTGCCTTCACGCCATACTCGCACTTGACCTCCGATTGGGACATTTTCAAGATGAGAATGGCTAGGCCCGTTACGCATGTTGGCAGCTTGTTGGACCATCTGATTAGCGCGGTATCTTCTAAGCTCAGTCATCGCTTTCCTGATACTATCTGCTCTCTGGATGGTAGTCGGTGAGGGTGCATCATCCCATGTTAGACGCGGATAGGCCCCAAAAACACAAAGGGTGGGAATAAGGCCATCAGGGCCGGCAGTATCATTACATGCCTTTACAGCCATGGATAGAAGGGTGTCACGGTCGATTGCTTGTCCTGTGAATTGCTCTTTGAATATCTTGTAAGCTCGCCGTAATGGTTTGTGAGCTCTCTCAACTTTTCCCACAGAATTATGAGCCTCTACGGGGATTTCCTTAACCTCAATTTTGCTTTCAGAGCAGTTCTTTCGAAAACTTGAGGAAGAAAAATTCTTGCCCGCATCGTGTACGAGATATTCCGGCGGTCCAACGTAGACATTTATCCAGCATCTCTGGATGGCATTCCAAACTTCTTCTGCACTCTCTCTTTCAGCACCTTTGAGCCATTCAGCTGCAGAAAATGAGGTGGCGTCATCTACAACGTGCACAGCTGGTCCGTCTTCGAGCCAGAGTATATCCACGTATATGGTATGATTGAACTCTTTATCCTGTCTGAGAGAAAATTTGAAGTGAAGAGGCTTGTTGCCGCTTAATTGACAATCCCGACAAAACTTTGTAAGACGTTCAATTAATTTAAATTCAGCTTCATGACCGGCACGTCGAAGAATTTTCCACAGTCTGGTTGCCGATGGGTGCCCGAACCTACGGTGGATTGTGCGAAGTTGTTGCTCTGTAAAGTAGCAAGTTGGCGACTCATCTTCAGTGTAGATAAATAATGATTGTATATGGCCCAAGGTCATCCAGATGTGACCATATTTCCGAATGAGATTTGCTGCAACTTTGCCGTTTTTCACTATTGTATTTTGCAGAGTATTGACAGTGCAATTTAACCGGTCCATATCTTTGAGACTAAGTAAAAACGGAATATTACAAGGTATCACATGAAATTCTACGCTACCAATTGGCGTATCAAGGGAAACCGTGCCGATTGACGCAAACATCCCTTTTCCAATTCCAGTAATTTTAGCCACACCAGCCTTTGAATTATCAACCTGTAAACACTTTCGTAAGCGTTGGAGTGCTTTAACTTGACCGATTCCAGCTGTTGAATGACCAGCGGCTCCTGTATCAACCAACAGACCGTGGAAGTATCTATCGTCATATCTCTCTTCTTTTCTGCCAAGTGTTTGGACATCATCAAATGCTAGAATATTCCCAGAATTAATAGTTTTTGAATAAGGAACATCTGTGTTTGAAAAATCTAGCAAGTCAGGGGCTCTGCTCTTAAAATATATCCCCGTACTCCTGTTCTTGTGTCGTCATTTATACATATGGGTGGAAATCTAGGTGCCGTAAAAAAATGCTCCGCCATTTGTTCATTGAGATAGGTGATAGACTCTTCGCCACCAATTTCTTTAATGAGACCAGTAAATGCTGGATCATTATCGTCGGGCCACTCGTTGTCTGAAATTTGGACTTCCTCAAATTCGGCATCACATTCTGCCATCATGGCATCGAACTCATCTTCATCTGCTGTTCCTTCAAAATTAACTATAAACTGCCGTACTCTATTTTGATTCTTTGCTGGGAACTTTTGCTTGATACGATCATATGACCTTTGCCGTTTGTCAGAAGTATGATTAGTTGACCAACAGTTTGGCTTTTGACACACAAGACAGCGTTTAGTCCACTTTGTCGGTAACTTAGATCCATTCCTCGCAATAAAAGGTGTGTTTGAAGACACCCTATCATTGAATCTTCTGCCTTTGTGGTTGCTCTCAACAGTGTTATAATGTCGATCAGTCATAAGCACTGAATTTTGGGCTGGTACTGTTCGCATAAAACTTCCTGTTGGACTTGTGAATTCAAGCTGGGCTATTTGGGCTCTAATCTTATTGCAAACGCCTTCGGCATCAGGTGGGGGTTCCAAGAGCACTGGTCGAAGTTCAGCACATCCGTAGCAGGCGCTGATAATCCTCTGTCGCAGGGAGAAATCTCCTTGATGGTTTGCTAGTCCCCTTTGGACACGTCGAGTTTCGGTGTTGAGCCATTCAAATGTCTCTGAAAGCGTCTGCCCAGGGTTCTGCCGCAGGAGAAGGGTAAGATCCATCCCATTCCAGATATTTTCTCGTCTTATGCGCCAAGGTTCTGTTTCATAATGATTTTTCATAAGATTGCACCGCTCTTCAAATGTCATCTCAAATTTGTTAAGGGTCCCATCTAGATAGACATCTCTTGCAGGTAAGATAAACATATTTGTTAGTGCACTTGCGTAGTGTTTTGGCTCGACGCAGGCGTTATTACAATTATCTAGGAATATCATCAGCTTGTAGTCAAAACTATCAGTTCCATCCTTATATTTGTCAGTTTCCTTGTAAAGCCTAATAAGGATTCCAGTTGCCTATTCTTGGGTTGAGGGCGATATTCCTCGGCACGATCATTAATTGGAAGTGAAGTAGCCGATGGTTGCTTGTCAATGGCATCATCTTGTTTTTCCAATTCCTCAAATATTTTAGCCTCATTATCTTCATATCTGATCTTGCCATTTTCTCTCTTTAAATCCCTCGTGTCATATAGCATCTCTTTACTCTTTTGCTTTGGGCCGTTATAGTTGGGTCGTGCGGATTGCAAATGCTATCAATATTAAAGCGGGCACCAGACATAGGATTAGCCCAAGAGTCGTATTCTTCTATCGACCAATCGTGATACTTTTCGATTTCGAGTGGTTCCATAAGTTGTTTGGCAATGCTACCTTTTCCTTTATCATGAACTCTAACCATAAAAACACCATGTTCGATCAGATACTTTCGTAGGGTTGATTTAGTTACACTATCAATTCGTGTGAAATCTTGTTCTGTCCATCCTTCGAAGCAATTAGTATAAAGCTCCCAGAGCTCCAGTCACGGAAGTTATGTATGTTCCAGGCATCTATTAGATCGTAAATGTACTCAGCAAGTTCTGTGGGTGAAGCCTTGGACGGTTCCTCAATCATCGAGGGCGGAAGTTTGGGAGTCATATTGTCGTCTTTATCGAGAAGGTGACCGGTTGGTGTATCCTCAAAAAGATGTGGTGGTTGCGTAATTGACGCGTGAAATGTTCCTTGGATTAGGACGTATCTGATCCAATTCTGATTTCAAGGCTTGACACGTAGTCAGGGTTGACTTGCGTTCCTTCGCTGTATACCTTGCGAATCTGTGAACCGTGTATGCGGATTCACTGATCAGTGTCNGGATAGCAATATCTATGCTTGTGTCATAGCATAGAGTTCGGAGGCAAGCACAGAACGTGTGACTCGCTTGCACTTCGTAGAGCTCCAATGAATTAAATTGCCCTGGAACGTGAAGGCGTTCTTACCGCGCGTTTCATTTCCAAAGCTATTACAAACCCAATTGTGATGTTAGATCTTTATTATTAGCAAGAGATCCGTCCACCCAAGCATATAAAGCCAGACCATCATCTAGATTTAAATCCACATATTTCAATCCGGCACTGGGATTATTCTTTTGAGTTTGAAGGGCAATGTTTAGATCCTTGATTTCTTCGTTCCCTGGTTCCTGGAATTGTGCCGCTTGAGAGAGCCTAAACGAAACGAGCGGTTGACAAAAAGAGGCAAGCCATGCTCCAAGTGCTCGCATTCTCTTGTAGGTCAAGAATCGGCCGGAATCTTCGGGGTCAATGAGATCAATTTTGTTACCTTGGCCGTTTGGTTGAATAAGTAGAGTGTCGTCCTTCAGGGAAATAATAAGGCCATTGAAATGTAGGGATTCGTTCTCCGTAAGACGACTAATATTCTTAGCTTTGAGTTTGGCTTCTTTAAGTTTGGTATCTTCAAGCTTGACAAAATCTTCTGTTCCAATAAAAAGTGTGTCATCTACTTGCATTCCAGTGACACCAAATTCGTTTCCATTGGATGTAATTAGCAAGCAAGGATCAAAGCATGAGGGTTTCATATTGAGCATTTCCTTCAGATGCTTAAAGTAGGTACCAAACCAGTGGTTACCAGCCTCTGGTATACCATATAGCGGCTTGAGAATTCGCATGATAATCCCTGGATCTAGATTTAAAGCTCTGACGACTTCTGGAGCAGGCCGACAGAGAATATCTCTTGTTAAAGAAGTTTTGGATTGCGTGTAAGCTTGCGAGATATCTCGAAGAAATATGACGTGATTAAACTTTCTTCTGAGGGGAATAGCAAGTGCTAGGATTAGTCGCACACTTGCTCGCTGCACAGTTGGAGATTGTGTTAATATCATGGATTTGTCTTTGTTGTTGTACGCTTGAACAACTAGCCTTGATTTTTCGAATGGGGCAATAGTTGTTTTACCCTTGATAGTATTAACCATTCTCGAGTTAAAGATTCGCTTGTCAACCATACTTTCATCAAACCGCTTAAATTCAAATACACCAGATTTCATCAGGCCTTCAATTTCCTGTTTTGTTGACGCCTCAAAAGGTTCACCAGGAGTGCGGATTAAACCTGCTGCCCTGAGATTCATCGAAAGTTGTAAGGCTTCCTGCTCTTGTGGCGACATAAAAACTTGAGATGAATCATTCTCTGTTCCTGTCCATTTACAGCACTGGTATTTAAATTGATGGCGTCCATTAAACCGTCCTTCTCTCTGACTTCGACGAAGTAACGGTGTATGGAGTTGCGCATTAGGAAGAGATCGGGGCTGATTTGATAGTTGAATACCAAGACTTTGATTGGATAAACTGCACTGTGACTTTTGATCGTCCTGTTTTGTATCTCGCTGTTGGCAGATATTGTTCGGATCATCATCCTTATCAAACCATTTACCAACAGAAGTGGAACGGAAATTACAGTGCTTGCCATTGATATTAACTGTAATTGTTTCTTTATTTTTGTCAATCAAATTCCACGGTCCGGTCCACAATCCCTTTTTGTTATTGCCTTCACGCCATACTCGCACTTGACCTCCATTGGGACATTTTCAAGATGAGAATGGCTAGGCCCGTTACGCATGTTGGCAGCTTGTTGGACCATCTGATTAGCGCGGTATCTTCTAAGCTCAGTCATCGCTTTCCTGATACTATCTGCTCTCTGGATGGTAGTCGGTGAGGGTGCATCATCCCATGTTAGACGCGGATAGGCCCCAAAAACACAAAGGGTGGGAATAAGGCCATCAGGGCCGGCAGTATCATTACATGCCTTTACAGCCATGGATAGAAGGGTGTCACGGTCGATTGCTTGTCCTGTGAATTGCTCTTTGAATATCTTGTAAGCTCGCCGTAATGGTTTGTGAGCTCTCTCAACTTTTCCCACAGAATTGTGAGCCTCTACGGGGATTTCCTTAACCTCAATTTTGCTTTCAGAGCAGTTCTTTCGAAAACTTGAGGAAGAAAAATTCTTGCCCGCATCGTGTACGAGATATTCCGGCGGTCCAACGTAGACATTTATCCAGCATCTCTGGATGGCATTCCAAACTTCTTCTGCACTCTCTATTTCAGCACCTTTGAGCCATTCAGCTGCAGAAAATGAGGTGGCGTCATCTACAACGTGCACAGCTGGTCCGTCTTCGAGCCGGAGTATATCCACATATATGGTATGATTGAACTCTTTATCCTGTCTGAGAGAAAATTTGAAGTGAAGAGGCTTGTTGCCGCTTAATTGACAATCCCGACAAAACTTTGTAAGATGTTCAATTAATTTAAATTCAGCTTCATGACCGGCACGTCGAAGAATTTTCCACAGTCTGGTTGCCGATGGGTGCCCGAACCTACGGTGGATTGTGCGAAGTTGTTGCTCTGTAAAGTAGCAAGTTGGCGACTCATCTCCAGTGTAGATAAATAATGATTGTATATGGCCCAAGGTCATCCAGATGTGACCATATTTCCGAATGAGATTTGCTGCAACTTTGCCGTCTTTCACTATTGTATTTTGCAGAGTATTGACAGTGCAATTTAACCGGTCCATATCTTTGAGACTAAGTAAAAACGGAATATTACAAGGTATCACATGAAATTCTACGCTACCAATTGGCGTATCAAGGGAAACCGTGCCGATTGACGCAAACATCCTTTTCCAATTCCAGTAATTTTAGCCACACCAGCCTTTGAATTATCAACCTGTAAACACTTTCGTAAGCGTTGGAGTGCTTTAACTTGACCGATTCCAGCTGTTGAATGACCAGCGGCTCCTGTATCAACCAACAGACCGTGGAAGTATCTATCGTCATATCTCTCTTCTTTTCTGCCAAGTGTTTGGACATCATCAAATGCTAGAATATTCCAGAATTAATAGTTTTTGAATAAGGAACATCTGTGTTTGAAAAATCTAGCAAGTCAGGGGCTCTGCTCTTAAAATATATCCCGTACTCCTGTTCTTGTGTCGTCATTTATACATATGGGTGGAAATCTAGGTGCCGTAAAAAAATGCTCCGCCATTTGTTCATTGAGATAGGTGATAGACTCTTCGCCACCAATTTCTTTAATGAGACCAGTAAATGCTGGATCATTATCGTCGGGCCACTCGTTGTCTGAAATTTGGACTTCCTCAAATTCGGCATCACATTCTGCCATCATGGCATCGAACTCATCTTCATCTGCTGTTCCTTCAAAATTAACTATAAACTGCCTTACTCTATTTTGATTCTTTGCTGGGAACTTTTGCTTGATACGATCATATGACCTTTGCCGTTCGTCAGAAGTATGATTAGTTGACCAACAGTTTGGCTTTTGACACACAAGACAGCGTTTAGTCCACTTTGTCGGTAACTTAGATCCATTCCTCGCAATAAAAGGTGTGTTTGAAGACACCCTATCATTGAATCTTCTGCCTTTGTGGTTGCTCTCAACAGTGTTATAATGTCGATCAGTCATAAGCACTGAATTTTGGGCTGGTACTGTTCGCATAAAACTTCCTGTTGGACTTGTGAATTCAAGCTGGGCTATTTGGGCTCTAATCTTATTGCAAACGCCTTCGGTATCAGGTGGGGGTTCCAAGAGCACTGGTCGAAGTTCAGCACATCCGTAGCAGGCGCTGATAATTCTCTGTCGCAGGGAGAAATCTCCTTGATGGTTTGCTAGTCCCCTTTGGACACGTCGAGTTTCGGTGTTGAGCCATTCAAATGTCTCTGAAAGCGTCTGCCCAGGGTTCTGCCGCAGGAGAAGGGTAAGATCCATCCCATTCCAGATATTTTCTCGTCTTATGCGCCAAGGTTCTGTTTCATAATGATTTTTCATAAGATTGCACCGCTCTTCAAATGTCATCTCAAATTTGTTAAGGGTCCCGTCTAGATAGACATCTCTTGCAGGTAAGATAAACATATTTGTTAGTGCACTTGCGTAGTGTTTTGGCTCGACGCAGGCGTTATTACAATTATCTAGGAATATCATCAGCTTGTAGTCAAAACTATCAGTTCCATCCTTATATTTGTCAGTTTCCTTGTAAAGCCTAATAAGGGATTCCAGTTGCCTATTCTTGGGTTGAGGGCGATATTCCTCGGCACGATCATTAATTGGAAGTGAAGTAGCCGATGGTTGCTTGTCAATGGCATCATCTTGTTTTTCCAATTCCTCAAATATTTTAGCCTCATTATCTTCATATCTGATCTTGCCATTTTCTCTCTTTAAATCCCTCATGTCATATAGCATCTCTTTACTCTTTTGCTTTGGGCCGTTATAGTTGGGGTCGTGCGGATTGCAGATGCTATCAATATTAAAGCGGGCACCAGACATAGGATTAGCCCAAGAGTCGTATTCTTCTATCGACCAATCGTGATACTTTTCGATTTCGAGTGGTTCCATAAGTTGTTTGGCAATGCTACCTTTTCCTTTATCATGAACTCTAACCATAAAAACACCATGTTCGATCAGATACTTTCGTAGGGTTGATTTAGTTACACTATCAATTCGTGTGAAATCTTGTTCTGTCCATCCTTCGAAGCAATTAGTATAAAGCTCCCAGAGCTCCCAGTCACGGAAGTTATGTATGTTCCAGGCATCTATTAGATTGTAAATGTACTCAGCAAGTTCTGTGGGTGAAGCCTTGGACGGTTCCTCAATCATCAAGGGCGGAAGTTTTGGAGTCATATTGTCGTCTTTATCGAGAAGGTGACCGGTTGGTGTATCCTCAAAAAAGATGTGGTGGTTGCGTAATTGACGCGTGAAATGTTCCTTGGATTAGGACGTATCTGATCCAATTCTGATTTCAAGGCTTGACACGTAGTCAGGGTTGACTTGCGTTCCTTCGCTGTATACCTTGCGAATCTGTGAACCGTGTATGCGGATTCACTGATCAGTGTCGGTATATCACGGTAATAAATGTGCTAGCACAATAGGTTCTGAATTTCAGAGGGGTCAGTTGTTCTTGATTCTTTTTCTCTATCTCTAAGCTATCTAGTGAGAGTTACCCTATGTATTTGCCAAGGCACTAATGCGATCAACATCCGTGCACGATGGCCTACGCTTCAGAACGATCAGAGGGATCTAAACACTACTGCTACTTAGTAGGTGATATGATTGTCTCTAAATAACCATATTTTCCAACAAGAAGCCTTGACAACTAATCGAAGTTTTTTCGCGCAGAGAGCTCGTTGGTGGGGGTGCTATCGCGGCTTTGTACTCGGCGTATGCTACCTTGCACGCTGGGGTCCACCACGGAGCAGATCTATCAGAGCTGGTTCGAGGACGGGTTCCTACCGCATTGATGGCATTGGTGAGATGGAAACAAATTTCCTGAGCATACTCTTCAACCTTCTCGACTGTGTCAAGAACTGGTGGTGGTCGAACCCACTTTGCAATGACTTCCGTGTATCTGGGAAGCTTTTCCTTTGTTACTTGGAGTTTTGCCTTTTTGGGTCTCATCACTGAGTTGCAAACTGGAATTTGTCCTCGGATAGGGTAATGATCACTAGTGACACATTCTCCACGATCTACCCAAGCACGGGCGCCATCGATATTACTCCAAACTAGATCTAGCATTTTTCCAGCTCGGTGAGTAGGCTCCCCATTAATATGACAGGTCAAATGGTGTTTGTCTGCCCATTTTTCGATCATTTCTCCTTGTCCATGAGGACGTTCTGTGCCAGGTTGCCAAGCTCAGTATACTGAGTTGAAGTCTCCTGCAGCGACGGAGTTTGGCAGTGGAGTCCAGTTGATGAGAGGCCGTATAGCCGTCGAGTCATTTGGTGCCTTGTAGACCTTGAGAAAAGTGATACCGTTCACCTCAACCCAGCAATAGTCACCAGTAGACACACCATAAGGAAAGATCTGTGTTGCCGATATCTTTTTATCGTCTATCCGGGTATAGGTCACAGCCCTGGGCCTAACATTTTCACCGCCTCAAGGCAGATGATAAGTCTATCCTGGGTGATCCTTTGTTGTCTTCTTTTGTTTGCTCCACAGAGGTTCTTGAACAAGAACCACGTCGATACCTTTCATGGATAAGCAGTAGGGTAGTACTTGATCTTAGTAAGCTAGTGAGTAGGTGTGGATGCAAGGGTCCAGAAAGGTAAAGGTGGTCTGGTGGTAAACAAGGAGTGGCCACATCACCTCCTATGCTGGAGCGCTAGTGGTGATGTCATGTATATAGTGTGGTAGGCGTGATTGAGTTATCTCTTCACGCAACGTCTTCTTATATTCTGTACACATATTGTACCACCTCACATCTATCTTCCTCACAGAAGACCATTTCACTGCTATCCTATAATCATAATCCATATCCCTTCGTGCCCTACGGAACGTTAGTAGTAAGTTCCCTGAGATCTTGAGTACTTAAGGAATGTCTAGGACTGGATTTGTTCTGTAGCTTTTTGTCTTGTAATTATTCTAGACTTTAGACTGATCTGATTATAAGCTTTACCTTATACCCCGACTCCGTCCCGTTCCGCCTCCGTCTTGTCTCGCCTTCGTCCCGTTCCGATCACATCCTGTTCCGATTACATCCTTTCCCAAGTATATCTGTTCCGACTCCGATCCGTTCCAACCCGTGTCCTCTGATCTAGCTAACGAGCCTGACACTGTGTGACCTAATCGTTGATGCCATCTCTGAGTAGTAGTTGCTTTGGGTATTCTAGCTACACCAGGCGGCAATAATTTTCTCACTCACTCCCCGAGTTTTCCCAAGTGGATTGATGTAGTAAACATCTTTCTTACAAACGAGATTTGCTACTGGCAAGTCAGGCTTATTCTGACGACGCTGAACGAGAATTCCTTTTTCATAGTTGGGGTAGATACCCGCGAGTCTTTGTAGCCTTCCTGCTGAGATGATATTGGTGAAAGAAGCAGGTGAGTAGAGACAGTTTCGTAGTCTTAAGGTCAAGTTTCCAATTTTAATAACGGCGTTACCCTGATACGCAAGTGAGGTGGTTCCTACTGCTTGATCAAACTGGAATGGGCTAGAACGTTTCTGCAGGCCATTAAATGCACTCTTCACTGAGACAAAATGGTGTGATGCACCCAAATCATACATGAAAGTGTTTTTATTTTGACGAGAGTACAATGCTACCTCGTTAGTATCTGTATCGGTTTCGCTGTTATTACTTGAATCTTCATCAAGTTCTACCCCAGACATAACCATTGCCTTTCCCTTATTGCGAGTCCTTAACTCTGGATGCTTTCTGAAACAATCTTTATTCTGATGCTTGTGTCTACATTTCTTACACCAAGCTTCTGGGTCCGTTGTGTGGGAACCGCTTGCAGCCATTACGACAGCTGGGGGATAACTTTGAGACGTTAGCTTCCGATTGGCACCGACTGTTCTCAGCGAGGATATCATCGTGTTTAAGTCTACAGGTTGATCATTAGTACTGATAGACTTTGTGTCACGCCATGTGCTGAGCCATTCAACTTCGATCGTCCCGAGGAGAAATATTCCGGCTGCTGTTGTTTCGTAAATTTTGAACCTCGGTGAATCTGCAGTGCCATTCATAGACTCAGCTGAGTTGTTGACACTTTGATACAGGGTCATAAAATTCGTACAATAATCCTCAATTGTTGTTGTAAATTTATAATTTAAGAATTCATGTAGGGCGGCTATGTAAGGTGCAGTTGCAGACTCCTTTTGTGTGCATGAAACACTGTCATATAGCTCTTTAGCAGTCATTCTTTGATGATTTTGAGGCCATATCTTTTTTCTTAGTCGCTCAAGTACAATGTTCTTCGCCTCGACTTCTTCCAGCTTCCATTCTGAGACGGCTTGACGATAGTTTTTCTATCTTTTGTCCCAATCGTCTAAAGATTCCTGGTCTTTCTTCACTGGTTGTTCTGGTTTCAAGTTTGGGTCAATCTCTTCTATATCATGATAGACATGACCAAGTACTCGCCTTTTTGCAAGTCTAGCTTGCAGGCATGAATCCCATCTGCTAAATGAGTCATTGTCGCAGAGAACAACAAATGTGTAGTCCTTACCCATTGTGTGCTTATCTTCGTTGGTTCTGGAAGAGCTCGGGCTCATAACCTGATATTATTACGAGGTCAGATGGATAAGTATGGTGGTAGGATAGTATGTGTAAAGAAGAATGTGGAATGATGTTCTTGGTGGTGGGCGAATGTATTTAGTGTTAAAGTTATGAGCTTGAGCGAGTTTGGAGGTTATAGCGGAATCAGTGTCGGCGGTTAGACCGATACAGTAAGTCTCGTATGAAGTTGTAGAAGGAAGAATTGACTGGAAACAAGTGTATTGAGATGTATGGTTCTGAGTAAAAAGTGAGATGATAAGAGTGAGATTGCGTGTGCGTATTTCTTATCAACTGAGGTTTTTGACTAGTATTTATCAATCTCTATGGATCATAAGTTATGATCCCTGTAGATGTAAATCTATATACGTACAGATATATGAGCCAGAAATATAAAGCTAAATTGTAACGGCTGTTGAGCCGAAGGATTCCTGTAGTCTACGCTGGCTAGCGTAGGCAATGACACAAAGCGAATATTTGGGAGAGGTCTCGGAAGTCACGGAGCTTAGAGTATTCTCATTGAACCTTCTGGAAACATACTGAAGGTTCATGAGGATGACAGGTGTACCGAGAACCTTCTACGTAGTTGTCGAATAGTCTCAGTCATTCAGGATATTGGGAGAATCTTCTCGAAAGGCAATAGTTCAGAATGTATATATATGTAGTCTTTAGCTTCAGGAATTCTCTCCTCAGAGAATTATAATAAATATACTGTACCTACAAGATTGCACATGCACCTTGTACCGAAACCGTGACATATTATAATTCTCTGAGGGTTTACAAAATACTAGAACAACGACACACGACGATTCACAAGTACGAACTACATGTACTCTCGAGGACGACGACGGAATACGACGAGTGCTGACGACGAGTACACACAAGAACGGGGATATACGACGATTGGTACATACAACTATATAAGCCAAAATAAGAGAACCTAGCATGACCATGACAAATCCCGCGAGTATTGGAGTTGGCAGTCCCTGTAATAAGGATTTGAAATCAGCCGAACCATTAAGATCTAAGTGGAGATCCGTGGAACATGTTGAAAAGCTCCGGGCTGATAATAAATGCTTTCGATGTGAAAAGAGCGGGTGCTACGCCAAAGTAAGCCCTCTACTTCCGTGGAGAGGACCTAAGTACAGGAAAGATGTTCTGCGGCCGGAAAAGCCATTACTAGGACCGAATAATAGACTGCTCTGTGCCAAGTGAAAGACAGCTGAACAGATCGAAAGACTCCGAAATGAAGGTCGATGTTTCTGATGCAAGCTGCCCAATTGTTCAACCAAATACTGCCTACTCCTACCGGCTATAAACCCAAAATTTAAGATAATCACGTCATCCGAGAAGAGAGACGTTCATGACACCAGGTATACAAAAAATTGTGATAACTCTGGCTCTGGGAGAAAACAGTCTTTGGAGTCACCAATATTGAATGAAAAGGTTCCAGATGTGGCGACAGTAGCTGGACACGAAGCGAAGATGAACACGAACCCATTTCTCGTTAACGCACTGGTGAACGACGTTACTATGGTGCAAGCCTTAATTGATAATGGATGCCTTTGTTCAGGGATAATCGATGAGGCGTTAGCAGCCCAGCTTAGCCTACCGCGCGAGCCCATTTCCCCTCGAGCTCTTCAAACGGCAGAAAACTCATCTGAAGACAAGCCAACTGTAAGAAGCATCATCTGGGTGTCAATAGACCTTGACGGATATGTTACCGAAAGGTTGTTGCTGTATGTAGTACCACACAGCACACATCAAATGGTACTGGGCAAGAAATGGTTAGAAGACCAGGATGCTGTGATTCACTCCAAAGAGCAGCGATTGGAATTGAGAAAGAGCGGTGGTTCTGTTTATAGTGCTCGCCGATGGCGGAAGAAGCTTACAGCAGTTAAGGAACCGAAAGCTGCGGCTGTTGAGGCATTGTCTTGTCTGGAAGATGGAGTTCCAGTATGCAAGGCTTCATTAGATGACATAAACAAGGCACTACGTACGAAGCCTTGCCTCACAGTTTCTGAAGCTTGAAATCGCTTGCCGGACCCGGTGAAGAAATTTGCGCGTCTTTTTGCTGACAATAGCAGTGCTGATGATCTACCGCCGACGCGAGATTACCTTGACCACGCTATAAACATTCGACATGAAAACGGGAAGCCAGTCCAACCGCCCTGGGGTCCTCTGTACAGTATGTCGAGAGAGGAGCTTCTAGTGTTGCGCAAGGCATTGACTGAACTTTTGGGTGAGGGGTGGATTAGACCCAGTAATTCACCAGCGGCCTCGCCAGTACTCTTTGCCAGGAAGCCGAACGGAGGGCTACGATTTTGTGTGGATTATCGAGGCCTAAATGCGATCACTCTTCCAGACCGGTATCCGCTCCAATTATTTAAAGAAACTTTGAGACAGCTATCAAAAGCTAAGTGGTTCACTAAACTAGATGTGAAGTCAGCGTTCCATTGTATTAGAGTCAGGAAGGGAGATGAATGGATGACCGCTTTTAGGTGTTGCCATGGTCTTTTTTTTTTGGATCAGATTTTAATTGCGTATGCAGCTATCTAGCTATGACACAATATCAGAGAAAATATACAGATAAGATGACTCAATTTAAAAGTAGAGCACTCATGCCTCGGATTTCATTTGCAAGTACTACTGCGAAGTTATGGCGGCTTTTTCTTCACCCCAAGTCAACCCTCATCCGTGAATACCCACCCAGGGGAACGTCTCAAAAACCCTGAGTTATTCAGACAGGCCTTCATCATCCACTGAACTTTCTCCGCGCGAAATGTAGTCTTCGGTGTCTCCTTCCCAAGTGGAGTAGGTGCCAAGGCTACTCAAACCATACTTGAGAACACCACCAGGAGGCGGACCACGACACCTTCCATCGTTTGCGCGTTTTTATACCATGGTCTTTTTGAATGGCTTGTAACACCGTTTGAACTTTCAAATGCTCCTGCAACCTTCCAACAATATATTAATGAGCAGCTCCGAAGACATCTCGATGTTAATGTGACGGCATATATGGATGACGTACTAGTATACACGGATGGAAGTGAGGACGATCATTGGAGAACGGTTCAAAGTATCTTGGGCAAGCTAGAAAAGGCTGGCTTGTACCTAGATATAGATAAATGCGATTTTCTTTGTCGAGAAGTGAAGTACTTGGGGTACATTGTGAGAGCTGGAGATTCGGTGACAGTAGATCCTGCCAAAGTTAAGAGCATCATTGAATGGAAAGCGCCTACATCAGTACAGGGAGTCCGTTCGTTCCTGGGCTTTGCAAACTTCTACCGATGCTTTGTTAATGGATTTTCGGAAA
This sequence comes from Blumeria hordei DH14, assembly GCA_900239735.1. NCBI lineage: Eukaryota > Fungi > Ascomycota > Leotiomycetes > Helotiales > Erysiphaceae > Blumeria > Blumeria hordei. The sequence goes on along the minus strand of OENG01000025.1, from coordinate 1,047,499 downwards.
TAACTGCACCGCTGACCAAATTGACAAAGAAGGATTCTGTTTGGAGATGGGGACCTGAGGAGAACGAGACGTTCGAACGACTGAAGAAAATATTTTATACGGAACCGGTGTTAGCGCAATGGGATCCCGAGCGGGACACAGTGATGGAGGCCGATTGTCCTGGGTATGCGTTGGGTGGATGTCTATCTCAAGCAGATAAGTAGGGTCGGCTGAGACCTATTGCTTATTACTCAAGGCGGCTGAATGGTGCCGAGACTAATTACCCAATCTACAACAAAGAGATGCTGGCACAATGCATCCTGCCAGGAACACAGCCCTTGAAACATTCCACCACAACCCTTCAAACGCGCCGTATACCATCTACGATCTCACACCCACAAACCTGACTCACTCATGCCGCCCCAGTCCTCCGCAGAGGCTGGCTCTTGGCCCCCCCTCCCAACTCAATGTTCGACGCGTCAAGACGTCGAAATGGTCCTTAACGGGCCACAACCGCCATCACAACAACCCACACAACAATTTGTAGAGCCAATCTACGAGGCGAGTCATCGAAGCTCACCGCACCAACAAACTTAGTCGCCTCAAATCGTCGCAACCAAATTCCTCGCCAAACAGGGCAGGATATTCCAGACGCGCTCTGCTTGTGCAGAGCGCTTCATCATTGGGTTCTGAAAGCTGTTGGAACGAGTCACTGATGAGAGACTTCGAAAACTCTTCGATCAGGACTTACTGGCCCTTCAGGGCAAGATACTGGAAATTCTATGGGGCAACCCATCTCAAGCAGACGCCAACGCTGCCCCAAAGGCTGCAAGCGGCTATACTAATCCACCCAATCCGGCTCAAGTTAGAGAGCCTCCAAAACAAAGTTCTGCAAGCGTCACACGCCCAATGCTGATTCTTGCCAGAGAAAAGGCCAGACCGGCACCCCCAAGGCCGTTAGCCACAACCGCAACTCCCCAGCCAAACCAGGGCACAAACAAAACCAACAACGCCACAGAGAAATCTCGGACCGAGGTGTTGGGAAAAAGAAACAATCCAGCAAACCAAGTGGCTCCATCTTCAACACTCAAGACAGTGCCAATCAGGCCCGTCTCCGCGCCGAAGCCTAATGCTCCAGCAACAAACCCCCAACGACCTGACGAGCGCGTATTCTTGCGCCTCAGACCTGACCACCCGTGGAGACGTATGTCACCCCACTTCGTAAAAATAAGCCTAGCTATCAAGCTGCGTCTGGCCAACTCGACAATCCAACAGGTCACTGTCGTGAACTCAGGGTTCGCAATACAAGCCGAAGGGGAAGGAGCTAGAGGTGCACTTCTCTCAGGAGGAGCCATCTTAGACAGCTCTGAAATGAAATTGGAAGCCGCCCCCAATTGGATATCAGTCCTGGCACCAAATATCCCAGACAAGCTTTACACTCTGGAAGGGCCCACCATAGTGACTCAAGAGATGGTAATAAAAGAAGCAGCTCTCAAAACAGGAGTTAGACCAACCTCGGCTCGTGCTTTCGCAACTAGCATGGCCAGACCGTCAACGGACTGGGTGTTGCATTTCGCAACAGGAAAACCGAAACTTGGAGAAAGACTGTTTGAAGAAAGCGGACGCCTTCACGAACTTCAGCGCAAGCTCAAAATTGCGCAATGCAACCGATGCTGGGGACACCACCCAACTAAGATTTGTTCACGAGCAGAGCGCTGCTCCCGCTGTGGCTCAATTGAGCACAAAGCTACCGAGTGCAAACAGCTCGTCCCAAGGTGCATCAATTGCCATGGGCCACATGCTGCAACTGAGCCTAACTGTATGGCTAGGCCGACACGGGCTGGTGGGAAGACGGTGCAACGCACAAGGGACCAGCTGTCGGTGATCCGCGAGCAGGGTCAAAAAGAAAGGAATGCTTCGATCAGAGAGATGGGAGCAAAGCAGAAAGCCACCGAGGCTACTGCTGAAAACGAAAATATAACCGCTGCACAATGCCCGTAAGGAACCACAACCTTACCGAGCTCCACACAACAGCAACAACGATCTCGTTCCTCTGTGCTAATTTGGGCAGAGGAGACCCCGCTACAGACATCATCCTGCAATCCGCTTGGGATTTAGGTACCGATGTCCTACTTATCCAGGAACCCTGGACCCAACAAAAGGACGGCTCCTGGCTCACCAAGTCGCACCCCGGATTCGATAGGCATTTGCCTCCCCGTGTCGCTTCCAACTCTTCAAGGCCTCGCTCCCTCATTTACATGCGAAAAGGGATCAAGTGCCAACAGCAAGCAATCTGCGAGACATCACCAGATCTCACTGCAGTAAAGGTAGAAGGAGTCACATTTGTCTCTGTCTACCGCGCTCCTGGAGCAGACCTTTTGCCACTGCTATCATGGGCTCCATCTGGGCCTACAGTAATTGGCGGAGATTTCAACGCCGTTCACAACAAATGGCAGCCAATGACCACTAGGTTACACGGCGACGGCCAGGTGCTCACCGATTGGATGTTCGAGAACGGTATAGACCTATCTTCCACACCAGGCGTCCCGACACACGATTTCGGAAACACACTCGACCTGGTGTGGTCCAACACTGGTGCCCTTGCAGATGTCTCGATAGAGCTCGACTCGACATCAGACCACAGAACTCTCGCAGGAGACGTCCCCCGTCCGAACTCGAAAGCCAGAGCTGTTATAAAAACTGGACAACCGGTACGAGTGACAGACGACGCCCTCGAAGACTTCGCCAAGGTACTATGTAGGTGGGCCCATGGAATAGGGACGCAGCCAATGGTCTCAACAAGTTCGGTGGACAACCTCGCCAACAAGCTGGTCCAAATTATTAGCGACGCTATTAGAGCTACCGGAAGACGCGGGAGTACGAAGAAGGGTAGGACAGCACCTTGGTGGACGCTAGAGTGCGCACAGGCCAACCGCGAGTACAGGATATTCCAGGACAAAGAGAGCAGAAAGGATTTCCGTCGCAAAGTCAGAAGTGCGAAGCGTCAATACTGGCAACGTAAGTTCTCCGAAGCCACAACTGACGTCGACATGTATTGGATGGCACGCTGGGCAAAGCCGCAACCTACATCTGCTGCTCCACCACTCCAAACTCCGGATGGCTCCGTCTCGGACCCAGGAAAGCGAGCACTTCTGTTGCGCGACCTACTTCTTGGCAGGTTCACCAGCCAAAACGACGTCGACGCTGAGGACTTCGAGCCAGGACGCGGAAACCTCCAATGGGTATCGAGCGTTACGGACGAAGAAGCCAAGTGGGTTACAACAGCCTGTCAAAATAAAGACCCCGGAGCAGATGCAATTTCTGTTCGTCTTCTTAGGACAGCCTGGTCATCAATTGGTCACGCAGTGAGAGTACTCTTTGAGGGCTCACTTCGATTGAACCACTTCCAGAAGGCCTTCAAGCTAGCGGAAGTAATCCTTCTCCCCAAACCTGGCCGTAATCTCAGCACAGCTAAAGGATGGAGGCCCATCACACTACTCTCCTCTCTTGGCAAAGATCTTGAGAGACTATCCGCAAGGCATATGGCTTACACCGCCATTTCACACAAGGCTGTGCCGCAGCAACTCTTTGGAGCACTCTCTGGCAGGTCTGCTAACGACCTCATCTCTTGCGTTATCCACGATGTGGAACATGCAATGAAAAGAAAGAAGAAAGCAGTCCTTGTCACTCTAGACGCTCAGGGTGCATTCGATGCTGTACTCCACGGACGGCTGCTGCAGAGGATGAACAAGATGGGGTGGCCGAAACCAGCTATCAGCTGGATAAGGTCCTTTTTACAAGAACGATCCGCTCGCGTACGACACGAAGACGGAGTAACAGACCCGGTATTCCTAGAATGCGGGCTGCCACAGGGATCGCCTCTTTCCCCAATTCTTTTCCTGTTCTACATGGCCGAAGTCGTGGGAGGCAGTAGCTGGAGATTTGGCTATGCAGATGATGTTGCTATTCTCGGCATAGGTTCGACTCCAACTGAAGCCGCAGTAGCTGTCCAGAGAGAAGTCGACGCAGTCCTAGGGTGGGCCGCTAATAATGCCGTCTCTTTCGACCCAGACAAGGCCGAAGTAGTCTACTTCGTCGGCCCTAGATCCAGGGGACACGATCTTCGGGTTATAAGGGTAGGAACTCGCGATGTACAAGCATCCGACGACATCCGATGGCTTGGAGTACACCTTGATCGCGGTCTGACCTTCGAAAGTCACGTCGCAAAGTGGACCAGCAAAGCAATGCGGCTGGTGCAGCACTTCTGACGGCTGACACTGTGCACCCAGGGACCAAGGCCCGACTTACTAACCACAGTCATCCGCACAGTAGTTCTGCCAATTGCGATGCACGCAGCGGAGGTCTGGTGCCCGGGGCCAACCAAGAAACTTATCGAGGTGTCACGCGAAATTCATGTAAGAGACAGTGCAAAGTCATTGACCAAACTTCTACCTTAGGAATTCGCGTGGCTTTACCAACCTGGCGCACCATGCCCATCGCAGCCCTGAGAAGGGAGACTGGCATTCCACCAGCACATATTCTGCTCGAGGAACGCAGGCTCAAGACTGCCACACGGATTCGAAGACTGGATGATTATCACCTGCTCCGACTTCGGGCCACGGAAAGCACAGACAGCGCTCGCCACCGACTCGGACTAAAGAAATGCAACAAAACCAGACTTGGTCTGGATAGAGTGCATGATTCGAGGGTCCAGAGGATGTACCGACTTCTGCCAGAGTCTGAACTTCCTTCACCGCCCCGACCCCCGGTATTCCCTCAGCCTAATTCTTGCTGGACAAGCAAGAAAGAAGCGGCTAAGTTTATAAAAGAGTGGCTACCTACCCTCTCACCCGACTGTCTCTGCGTTTAAAGTGATGGTTCTGGGGCGTCCACAGACAGAGTGTTGTGGGCCTTTGTGACCTTTATCAGTGGCACCGGCACGACAATCGAGCAAAGCGGCTCAGGTAAAATTACCAACGCGGAGGTCCATGGATCTTTGGCTACTCTAGAAGCAATTACTGCCAGCAATCGTGATCGAGGACGAAACGCCATCTACATCCTGCTCGACAATTCTGCGGCTGTTCAGGCTTTATTGACGGGAACAACGGGCTCATCATCCTCGCGAATCCAAAAGTTCGTGAAAATAGCCGCGAGATCAGCCGCGCCCGTAAAAATAGGATGGATTCCGGGCCACGAAGGGCTGGCAGGAAATGTAATCGCCGATGAGCTCGCTCGAAGAGAGCTTAACTCGCCGGACAACTCTAGAACAACACATGGTGTGATGACCCTCGCCTCATCTGGACGGAAAGCCCGTGAACTGGCCAGGCAGATGCTGACAGACTGGTGGCACTCGAATCGCCCCAAACACTACGCCGATCTTGAACTTGAGATGCGCCGCAAGAAACCGCCAGAGCTAGCGCTACCTAGAGCGGTCTTCGCACGCTTGATCGCTGCCCGAACTGGACATTGAGACTTTGCGGCATATCACCGCCGCTTCAACCACACTGGCGCTACACTTAACTGCGAGTGTGGGAGGGAAAAATCAATTGTTCACCTTGTCCAATGTCGAAAAGCACTGGCAACATGGCGGCTGAAAAGCGGAAAGCGAAGGGCACCAGCTATAGAAACGATGCTCGGATCAAGCGGGTGGCAACTGTTCAGGGATTACGTCCAGGAGAGCGGAATTTACGCGGAAGTTAGTCGGGGGATGACAGGGATACCTGTGACTCGGAGGTGATAGATCGAAAGCCAAGGTGGTTTGGCATGGAAAAAGGGAATTGAAATCGAGGCTCGGGCGCATGGTGGCTGAGGCGGAACGACGGAAGGGAGATAGTTTAAGATTTTCTTTTGTAATGCGGGATTTCGCGGGAAAGTTTTTTTTTGTTTTCAATTCTGGGCTGCAGAATTCGTCATGATTCAACACATAGATGCGTTTTGGTATGGTTCCGGTCATTTAGGTGGGACGAGGCATTTGTACTTTACGGTACTTTACGGTAGTTAACCTGATCCGGCCCGACCCCACCCGTGCTCAAGCTCCAGTAGGAGTGCGACGGTAGTTACTTCACCTAGCACGTTAATGAACAAACAAACTGTTGTGCTGGCTCGGTTGAGTTGTTAGGAGACAGGGGAATGGAGGATGGGCTGCTGTATTAGGAAAAGGTGGAAAATACAGGCTGGTGCACAGACACTGTTCATTTTCTTTACAATCTCTTCACCTACCGAGTTTAGTGAATCAATCTATCCAAAATAATATCATACTTCACATCATCCATTAGATGATATTATCAATCGTCGGGATGCACATCTAGCATCACCTTCATAGATCACCATTGTCAGTAAGAGTTCACATTTGATACCTACTGACACTCATTTGGCCACAGTGATACGCACTCAGTGTCCATCGTGCCATCACCCAGCGTGAGCGCGCCATCTCCGCGACTCACCATTTCACATGAACCCGTGCCACTCCACCGACGGATAGCAGAGTCATTTAATTGCCATATACCTCACAGCTCATAACCACAACACAAACAAACAAACAAACGCACAAACAACCAATTCGAGAAGCCTCAATTTGCACATTTCTACTCTTCCACCCGTCTCACCTATTGATCTACATATCGAATTGTAATTGTTTGCCATCGGTGGCCTTTTCAAATGCCTCCGACGCGTTAAACGCACAAAAACACGATCAGCGGCACTTCCAAAGATCGCGTCAACAAACCCTACTAATGGACTCCCGCTATTCAAAACCACGCGAGGAACACGCTAACAAGACGAGGACTCGAGTCCAACATTCAGAGTATGAACGCCATTGCGGCTGCTCCCATAGCTAAGGAGAACGATGTCCCCGAAGTGGACATGGTGGATGCGGAAGTCGAGAAGTTAAAAACCCTCGCAGATTCAAGATGGGCCTCTTCCAGCCCAGTGGACGCGGATATAGTCTTAGAGCCTGCCGAATCCTACATAAAAACCGTCGTCGCACCCGAGAAGCGCGCTACGGTTCCAGCACTACCGCGACCGGTAGAAGTGAGGCCCTCAAAAGGGGCAGAGATAACAACCAACAAGGCATCAGGTGCGGAAAACCTACTGCGAGTTCCACTGGCTTCATCACCAGAAGAGGCTAATACAGTAAAATCATACCCCCCGGAGCTGCGTGCAGTGATGGAAGCAGAGGAGCGCCGGGCAACACAGAAAGCCGCGCAATTTACAATCTGCTCAACAGCTATCGATGGTGTTGAGGCGGCCCTTGCACCACTTTCCACACCAATGTGCTAGATAGTCGAAGACTCAAGTAGTACAATAAACAAACCACTCACCACTTTCCACAGGCGAAAACAAGGATTTCGTAGACTCTATCAAAGTTTTCATGGATTGTTGTGGCATAGCGTAATATGAAACGTCATGTGGACGGCTAGGCTAAAACACAAACATTAGTTCAATGCACTTTTAAAACCAGCAAGGAAGACTGATAGGAGTAGGTTAGTTTCATTAGGGGATGTGTAGCAGATTGTTTGGCATAGAGGCTGTGTGTTACGTGTTACGTGCTATTTGGTAATTTTATGTATATAAATACTCGGTTTGAAGAAGCATTATTCTTCACGCAACGTCTTCTTCAATTATCTTAACAATACATTTGTTTACCCATCTCTTCTTCGGGAAGACCATTTATCTCTATCCAGCTCTTCATCAGCAAGACCCACGTGTAGCCTCTATCGCTACTATCTACCTATTTGTCTCTTCCTAGAGAAGACCAGTCATCCCTTCGACCCACTCATCACCTTCATCTACCACCTAGATCTCCGTTAGACCTCATACGCACCTTGTGGAACACTGTCCTAACCTCGCCCTTGTGAAAAGTCTACCTACGAGCAGCAATTGCATAGTTTGTGGTTGCTGGGGCAAGCACAACTCCAGCAGTCCTCCCGCATCGACCAGCATCCGTGACACAGCCTGCCACTGTTACACCAGTGGCCGCCCAACAAACCATCGCAACTGCAGTTGCATCGCCCCCGTCCAGAAGCACTTGGGCCACTGTTGCCCGTGCTGGTCTACAAAAGACAAGTATACAGACCCCCGCGAGAAATAATTCAGCCACAGCTGCCCTGGCTACCAGAAAGCCAGAGAAGAAAGCAGTAATAGCGACGTCGCAAGACGATCGACTCTTTCTACGAATACATGTAAAGCACGAGTGGAGAAAACATTCTCCGGCTGGCATTCGCGAGGCAGTCGCGAAACAGACACAATGCGCCCCTGCCGACGTTGACCAAGTTCAACGCGTCCCTACTGGTTTTGCCATCCGAGCCAAAAATCCGGATGCAAAAACCAGACTGCTGAAGGCTGCTAACTCCATCGCACCAGTGGAGGCTAAATTAGAACCGCCAATCGACCTTGTTGTTGTAATCTAACGCTTTTCATCCTCGGACTTCATAGTGAGCAGTAGTTGTATAGCACGTGATGCCATGCGGGGGAGAAGGAAAGGAACGGCGAAAGCCGCTAGCTAGACCTAAGCGATCTCGCCCACTTGTAGATGTAGACATCCCTCTTGTACATAGAACACAAGGAAAAACCAACCCTAACTAGTATAACAACAATAGTAAGGAACTTTAACATCCACACTCAGTAACCTCATACATCGTGACCCATAAACCTCTATCTCATCTCTATCACTCAACAACAAAGTTTCAACACTTGTTTCCCTCCGGATAGCTACGGTTCCAGTCGCAGTATATGGTTTAGAAGGACGAATAGAAGTCACTGCCGAAATGGTGGCTACGGAGATCCTTAGAGTTACCAACTACACCCTAAACAAAGTAAGGATCCACGGAAAAACCAAACCGGGCGCCCCATATAGATTGTGGGTGGCTTTATTCCCCAGGGAGGCCATCCCCAAGCCTGGCTTCAGGCTCTTCGACGACTCGGGGATAGCCACAATCCAACGAACTCGACCCCCTATTCAGCAATGTAAAAGATGTCTCGGATTCCACGCCACCCGTGGATGCTCCTGCGCACCCGCCTGTTGGAACTGCGGATCTACCATGCACTCGGCATTCGAGTGTAAAGCTGCCGCTAAATGTCGAAACTGTGGAGGCCCCCATCAATCTAGCAGTCGAGACTGTCTTGCTCGCCCCAACAGGTCTGGCCGAGCTATTAAGGACCAACTTGTGACGATTCGACAAGCTGGCCAACGTGAATACCAGGCCGTCGCCAGGGCAAAAGCTGCTACCAAGGCCGCAGAGGCTGCTACAGCTGCCGCAAGAGCGAACCGACCAACTTCTCCAGCTGTTGATAAGGACGCCTCCTCAAAAGACACAGCAATGGCTGAGGGTTCGGGCTTTGGGGCCTTGAACCCTGAAGAAGATTTGTGAAGGGCGCCCTACGGGCCCCTTCTCGTCCCCCTCCTACACTAAGTTTTATGTCAATAAACGTAGGCAGGGGTGGCGCAAACCACAACATTGCGCTATCTCGAGCTTACGAGTTAGGCTTGGATGTTATGTTGATCCAAGAACCGCGATGGAACTTAAAACTAAAAGAAACCATATCACACCCAGGGTATATCTGTCATACACCGCACGGAGGTGCAGATGTTAGACCAAGGGCGGTGACTAACACTCTGAAAAACGAAAAGGTAATATCGGCAGAGCAGATTTTCTCTTGTAATAGGCTTACTTGGGACTACTGCTGGGTATTGGTCAATGGAATCACATTTCTCAACGTGTATAAGGCCCCTAACAACTCGACTGCAGTCCGCACGCTCGTCGACTGGAAACCGTCCGCGAGGTCCATTGCAGCTGGGGACTTCAACTCAGTGCATGCTGCCTGGCAACCGGGAGCAACTCGGCCTTATGGACAGGGTGACGAGATAGAAAAGTGGGCGGAAAACTTCCATCTCTCTTGCCTTATCATTGGAGAGCCGACTCATAAAGCTGGCAACACTCTGGATCTCGCTTGGACCAACATATCTGGAGCCCGTGCCTGGCTCAATAGGGAGAAATATATGACCAGCGACCATCTTCCGATCCGTGGAATCATACCTTCCGCAACCTTCATCGGGAACCCAGCTCCACCAAAGATCAGAGTACTAAAGAAAAATCTGTCCAATTTTGCGCGTGCCATTGCAAAATGGGTACATCCGCCCTTAGATTTGAGCACAACAGAGAAAGTGGACGAGTACGCCCAAGAAACAAGCTTCCATCTCTCGGAGACCATCAAAGTGACTGGAGCCCGGGCCAGAAGAGAAAGCGACAAATCGGCGTCGTGGTGGACTCCTATGTGCAAATCCGCACACTCAGAATATCGAGCCGCAACGTCACCGACACAGCGAGCTATCTGTGCAAAGAAGCTCCGTGCGACTATCACAGCCGCTAAGAAGGAACACCAGACATGTCAGGTCGAAGCAATGACAACCTCGGCAGACATATTCAAGCTGATGCACTCGGCCAACCACAGACAGGTTAGACCTCCTCCACCGCTCAACTACAACGGATCCTATATCACCGACCCGTTAGAGCGAGCTACCATTCTCCGAGACACCCTTCTTGCACGCCATCAACAATCGGACGACATTCCGCCATGCAACACTCCAAGCAATAATCGAATACCTTGGGAAGGTGAAATCTCAGATGAAGAAGTGCGCACTTGCACAATCAGCTGTGGGAAGACAGCACCAGGGGCAGACGGAGTTACGGTTGAGCTCCTCGAGGCTTGCTGGAAGACAATCGGACCTTGTATTTCGCAGCTATTTAGAGCCTATATACGACTGGGCACTCATCCATCGTGCTTCAAGCTAGCCGAAGTGGTACTACTGGAAAAGCCCAATAGGGACTCAACCACGATCAAAGGCTGGAGACCTATAGCTCTCCTCTCATATATAGGTAAAGGGTTGGAAAGGCTTGTATCCAAGCGAATGGCGCACCTAGCAATCACCTGTGATGTGGTTGGCAATCAACAATTCGGTGCGCCCCCAAAGCAATCTGCAACGGACCTGGTCTCCTGCGTAGTACATGACGTCGAAGAAGCACGCTCACAGGGACGGGCCTCGACATTCGTGACCTTAGACGTCCAAGGAGCGTTCGATGCAGTGCTCAACAATTGCTTGGTCAGGCGCATGCAAGCCCAGGGATGGCCAGACTCAATCATCCAATGGACGACTTCAATCCTCACACATCGGAAGGTACAAGTTGTGACAACCAGAAGGGAGCACAGGTTAGCAGATGAACAAGTCGAATCAGATAAGGACAAAGATCTGGAATATAATTCATAAGATTCTAAACTAGGGAAAGAAGATAACAAGAGGTATCTAGAGATATACATATATACATAATTTTCAACTGGTCTGTGCGCATATAGGGTCACACTACAATACCCGAAAAGAACAATAGCATCAGAGGCCCCGAAGGTTAGGAATACAAGGCCCTAATACAAGTGAGGTTCTCTGGCGGAGTCACCACCCAGAGAGAGCTGGTCTGTGGAGTCCCACAGGGATCACCAATTTTGCCATTACTTTTCCTTCTGTATATGGCAGAGCCAATGAAAAGTGGTACCCCGGGGTTGAGGTTTAGCTACGCCAACGACATCGGTATTCTGGGTTTGGACGCACAATTGCTGAATCTGCCGCTGCTATACTAGGAGAGACAGATCATCTTCTCGAATGGGCGCGGAAAAATGCCGTCGACTTTGACACAGAAAAATCCGAAGTCATACAATTTCCAGGACGACGTCGAGAGGAAGCAGTTGGTGTCCATATCAACAGAACCCTTATCGAGCCTGCGGAAAACATTCGCTGGCTAGGCGTGAATCTGGTTCCACGACTCAATTTTAAACACCATGTAACTACATGGTGCGGTAAAGCGGTAAAAGTTGCCCAGTATATGCGCCGCTTCAACTCTGCCTTTCGAGGAGCAGCTCCTGGGCCATTGGCTAAGGCAGTAGACATGTGCGTTGTCTCGATAGCAACTTTTGGATCTGATGTCTTGTGGCCAGGATCTAAACAGCCAACGATACGAGGAATGGTCACGTCATCTACCTCCAACCTCTGCAGCATGATTGACCGAGCTAGCCTGATGGGACTACTGGCTGCACTCCCAGTGATGAGGACAACATCAAATGTAGTCATTCACAGAGAAGGAGGAATCCCCCCGGCGAAGGTCATACTAGAGTAAAACCGACTCCGACTTTCGGCAAGGCTTAAGACCGTTGATGTCCGACACCCTCTGAGAATCCGCGCTTCCGTGTGCCCGAATGTCGGCACTCGGAAATACAAAAAGATCGCCAAGTCCTCAGCTAGACCAGAGATCCAGATGTCACGGTTACAGCATGCCTACCGAGAGCTCCCGGAAGCAGAAGCCCCTGAGGCTCTGATGCCGGTGGTTTACCCTAGGAAATCTGTCTCAAAGTCGACGGAACGCGAAGATTGCGTCCGATGGATTAGCGACGTGCCAGGAACGGACATTTGCGCATACTCCGATGGTTCATCGGAAGGACATGGACGCTCTGCCTGGGGTTTCGTTCTGAGGAAGGATGGGAAATTTATCGGCAAAGGAAGTGGCATCAATCATGGGGGAGAGGTGCTGGATGCAGAAATAATGGGAGCAAGGAAGGCTCTGGAGGCTGCACTGGAGTTCCTGGAGAACTAGAAGTCCAGGAAAGGTGGAGGTTTTAGGAGAATACACGTGTTTCTTGACAGCCAGCAGGCTGTAAGCGCACTAACGACAGGCTCGTTCCTTACTAGCCTTGAAGATGTACGCAAATTCCGTGCCTCATCTAACAAAGCAGAAATATCAGTGAAGTGGGTTCCAGGGCATGCAGGAATCCAAGGAAATGAAGAGGCAGATGCCATGGCCTGTGCAGCACTTCGAGAACTGCCTAGCCCGGATACGCAACCAGGATCCAGTACTCTGGCACATCTTCGAGGCCTCATGAATCGCAGACGGCAGAGATTGCTGGACAATTGATGGGAAGAGGCCTGTCCGCCTTGTTGTAATAAAACAGTTCTGCATCAGTATCGGTGCAGGATCTCTGTCTGTGCACTACTACATGTATCTCTTAATTCACTTGTTACCAGATTCCATGTTTAATGTAGTCACATCTGTTTCTTGTTTTAGTCTCGGGGGTTCACTAAAACACAAGGCTAAAACTTCATTTGGATAATGCTGCCAAGTTGAGACATCGGCACGTACCTCAACAATTCCCCAACTTTAGTCATACCAAGTTTGATTCCTGTATATAGATGTAGTCTCTCCTACCTCCAGAGATCCTCAGTTTATTGTATTAACTGAATATCTCTGAAGGCTATATTCATCACTCCTCTCGTCAACTCCACAGCTTTACATCTAAAGCCCCGTTCACCTGCTCCTGTGCTCGAATACCACCCTCATCTTCCTCTCCAACCGCCCGAAATCCCTCTCGATCTTTAACCTTACAACACGCCTAAATACCGCCAACTCAACTTACAGGTGCGGAGACGTAAACCACCGGAACTGTCTCTCTCTAGGGACCTGCTCCGGGCACTAATTGCAGCACGAACGGGTCACGGCAATTTCACGGCATACCATCGCCGTTTCAACAACCCATACGCACCCATGGAGTGCTCTGGCGGGAAGGAAACTACTCCAATCCACTTCATCCACTGTAGCCGCCACGCACAACAAACGGGAAGGCTCAGAAAGTCAATGTCACACGTTGACTTTGTCAAAAAGCTTCTCGGGCCCAAGTGCCACGATAGCTTCAAAATATTTGCGGAGGAAACCGGCTGTTTTGATAGCCAACCCGCCCACTCATCCACTGCTCTCAGCGGGGATCAAATAAACTAGTCATTGCCACAACGCATGACACGAAAGGGAACGAGGCGAGAAGTGTCGTTTGTCTGAGGAAATTTCTTATGTACTTGAATTTAGAGTTGAAGGATGGAGTCTCGATTTCGGAGTCGGAATAGGTGGTGTCTTCTGAGTTATAATTTACCTTCTACTTTTTCTGTAGCTGGTCTCGCGGTTGGAATGAGTTGGGCCTGTAAGCAGTGATCCTCGCCGGCTCCACCAGTCTTGTACTGATAGTGGACCTAGAGCTTTAGCTTAGGACTTTAATAGAGCAAAAAAAAAACAGTCAGTTTCATATGCACAAGTCTCCCATGCAACAGTCCGGAATACAAATTTATTGGGTGTTTCTGAGAGGTTTGCAAATAGACCTTGTACTCTGAGAACCACAAAGGAGCCCTTCAGTGGTTCGCCAGGGCTTGTAGGTTCGATGCAGTCGGCCCCGAATAGTGGTGCTTTCAAGGCTGACCTTCTCTTTTGGCTTCCTACAATTTGCCATGCATCGTCTTGGTTTGTTGTGGTTTTCTGGCTAGTGGCAAATTTGCATGGCTCTAATTTTTGTCGCTGCTCTTAATAAGCAACTCTGATCCCATGTTTTGTGTCCTTTGCCACAATTGCTTAAGCGCACATCTTGTTTTCCTCTACAATTATGTGTGTTGTGCTCTCCTGCACAGTGACTGCATTTTGATTCCGTGGCACATATTTGGAAATGTGTCAGTACTTTTGGCAGTTTAAAAGTTGCACCATGCGGAAACCTGTCCTAAATATTTCGGTTGAATTAAGCTTGTATTGCAACATAAGCCTCTTTGATATTGTCATATTTGCCTGATTGGCCTGTGCAATCCACAGGATTATTGACCCTAATTATTTCCCGCGTCGATGGTTTTTCTCTAGCCAAGCGGCTCTTTAAATAGTCATGCCTTGAATGTACACGTCTTTGGCTTTCTGGAGCTATTTTAAGTGCTCCAGATTTTCTGGCTCAAAGGAGAGCAGCATGTCGTGAACAAGAACCTAGTGCATAGGACCGGCGACTTGTGCCGAAGGCGCAAGCTTTGTGGTCCAGTCCTTGTGCTGTCCCATCAACCCCTCTGTACATTTTCCTGCAAAGTAGACAATAACATGGCAATTTGTCATTTGTACTACTCCTGTCACAGGCTCATGTCTGATTTTCATTAGACTGTTGCCTAATAAATAACGCTTGAACTCTTACAGCTGTCTTAAACATCGTATTATTTTGATTTGATTTCATTTAGCCCGTTCAGGTACCCTATGGGCCCATGCAGGAATATCTAGCTACAATATTTACAGGAGGAAAATAAATTCGGTAAAAACTCCACACAACTGTCTGTCTCGTGTCTATTTGTTTTCTGAGGTTTCCTACAGGAAGTGCATTTACACTATTTATACAGTGTGAAATCCGTCTTATCCTTGTCCACAATGTCTCATCTTTTCGTCCAATGCTATTTCTACTATTCCTGCAAGCCGGAATTTTTCAAACCGGCCTTTTGCCAGGATCCATTTTGTAATCCTTTCTATGTAATCAGGGCTGTTCATCATTGCCGCAAATGACCTGTCTTTTGTCTTTTGTAGCACCTCTTCTCTTCCCATTGCCCACTGAGGACACGCTAAGACCATATGTTTGATATTTTGAGACGGATATCCATACTGACATTTTGGATTAATCACTCCGGGGACTTTCCTTCGGTACAGGTAAGAATTGAGACCGATGTGCTCACTTCTTATCTGAATTGCAATGCTGCTTTGGGCCCTACTAAGGTTCCGGTGGATATCTGAGGGTGTGTTTCTAAATGTAATCCTTTTTCTGCCTGTTGTCTCATCTGTAATAATATTTGCGGCTTTCAACATCATATTATTAATAATCCATGTATGTCCCATTTGAGTTTTTAAATATGTGGGACAGATTGTTAAAGTACAACTTTTCTTTCTCATTCTAATTGGGTGTTAAAAATCATATATGTCATGAACCTCCACAATTCATTAGACCTTAGTATAGGACTTGGCACAGTGCATGCAAACCCATTGTTAAATGACAGATTTAGTTTGCAGACACAACGACTCGACTACTAGCCATGAGTCATCTAAGCCATGTGCATCATGGACTATTTTAATAACTAAACTGCTAACATTAAAATGAAGCTTAATTAAAATGGACGGAGCTGCTGGTGTTTGTCGGAGGTATTATGATTGGTATATGACTTGGGAACGTACACATACGCTGGAGCAGCTAAGATAGTTTGTGGAGAGATATCTTCATTTGTATATAGAAGTGAAGTGAGTGTGATAATTATGATGTTACAGATTGGGGAAGCCTCGTCTCTAATCCCCTAGCTTGTTCGCTTGTAAACCCATCACGTAACCAGTATGCAGTGCACCTAAGTGTGCTCCCAACTGAGCAGCCATATCATTTATCCTATCTCTCATACTGCGCACAGTACTACCTGTAGTGCTGTTATGTAGAGACTGGATATCCTTTATGTGCCATAATGCCATACTGCCATAATAACTACATATGCACCAGCTACTAGATCTACCATACTACATAGCTGAGCATAACAGGAGGACAGGTCATGATCTATTTTGAGAATAATATGAGATGAGGGAACGAGTTCAAACTATTGTAAAAAAAGGGGCATTTCAGTCATATCTCTGCTCGTTACTTTTAGACATACATTCGTATCTAGCTCTAAGTTCAGTTTGAATAAAACGCTTCATTAGGATCGTCACAGCTCTAACTATTTGCTGAAGACCAATTTTTTTCACAAATTCTTCGCTCGAGAGTCTGGCTGTTTCTTTCTTTTCCTGTTCGTCTTGAATGCAGATAGTGGTAACAAATAGTTCTGCCTGACTGAAAAAATTTGCCCGAGAGCGTCCTTATGTCTATGTCTGTAATTGATTCTGTGAGATAGTGGTCTTCAAAGCTTTGATCTCCTGGAGAATCTTAGCCATTGCAGATTTTTCAACATTGAATATTATTGGTGAGGGTAGAGGGGGGGAGACATTCGTTTTCTGGAGTCCTTCTATCAGCTGGATTTCTTGTTCAATTATTCTCTTGTAATCTCGACTAGAGAGCTCTTCGCCTTTCATTGCGTCCTTGAATCTTTTCAGGGATGCGTTCATGCCTTTTGGTACACTCTTTTTTTTGCATCAGATTTGAATTGCGTATGCAGCTATCTAGCTATGCCACAATATCGGAGAAAACGTACAGAAAAGATGACTCAATTTACAAGAGCACTCATGCCTCAGATTTCATTTGCAAGTACCACTGCGAAATTATGGTGGCTTTTTCTTCACCCCAAGTCAACCCTCATCCGTGAATACCCACCCAGGGGGAACGTCTCAAAAACCGTGAGTTATCCAGACATGCCTTCATCATCCACTCTACTTTCTACGCGCGAAATATAGTCTTCGTTGTCTCGTTCCCAAGTGGAGCATGCCGAGTTTAGGAAATTAATATATATAAATAATATCATACTTCACATCATCCATTAGATGATATTATCAATCGTCGGGATGCACATCTAGCATCACCTTCATAGATCACCATTGTCAGTAAGAGTTCACATTTGATACCTACTGACACTCATTTGGCCACAGTGATACGCACTCAGTGTCCATAGTGCCATCACCCAGCGTGAGCGCGCCATCTCCGCAACTCACCATTGCACATGAGCCCGTGCCACTCCACCGACGGAAAGCAGAGTCATTTAATCGCCATATACCTCACAGCTCATAACCACAACAGACTTAAGTAGGAGTCGAACTCGTTGGGAGTGAAAAATCGAGATGGCCAAGTATTTTGAATCATTGCCTCATGGGCCAACTTGTTCGGCATTGCAAAATTTTACAGAACTTGGCTCTAGGAGAATTATTCACTCCCAGGTTAGTAGGGGACACCGCGTACACGTGTTCAGTCTTGCCCTCCTTTTGGCGCTCCCGAAGCGTCATCACCACCGCTCTGGTCCGCGCAAGGCATTACAGAATTATTTTCTATCCTGGGAATACCCGTCATCACTATTATGATACGCTGTCAACTTTCTGGATACAAATCCACGTGATCGACTTTTTGGAATGTGGATGATCCACACTGTAGCTGTGTGGATTAGCACAATACTAAAAACACTATAAAATACTCTATAGCTGTGAATCCTGTATAGACATGAACAAGAGTGTCCATGAACAATAGAAAGACTAATTCATAAAATCCATAGCTCTTTACGTAACCAACACGATCGATCCTGAAACCATCCCGTAGTTATTTCATCAGTCTTATAAAATGGAGATTTTCATACACTTGAAGTCAAGATGAGAGTCAGTTTTCTGATATGTAGTAACAATCTTTGCCCTCCTGTGATGATTTGACCCGAGACTTTCACTTCTCTTAGACCTAGGTACACTGAGATATTCGAATACCCGAACGAGAATGATAGACCAGCTGGACAGATCGTGCAATGTAGTTTTCATCATAAATTAATCGATAGCTGGTTTCCGTATCTATGTATGAGTTAATGAAGTTGAGGCTGAGAACATATATGATAGATAAGACTCTCACCTCCTACGTAATAACTTTCCGGAACTGTGATTGTCTTCCACCAACAATTCAAATATTCGTCGTTAACATACATTCCATCAGCCGCGTGGAGGCTCGACGGTGAGTCAGTTGGGATGTTATCGAGAGCTGACTGAATAAATTGGTGGTTAACCACAACACCATTTGGACATTGATAGTCCTTTTGACATTGTACTGTCGTTATAGCAGTGACAAGCCAAGTAAAAAGGCATCTCAGTAAAGTGGATGTGCGCATGTTTGAAGTTTCGGATGTGAAGGGAAAAGTGAGCGGTCGACGCGTGCACGAACTAGATGAGAGATAGGATGGATGGCTCACTGGGTAGCCTTGAGTTTTGAATAGAGAAGATGTGTTTATTAACGTAACCAGCGCGCGGCTCCAGTATTTATATCGACTCTTGAGTAGATTTGGAGCGGCGGTCCAAGATAGTCATCTCGGATAAATATGAGGCATTCAATGGATTTTGGTGGATAAACATGTTCAGTAAGATAGCTTGTCTCCATACAGGCGTATATCCAGGCTATGAAGCCCTGGTATCTTGGCTCTTTTCTACACCCCATTGCCCTGCAAATTTGGACGATACTCGGCATAAGGGATCCTGCTTCCTGGCGATAGCCAAACTGCTGCCCCATTTCCGGCGTTCCATCAACCACAAGCGTATCTGGCTCTGGGACTCAGTTGACAGCAGGAGAATGAAGCCATGAGTTGTCCGATTTTCGGCTTCTCCTAAATGTCAGTAAATTAGGTGACGGATCTGGTAGGAATTGTTTACATTTCTATCTCGATATCGACTCATGAAAACATACCGTATAGTACTAACTCACATTGACACTCAGGATTGCGATGGGTAGCAGAGATTGATGGTGCTTATGGTAGTGCAGGTTTTGGTAATTGCGGACAGGGATATGACACATGTAGAAATATATATCGCGCACTAGACTCCTATATAACATGAAGTCTTTTTAGACTACATTCACAAAGCCCATACCTACTCTAGGCTAATCACCCCTTTCTATACTGGTCCTACCTTTTAATTGGTGTCTTGTCACCCTTTCATCTTAAATGTCAGGTCACGATATTCTTCGTCCTGCTGACCATCATCAAGCTCAGAGATGTGGACAGATTAAATCTTTAACAGGAATATCGCTTGTGTTGACAGGGCCTCAGGCCCCATGGATAATTAGAGTATTGGATTAACAATTTCATTGGGGCAGTGGAATCCGCCAATTGGCAGCGGTTCGAGAAGAGATTTGGAGGGCAAGACTGACACCTGTACGCGGTGCCTTCTACGAACCTGGGAGTGAAATATTCTTCCAGAGCCAAGTTCAGTCAAATTTCGCAACACCGAACAAGTTGGCCCATGAGGCAATGATTCAAGACTCTCCGCCTAATCAAATTTTCACATCTGACGAGATCAATCACCACCAAAACCTCATCAAGTTTGCAGGTACGACTTAGTACATCCTCATTTCAATGATCACACCTCTCGTCAACTTTCTCTGGCCTCAATTGACCACCACGTACACGCCAACGCCGATATTTACACGCGACGGAGGAAGCAAAGCGTGGCGCACAAACCTGGGAGACAGTTCTTTGGGATGGACGTGAGAGGGACCAGGACAAGTTTACAAGATGATGCAGAGGATGGAAACGATCTCGACGGACGTGAATTTTAGAAATTTGACAACGACTTTTCGATTTGAGCCTTGTGTGCGCGCCAAGACTTTGGTTTCGAAAGTGCAGGCAACACTATAAATACCGCCGTGGTTGGATGGTGTGGTGGTACATCATCCTGGCCGGTTTCTCAAGTAAGGTCTGGATAGCTAGGACAAATATCTCACCCGAGACAGGAGCTCGCTGGTTCGAATTCGGCAAAACTGAACTACATTTCTCACGGCGCTGGTATGCAAGGATGATGAAGGCATGCTTGGATAATCAAAGGTTTTAAATTTCCCTTTGGTGGGTACTTAGGGAGGAGGGTCGACTGTTTGTGTAAGCAAACATGTCTCATGATGGTATTTACAAATGAAATCCAAAGTATGAGTGTCTCTAACTTTAAATAGTCATCCTACATGTACATATAGTACCAGTCATGTGTCACAGTTAAATAGCCGAATGCACATTAAATGATTTAGAAATAAAATAAAAGAAAACAGTTGTTTACCCATGAATTAAGTAGTATAAAAAATGTGCTACCAAAAAACTCGACAAAAATTTTCCGCTCATGTGTCACAGTTTCAGTACAAAATGCATGGGTAATCTTGTAAGTACGGTATATTAATCATCATTCTCTGGGGAGAGAATTTCTCAATCTAAAGACTACATATATATATTCTAAATAGTTACCCTTCGAGAAGATTCTGTTGAAATATGATATATCTTGGAATGCCACAAATAACTCATTTGTAAGTCTGGCTAATTAGATTATCAAATTCTCCATCCTATATCATTGTCATCAGAACATCCCTCACGGAAAGTTTAATGCACATCGGCATTTATTTCACACTAGCATCCCAGCGGGTGACTATGTCTCAACTGCAGGTTATAGTTTTCTCGGATTTATTACAGACACACATGTATTTAGCTTTACATTACTGTCACATATATCTGTGTGTATATAGATCTACATCTACAGGGATCATAACTTATGATCCATTGAGATTGATAAATACTGGTCAAAAACCACAGTTGATAAGATATGCGCACACGCAATCTCACTCTTATCATCTCAGTTTCACTTAGAACCACACATCTCAATAAACTTGTTTCCACTCAATTCTTCCTTCCACAACTTCATATAAAACTTACTGTATCAGTCTAACTGACGACACTGATTCCGTTCTAACCTCCATATTCGCTCAAGCTCATAACTTTGTCAAGGCTCTCTTGGGACTCGGTTACTTAACGTGGAAATGGTTGGTGTAAAAACTTGGATACTTGATAATAAAGATAGAATATTAACAGAAGACTAGGTTCTTGATTCTTGGATGACTAGGGAATAGTGCAAGACTGAAAGCTAGAGAGCTTTCGACATGAAGATACCTCAGCTACTTATACTTTGACACTATCTACTACAGACTACAATAATCTAGTTCCAGCCCGATTCCTGTCGAACTCCTGAGAGTGACCAAGAATCTGATCGAAGCTCGGTGAAATGATAAGACTACAAAATACCATCCGGAAACATCGAGAAACTAATTGCTAGAATAGCTTAGAATGCCATCGAAGTAACTCAACACTATGAATCATCTCCACATCAGTCAGTCCGTGACAAATTTTAACAGATTCTCCCTGTGACCTGAATTACTGAGACTCTTTGACAACTACCTAGAAGGTTCTTGGTACACCTGTTATTCTCATGAACCTTCAGTATGGTTTCAGAAGGTTCACTGAGAATATTTGAAGTTTTGTGGCTTCCGAGACCTTTCCCAAATATTACCCATGTGCCATTGCCTATGCTAGACGGCGTAGGCTGCAGGAGTCTTTCGGCTTAACAGCTGTCACGTCGGGCCAAACCCAAGATTGCACTAACTGTGATTTGGCTAGAATCACGAGGGGTAGCACTCGCCGTCTTCGAAATTGATGGGCAACGACTGAAGTTTATTGGATTATTATTGTGTAATTGATGATACTAGAATGGTGTAAATACTGGTCCTGGTAATATTCTATTGATTGAATTGAATTGTTTTAGGGTCCTAAGCTATGCTCTATATCTCCTAGGAGTCAAAGACCGGTGTACACGGCCGAGATCATGCTTTCCGCATGCCCACCTCGGTTTCACCGCGTGAACCACTACACAACCAGTAGCTAGTTAAAAGAAAGAAAAATAGAAACTCCCGTAACCTCCTATTACTAAAGTTCCAAGCCCAGTAATCCAGTTTGTGGTTAGGAAAACGACACTTCTCGTCTCATTTTTCTACCTGCCATGCATTGTGCTATGACTAGTTACCACCGTCTCCGCTGAGAGCTGGAGACGGATCCGTAGGTGGGCCCCCGAAGCAGCCGGTTTCCTGCGCATGTTTTGTAAAGTCCTCGAGACACTTAGGCCCGAGAAGCTTGTGGACAAAGTCGTGATGTGACATTGTCCCTCGTAGTCGACGCGTCTGGCGTACGTGCAGTCGACAGTGAATGAAGTGGAGAGGTGATGTTTCCTCTCCACACGCACACTCCATTGAAGCAGCGATGACATGCCGCGAAGTTTCCGTGGCCCGTACGGGTTGAGATCAGTTCACGGAGTAGCCGTCGGGAAAGTGCCTGCTCGCGTGGCTTGCGTCGTCGCATGAGAAGACCCAGATTTCGATACCTAGGTGGACATACTTCTTCCCACTAGTCGTCGAGAAGCGCTTGACGTTTCTGATTCATGAGCCGACGAACGTACGCCATTGTGACGGAGCCAGGCTGGCTGTCTTTGCTTGGCAGTTGTCGGAGGCCGGAGCGTGCAGCTTTGTCTGCATCTTCGTTTCCCTGTATCCCGGAGTGGGCCGGTATCCACTTCACCGAGACTAGAGCCTTTGTTGATAGCGCCCTAAATTGGCGTACATCGTCTAGGCTTGTTGTGGCAATTCCCGTCAACAGTGCCTTCACTGTAGACTGACTATCCGTGAATACATTAATTTGCTGCCTGCCGTCCCTTCCCCCGTTCTCCATCTCTAAAAATCCCAGCGCAGCTTCCAGGGCATTCCTCGCCCCTATAATTTCAGCATGAAGTACTTCACCACCATGCTTGATGCCACATCCCTTCAACAGAGTTTTTCAATCCCTCTTCAAGACGAACCCCCATGCTGAGCGACCATGCACCTCCGACGATCCATCCGGGTAGGCGCAAATATCTGATGCCGGTACACTATCAATGAACCGAGTTGCCTTCTCTTCCTCCTCTAACCTTAAGCCGAAACCCGAAAGATAGCATGGCGGCGGTAAAGGCTCGGCATTTTCCGCGTCCGGGAGTTGTCGGTAAGCCCGCTGGACTCGTGACATCTGGAACTCTGGATTTTTATAGATTCGAACATATTTCTTGTACTTCCGTGTTCCATCTCTTGGACACACGGCAGCACGGGTCCGGAGTGGGTGGCGATTGTCTAGTGAGTGTAGCCGAGCCGAAAGCCGTAGTCGGTTCCCTTCCAGAATGATCCTCCCTGTTGGGATACCTCCTTCTCGGTGGAGAACAAGATTCGGTGTCGTTCTCATTACTGGGAGGGCAGCGCGTAGTCCCGTCAAGATTGCCTTGTTGATCATCTCACAGAAAATGCTGGTACGAGGGGTGCTGATCCCCTTTTGGGTCAGACGTTTGAGGCCGGGCCACCAAACATCTGCTCCAAAGGTTGCTATGGGGACAATGCACGTGTCCACTGCCCGAACCAGTGCTGCAGAAGCAGCTCCCCGATATGCTGAGTTGAAGCGTCGCATTTGCTGGGCTACCTTCAGAGCTTTTTCACACCACGTTGTGACGTGATGTGTGAAGTCCAGTCGCGGGTCTAAGTGTATTCCAAGCCAGCGTATTTGGTCTGCTGGCTCAATATTCACGCCGTTCACACGAATAGCCACCACATTCTCGCGTTTCCGTCCGGGAAACTGGACTGTCTCCGACTTATTAGTATCGAAGGAGACTGCGTTAGTACTTGCCCAATCCAGAAGATGGTCCACTTCCTTCTGTACCGAAGCGGCTGACTCGGGCAATGCTGCGCCCCGAACCCTAGGATCCCGACGTCGTCTGCTGTCAAGGGTACTAGAGGTGTTCGCATTCCCAGGTTCATGAGTTCGATAATTCAAGGGTTCGACAGTTCAAGAGTTCGACATAAGATAATATTCAATAATTCTAAAGAGTTCCTAAAAATACAAGACCATAATCTACCGAACTAGAGTTATCCCAAAAACCCATTATATACTCCTCTCTATTGTTCTCGAAATTTCCAGTATACTCTGATACAGAATAGAATGGAGTAGTATAGAAAAGCATGGACAAGTACAGATCGGAACAGAACGAAGTAGAATAGAACAGAAAATAATAGAACAGATTAAGGTAGAATAGAACAGAATAGCACACATATCATCGTACATAGTTCCTATTGATTTAGAATAGGCCCTTGGTCCGTGACATCTGCGTAGCTGAACCTCATTCCTACATCGCCACTTCGCATGGGCTCTGCCATATAGAGAAGGAAGAGCAGCGGTGATATCAGCGATCCCTGAGGAACCCCACACACCAGCTCTCTTTGCCCGGTTACCCCTCCTGAGTATCGTACTTGCACCTTTCGTTGTGCAAGAAATGACGTTGTCCATCTGAGAATTGAGTCAGGCCACCCCTGCTCTTGCATCCTCCTCAACAAACGATTGTGAAGTACTGCATCGAACGCGCCTTGGACATCTAGAGTCGTGAATGTGGCTGCTCATCCCTGGGTACTTGCTTCTTCAATGTCGTGGACTACGCAGCTGACGAGGTCGTTTGCCGATCTTTTAGGGAGCGCTCCGAATTGTTGGTACCAGACAACGTCGAGCGTAACCGCAAAGTGGGCCATCCGCTTCGCCAAAAGTCGTTCTAGTCCCTTACCCAGGCATGACAAAAGGGCAATTGGTCTCCAGCCCTTAACCGTTGTTGGATCTCGGTTCGTCTTGCGTAGGAGCACCACTTCAGCCAGCTTGAAGCAGGATGAGTGGGTGCCAAGCCTGATGCAGGCGCGGAAGAGAGTGCCAATAAATGATCCAATCGTCTTCTTATCGACTTTCTAAATATTGATCGTCGATTCTGTTTACTGGTCTGTAATGACAGACCTGGAAATAATTCATGAGATTGCTTAATGAGAGGCTAGGATTGATTTCGATATTATTTGGTAGAAGACTTGTCCCAACTATCAGAGGGCTACAGCGTCTTTATCTGTCTACAGGTAAAATCCCCCATATCCTATTCATACTAGCCATACAGGATCTAGCATATTAAACTTGATACGTATCATCATTTTGGGGTTGAGGTTTACCGTGTACTTGCTACTTGAGTCGCGTGTCTGACTACTATGAGACACGCTCAGGTATCAACCTTATAACCCATACCAAACCCAAACTACTTCACCACCCTGAATATGACCCCATGAATAGTTGTAACAGTAGCCTGCAACCTAGCACAATTAGGCTAGACATTGTTGACTAAGACCTAATACGAACATCTCCCAACAACTTCGCAGAAGCTCTACAGAGATCCCATCAGCTCCAGGCGCTGTATTGGCGCAGCCTATGGTGCACATGCGGATCTCTTCGTCCGAGACATGGTCGTTCCACGGAATTCGGTTAGTGCTTGGCGCATCGAGTGGCGGTAGATCATTCGTCGCTTGGTGCCGTGCCAGAAGAGCGTCTCGGAGTACCGCTGCCCGCTCGGCTGGGTCGGAGTACATCTTCCCTTCGTGGTTCAGCGGAGGGGGGGGTACTTGCTTGCCTTGGCTCGGCCGAGCGCATCAGCTTGAACACATCAGTTGGTGTCGTGATCGCTTCGACTTGATGCGTCTGGTACTCTTTCCTTGCCGCTCTGAGGGTTGAGCGCAGCTTCTTCGAATGTATCCATCGCTGTTCCAGAGTCACTGCCACACGATATTCAGTGTGAGCTAGCTTGCATTCTGGAGTCCACCAAGGCGCACATTTGCCGTGTCTTTTGCTCCTTCGTTTTCCTGTTGCTTTGATAGCGTTAGTAAGGCCGAAACAGAGATCGTTGGCGTATTCGTTCGTCTTGCAAACCGTGTCCAGGGCTGTTGGCGGGTGTGTAAACTGCGTTACAGCAAGGGCGAATCTCGGCAAATTGCTAAGCGTAACCCTGATTTGTGAAGGCTCCTGGTCCCTTTTTCCGGATCCGGTGGGGACTCGTCCTCGAATCGGTAGATGGTCGCTGGTTACGCACTTGTTGCAATCCACCCATGTTTGAACTCCGTTGATGTTGGTCCAAGCAAGATCGAGCGTGTTCCCGGCTCGATGCATTGGCTCGTCCACAATCAGACAAGTGAAATTATGACGTTCCGCCTATCTCTCAATTTCAATTCCTTGTCCGCGTGGGCGGGTAACCTCTGGTTGCCACGCGCAGTATACCGCGTTGAAGTCACCAGCTGCGACGGATCGTGGTGGTGGGTCCCAGTTGAGGAGAGGTCTAATCGCCGTTGGGTTGTTTGGGTCTTTATACACGTTGAGAAACGTGACTCTGTTTACCACGACCCAGCAGTAGTCCGCCGTCGGGAGATCACAAGGAAAGATTTGAGTTGCCGATTGGATTCTACTGTTTATTAGTGTATATGTCACTGCCCTAGGTCGAACATTTACGCCGCCATGTGGTGTATGGCAGTCGTAACCAGGGTGTGACTTTATCTCCTTTGTGGCTTTTTTCCACGAAGGCTCTTGTATTAGCACCACATCGACGCCTAGGTCATAAGCTCGGGAAACCGCAATGTCGTGTGACTGGCCTCCCCTACCTACGTTGATCGACATAAAACTTATCGTAGGTGGGAGGCTAGAAGGGACCCGTGAGGAGTCCTTCAGGAGGACTCAACAGGATTCGTAGTTCCTGTGGCCGTGGCGTCGGGAGTGACGTCGGTCATCAGAACTTCGAACCTGTTAATTTTTTTCACTGCTACAGGTGAGGCTTCCGTCTGCTTGGCGGCCGCTTGAGCTGCTGCCTCAGCGCGAAGGACAGCGGCTTTTGCCCTCACTACTGCCGCTAGCTCGCGTTGGCTTGCCATGCGGATGGTGGCCAGCTGCTCTCTGCTTACTGGCCCGGACTTTGTGGGGCGCGCCAGGCAAGCTCGACTGTCGGACCTGTTCGGTCCTCCGCAGTTGCGGCATTTGGTGTGCGCATGACACTCGTCCGTCGAGTGCATTGTGGAGGTGCAGTTCCAGCAAGCTGGGGCGCGGGAGCAACCACGCGTTCCGTGGAACTGTAGGCAGCGTTTGCATTGCTGCACAGTCTGTCGCGGTTGATGTCGTACCGCAACGCCCGAGTTGTCGAACAGGCGGAATCCTAGTCTTGGTTCCGCTCCCCTCATGAAATGAGCGAGCCATGACTGGTATAGCGCGCCGGGGTGATTTTCCGATGAGGCCGAGCTTTGACTGGAGCGGCCTTTGTAACCCTGGTGATATTCTCGATCTCCATCTCCTCAGTCACTGGCACCCTTCCAAGAAAAGTGTGGATGGCGACGGGGACTGTCGAGATCCGGAGCGCCACACTGTCGGAGGACTCTTCCAGTTTTCCATCGATAGGAAGGAAACATACCGCCGCATTGAGTAGGAACTTGCGAGATTCCTGATTCTTCGCTCGAAGTGCGAAACCAGTTGGGACTCGTTAGACATGTTCAATGTCTACTTTTGGCGCGTGGGTGAGCTGCGCCACAGCATCTCTGATACCAGCTGGGGACATCTTTCGCCACTGATGCTTTGAATTCAGCCGGAGGAACAATCGGTTGTCCGGCGTGGACGAAGGGACCGTCTTGTCCGATTTCTTGGCCGGCGGGGTCAGCATTTGTGGTGCACGGCTGATTGGGTAGTCTTTTCCCGGCAACAGTTGCCCAGGTTGAAGTTACCTTGGGCACTGCAACGGCAGGCCTTACTGGCCTGGCTGTTGAATTTGGAGGAGGCCCGCTGCTGCTGGCCTGCTGGCCGATGGGACGGGTAGGGAGGCTTGTCGGCACTGGTGTAGTTCCAGTGCGTAGGAAGTGGGCGAGAGCGCCCCTTAGACATGCATTCATCTCGTCCAAGTATTCCTTGTTATCCGTCGTTTTTAGTGACAGTATAGCGCTTTTCAATGTATTTATGACTGTTGAACCCATTTCGAGTCTGGCAGAGGCATTTGCAGCCCGCTTTCTTTCGTCTTCCAACAAAGTTTCGATTTCTGGCGGGTATTCTTGTGCCGCACTGGTGGGAGCACCACCAGCAGGTTGGTTGTCGCGCACAGTCGTCCCAGGAATCGAGGCCGGGGCTGGCGGAAGTTGTGGGGCATTTGCTGCCTTTGCGTTGTGGGGGTCTTCCGTTCCCCTCGGTGTGCTCGCGGTTGGTGTCCGCTTTGCTATTGGGACCGCAATTTTTCGTGCTGCAATGCGTGCGGATTCTGGCGTTGCTTTCGCCGAGACTACTTTCTTGACGGTAATTGTTGGTGCTGTTGTCGCCTTCTGGGAGCTCTCCGCTCCTGCAGTTGCCCAACGCGAGTCCTTTAGGCCCTTTCGGATCCAAGCATCAAATATGGGAGTGGAATCCTCCATCGCAATGTCGGTTTTGCCGCTTTCTTCCATCTGCGCAATTATTACGGCTACCATCCCTTCGAGATCGATGTCGTTCTGCGTCAGTCCCTTTGTTGTCGCTTTTTGCATTGCATTGCAATGCTTTTTGCTTTGTTCAGCATTTACTTTTGTGATTCCAGACGCGTCTGGTGGTTGTGCTTTATTACTTTAGTGGTTAACACAATTTTCGCAGGTTTCGCGGATTTTGGGGGTACTGGTGCCATTTTAAGGCTGAGTTGCATGGTACCACGGGAGATTGATGAGTAGATAGTCGAGAGGTCAATTTACGGGGTGAAACGGGCTGATAGGGGAAATTTTCATCCAATTCTCTCAAAGATTAATTGCTTGCTAGCTTTTTTTGCATCAGATTTTAATTGCGTATGCAGCTATCTAGCTATCACACAATATTGGAGAAAATGTACAGAAAATATGAATCAATATACAAGAAGAGCACTCATCCCTCGGATTTCATTTGTGTCACAGTCTAAGCATAGGCACTGAGGCAACCTTATGGTCAGAGGTATTCTATTTTCAATCTATGGTGAACTACAGATTGAAGAGGATAATAACAGTTACTTTATACATGATTATTATGCAGGCCAATGACATAGTTTTCTATCCGTATATCTGTATCCCTTCTTGTATCCCTTTGTCGTGCCCTATTCTTGGAGGTGTTTGCCAAGTTGTAAGACCCTGCTTCCAAGAATAGTCCCTGCCTAGTTTCATGCTAAGCCTGCGCTAGCTAGCATGAGCAATTACACCAAGAGAATCCTTGGGAAGTGTCAAGGGATGGAGTGAATTGAGGGAAGTTACTGTCACGTGATATAATGCGTCTGATATGCAATTCTTATCATGGTACCTGTGGTTCTCGCTTATGACCTGACCTATAAGTCACATGAAGCACAATTATCTTGCTTAGTTGTATGATTGATGCTAGCGCAGGATTGAAGTATAAGTATCTAAGTAGTTGCACTCTAGGATAGATTGTGCAACGTCTTATTAATATATTCCTACCCGTACTTCGCCCTCTTGTATCTCCAATCTGCTCGTGACTCCGTTCCAACAAGACCCACCCGTGATATTACGTTGCACCAACAATCACCCATAGTCTCCCAATGGCTTCCGTTGTCCAATTTGAAACTGCCTCAGATTTTTTGAAACATCTTCGCTCGTTGAATGACGATGCAAGTGAAGCCTTAATTACCAGCGTTTTCACATCGGGTCGGACCTTAGAAAAACGAGTTGAAGAATACCGAATTTCTATTTCTAATTCTCAGCGCGAGCTCATTGAAAGCAGAGCAATTAATGAACAGCTTAGGCGTGATCTTTCTTCCACTCAGGAAGAAATTGTCAAATTATTGAAGTCTTCGGCAATTGAACAGAACCACCTGTCCGAGGCCGAAAAGCTAAATGAAGAGCTTAAAATCCAGTCTACCAATCTTGCCGACCCTGCGCACTCAGTCGGGGGACAGGTGAGGTCAGAACTGTTCAAAATCAATGAGAAATTTTCAGGTAAGGATAAGACGTTATATCCATCCTTCCAACGCCAGATCCGAATAGCTCTCGTACAAAACTCCGATAGTTATGTGACCCTCCAGTCACAAATATCGTTAATTTATCAAAATCTGGGCACAGGGCCAAAGGTATTTTTGGATCGGTACTTAACTAAAGAAGGCCTATTCAACTTCGCATCCTTTGATAAAGCTTGGAATGTTTTGGATGTCTCATATAGAAACCCTAATGAGGAAGAGGACGCCCGTGATGCCCTCAATCAGCTTAGACAGGGTTCTGGACCTTTTTGTAACGGCTGTTAAGCCTAATTATCCCTGTAGCCTACGCTAGCTAGCGCAGGCAATTAGATCAATGGTGTCATCCAGAATCTTCTAGGAAGTTGTTGAAGAATCCAAACAATTCTGGTCATAGAGGGAATCCTATGGAAGGAGGAGTATTCTGGATTATATATATTTGTAGTCACTAGCTGTTAGAATTCTCTCTCTAGAGAATTATAATTAATATACTGTACCTACAAGATCGCCCATGCATTTTGTTATGAAACCGTGACATATTATAATTCTCTCCACAAACTTCAGAACCACAGTCAGTCAGTCAGTCAGTCAGAATCGCAGTCAGTCAGTCAGAATTGCAGTAAATCAGTCAGTCAGTCAGAATTGCAGTAAATCAGTCAGTCAGTCAGAATTGCAGTAAATCAGTCAGTCAGTCAGAATTGCAGTAAATCAGTCAGTCAGTCAGATCGCAGTCAGTCAGATCGCAGTCAGTCAGATCGCAGTCAGTCAGATCGCAGTCAGTCAGTTCCCAGTCAGTCAGATCGCAGTCAGTCAGATCGCAGTCAATCAACTTTGCAGAGATGAAGTGGAATCATTGCAACATTTTTATGGAGGAAAACAATTTTCTTAGGGCAACATGGAAATCAGAAGATCAGCTAGCTAAGCTTCGGAAAGAAGGAAGCTGCTTCAGATGTGAGAAACGGGGATGTCAATCTAGGGTGTGCCACCTTCTTCCAGCAATTAATCCACGAAAGATTAAGAAAAGTTTACATATTTATAAAAAAAATATGGAAGAGGATCCGGAAGGCGATGGTCTAGGTCCTATTGATCCGGCAGTGTACGAATTGGATCCGGAAGGCGATGGTCTAGGTCCTATTGATCCGGCAGTGTACGAAGTGGATCGTATAGCATTTCTCCGAGTTTCATAAACCGTCCTATCGAAATTCAGCAAATAAGAGATCGAGGAGAATTAATGGGTTGGTCATCCAAGAGGTCTGTCATGGGGAGCTGTCTTACAGATCATGAAATGAGAAAGAACACATCGCCACTCCTTATTAATGCCATTACTAGTGATAGACCGATTCAAGAAGAAAGGAAAGATTTTGTGCAGCCAATAATATTGGATAAAAAGTTTTCAGAAAGTTTGACAGCAGCTGAACAAGAACCGAAGATGAATACAAATCCATTTTTAGTTAATGCATTAGTTAACGACGTCACTATGGTGCAAGCATTAATTGACAATGGATGCCTGTGTTCAGGTATCATTGATGAAGAATTAGCAGCCCAACTAAGTTTACAATGTAAACCTATCTCTCCCCGAACCCTTCAGACAGCAGAAAATTCATCTCAAGACAAGCCAATAGTAAGAAATATCACTTGGGTCTCCATAGACCTTGATGGTTTTGTTACTGAAAAATTGTGGCTGTATGTAGTACCACACAGTACACAT
Source organism: Blumeria hordei DH14 (assembly GCA_900239735.1). Lineage (NCBI taxonomy): Eukaryota > Fungi > Ascomycota > Leotiomycetes > Helotiales > Erysiphaceae > Blumeria > Blumeria hordei. Next base: position 1,015,651 of record OENG01000025.1, on the reverse strand, counting down.
CAGATCATACTTGGGAAGAAATGGTTAGAGGACCAGGATGCAGTGATTCATTCCAAAGAGCAGCGGTTGGAACTCAGGAAGAGTGGTGGTTCTGTTTACAGTGTTCGACGCTGGCGTCAAAAACTAAGGGGAATAAAGCAGCCTAAACGTGCTGCTGTTGAGGCCTTATCTTTTCTGGAAAAGGGAGTTCCCGTCTGCAAAGCCTCCTTAGACGACATAAATAAGGCACTCCGTACGAAACATTGTCTCAAGATCTCTGATGCTCGAGAACGATTACCGGGCCCTGTGAAGAAGTTTGCGCGCCTCTTTTCTGACGATAGCGGCGCTAATGATCTACCGCCTACACGAGATCACCTTGACCATGCTATAAACCTCCGAAATGAGAATGGAAAGCCAGTCCAACCGCCTTGGGGCCCTCTTTACAGTATGTCAAGAGAGGAGCTTCTAGTGCTTCGCAAAACATTGACAGATCTTCTGGGTAAGGGATGGATCAGACCAAGTAGCTCGCCGGCGGCCTCACCAGTACTTTTTGCTAGAAAGCCAAACGGAGGGCTACGATTTTGTGTGGATTATCGCGGGCTGAATGCAGTCACTCTTCCAGACAGGTATCCCCTTCCATTATTTAAAGAAACTTTGCGACAACTTTCAAAAGCTAGGTGGTTCACGAAACTAGATGTGAAGTCAGCTTTCCATCGTATCAGAATCAGAGAGGGAGATGAATGGATGACCGCCTTCAGATGTCGCCATGGTCTTTTTGAGTGGCTTGTTACACCATTTGGTCTTGCAAATGCACCTGCAACATTCCAGCGTTATATTAATGAGCAACTACGAGGACACCTTGATGTTGATGCGACAGCATACATGGATGATGTTCTAGTATACACGAATGGTAGTGAGGCCGATCATTGGAGAACGGTTCAAAGTATCTTGGGAAAGCTAGAGAAGGCTGGTTTGTACTTGGACATTGATAAATGCAATTTTCTATGTCGAGAGGTTAAGTATCTGGGATACATTGTGAGAGCTGGAGACTCGGTGACCGTAGATCCTGACAAGGTCAAGAGCATCATAGAATGGAAGGCACCTACATCGGTTAAAGGAGTTCGATCGTTTCTCGGCTTTGCAAATTTCTATCGATGCTTTGTTGATAGATTTTCGGAGGTAACTGCACCACTGACCAGATTGACAAAGAAGGATTCAATTTGGAGATGGGGACCTGAGGAGAACGAGGCGTTTGAACAACTAAAGCATATTTTTTCAACTGAGCCGGTGTTAGCGCAATGGGATCCCGAGCGAGACACAGTGGTGGAAGCCGATTGTTCTGGGTATGCATTGGGTGGATGTTTGTCTCAAGCTGATATGCAAGGCCGGCTGAGGCCGGTGGCTTACTACTCCAAGCGACTGAGCGGAGCGGAAGCAAATTATCCGATACACGACAAAGAGATGCTGGCCATAATCACGTGCCTGCAAGAATGGAAAGCTGAACTGCGCTCTGTTGCAAAGCCTTTCACAATTCTGAGCGACCACAAGAACTTAGACTATTTCATGACCAAGCGACTACTCAATGAACGGCAGACCAGATATTACGATGTTCTACATCAGTTCAATTTCACTCTAAAATGGCGACCTGGTAATGCTTGCGAACGGCCGGATGCTCTCTCAAGACGCGATCAGGATCAGCCCCATGGCCTTTATGACGAACGAACCACGGGTAGAATTATGCAACTGTTACCAACTGTCAAAGCTTTACCTGTCGATGCACAACTCGGTGCAGCAGACCCAGCAGCGACAGCGAGAATATCTGACAATGATGAGATTCAGGCATTATGGAATCAAGGAGTCATTTACGATAATGATTGGCGACGAGCGCGAGATGCTGTCCAGCACGGAGAGAGAAGTTTCCCACCAAATATCGCTCAGAAATTAACCGCTAACATTGCAGAGTGTACGGTTGCTGCAGATAGCGTTCTTCGTGGAAGGGAAAATCGAATTTGGGTTCCCGATTATGAGCCACTCCGAACGGCGATAATGCAGCAGACACACGATAGCTACCTAGCAGGTCACCCGGGCAAGGATACAATGATAGGCATACTTTTAAGGCGATGGTTCTGGCCAAAGATGAGGGAATCGGTCCGTCGTTTTATACGGAATTGTGATGTCTGTGGTCGTACGACAGTATGGCGAGAGGCAAAGGCTGGGTTTCTTCGATCACTGCCAATTCCTGACCGAATAGGAAGCGAGCTTACAATTGATTTTATTACTGATATGCCACCTTCTCAAGATTGTACAAATATAATGGTTATAACAGATCGGCTATCTAAAGACGTTTTTCTATTTGGTACAAAGACAATGGAGGCTGCACCAAGCGCTAAAGTTTTTGTCGACCGATATTATCGTTACTTTGGCTTTCCACGATATTTGACAAGTGATAGAGGCAGTGACTGGGTGGGAACCTTTTGGCAAACTTTCTGCGAGCTAACAGGAATAACTCAACGCTTGACCACGGCGTACCACCCTCAGTCAAATGCAAGTGAAAGAGCAAATCAGGAATTGTACAAGTACCTGCGAGCGTTTACCTGCTACTCACAAGATAATTGGATGGAACTGTTGCCTATAGCCCAACTGGCACTAAATTCAAGACCAAGTTCAGCGATTGGAGGACTAAGCCCATTCTTCTTACGGCATGGATACGATTTGGACCCTCTAGCAGAGCCTACGCCTGTCTTAGAGAATGGTTCCCGACACCCAGGACGACTATCTGCTCAGGACTATGTTAAGAGGTTAAAGGACGCGCAAGACTATGCACAGGCAGCAATGGCTTCAGCTCAACAACGAAACGAGGGTAATGCAAATCGCTTCCGAAGACAACCAGATCAGTATAAAGTTGGCGACAAGGTTTGGTTGGATCTCCGAAACGTGAAAACACCACAGCTCTCCAAGAAGCTAGCCTGGATTCATGCAAAGTACGATGTGACCGCGGTCCCGGATCCTTTGACTGTGGAGTTGAACGTTCCTGGAAACATCCACAACCGCTTTCATGTTGAATTGGTAAAGCGGGCGGGTATGGATCCCTTTCCGAGTCAGCAGCAGGACGATGCACAAAATCCCGCTATCCTTGACAATCTGGGCGAGCAAGAATTTGGAGTGGACTCAATAATACGAGCGAGAACAGTGAGACGTGGCCGTGGTAGTTTCAGGCAAGCCCTAGTTAAGTGGACTGGCTGGGCAGAACCAACTTGGGAGCCCATTGAATACGTGGCAGACACCGAAGCTTTAAAGATATTTGAAGAGACCTATGGTCCCATAACTTCAAATGATGGCCCTTCAGAAATATACTCAGGTAGATACGTTGGCCAGGCCGAGCCTCATGTCCAGAAAACGCGGAGGGAACGACGAAAAAAAAAAAGTATTAAATAAGAAAGTTAAATAAAATATTTACTCATTGAGGAAGAGAAGGGAGATTGTAACGGCTGTTAAGCCTAATTATCCCTGTAGCCTACGCTAGCTAGCGCAGGCAATTAGATCAATGGTGTCATCCAGAATCTTCTAGGAAGTTGTTGAAGAATCCAAACAATTCTGGTCATAGAGGGAATCCTATGGAAGGAGGAGTATTCTGGATTATATATATTTGTAGTCACTAGCTGTTAGAATTCTCTCTCTAGAGAATTATAATTAATATACTGTACCTACAAGATCGCCCATGCATTTTGTTATGAAACCGTGACACTTTTGGTATCTTTCTTGCCGAATTTCAACTGCTCCATAATTTATCTGGTATTACAGACGATAAAATGCTGATCTCTCGCATGCGAAAAGGCGTTTCCAATGAGATGCGAACATGCATCAGGCAACACCAGGATATCCACAAAACTTATTCATTCGATGAGTTTGTAGACCTTTGCAAAGATTATGTGATCCGGTTAGATCTAGAGCGTCCGGTGTCCTATACCCATCATTCGACTCCCCGGAGTATAAATCCCCGTCCTGTCCGTGTGGTAGAGGCTACCGGTCCGAACACAAGTCTGCTAGGAGGTGATCCTATGGTTCTTGACAGAGCCGAAATAACCTGCCTAGGAAAAGATGGTCGGTTGACTCCTGAAGAAAGAGAACGAAGATTCAGATTACAACTATGCATGCGATGTGGAAAAGCCGGACACAGAGCCCATAACTGCGTGCTTCATAGGAGGAACAAGACTAGAGAACAGGCAATCAGCCGGGCCGAGTTAGGGGAGGATTATTTCAACGATGATATCTTATTAGAGGAGTTAAAAGATTAGGCCATAATCATTGTCACAATTATGGTCCACCTGGTAGCTCAATAAACCCATTAATACTTTCAACTCTATTTCACCCAAAATCGAAGATAAATTCACTTGTTTTACCATGTCAGATTCTTTCTGAATCAAGAAATATTAGAACTTGTGCATTTATTGACTCTGGAGGAAATGATTTCGGTTTTATTGACGCTGCTTTTATGCATCAAAATTCCCTTCTGCTTACACCTCTTCATGCTCCTCGCATCCTTCGTGTTGTTGATGGGAGAAACTCATCTGCCAGCATGGTGACACATTCCATAAAGTTACGTTTAACTATAAAGAACCATTCTGAAATTCTAGAACTTTTTGTTACCAAGCTAAACCAGTACCCAATAATCCTAGGCTATGGATGGCTGGCATGTCATAAACCATCAATCAACTGGTCATCAGGTACACTCCTCTTTGATTCCCCGTTTTGTACAAGAAATTGTTGTCTTCCGAGTATTCCAATAGCTTGTAAGCATAGCGATCAAAACACTACCAAAGGCTTAAATGCAATCAACGTCACGTCAAAGCCCCGAAAGCCAGTAAAATTGTCTCACACTGATATCGCAGTCAATAGACCAGCACCCTTTAGTCTCTTGGCCTTACAAAAGCCTACAGGAACCATTTCCCTCTCAACTCACGATCTAGACCAAGCTTTAGTTAAAAATAAATCCGAAGAGACCCAGATCATACTGCCAAAGTGGCTTCACCATCAGGCTGAAGCTTTCTCTAAACTCGAATCCCGAGTCTTACCCCCGCACCGTCCTATTGACCATAGGATCAACCTGAAGAAAGACCCTAATCCTCCTTTTGGGAGATTATACGGTATGTCAAGAGAGGAGCTCAATACTCTCAAGGAATGGATTCAGGACAACCTATCTAAAAAATTTATCCGCACAAGCTCCTCTCCCGCTGCTTCGCCAGTATTATTTGTCAAAAAGGCTGATGGAGGGCTCCGACTCTGTGTGGATTATAGAGCGCTTAATGCCATCACCGTAAAAAATCGCTACCCCATTCCCCTAATTTCAGAAACCTTGGATCGTCTTTCCAAAGCCAAATATTTTACTAAACTCGACGTGATCGCAGCGTTTAATCGTATCCGAATCGTAAAAGGAGACGAGTGGAAAATAGCCTTCCGTACTTGTTATGGCCTTTTTGAATCCTTGGTCATGCCTTTTGGTTTAACAAATGCCCCGAGCACCTTCCAGAGTTATATAAATAACAGTCTCCAAGAACATTTGGACATATTCTGTACTGCTTATCTCGACGGTGTTCTAGTTTATAGCTCCTCACGCGAAGAGCATCGACACCACGTAAATTTAGTTTTGAACAAGCTTCGAGCAGCGGGCCTCCACCTCGACATTAAAAAATGCAAATTTGAAGCAACGGAGGTTAAATACCTAGGACTAATAATTTCCCGTAAAGGAATCGAAATGGATCCAGTCAAAATTGAATGCATAAAGTCTTGGAAAGCTCCAAAGTGTTTCAAAGACGTGCAAGCATTTCTTGGGTTTGCTAATTTTTACCGGCGTTTTATCAAAGGATTCTCTCTCGTAGCACTCCCACTCACAGAACTAACTAAACAGAATGTACCCTGGCAATGGTCCGAAGCGTGCAATTCAGCATTTAATTCTCTCAAAAATTCGTTTATCATGGCTCCTATTGTTCGCCACTTCGATCCAGACCGCCGCTGCATAGTAGAAGTGGATTCAAGTGACTGGGCCCACGGGGGGATTCTGTCTCAGTTTGACAATGAGAATATACTTCATCCTATTGCATACTCTTCTGGCTGTTTATCTTCATCCCAAGTAAATTACGAAATTTACGATAACGAACTTCTGGCTATTGTAACTGCTTTTGAGTATTGGCGTCCCGAGCTCCAGGGTACGATTGAACCCATCTCCGTCATAAGCGATCACAAGAACCTAGAATAATTTATGTCAACTAAAAATCTAAACAGACGTCAAGCTAGATGGTCTGGATTCCTCTCGAGGTTTAATTTCGTGATTAGTTACCATCCAGGGAAACTTGGTGGCAAGCCTGACGCTCTCACACGTCGATATGAGGATATTCCGGTTACAGAGGGAGATGAACGCCTACGTCAACAGCAACAGACAGTACTTAAGTCTCATAATATCGACCCTATGATCATTCAGAGAAGGAAATCTAAACTTGATCTCGCTAGTGCAACACTTGACTCCCCAACAATATCCCATCAAATCGAAATCCTTTTCGCCAAAGGGTATTGTGAAGATTCTATACTCCAGAGTTATATCAAGATTCTCAAGGGACCTGTCTCAAGGCACTGTATTATCGGTATTTCGTAGGGTACGAGTCGGGTGCAAGTAGGTTATAGATGTGGAGGATAGTGGTGATTCCTAAGAGTAGGAGGTATAAATCAGCGTGAGGTATAGGGTTCACGGAAGAGGTAAAGGTAAAGTAAGTAATAGGAGAGGATGGTAAAATAACGGCGGTCTTCTTTAGAGAAGAGATAAGTAGGTGAACAATAGGTATGAGTATAAACAGAAGACGTTGCGTGAAGAAGAGTACTTCTTCACGCTGAGTATATATGTACATCAGATAATAGGACAGCCCTAAGCACTGTCTCGAACAGTGATACTACGTAATTCCTATGAAACGACCCTATGTTCCTGAGTATGTCCTAATTGTTTAGGAACTCAATCTAACACTGCGTTTTGTTTTGGCATGGAACTCCCCATGAAACACCATCCTAGCTTCTACTGCGTTTATCCATGAAAACCTGGACCATATCGCTCTAAGCATTTAGACCTTTCCGGTTGTAGCCTCAAGGATGATAGACTTTACTATGATAATTTGATTTATGTTCCTGACGAATTGAGTCTGAAGCTCTTATTGCTCAAGTACTGCCATGATCATCCCAATGGAGGTCACCATGGAAGAAACAAGGTCTTTGCAGAAATATCTCGAGATTATTGGTGGCCAAATATGCTACAGTTTATCTCTCAATACACCAATAATTGTCATGTCTGTAAGCGAATCACTCCTTCCCGTCTTAAGTACCAGGGATTGCTCAAACAACTCCCGGTACCTCAACGTCGCTGGCGAGATATTTCCGTAGATTTTATAGGACCTTTACCAAAATCCGATGGGTACGATTTCATCATGGTTGTCTGTTGTAGGCTTACCAAAGCTCGCCACTTTATCCCTTGTGGGTCTAGTATAGACGCCGTAGGAACTGCACAGCTGTTTTATAAACATATCTGGAAACATCATGGTTTTCCCGAGTCAGTAGTATCATATAGGGGGCCTCAAATTGTTGCAAAATTCTGGCACGCTGTATGCGAGCAGACAGGGACTAAAATTCTACTTTCAACTGCGTGGCACCCTGAAACAAATGGCCAAACCGAGAGGTCTAACGCAATTCTAGAGTGTTACCTCCGGGCCTATTGTAATTATCAGCAAGACGATTGGGTTCAATGGTTACCTTCAGCGTGTTGAAATATCGTATATCCTGGAATGCCAAGGATAACTCATTTGTAAGTCCGGCTAATTAGGTTATCAAATTCACCTTCCTATATCATTGTCATCAGCACATTCCTCACGGAAAGTTTAATGCATATTGGCATTTATTTCACACTAGCATTCCATGAGATGATTATGTATCAAATGCAGGTTAAAGGTTTTTCGGATCTATTACCGACACACATGTATTTAGCTTTATATTTCTGGCTCATATATCTGTACGTATATAGATTTACATCTACAGGGATCATAACTTATGATCCATGGAGATTGATAAATACTGGTCAAAAACCACAGTTGATAAGATATGCGCACACGCTATCTCACTCTTATCAGCTCAGTTTACTCAGAACCATACTTCTCCATACACTTGTTTCCAGTCAATTCTTCCTTCTACAACTTCATACGAGACTTACTGTATCGGTCTAACCGCCGACACTGATTCCGCTATAACCTCCATATTCGCTCAAGCTCATAACTTTAACACAGCAGAGTTTAATGCTAACAATTCTGAGTCTGAATCCAAAAAGATAGCCCCATTTTTTGCAAATACAGCACAACATCCGAGATCTGCAATAACCCCTCCTCGGAATCTTACTCCTCCATTAACTTCCGAGTACCTCCGAGTACAACAGGAGCGGGCTAATAATTTTATTAACCAGATGCATGATCTCAATATATTCCTTCGTGAGAATATGAAGGTATCTCAAGCCTTTTATGAGAAACATGCAAATAAACACCGCTCTCCCCCGCCATCCTTCCAGATTGGAGATAAAGTCTTTGTCAATGCAAAGAATATAAAAACTAAAAGACCTAGTAAGAAGTTAGATTGGAAAAATCTGGGACCATTCACCATTGTTAGAGTGATAGGTAGTCACAGCTATGAACTACTTCTCCCCGAAAATCTTAAATCCATATACCCCATCTTTCACACAAGCCTTCTTCGACCTGATCCTAATAACCCAATCCCTGGTCAAACAAATGAACCAATTCCACCCATAGAAATCGATGAATTTGGCAAGGATTTATATGCGGTTGACGCAATTCTAGGGTCCAGGCGTTCAAAATCTTGAGGATTTGAATATTGTGTTAAGTATACAGGCCAGTTTGAAAATTCATGGCAACCTTTGTCAGATTTGGTAACAGGACACCTATCAGAATCATTGACAGAATATCACAAGAAATTTGCACGTCGCCTCAAGCCCACTCTGAAGGAACTAATGGATGCTAAAACTGAAGCAAAAACAAACTCTTATACTGCTTAAACAGAGGATTATTTCCAGACGCTGTTGAGACAACAGGCTTAGAAGGGGACCTACTATCATGGTACCTGTGGTTCTCGCTTATGACCTGACCTATAAGTCACATGACGCACAATTATCTTGCTTAGTTGTATGATTGATGCTAGCGCAGGATTCACACGCTTTGTTTTCCCAAGCTAAGATACACCTTGTGACTCATTTATTCGACTTTTCATCGTCCCGAGACGTTAAGATGCCCCCAGGGAGGCGTAAAATCCCCACGACACTCGTGTCCCCTGCTCGAGTTGTCTCGCGCGCAGTCAAACGCGCGAGGCCTCGCCCTCCACTTCCAACTGTTCAGGAGGAAGTTATCCTAGCAGCCGCAGCTGAGAAGCAACAATCTCCAGCTGAACCCATCTACATGGACTCAGAAGACGAGTTCATGGACCTCGGATTGGAAACCGAATTTCCTTCCAACTCTTCCTCGGAAAACCTTCCCCTCTCTCCAACGCCAGCTCCCGTATCGGTAACAGCGGCCCTATCGCATTCTCAAATAAAACCCCTGAGAAGAGATTCCACCCAGGGTCTCTCCCGCTCCATCCACGCGTCCACAGAGGATAATGTTGCAACTGAGAAGCAACCTTCCTCAACTCTCCCGCGATCTAGCGCGCGTACCACAGCGCGGACTATCGAACACCCCTCGGCAGCTATGACAAATAACATAGCTGCTTCATTGTTGGCATGGCAAAACGCCGGAGCCCAACATCTACGTGGTCTACCGCCATCAATCGCGGCGGACCTCAAGGCTATCGTGACGCGAAGCGCAGCTCGAGTCATTGCAGGCCTCCCCGTCTTCGAGCAGTCCCAAACTGCTCCAAATGTTAAAGTTGGCGCACAACCAGCCCCACAACCAGAACTGCCCGCAAGTTCTACTTACGCAAATGCTGCGAAGAAAAACTTGTCCGTTCCTGCACACCTTCCAAAGGCTACGCCCAGGGTTACAAGTCCAAAGAAGAAAAACAGGCCGGACTCTAGAGTTATGATACGTCTAGCGCCTGACCACCCTCTGAGATTCCAGGATTCTCTTCTGGTCCGTACAAAGCTGAGAAGCTTTCTCGAAAAACCGGAACTAATCAAGGACATCAGGTCGGTCCCTTCTGGGCTAGCCCTTGTGGCCCCCTCTTCCGATCAAGCCCCAGAACTCATGCAAGCAGCCCTTGCTCTACAGCCTGCCACAGGAGTTGTGCCAATCGAAAGACAGGAAAAACGAGAGAATTTCCTCCTCAGCCCAATTCCCAAATATGGGTACAATGCTTCTGGATCTCCCGAAGCCCTTTCTGATGCTGAAATTCGAGAAGAGCTTGCAGCAGCAAAAATCGACACAGAATCGATTTTTTCCATCAGCTGGACACGTAACTCTCTGGTATCCCCAGAATGGGAAGGTACTCTACGACTAGTAGTGGCAAAGCCAGCCGCAGACAAACTCCCCTCCAGCGTCCGCCTATTTTTTCGGTGCGCCAAAATTCGACTGGCTGACAATCGCCCACGCCTCCAGGTCTGTCAACGCTGCCATGGATATCACAACATCAATGCCTGCACCCGGAGAGCTCGATGCGGACTTTGTGCGTCAGACTCACACAAAGGCCCTTGTACGTCACCCGTAAAGTGTCTTAATTGTGCTGGCCCGCACGTGGCCTCTTCCACTGGATGCCCCGCGAGACCCTTCCGAGCTAACGGAGTATTTGTTCGCCCAGACAAAGAGAGAATGCGGGTAATGCGCCAGGAAGAACACAAGTCCTGGCTGGCTCTTAACCCTCCCCCGCCCGCTCCGGAACCCCCCGCTGGGTCGCCTTCCACACAACCCTCGTGCACCACGATTCCAACTCCTATTCTAACAATAGGCTCAGCATCTAGGTTTGCTCCCCTGATTTCCCTTGAGGAGTCACTATGAGGGACCGTAACAGGAACAGAAGAAAGCAGAAAACCCCAGGCCTCTGCTTCTTCCAGATCAACGTTGGTAGACGTGCCTCTGCGCACGACGCCGCCCTAGAACTGGCCTCGAAATGTGGGGCTAATGTGGTACTAATCCAAGAACCTTGGGTTTCTACTGACCTTTCCCGTAGACTAACAAAGACTCACCCAAGATTCCAATGTTTCTCTCCACTTTCCAACTGGAATATTCGGCCACGGGTGATGACTTATGTCTGCAAAGAGCAAGGGTTATCCCCCTTCCAGCCTGCTTTACACTCGCGAGACCTGTTACAAGTCGTTATTCCGCGCAAGAATAAGCGTGCGCTCGCATGCTGGAACGTCTACAACGCCCCAATCGGAGCAACTGACTCCGGGGAAGGTCTAAAGTATCTAATTAACAGCACAGGGTCACCAGATATACTCGCAGGGGACTTCAACATTCACCACTCATCCTGGGACCCGAAATCTCGAACCGATAGCGTGGATGGCGACTCCCTGCTATCATGGACAGCCTCGAAGGGGCTCACACTCTTGAATCACCAGGGGGTCCCTACACATGACGCCGGTGCCGCTCTCGACCTATGTTTTGTCCGGAACAACGTGAGTGCTTCTTGCGAAATTCGACAAGATCTGGAAGTCGGCTCCGATCATAGGACAATCCTCTGTCAAGTATTCGATTGGGAAGCCGAGACACCTGTACCAGGTAAGCTCCAGTTTGCTGCATGTAACTGGGAAATGTTTCAAGACTTCGTGACAAATCGGCTTGCAACACCTCCCTCCCATATCATTGAAGAAGAGGCCGCAACCATTGTCGACATCATTGCAGGAGCTCTCCTCGCTGCCTGTCCAAGAGAACGCAAACAAGCAACAAAAGCTGGCTGGTGGGGTAAGGAGTGCACTCAAGCCCATTTAAACTTTTGCAGAGCCCGTCGCGCGGGACTATCAGCAACTTCTGAACGACGTGCCTTTGGAAAAGTAGTGAGGAAATCAAAGCGGGAATTCTGGCACAACAAAGTAGAACAAGTCTCCAACCTTAAAGAGGCCTATCAAGTCACGCGCTGGCATAAAAGAGAGGCGCAATACCATACTCCCCCCCTAGAGGGACCATCGGGCCCGATATTCCATCCAGCAGAGAAGGCGCAGCTCTTCAAGGAAGCACTTCTTAGCCGTCATCTTAATCAAGCAGATCTTGATGATGCAATCCCTACAGTGGCAAAAAGATCTATTGCCTGGCCTCCGCTGACAGACGTAGAGATCTACAACTCGTGCTGCACTGTCCCGACATCCGCTCCTGGACCTGACAATATTACCGCAACAGTACTTCGGCGCGCCTGGCCAATAATCGGTCCTAGAATAATCTCCTTATTCCGCCAATGTGATGAGTGGGGGATACACCCTAGCGCGTTTAAGAAGGCTAATGTTGTTATAATACCAAAGTCTGGAAACCGCAATCGAGCTCTCCCAACATCATACCGCCCGATCGCTCTTCTATCGTGCCTTGGTAAGGGATTGGAGAGACTTGTGGCGCGTCGACTTTCATTCCTAGCGCTGAGATATCAGATTCTTTCCCGGGATCAGTGTAGCGCAGTCCCTCGGAGATCAGCTACCGATCTCACCACTGCATTGTCTTGCGATATTCAGGACGCCTGGGCCAAGAAACATGTAGCCGGTATGGTTACTGTAGATGTTAAAGGCGCATTTGATGGAATTCAAAAAGGCCGCCTGTGTCACTGCCTACGGAGTCAAGGGTGGCCCTTCAATGTAGTACAATGGGTGTCCTCTTTTATGTCCGAACGAGAAGCCTCAATCACGCTGGATGGAACTATATCTCCGGTGTTCAAGATACACTGCGGACTCCCTCAAGGGTCCCCAGCTTCACCTATCTTATTTTTACTGGCAATTGAAGGTATGCTCCATCTCTCCCCAAAGCGTTTCGGCTATGCAGACGACGTTGCATTTATAGCGTCCGCACCGACTCTCGCCCGCTGTGGAGAGCTACTTCAGACGCAGTTAGACATGACCCTCGCCTGGGGACTTGAGAACGGCATCGCTCTCGAAGTCTCAAAAACGGAGCTACAATATTTTCACCGAAAACATGGATCTCCACTAGAGCCCAGCGTATATGCAGATGGAGTAGAGATCACACCAAATACCCACACGCGCTGGCTTGGAGTCATCTTTGATCGGAGCCTCGGGTTTAGAGAACATGTGCGACAAGCCTGTGGAAGATCCTTGGCTATTACAAGCCACATTAAAAGTCTTTCGAGAGTCACTCGAGGAATGAGCCCTCTTCTTTTGAGACAAGCGCTCCAAGGAGCAGCTTTTGCGACCTTGCTCTACGGGGCTGAGACATGGTATTCCAAAGGAACTCCGAAAGGACTGGTCCGTCGGATCCAACAACGAATGAATGATGCTGCCCGCGCAGCACTGCCTGTATACCGTACCACACCAGTGGCTGTTCTTCTGCGCGAAACAGGTTGGGGGCCCGCAAAGGCCTGGCTTGAGCGCATACACGATCGCCTCGCCCTCCGCACTGCGGCAGCAGATCCCAGACACCCTCTTCGTAGACGTGGAATTCCTCGAGAATGTGCGTGGTCCGACAAAGGATCTCCCCGGAGCTATCAGAAGATAATATCCCCCCTCCTTGGGAAGCTGGACGTGATGAATGTTTGGAAAAGATAGGCGCTGTTGGCCGAACAGCGGGAGTCGATTCCTTCACTCAATGGTACGCCAGACAACCCATGATGGATCTTTTTGTTTTCTCTGACGGTGCTTTGATTGAGAATCAAGCAGGAGCCGGATACTCAATTAGACGCGGCACGAACCATGAAATTGCCCGCGAAATATACCTCTAGGTACCTCTGCAGAAGTGTACGATGCGGAAATCACTGGAGCAACAGAAGGTCTAGCAGCTGCCCTCCTTAATCCCATGGCCTTTTATGCAACCAACTTAACCATATGTCTAGATAACCAAGAAGCAGCTCTTCGACTCCTCTTGTTAACACCTACTGCAACAAGCTCCCGCCGGATTGCAAAATTCCGGCAGCTAGCAGCTAGCTGGACGAAAAGAAAACGAGCATCCTGTACTAAAGCAGGATCAGTCAATGTTAGATGGTGCCCCGGACACTCTGGAATCCCTGGAAATGAAGCAGCAGATGCTCTAGCTAAATCGGCTTGTCTAATGAGTGCGCCATCCCTACCTCCATCCATAGCAAGAGCAAAAAGAGAAATTTCTCTGTTATATAACGCCTCTACTACCACTTACTGGGCTCAGGAAGGCTCAATTAGATATAAAGAACTAGGGATTGGCCCTAGTCTAGGAATATCCCCAGAACTGAAAGGACTAAGCAGGCGTGCACTTGGGGCGCTAATTGCAGCTCGCTCCGGACACGGAGATTTCGCACAGTATCATCGGCGTTTCACACACGAAGATGCCTTAATGACTTGCTCCTGTGGCGAAGAAAAAAGTCCGGACCACTTCTTTCACTGCAGCATAGGAAGAAGCTGGGCTCGCCTCAGTGGTGGGCCCCAACATCCCAGCCCTGGTATTAAATGGGTTCTTGGCACGCCCAAAGGCGCACTCGTCTTCGGAAAATGGGTTGAGCTGACAAAGCTCTACGACAAAATCCAACAAGTGAATTAGATATTTCCCTTGAGATTTATGATATTGCGTGAAATTAATGTTAGATGGAGGGATTTATTACTGCTAATAATTTCTTTTGTATTCTGACCTTTCTTTTTTGGAAGTCCCCCTCACTATTTCGCAGTCTGTGGTGTAATTTCAAACTACTTATACATAAGAAGTAAAGTCCCAGGTAGAGGGAAATTTGCTACATTTAAATTTGAAAGCAGAGTGGCGGACAGCTGTTTGTTTTTATTATTATTATTATTTTTTTTTTTACTTTTGGTCCTAAGCTAACGCTATCTTTTCCACATTGGGTCAAAGACCGGCGGATCCGGCAGGGTTCCCTGTAACTTTTCCTACAGCCTAACTCGTTCCAACCTCGTGAATCGCTACCGAAAGTGTAGCTGATTGAACAGGAACGAAAAATCACGAAAATCAAAAACAACTCCGAATCCCAGAAGATTCCTCCATAATGGACCCAAGCAATGCGCTCCTCCCACATTCCCTCGTCCGTCACACCTTCCAAATGACAAATTTGCCCATTCTCCGCTGAGAGCAAAAGATGGGTTAGCAGGCACCTTTGATCCAGCCGGTATCCTGCTATTGGTTAGTAGATGCCCCAAAAGGGGACATCGTCGAGGTTGCTGTGTCCTCAAACTTCTTCTTCAGACCCCAGAGCTCCGAAACCTGTTGCCTCGGCCATCGAGACATCCTTTGCCGCGGCGATGATCGCCTCTTCGGCCTTTTTTGCTGCAGCTCGCGCTCGAGCCACCTTCGCGAAATCCCCTTGTTCGATGTGGCGCATCCATGCGAGCTGCTCTTTGGTCACCGGTCCCCCACAGTTACGACACTTGGTGAGGGCCTTGCACTCGGCTTCCGAGTGCATGTTAGATCCGCAGTTCCAGCTGGCTGGAGCGCGGGAGCAACCACGGGTGGCGTGGAAGCCCAAACAGCGTTTGCACTGTTCAATTTGTGGTCGTGGCTTGTGAATAGTAGCCATACCAGCCTCGTCGAGAATACGGAAGCCCGGGCGAGGGGCGTCGTTCCGGTCGAAAAGGGCTTTCCAATTTCTGTACGGCGCTCCAGGACGGCATGTCCCGTGCGGTAGCACCTTGTATGGAAACGTTTTTGTTTTTTGGTAGATCTCCAATGAGACCCAATCCGCATTGACCGTATGAGTACAGTCGAGTGTTTTTATGGTCGCCGGGACATTCGCGATCCGAAAGGCGACAAAGTTGGAGGCTTCCTCGATCTTGGCGCCGAGGTCCGAAAACTTTGGTGCCGCATCTAGGAGCTCTTCCCTTTTATTTTCTTTCCCTGTCAGAATCGCAAAGTCGGTTCTAACACGGTGTACAGTGCAGGCGTCACTCAAGACGCATTCTACCTCACTCTGTAGTTGTTGCCATAGGCCAGCAGGCGAAAGCTGGCGCCACGGGTGCTCCTTTTCTAGGCGAAGGAACAGTCGTTTGTCGACTTTCGCCTTGGGAGCTTCTTTCTTTGAGGCTTTAGCCGCAGGTCGCGGCACAGCCTTTATAGTTGGGACTGCTTTTTGTTGCAGTCCATTTCTGGCCACCGTGGCCCAGGTGCTTTTAATAGGCAGAACTGGGACGGCGGGAATTTGTATGCTCCTGGCTTCGGGAGCCCTTGGGGGAGGGTTTGCCGGGCGAGGAGGGAGGACGGGAGGCGTAGAGGCCTGGCCCGTGGCCATGTATTGCGCAATGGCGGCGCGTAGGTAGACTCGCATTGAGTCTACAAATTGTCTATTTGACCCGTTGGTCAAAGGTAGAAGGGTTGCTTCGACGCCAGAGATGGCGGCGCGTCGTCGTTCGGCTTCGACAATAGGTCGAAGTTCCGGAGGGCAGTCTGCTTTCGTGGCAGCTTTGGGCTGCGACGTTGATTTTGACGCTGCTTTGGGTGCAGCGTTCTCGGAAGGAATTGACGAGGTCGGAGGAGGTTTGGACGATTCTCCAATCCCGTGGGGGATGGAGACTCGTTGAGGGATTTCCTCAACAATTTCAACTGACCCGATCATGTCAGTATCGGGCTCAGTGACGGCGGGGAGGGCTTTTTCCTTCCCTTTAGTTGAGACCTTGCTCATCTCCGCGCATTTCGGAGACTGGGCAAGGTCAGGTAAATTTTCGAGAGCCCTCGGGCGGACTCTCGTGTTGTCCAACTTGGCGTTGGGACGCTTTTTTCGAACTGGAGGCATGGTGAAAATGCCTACGCTCGATCACAATTCAGAGATGGATGCGACGAGGTCGAGAAGGGAGGAAAGAGGGAAAAAATGAATTTTCGAATTTCTCGATTTTTTTTTTTTTTGCTAATTTCTGGTCCTAAGCTAACGCTTTTTTATCCACAATGGGTCAAGGACCGGTGAAGCCGGCAAGGATCACTGCGTACAGGCCCAACTCATTCCAACCGCATGAACTTCTACTGAAATTGTAGAAGTTAACAGCAAAACTAAAATCAAAAACATAAATCAAAAAACTGAAATCAAATTTGGAAGAAATACTGTTTGGTCCGGATCCCGCGCTTCTCGCCCGTTCCCTTTCCTGCCACATCCTCCAAGTGACTTTTTCCTATCTCCGCTGAGAGCGAAAGATTAGTTTGCAGATAACCTGAATTCAGCTGGTATCCTGCTATATATTTGAAGCTTTTTGTAGACTTCAGCGAGGGTTGCTGTACCCTCAAACTTCTTCTTCGGATTCCAGTATTCCAAAACCCGATCCCTCGGCCATCGAGACATCCTTCGCTGAGGCCATGATTGCCTCTTCGGCCCTTTTGGCTGCAGCCCTAAATCGAGCCACTTTCGCGAACTCCCCTTGCTGGATCTGGCGGATCCGCGCGAGCTGCTCTTTTGGCACCGGTCCGGACTTGCTGGGTCTGGCTAAGCAGGCCCGGGAATCCGATCGGTGAGGTCCCCCACAGTTTCGACACCGGGTGAGGGCCTTGCACTCTGATTCTGAGTGCATGTTAGATCCGCATTTCCAGCAAGCTGGAGTGCGGGAGCATCCGCGGCTGGCGTGGAAGCCAAGGCAGCGTTTGCATTGTTATATTGGTCGACGCGGTCGGAAGAGCTTCGCAGCTCCAGAGTCGTCGAAAAGGCGAAATCCAGGTCGGGGCGTGGATTCGCGAGGAAAGAGGGCTTGCCAGTTCTCGTATGGCGCCCCGGGCTTGCACTGCCCATGAGGACGGACAAGAAACGGAACCAATTTCGTCACTCGCGTGACTTCGTCTGCAACCATCTTTGCCGTGATCTCGATGGGACCTGCAAGTGTGTTTATTGTCACCGGTACGGTGGCAATCTGGAAGGCAACCAGATTTGACGCTGGCTCCAGGTTTATTCCGGATTCCCTCCGTGATATGGAGGAATCCAGGAGCTCTTTCCGAGCGATTTCATTCTTTGCTGTCAGCGCAAAGCCTGTTTTGACCCGCTGAACCAACGTAATGTAGTCGGCAGCGGTACCAAGCACCTGTGACACAGCTAATCTTACGCCAGCTGGTGACAGTTGTCGGTGGGGGTGATTAAACGCGAGGCGTAGAAACAGTCGGGTATCGACTGCTATCCTCGGTTTGGCACTTTTTGCTTTTGGGGCAGGCGGTGCTGCCTTTGTAATTGACGGCCCAGCGCTGCGGTCTAGACCTGCACGGGCTACTGTGGCCCAAGTCGCCTTTGGTGCCGGAGCATGGGTTGTCGTAGGGTTCTGAACCCTAATTTCTTGAGCCCTCGTCGGAAGAGTGTTGCTTGGGCGAGCAGGGAGAACCGGTGGTGTGGTCCCTGGGCCTGATTGAACAAATTGGCCGATGGCCGCTCGAAGCTAGACTTTGATGCCGTCTACGAATTCTTTGTCGTCGCCAATCGAGAGAGGCGAGAGTGCTGCTTCCACACTGCTAATTGCAGTGGAGCAAATTTCGATTCGGGCCTTAATTTGCGCCGTTCGACGCTTTTCGGCCTCCATCACAGATTGCAGTTCAGGAGGAAATTCCATCGCTGTTGTCGAAGCTGTGCCTTTGGAGGCTGGCACAGCGATTTTTCTTGCAGAGTTTTCTGCAGGTTCTGTCGTCTTTTCTCTGACAACCTCCTTTCCTTCCCTAGAGCTGCTTGCCACTGGGGCCAGCTCGATGGGGTTGGTGGTCTCGGGACCAATTGTAACTGTCCTGATGGGCTCAGAATCAGTCATCTCTTTGTCGGGATGATTTGTAGACTTCCCTGGGACGAAGGCCTCACTCGCAAATAGGCTTGATAGTTTTTGCGCGAGGCCAGTAGGTTTTGGACACATCGGTGTCCGTTCAAAGCCGACTGAAGTTGTCGGCTTTGGGCGATTTTTTCTCACCGGAGGCATTTTAAATACCTCGCGACGGTAAACAATTCGAGAAGTCAAGCACAGAAGTGATCATAGGAAAGGAAAGAGGGAAAAAATGAATTTTCGAATTTTCGAATTTCTCGATTTTTTTTTTTTTTTTATTTACTTTTGGTCCTAAGCTAACGCTATCTTTTCCACATTGGGTCAAGGACCGGCGGATCCGGCAGGGTTCCCTGTAACTTTTCCTACAGCCTAACTCGTTCCAACCTCGTGAATCGCTACCAAAAGTGCAGCTGATTGAACAGGAACGAAAAATCACGAAAATCAAAAACAACTCCGAATCCCAGAAGATTCCTCCATAATGGACCCCAGCAATGCGCTCCTCCCGCATTCCCTCGTCCGTCACACCTTCCAAATGACAAATTTGCCCATTCTCCGCTGAGAGCAAAAGATGGGTTAGCAGGCACCTTTGATCCAGCCGGTATCCTGCTATTGGTTAGTAGATGCCCCAAAAGGGGACATCGTCGAGGTTGCTGTGTCCTCAAACTTCTTCTTCAGATCCCAGAGCTCCGAAACCTGTTGCCTCGGCCATCGAGACATCCTTCGCCGCGGCGATGATCGCCTCTTCGGCCTTTTTTGCTGCAGCTCGCGCTCGAGCCACCTTCGCGAACTCCCCTTGCTGGATCTGGCGGATCCGCGCGAGCTGCTCTTTTGGCACCGGTCCGGACTTGCTGGGTCTGGCTAAGCAGGCCCGGGAATCCGATCGGTGAGGACCCCCACAGTTACGACACTTGGTGAGGGCCTTGCACTCGGCTTCCGAGTGCATGTTAGATCCGCAGTTCCAGCAGGCTGGAGCGCGGGAGCAACCACGGGTGGCGTGGAAGCCCAAACAGCGTTTGCACTGTTCAATTTGAGGTCGTGGCTTGTGGATAGTAGCCATACCAGCCTCGTCGAGAATACGGAAGCCCGGGCGAGGGGCGTCGTTCCGGTCGAAAAGGGCTTTCCAATTTCTGTGCGGCGCTCCAGGACGGCATGTCCCGTGCGGTAGCACCTTGTATGGAAACGTTTTTGTTTTTCGGTAGATCTCCAATGAGACCCAATCCGCATTGACCGTATGAGTACAGTCGAGTGTTTTTATGGTCGCCGGAACATTCGCGATCCGAAAGGCGACAAGGTTGGAGGCTTCCTCGAGCTTGGCGCCGAAGTCCGAAAACTTTGGTGCGGCATCTAGGAGCTCTTCCCTTTTCTTTTCATTCCCTGTCAGAATCGCAAAGCCGGTTCTAACACGGTGTATAGAGCAGGCGTCACTCAAGAAGCAATCTAGCTCACTCTGTAGTTGTTTCCATAGGCCAGCAGGCGAAAGCTGGCGCCACGGGTGCTCCTTTTCTAGGCGAAGGAACAGTCGTTTGTCGACTTTCGCCTTGGGAGCTTCTTTCTTTGAGGCTTTAGCCGCAGGTCGCGGCACAGCCTTTTTAGTTGGGACTGCTTTTTGTTGCAGTCCATTTCTGGCCACCGTGGCCCAGGTGCTTTTGACAGGCAGAACTGGGACGGCGGGAATTTGTATGCTCCTGGCTTCGGGAGCCCTTGGGGAGGGTTTGCCGGGCGAGGAGGGAGGACGGGAGGCGTAGAGGCCTGGCCCGTGGCCATGTATTGCGCAATGGCGGCGCGTAGGTAGACTCGCATTGAGTCTACGAATTGTCTATTTGACCCGTTGGTTAAGGGTAGAAGGGTTGCTTCGACGCCAGAGATGGCGGCGGAGCAGAGGGCCAGATTTGCCGCCGTTTCGGCGGCGCGTCGTCGTTCGGCTTCGACAATAGGTCGAAGTTCCGGAGGGCAGTCTGCTTTCGTGGCAGCTTTGGGCTGCGACGTTAATTTTGACGCTGCTTTGGGTGCAGCGTTCTCCGAAGGAATTGACGAGGTCGGAGGAGGTTTGGACGATTCTCCAATCCCGTGGGGGATGGAGACTCGTTGAGGGATTTCCTCAACAATTTCAACTGACCCGATCATGTCAGTATCGGGCACAGTAACGGTGGGAAGGGCTTTTTCCTTCCCTTTCGAAACGGCCTGACCCATCTCCGCGCATTTCGAAGACTGGGCAAGGCCAGGTAATTTTTCGAGAGCCCTCGGGCGGACTCTCGTGTTGTCCAACTTGGCGTTGGGACGCTTTTTTCGAACTGAAGGCATCGTAAAAAAAAAATGCCAGGAGGTCGTTCACAAATCAAGATAGATGCGACGAAGTCGAGAGAGGGGGAAAAAGGGAAAAAGGGAATTTTCGAATTTTCGAATTTCTCGATTTGTGCGTTTGTTTGTTCATTAACGTGCTAGGTGAAGTTTATCGACTTTCTAAATATTGATCGTCGATTCTGTTTATTGGTCTGTAATGACAGACACGGAAATAATTCATGAGATTGCTTAATGAGAGGCTAGGATTGATTCCGATATTATTTGGTAGAAGACTTGTCCCAACTATCAGAGGGCTACAGCGTCTTTATCTGTCTACAGGTAAAATCCCCCATATCCCATTCATACTAGCCATACAGGATCTAGCATATTAAACTTGATACGTATCATCATTTTGGGGTTGAGGTTTACCGTGTACTTGCTACTTGAGTCGCGTGTCTGACTACTATGAGACACGCTCAGGTATCAACCTTATAACCCATACCAAACCCAAACTACTTCACCACCCTGAATATGACCCCATGAATAGTTGTAACAGTAGCCTGCAACCTAGCACAATTAGGCTAGACATCGTTGACTAAGACCTAATCCGAACAGAAGTAACTACCGCCGCACTCCTACTGGAGCTTGAGCACGAGGGAGGTCGGGCCGGATCAGGTTAACTACCGTGCAGTACAAATGCCTCGTCCCACCTAAATGACCGGAACCATGCCAAAATGCATCTATGTGTTGAACCATGACGAATTCAGCAGCCCAGAATTGAAAACAAAACAAAAACTTTCACGCGAAATCCCGCATTACAAAGGAAAAACTTAAACAATCTCCCTTCCATCGTTCCGCCTCAGCCACCACGCGCCTGAGCCTCGAATCCAATCTCTCTGTCCATGCCGATCCACCTAGGCCATTGATCTATCACCTCCGAGTCACAGGTATCCCAGCCATCCCCCGACTTGCCTCCGCGTAAATCCCACTCTCCTGGACGTAGTCCCTGAACAGCTGCCATCCCCTTGATCCGAGCATTAATTCCAGAGCCGGCGCCCTACGCTTTCCGCTTTCCAGCCGCCAAGTTGCCAGTACTTTCCGACATTGGACAAGGTGACCAATTGATTTTTCCCTCCCACACTCGCAGTTAAGTGTAGCGTCAGTGTGGTTGAAGCGGCAGTGATAAGCCGCAAAGTCTCCATGTCCAGTTCGAGCGGCTATTAAGCGGGCGTAAACCGCTCTCGGCAGAGATAGCTCTGGCGATTTCTTGCGCCGCATCTCGAGTTCGAGGTCAGCGTCATGCCTGGGGCGATTGGAGTGCCACCAGTCTGTAACCATCTGCCTTGCCAGTTCGCGAGCTTTACGTCCAGATGTGGCGAGGGTCATCACACCATGTGTCGTCCTGGAATTGTCCGACGGGTTAAGCTCTCTTCGAGCGAGCTCATCGGAGATTTCATTTCCTACCAGCCCTTCGTGGCCCGGAATCCATCCTATTTTGACAGGCGCGGCTGATCCCGCGGCCAGTTTCACGAACTATTGGATACGCCAGGATGATGAGCCCGTTGTTCCTGTTAGTAAGGCCTGGACTGCAGCCGAATTGTCGAGTAGGAAGTAGATGGCGCTGCGTCCTCGATCTCGCTAGCTGGCAGTGATTGCTTCGAGAGCAGCCAAAGCTCCATGAACCTCCGCGTTGTAGACCTCTGCATTGGTTATTTTTCCTCAGCCGCTTTGCTCAATTACCCTGCCTGTGCCACTGATAAAAGTCACAAAGGCCCATGACGCTTTGTCGGTGGACGCCCCAGAACCATCACTGTACACGCAGAGACAGTCGGGTGGGAGTGTAGGTAGCCACTCTCTTATGAACTTGGCAGCCTCTTTCTTGCTTGTCCAGCGGGGAATTGGCTGAGGGGGGTCGGAGGTCGGAGCGGCGGAGGTAGTTCGGCCTCTGGCAGAAGACGGTACATCCTCTGGACCCTTGAATCATGCACTCTGTCGAAACCAAGTCTGCTTTTGTTGCATGTCTTTAGGCCGAGTCGGTGACGAGCGTTGTCTGTGCTTTCCGTGGCCCGAAGTCGGAGCGGATGGTACTCGTCTAGTCTCCGGATTCGCGCGGCGATCTTGAGCCTGCGTTCCTCGAGCAGAATGTGTGCTGGTGGAATACCAGTCTCTCTTCTCAGGGCTGTTATTGGCATCGTACGCCAGGTTGGTAGAGCCACACGGATTCCGAAGGCAGAAGTTTGGTCGATGACTTTGCTCTGTCTCTTGTAGGAATTACGCGTGACACCTCGATAAGTTTCCTGGTTGGCCCCGGGCACCAGACCTCCGCTGCGTGCATCGCAATTGGCAGAACTACTGTGCGGATGACTGTGGTTAGTAAGTCGGGCCTTGGTCCCTGGGTGCACAGTGTCAGCCGTCAGAAGTGCTGCACCAGCCGCATTGCTTTGCTGGTCCACTTTGCGACGTGACTTTCGAAGGTCAGACCGCGATCAAGGTGTACTCCAAGCCATCGGATGTCGTCGGATGCTTGTACATCGCGAGTTCCTACCCTTATAACCCGAAGATCGTGTCCCCTGGATCTAGGGCCGACGAAGTAGACTACTTCGGCCTTGTCTGGGTCGAAAGAGACGGCATTATTAGCGGCCCACCCTAGGACTGCGTCGACTTCTCTCTGGACAGCTACTGCGGCTTCAGTTGGAGTCGAACCTATGCCGAGAATAGCAACATCATCTGCATAGCCAAATCTCCAACTACTGCCTCCCACGACTTCGGCCATGTAGAACAGGAAAAGAATTGGGGAAAGAGGCGATCCCTGTGGCAGCCCGCATTCTAGGAATACCGGGTCTGTTACTCCGTCTTCGTGTCGTACGCGAGCGGATTGTTCTTGTAAAAAGGACCTTATCCAGCTGATAGCTGGTTTCGGCCACCCCATCTTGTTCATCCTCTGCAGCAGCCGTCCGTGGAGTACAGCATCGAATGCACCCTGAGCGTCTAGAGTGACAAGGACTGCTTTCTTCTTTCTTTTCATTGCATGTTCCACATCGTGGATAACGCAAGAGATGAGGTCGTTAGCAGACCTGCCAGAGAGTGCTCCAAAGAGTTGCTGCGGCACAGCCTTGTGTGAAATGGCGGTGTAAGCCATATGCCTTGCGGATAGTCTCTCAAGATCTTTGCCAAGAGAGGAGAGTAGTGTGATGGGCCTCCATCCTTTAGCTGTGCTGAGATTACGGCCAGGTTTGGGGAGAAGGATTACTTCCGCTAGCTTGAAGGCCTTCTGGAAGTGGTTCAATCGAAGTGAGCCCTTATGTCACGGTTTCGAGGGACAAGCGCTGGGGCAACTATGTGGTCGATGGTAGTAAATAATAATTCTAAGGAGAGAACTCCCACTACATCTATCTAGTCATATATATACGTGAAAGCCTCCTCGCCACCGAGGCTAATCCCTCTCCTCTTCCTATGCTATTGGGCTCTCCTAGTGTTCTGACTATACCTATAATACAGCACTATCGCGTTGTGGCGCGGAAGGATTGAACTCGGTCTCGTATATTTCCCGTTAGTGTAAGCCTATTAACATGTGTTGCAGTGCCGTACTGCCGTGCCGCACTGCCGAGTTCGATGCCACATGCATGCCATGCCAATGCCGACGCAAAGGTATTGTATTGGGTGGCGTCGCACATTAGCGCATTAGTAGTGGTTAATAGCGCCACTCGAATCAGGCCTAAGTTAACCAACATAGGCTACAGGGACCAATCGGCTTACCAGCCGTTACACCTCAAAGAGTACTCTCACTGCGTGACCAATTGATGACCAGGCTGTCCTAAGAAGACGAACAGAAATTGCATCTGCTCCGGGGGCTTTATTTTGACAGGCTGTTGTAACCCACTTGGCTTCTTCGTCCGTAACGCTCGATACCCATTGGAGGTTTCCGCGTCCTGGCTCGAAGTCCTAAGCGTCGACGTCGTTTTGGCTGGTGAACCTGCCAAGAAGTAGGTCGCGCAACAGAAGTGCTCGCTTTCCTGGGTCCGAGACGGAGCCATCCGGAGTTTGGAGTGGTGGAGCAGCAGATGTAGGTTGCGGCTTTGCCCAGCGTGCCATCCAATACATGTCGACGTCAGTTGTGGCTTCGGAGAACTTACGTTGCCAGTATTGACGCTTCGCACTTCTGACTTTGCGACGGAAATCCTTTCTGCTCTCTTTGTCCTGGAATATCCTGTACTCGCGTTGGCCTGTGCGCACTCTAGCGTCCACCAAGGTGCTGTCCTACCCTTCTTCGTACTCCCGCGTCTTCCGGTAGCTCTAATAGCGTCGCTAATAATTTGGACCAGCTTGTTGGCGAGGTTGTCCACCGAACTTGTTGAGACCATTGGCTGCGTCCCTATTCCATGGGCCCACCTACATAGTACCTTGGCGAAGTCTTCGAGGGCGTCGTCTGTCACTCGTACCGGTTGTCCAGTTTTTATAACAGCTCTGGCTTTCGAGTTCGGACGGGGGACGTCTCCTGCGAGAGTTCTGTGGTCTGATGTCGAGTCGAGCTCTATCGAGACATCTGCAAGGGCACCAGTGTTGGACCACACCAGGTCGAGTGTGTTTCCGAAATCGTGTGTCGGGACGCCCGGTGTGGAAGATAGGTCCATACCGTGCCCGAACATCCACTCGGTGAGCACCTGTCCGTCACCGTGTAGCCTAGTAGCCATTGGCTGCCAGTCGGTGTGAACGGCATTGAAATCTCCGCCAATTACTGTAGGCCCAGACGGAGACCATGATAGTAGCGGCAAAAGATCTGCTCCAGGAGCGCGGTAAACGGAGACAAATGTGACTCCTTCTACCTTTACTGCAGTGAGATCTGGTGATGTCGCGCAGATTTCTTGCTGTTGGCACTTAATCCCTTTTCGCGTATAGATGAGGGAGCGTGGCCTTGAAGAGTTAATAGCGACACGGGGAGGCAAATGCCTGTCGAATCCGGGATGCGACTTGGTGAGCCAGAGGCCGTCCTTGTGTTGAGTCCAGGGTTCCTGGATAAGTAGGACATCGGTTCCTGAATCCCAAGCGGATTGCAGGATGATGTCCGTAGCGGGGTCTCCTCTGCCCAAATTAGCACAGAGGAACGAGATCGTTGTTGCCTTTGTGTGGAGCTCGGTAAGGTTGTGGTCCCTTACGGGCATTGAGTTACGTTAGTGGCTTCGTTGTCGGCAGTAGCTTCGGTGGCTTTCTGCTTTGCTTCCATCTCACGGATTGAAGCGTTCCGTTCCTTTTGACCTTGCTCGCGTATAACCGATAGCTGGTCTTTAGTACGCTGCACCGTTTTGCCGCCAACCCGGGTTGGTCTGGCCATACAGTGGGGTTCGATGGCTGCATGTGGCCCATGGCAGTTCATGCACCTTGGGATGGTCTGCTTACAGACAGATGCTTTATGCTCGATCGATCCACATCGTGAGCATCGCTGCTCGTGAGCAAATCTTTGTTGGGTGATGTCCCCAGCATGGTTGCATTGCGCAATTTTGGCCTTGCGTTGGAGCTCGTATAGGCGACCACTCTCTTCGAAAAGTCGCTCACCCAGTTTTGGCTTACCGGTTGCAAAATGCAGCACCCAGTCGGTTGAGGGCCTAGCCATGCTTGTCGCAAACGCACGAGCCGAGGTCGGTCTGATGCCCGTTTTTAGGGTCGCTTCTTCTATCACCATCTCCGGTGTGACTGGTGTTGGTCCTTCTAAGGTATAGAGCCTATCTGGTACATTCGGAGCTAACACCGAGATCCAGTTTGAGGCGGCTTCCAGTTTCATTTCCGTGCTCTCCAAAAGCACAGCCCCGAGAGGAGCGCGTTTCTTGCTGCATCTCCTTCGGCTTGTATCGCGAACCCTGAGTTGACGACAGTGACCTGCTTGATTGCAGAGTTAGCCAAGCGAAGCTTACTTGCGAGGCTTATTTTTATGTAGTGAGGAGACATTGTCTCCACGGGTGGTCGGGCTTGACCCGCAGGAACACACGTTCGTCATGGCGGGCCGGCTTGGAAGCGGGGGTACTTGGCTTGGGCGCTTGTGTAGGCCCAGTTGCTTTTGACTGGGACCCATTGACTGTTGTCGATGTTGATGCCGCTGGTTGTACAGGCTTAGTCTTTTTCCTCACTACCTGAGTCCAAGACCCCTCAGTAGCAATGGGGGTTTGTATAGAATCGATGTCGATTGGCCTAGTAGGCTTTGTCGAAGCCGGCTCTTTACCTTTCGCCTGACTGCTTTCTCTCGTGAGTATTTGCACTGGTCGTGAAGTGCTCGCGCTGTTCTTTCCTCCCGGCCTAGTAGCCGACGTGGGGAGGGTTGTCGTCTTGCTGCTACTGGCAGCCTCTAATGGCCCTCTGGATTGGGGCTGGGGGTTTCCGCGCAGGATGTTTGTGATAATGGCTTGTAAAGCCTCTCCGTTCTTTTCGACAGCTCGTCGGAGCTGTTTGTCGGTTGTGGCCGCCAGTAGGTTAATGTACCCACTGACGATACGCTCAGCCTCTGCAAAGCGTATGTTAAACGCCCTCGCTTCATCTGCGAGGAAGTTAGTCAAAGAATGTCAGGATTGCCTTCTGTATAATCTATATATGTGGAGATAACCAGAATCTAGTGTTCTATGATTCTGGTCTGGCCTTTTGGCCGAGTGGTTATGCAACTATCTCATGCATAATGTAGGATGGCGCCCTATAGCCTGAATACCACCTCTTTGACCCTTGTCTCCTCCCTGCTGTCTACATGCTGCTCTGACATAATCATAGAACTACACATTGGTCTAGCTCTGGCACGTGTTCATCCACCCGTGTGTATTCAGTTCTGGCTAAGCAAGCAAATCACGGATGAGCCTGCGGAGGTTGGGCACATCTATAGATTATAGGAGGGGTAATGTCAGGATTGCCTTCTGTATAATCTATATATGTGGAGATAACCAGAATCTAGTGTTCTATGACTCTGGTCTGGCCTTTTGGCCGAGTGGTTATGCAACTATCTCATGCATAATGTAGGGTGGCGCCCTTTAGCCTGAATACCACCTCTTTGACCCTTGTCTCCGCCCTGCTGTCTACATGCTGCTCTGACAAGGAAGCACCCATTGACTCGGGGGGGTTTGGGGGCGAGTGTTGGCAGCTCGCCTCGCAGATCGGTTCTGCGTTTGTTTGTGTGTTGTGGTGGTGGTTGGGTGGCCCTGTGAGGACCATTTCGACGTCAGGACGCGTCGAGTTTGCAGGTGGGAGGGGGGGCCACGAGCCAGCCTCTGCGGAGGACTGGGGCGGCATGGCAAAGTAAATTTTGGGGCGGTAATCAGTAGTTAATGGAGTGTCGTATTTAGAGGTTTCCTGGCGGACGTGGCGGACAGCTGGTCGGACTCTTTTGTAGTTTCTAGGTGCTATAGGGCGCGTTAGAGCGTCGGGTAGTTCTGTAGGGACTGGGCCGTCCAACACGTGACTAAGGTCACGAGCTGTAGACAGGCACGACGTTAAATTTAAACTAAACTAAACTGTCGGAATATTTCCTATGGATTCTTTATTTGTAGTATCTCAATAACAATAATTGCATTTTTTCGTGTCTATCTTTCTTTGTGATGGAGCGCCAGGGCCTTAGTGACCATGAACACTCGTCACATGATACATGCTTCTAAAGCTATTACTAATCATTACCTATTTGTTATTACATCTTCATAATCATCATTACCGCCCAAACTCCAGTATCCTTGCTTTATACACATCCAAATAAAACTTGTGTCCTATTATTCGACATAAACTAAACTAAACTAAACTATTTTTACAGGACTCAATAGGAGTCTCCTTTCTTCTTTGTAGACAATCTCAATCACAAGATTAGACCTCGTCAATCTACCTCATGACCTTACCCTGACATATAGTCTACCAAATCACCTTTAATTACGTCCCTCGCGCGTAAATCCTATACCCATACTGACAAATTGATTCAAATTCAAATAGTACCAAAAGTGTAATTTGTACTAAATTTTCTGAATACCTACCACAGAGATGCACCCAAAGTAAAATAAATGAAATCAATAATGGAATGGATAGAAGTTCTCGAATTCATGACCTACCTAACGACGACCACACCCTTCAATTCAACGACCAGAATATAGACTTTGTTCACATGTACCCTCTCCTCAACTCCATCTTAAACCAAGAATCTTTACTCAACGCCATGCAGTGACGCAACGCTGTAGTTAGTCCTGTTTTACTCAGTAATGAAATTGTTTCCCTAGTAAGCTCGTTCAGAAAATTGGAAAATGAACTCCGCCATTATAAGAATGACTATGACACATTGCCTGAAAAGAATTGTGAATTCTCTGATGTAGTCTCTGATCTAAAGACAAA
Source organism: Blumeria hordei DH14 (assembly GCA_900239735.1). Classification (NCBI taxonomy): domain Eukaryota; kingdom Fungi; phylum Ascomycota; class Leotiomycetes; order Helotiales; family Erysiphaceae; genus Blumeria; species Blumeria hordei. The sequence goes on along the minus strand of OENG01000025.1, from coordinate 986,208 downwards.
AGCAACTACTACTGGGAGAAATACTTCAACACATTGTATCTACCGGTCTGCTCAACACCCTGACCTAGATGTCATCTCTGTGGATAACATTGATATGCACAAAGAACTTCCTCAATTTATCCGGAAAATAAATATGAAGTTTATTGCAAACAAGGACTGGTACCCGTCTGAAAATACTAAGATACTTTATCTAATTTCTCGCCTCAAGGGAAGAGCATACTCCACCATTTCTCATGGTATAAACAGAAATGGTTCTGTCAAATACACATCTATTGATGCTATTTTTGTCCTTCTTGAACAAAAATTTGGGGAGATTGAACCATGTAGTGCAGCTTGTAGGAAAATACTCACCATTAAACAAGGACAGAAAGACACTGCCTCTCACCTTATTGACTGGTATGAAGTTGCTCAAAAAACGAAGCTTTCTGATGATGCCTTAATAAACCATCTATACAATTCTCTCCACCCCACTATTTTGTCTCATCTTCAAAATTGTGTAATGTTGTGCCAAGAAATACCCACAGACCTCTCATTGTATTTAATCGAAGTTCGCCACATTGATGCTGTTCTTCGCTCATCTGATCCAGATTATACGAAATTCCGTAACGTTCTATCTACATCGTCGAGAGAATTGACAAACCCAAGCATATCTAAAACCACTCCACTTGTCACTCGATCCCCAACTGACACTGCAAATTACCGAATCTCACGAAATGATAATGGAAGAGGAGCCAGGGGTAAATACTGCTTTGAAAATAAAAATTGTAGCCGGTGCTTTGACCCTAGCCGTCACGCTCGAATTTGCCCCAAAGCTCACTTGAATCAGGATTTGAGAAGGTACAAAGATAATTGAATTTCCGATCACGAGAAAGAAAATGGGTCAGAAATATCAGAGAAAAAACAGGTTTCCATTAATGATGGTGAAGAAAGGACACAAATTTTGTCTCTTTCAGCACCCCACAGCGATCATCTTCTGCTCTCCTGCAATGTTTTTGGAAACAAATTTAGCTTCTCCACTCAGGCATTCCTTGACTGTGGTGCCACTGACGAATTTTACGATTTTAACTCAGCAAAAAGACGAAACCTCTCACTGAAAATTCTTCCACAGCCTTGTCAACTCTATCTCGTGGATGGTTTGCCTGCAGCTAAAATAACTCATTCAACTACTATTAAATTAAACATCAAAGGCCATGAGGAATTATTAACCTTTTTTATCACAAATTTGTGAAAATACGAGCTGATCCTCGGACGAAAGTGGTTCAGGAGACACAACCCATCAATTAATTGGTCAACTGATTGTGGTTCTTTTAGTTCAGATTATTGCAAAGAAAACTGCCTCCCAGCCTGTATTAAGCAAATTAATGGATAAAGTGTTAAATTTAGAGCTCATAATCCACCATCCAAATACAACATAATCAAAAGTGGGCGCCCGAGGAAAGTTGGAGCTGCAGCTTTTCATGCCCTCTCAAAGTTAAACAGTGTCGAGATATTTTCTCTATCTCTAAACAAAGTTGATAGCAGGTTAAAAGAAATGGGGAACGAGCCTGCTGGCTCAGCGCCAATGACTCCTCCAACTTCCCCACCTAATCAAAAAACGTTTCTGGAGAAATACCTGTCAAGTGAAATTTTAAAAGAGAAGTCTAACTCTTGCTCCAAAGCTGCGGAGTTAAATTTAGCAGGATTTTCACCTGAAGATATTCAGATTGCCCTCCAGACAAAAGAACAACCCAATCCTGCAAGCAAACTTCCACCTCACTACCACCACCATTTACCTGTCTTTAGTCACGAAGGTGCTGATTCCCTTCCTCCACATCGTGACTGTGACCACAAAATTGATCTTAAGCCAGGCACAGTGCCCCCCCATGGTCCTCTATATAATATGTCTATTGATGAACTGAAAGTGCTTCGCAAATATCTTGATGAACAACTAGATAAAGGTTTCATTTGTACTAGCAAGTCACCAGCAGCAGCACCAGAACTCTTTGCCAAGAAACCTGGAGATGGTTTAAGATTTTGCGTTGATTACCGTGGATTAAACGCTATAACCATTAAAAATAGATATTCCCTCTCCTTAATACAAGAAACCCTTGCTAGACTTAGTAATGCCAAATACTATACAAAGCTAGATATTATTGCGGCATTTAATCATATTCGAATCGCCGAGGGCCAGGAATAGATGACAGCGTTTAACACACGATGTGGTCTGTTCGAAACACTAGTAATGCCATTTGGCTTATCAAACGCACCAGCCACTTTTCAAGCTCACATCAACAACGTTTTGCGACCATACCTTGATGTTTTCTGCACTGCATATATCGACAATATCTTGATTTATTCTGATGACCTTCTAATGCATCGAGCCCACGTTAATACTGTACTTGATGCACTTAAAAAAGCCGGATTACATTGTGATATCAAGAAGTGTGAATTTGAGGTTCAAGAAGTGACCTACCTTGGAATGGTAATCTCTGTAACAGGTGTCAAAATGGACCCCCAAAAAGTTCAGTGTATTTGTGACTGGGAGTCCCCCTCCTGTTTGAAAGATGTTCAAGGCTTTTTAGGATTTTCTAATTTTTATCAAAGATTTATCAAAGACTTCTCAAAGATTGTGAGGCCCCTTGTCTCTCTTACCCACAAGGATGTCAAATTTGTCTGGTCTGATGCCTGCCAAAATGCTTTTGAAATCCTCAAAAAAGCTTTTATCTCAGCACCAGTTTTACATCATTTCGATGCCTCAAAGGAGATTATAGTCGAAGCAGACTCTTCGGACTTCGTTTCAGCTGGTGTTCTTTCTCAAAAAGATGATCAAGGTGAGCTACATCTGGTTGCTTTTATGTCAAAAAAGTTCGAAAATGCGGAGTGCAACTATGAGATATACGATAAGGAGCTTTTAGCCATTGTACGCTGCTTTGAAGGTTGGCGAGCTGAGCTTCAAGGCTCATACTATCCAATAACCATCCTCACTTATCATCGAAATCTTGAATACTCCATGAAAACAAAAGAGCTATCCTGCCGCCAGGTTCATTGGAGCGAGTTCTTATCACAATTTGATTTCGTCATTAAATCCAGACCAGGAAAAGATAATGCTAAAGCTGACTCACTTACACAACGCTCTAAAGATCTTCCTAAAAACGACTCTGATCCTCGAACTCAACACCAAAAGCAAACTCTCCTACCTGCTAATAAACTTCATGAATCCATAATCGAAGATTTAGCGCCGCGTAAATATAATCTTCCATCCAATACAACCAAATTTCATCACCTTTCTTCTGTTTCCCTCTCTAACCCTCAAGATGAACTCTCTGACCAAAAAATCTCCCGACTACTTGACCAAGGCTACCAGGATGAAACAGACCAATGGCTAAAAAATATTGTTGCCGAGTTGACTAAGTCGGAAGGAATACCACATTCAAAAGAAATTTCACTTTCGGATTGCGAGCTTTGGGGAGGCTGACTTTATTATTGTGATAGAATCTATGTCCCAGATAACGAACTAAGGCCCATGCTCATTCAGATGGCTCACGATAGCTGTGAAAAAGGTCATCCAGAAAAAAATGCATTGTATCAAGAAGTCTCTAACCATTACTGGTGGCCCAACCTCTCGAAGCAAACTGCTCAATTTGCAAAAAACTGTCACAACTGCCTCCGAAAAAAGTCTCTCGGCTCAAGTACCAAGTGTTGTAATTATTAACAGTCCTGCACCTGTAACCCTGGCCATGCACTGTCTCGTTTTCATTTCAATCTGTTGACGAACATGCAAGGTCTGTCTTACACTTAGTTAGCTTGGGGGCCTACTGGTAGTAAAGACACACCCACACCTTGATAATGTTGCCATAGTGGAATTAGGGCGCATATCCTAGTTATTTTCTGCATTCGTCCCACTAGGGCTAATTCCTGTATATATCTAGTGGCCTTATCCTTCAGAAATCTTCAGTTCATTACGTTTACTGAATATCTCTGAAGGTAAGATTCCATACTGTAGTTTTTCTAATTAAAGTTCATTACGTTTACTGAATATCTCTGAAGGTCATATTCATACCTACTTCGTGTCAACCTACCAAGATTTAATCCATAAATCTCTATTCACCTGCCTCTTTGTTCGGCGATAACTCTTCACTCTCCTCCATCGCTCCAGCATTCCGCTCTCACGATCCTTAACCTTTCAACACCAAGGAGCTCTAAAACCCCTTCCATTACAGCGCTGGCGTGATATCTCAGTAGACTTTGTCGGCCCTTTAGCAGAATTTAATAACTATAATTGCATCATGGTTGTTGTAGATCACCTCACCAAAGAACGACATTAATCGCCTTGCCATACAAAGATGAATGCAAAGGACCTAGCTAGACTTTTTGTCCGTGATATTTGGCGACTTCATGGACTATGTGACTCTATAGTCTCCGACCGAGGTCCGCTTTTTGTTGCAGAATTTTGGAAAGCGGTTTGTAACTGTCTGCAGATCAATTATCACTTTCTACAGCTAATCATCCTGAGACTGATGGACATACAGAAAATGCCAATGCCTTTATGGAACAATATCTCAGACAATACATAGATTATTCTCAAGAGGACGTCTACGAGTGGTTACCAATGGCTGAATTCGCTGCTAATAATGCAGTCTACGCCTCTACCAAAGTCACTCCATTTTTTGCAAATAAAGGGTTTCATCCACATATGTGTTTTAGTCCTCCGCAAACAGTTGAGAGAAATTCTTCAAAAAGTCTTAAGAAACAAATATCAGCGGGTACTGACTTTGCTTCTAAAATGGCAGAAGTCCTCGACGTACTGCTCGCAAACCTTACGCACTCCAGAGATAGGCAATAGAGTGCATCTAGTGCAAACCGATCACCAGCACCAGCTTATTGAGTTGGTGACAAAGTTTTTATAGATGCCTGCAATATCACGACTTCCCGACCAATCTCGAAGCTTGATTGTAAATTTATAGGACCGTTCAAAGTTATTAAAATTATTAATTCTCATGCATATAAATTACAGCTTCCCTTCGAGTTTAAAAATATGCATCATGTTTTTCACACAAGGTTGCTCAGACCTGCACCCGCAAACCCCTTACCAGGCCAGACCAACCCCCCATCACCACCTATTGCCCTTGATGAGTCAGGCGAAAAGTTATACGCCATAGAAGCTATCTTAGATTTTAAGCGTAGCAAGAATAGAAAGAATTTTCAGTATTTGATATTGTGGAGAGGTTATGATTCAGAAGACAAAACATGGGAACCTCTCAAGAACATTGTAAATGCCAAATCATCCATTAAAGAATTTGCACAGCGCTTCCCACATAAACTCAAGCCATCACTGCGAGAGATTGAGGCAGCGAAAAGGCAACCTAAAATATCCGTTACGAAAATTGCGCCCAAGATCTAAGACATTCGGAGTGAGAAGGGACCATATGTCAAGGGATAGAGTGAATTGAGGGAAGTTACTGTCACGTGATATAACGCGTCTGATACGCAATTCCCAATGTATATATTTTTATATGACTCAATAGGAGTCTCCTTTCTTCTTTGTAGACAATCTCAATCACCAGACTAGACCTCGTCAATCTACCTCATGACCTTACCCTGACAGGAAAGACTTTGGAATACACGGAGAATAGAAGACTCTCATAGAACCTTCTAGATGCTGAAATTGGTGCTTCCAATTATGGTAAAGATAGGGATGTGTAAAATACATGTCACTAATCTCCCATTAATTGAGAGGTTTGTTGGTAGGCATATTCACTGTATAACTGCTAGCAGTATGTAATCAATGATTCTTCTTGTTTTGTCCATAATATTCAATGCTTCGGGAAGATTTAATGGAAGTATGTCACATGACATAGTCACGTGATATCATGAACTACTGGTAATAATCTGACAAGGTTAGTATTAATGCACTTTGACGTAAATACCAGCCACTAGATTTTATTACTACAAAATATAGATTATATAGCACTCTGTGTCCTAGTGGGAGTAATTAACAACTCTCTGTTGAGCAGATTGGATTGGAAAAGCTTGTGGCTGTTAGGCACAGATTATATCACTTAGTGAAGCGAGTGAGGAAATAGAGGAGTCTGTAAATCTGTCGTGGAGAGTTGTTAATCACTCCCACTGGAACACAGAGTGCTATATAATCTATATTTTGTAATAATAAAATTTAGTGCCTAGTATTTACGTCAAAGCGTATTAATACTAACCTCACAATTAATGGGAGTTAAGTGATGTGTATTCTACACATCCCTGTCTTTACCATAATTGGAAGCACCAATTTCAACACTCTCCATGACAGATTTACAGACTCCTCTATTTTCCCACTCGCTTTAGCAAGTGACCCGGTGCCCCAAAAAGCAAAAAGATTCCATCACCATTAAGCATCCTCTTCTCGAAAGAAGTCTTCTAACCCTTCAACAGAAATGGAATCCTAGTTTTCGAAAACCGGCTTCTCTGCTTCGAGGCTCGGAACCAACTACTTGCGCGCAATGTCATTAACCAACGTAACCCACCTCACTGTTCCTGAAACATATGAGTTATGGGCCGTTACGATGACTGCAGTATTCGAAGGACAGGGACTTTACGAGATTGTTATCGACAGCGAAAAGCCGGACAAGGACGCTTTGCCTGAAGAAAAATTAGCATACAGCCAACTTTCGAGTATTGCTGTAAATATATATATCCAGGTCGTTGGTTCAAAGATCCTTGGCAAGATCTTAAAACTCAAAGACCCTCACTTGATATGGAAGTATTTGAAAGAGCAGTACTGTTATAATAACGAGGTCATGAGGGGACAGAGGAATACCTGAAATGGATGCAGATGATTATGGATGCGCGGATATAATTGATGTGGCTGTAGTGAGAAAATGTGTTGGAATGGACAGTAGTGAGATGGTTGATTCTCTATCTAACTGCGGATGTTAAGTGACTAGGGATCTGGTATGGAGATATGGTGTTGGATTGGGATACCCACGGAGGTTTGGCGTTATGGAAGCACTGATGACATTTTCATTACTACTCGCTTAAATCTTATTGTATATGTAATTCGTATACAGAGCTTTGCTCTTTAGCTTTATTACCTTTTAAACCTTGAGTTCTCGCTTGCCATATTCTGCGTGTCATAACATTTATAACTCTTGCCCTAGACTTAAAGAGAAATTGTCCCAATCAAACTCGACATAATCTGAAATAACCTTACAACAGGAAAATATAATTGTTACGGGCATTGATCAGGTTAGTCATCTATTTTACCTTGATACTTACGCAACTGCTCACATTTGTCCTTACCCAGAACGATTCAAACAACTCGTGCCTTGCTCCGGCTATGTGATGTCAAGTTTAAAGGAGAGAAAGTAGATCGAAGGGAAAGGTGTTGTGCTGGCTTGGTTGAGTTGTTAGGAGACAGGGGAACGGAGGATGGGCTGCTGTATTAGGAAAGGTTGGATAATACAGGCTGGTGCATAGACGCTGTTCATGTACTTTACAATTTCTTCACCTGCCGAGTTTAGTGAATAAAATCTATCCAAAATAATATCATACTTCATATCATCCATTAGATGATATTATCGATCGTCGGGATGCACATCAAGCATCACCTTCATAGATCACCATTGTCAGTAAGAGTTCACATTTGATACCTACTGACACTCATTTGGCCACAGTGATACGCACTCAGTGTCCATCGTGCCATCACCCAGCGTGAGCCCGCCATCTCCGCAACTCACCATTGCACATGAGCCCGTGCCACTCCACCGACGGACAGGAGAGTCATTTAATCGCCATACACCTCACAGCTCATAACCACAACAAGAGGAAGTGTGTTGCTACACTGTGAGATATCAGATGGAACTGTGTCAACCTTCAAGGTTAATGATTTACTATTTGTGACAAACTTATCTTTACCACCATTTTCTTGGAAGAAAGCTAGATCTAAGGGATTCTTACTTTATGACAATGGCAAAGTCTCAAGGAGTCTAATATAGCGATAGTTACACAGGGTTCGAAATAAGATCATAATTGGAATGGGGATCATACGACAATAACTTAGGCTGAGGTGTCACTGAGAGGAGTGAAGGAGACAAAAGAAGTGAGGCAGTGTAATGGTCTTCCCAAAGAAGAGATGAAGTTAAAAGAAGAAGCGTATATATTTTTCAGAAGACGTTGCGTGAGGGCTGAATATTCTAATACTAACTCTCTTATATACATAGCCCAATCCAGTTAACCATCACACTTTCCATAATATCATGAGTTTCATGATGTCATAATTTCGGTGATATCATACTCTCAGTGACTTAAGAATATTGCATGCAATTGATTAATTGATGTCATAAACACCCAAGTAAGATTATTCCGATCTAGATGATGTCATGACAGGGAGTTCTAGAGTGTTACCGGTTTACCTGCCATTGGTTGTCTGGGCTGACCTGCGTGCCCAGCCTTGCATATAATGAAGACTACGCGAAAAGGCTGGGTCTTTTGCACAGAACAGGGTCTTTGGATAATGCTTATGTAAGGTGATTGTCAGGGCACACTTTATGCTCGCGCGATCCAGTGTAGTTATCTCTCCCATAGAAGAATATTAATTATTTTATGGTATAGTTTACGTGCGCTGACCGTCTGCTTTAACCGTTCACATTTATTCTTCTATCCCTTTTCGACTATCTCTCTGTGGGGTGCAGCCCGGAGAGATCCTGTTATAATTTACCGGTCAAAATTAATGAAAGTCGAGGTCCCTGATTCTATTTCCGACTCAAGTTCAAGTATTACTACCACTTCCTTCCAGAGCTGCAAAGATATTGACGAAAATTTATCCTATACACTTCCGCCTACCATGTCGAATTCTCAGAGCCAAAATCCTTATGCGATCATGACAGGAAATGCTTATGAGCAACTACTCGCAGATTTGTCCTTAGAAGAGCTCCAAAAGCTAATTCATCTTGCCAAGGGAAAGGCCGCTGAACACACTACGACGCAGCCTGTTACGCCTCAGGCCAGAAGGGATGTCACTCTGCCTAAGTGGAATGGTCTTCAAGAGGATTTTGGGTTCTATATCAATAGACTAGAAGCAAGAATTGAGATGGATTTGCAACCCTACCTGCTTCCGGGACAAATTTGTATGGATATGATCGACACTTTACCTGATGATAAAAAGTCCAGAGTAGAGAATTGGTTTAAACAAAGGAAGGCTGAGAACAACTTCCAATGGAGAGATTTACTAGACCACTTACGGAAGGAATTTCAAGATCCACAGGCCCAACAAGCTGCGCATGAGACTTTACAGCGGATGGAACAAGGTGAACATCAATATTTTATTGATTTTTTGAAGGATTTTGAGCACAATATAGCGCAAAGTGGAGGTAATATGACATATACTACAACCAATCAGACAATGCAGCTCAAGTCTTCAATAAACCGTCGCCTTCGAAGAGCTCTCTCGGGTATTAAGTTACCATCCCCGGAGAATTATAACTCTTGGGTAGCAGAAGTGAAAGAGATCGCTGCCGAGTTGGAGAGCTTTGATGACTATTGTCCAAAGAACTCATCTCAGACTAAGACAAAAATAGGAAATCCTAAAGGAGGGAACCTTTTTGCCGCTCCTCCAACATCACGGGTCGACTCGGAGGGAGATATAACAATGGGCGGAACTAATGCCCTCCTCGCAGCAATAGCTAAACTTGTGGACAATAGCAGTAAAAGTCTGGCCAATGTAGGTCCTAGATCCGATCAAAAAAGCCATCAATACTCTAGCAAGAAGCCCCGCGCCAAATGGCGAGCAAAAAACGATTATCTGAAGTTAATTCATAAAGGAGTTTGCACCCGGTGCGAGGGGGAAGGACACACAGGAAGAGACTGTTCCAAATTCAGGGCGGCACAGCGCCCAGGAAAAAGTTTCAAATCTGTTGCAGGGGTCTCAGATAGGGTTGTAAGTGAAACACTTTCAAACGACTCCGATTCGGGAAACGAAGAACCCTGAGCGAAGTCGCGCCCAGGGTATTTGACAAGAGCTTATCCGAGAAAAACATTGTAAAAAGAGCATTAAAAATTATGCACAGTTCTCCATTTTTAGTTGATTGTTTAGTTAATAAATCATTCTATACAAAATCTCTAATTGATACTGGTTGTCTCTGTTACTCTGTGTTTGATGAAAGCCTTGTGCGCCAACATAATCTTAAAACCCATGAAATTCGTGGTCGGTCGTTAACGCTAGCCAATGGAAAAAACGTTGCGAATGTTTCGAAAATTGCGTGCATAGAACTTGATATTGATGGACGTCAAGAAAAGTTGTGGGGCTATGTGATGCCTAAACTTGCGTACCCTATTATTCTTGGTAAACCTTGGATGGAGAAGAATAATGTAATTTACCTTTCCAGGAGACGTTGTTTAAGATTTGGATCTAGAAAGACTGGGATGATAGTGAGAGAAAGTGGCTGGTATGAGCACAGCTCGCCAATCGTTGTGCAAAATCGAGTGGCATATGTTCAAATTAATCAAATTGAATTAATTGACAGAGCTACATTTGACAAGATCCTAAGAAACTATAAAGAATACTGGATCGGTTCTATATCTACCAATGATATTACACAAGCTCTCCAACCTAAAGCAAGAATTGTTGTGATCAGGCCCACTTATGGATCACATAACTTGAAATGGCTAGTATTAGGCAAGTGTAACCGACAGGACAGGCAATCCTGTGTCAATGATACGTCATTAACATACAGCAAATGACAACACCAGTATCTCAGCCATACATGATGATATGACCATATGACGCAGGTATATCTAATGATATAATTGTTGAATGGCTGAATGGTTGGGAGTTATTGCTATTGAGGGTATAGTTTGTGTACCATTTTTGTGTATAAATACTTGCTGTTATAACTCTGTACATGGTCAACCTTTTCCACTCCTACTTTTAATAGCCATCAATATAGCAGATCTACAATACATATCCTTCTTCTTCACGTTAGACTTAAAGCGCTATCCTATATCCACCCAAGTTGACTGTTACATCCATTGCGACAATTCTTAGACTTCTCATAACCTCGTTAGAACAACAAGAATGTCTCGCGAAGAGGTGACAAATGACTTACCACCAGAAATTCGAGATCATACTGACCTCTTCTTGGAAGATGACACTGATTCTAATGACGTTCTTCCCCCCCATTGTCTAGGACTTGTTACTAAAATTAACCTCCAAAAAGACGCACATGGCAGGGAAAAGGAGCTACCTTGGGGGCCTCTATATGGGATGTCTAGAGAAGAACTCCTTGTCTTGCGGAAAACACTGTCTGAATTATTGGATAAAAATTGGATACGTGCGAGTAGCTCACCTGGGGGCGCCCCGGTACTGTTTGTAAAGAAGCCAGGTGGCGGCTTGAGGTTTTGTGTGGACTACAGAGCATTGAATGCAATAACAGAGCGTGATAGATACCCATTACCACTGATCAGAGAAACTCTAAGACTAACTGCCCGCTCAAAATGGATATCTAAGGTGGACGTTCGCTCAGCATTTCACAGACTTCGAATTGCCAAAGGAGATGAATGGAAAACAGCATTCCGAACTCGTTTCGGGGCGTATGAATGGCTTGTAACTCCTTTTGGGTTGGCAGGTGCCCCGGCAGCTTTCCAACGTTGGATAAACAAAATCCTTGGGAACTATCTGGGTGATTTTTGTGCTGCTTACCTAGATGACGTTATAATCTTCACCGAAGGCGACATATTAGACCACTGGACCAAAGTTAATCGCGTTCTTCAGCGTCTTAAGTTTGCAAAACTTAAGCTAGATCCCAAGAAATGTGAGTTTGGTGTAAAACAAATTAAATACTTGGGGTTTATTATCAATTGTGACGAAGGTATCAAGGTGGATCCTGAGAAGGTCCGAGCCATAAACAATTGGGAAGCACCTAAGGATGTCAAAGGGGTACGGAGTTTCTTAGGGTTTTCCAATTTTTATCGCAACCTTATTGAAGACTTTGCGCAAATCTCAGAGCCATTGCAAATACTTACCAAAAAGGGTACCCCATTTATATGGGATAATATCCAGCAGGTGGCGTTCGATGATCTGAAACTTCGGTTCACTTCATCTCCTGTTCTAGCCATGTGGAGAGATGACTGCACTACGGTATTAGAGGCAGATGCGTCCGGCTGGGCAACAGGAGGTTGTTTATCACAATATGATAATTCAAGGAAACTGCGTCCTATAGCTTATTACTCAAAAAAGTTGACACCTGCTGAATGTAATTATGATATACATGTTGTGGTTATGAGCTGTGAGGTATATGGCGATTAAATGACTCTACTGTCCCTCGGTGGAGTGGCACGGGCTCATGTGCAATGGTGAGTCGCGGAGATGGCGGGCTCACGCTGGGTGATGGCACGATGGACACTGAGTGCGTATCACTGTGGCCAAATGAGTGTCAGTAGGTATCAAATGTGAACTCTTACTGACAATGGTGATCTATGAAGGTGATGCTAGATGTGCATCCCGACAATTGATAATATCATCTAATGGATGATGTGAAGTATGATATTATTTGGATAGATTTTATTCACTAAACTCCGCAGGTGAAGAGATTGTAAAGTACATGAACAGCGTCTGTGCACCAGCCTGTATTTTCCACCCTTTCCTAATACAGCAGCCCATCCTCCGTTCCCCTGTCTCCTAACAACTCAACCGAGCCAGCACAACAATACATGATAAGGAACTTTTGGCCATTATCCGATGTGTTAACAAATGGAGACCAGAGCTAATAGGACTAAAACATCCTTTCACCATACTCACAGATCATAGGAACCTTCAGTATTTTATGACGTCACGCAAACTTACGGAACGCCAAGTAAGATGGTCGCAAATCCTATCTCAATTCAACTTTCGACTGGAATACAGATCAGGCAAATTGGCAAGCCGCCCTGACGCCCTATCACGCCGTAGTCAAGATCTTCCAAAGAGTACTGATGATACGCGACTGAGAGAAAGAGAATTTCAGCTCCTCCGAAACGAATGGATAAATCCTAATATTTCTGTCATTGGTTTAGGTATTTCTTCTGTTGGGCTATCAATTCTGAAGAAAATCCCTGAGGGAGAGAAATTGTTTGACGATGTTGAGTTACAGAACTTGTGGGATCAAGGGGTTAAGGAAAATAACTCCACATTTCTTCAGTTATACAACTCAATGTGGCAGGAACATCGGCTATTCCCAGCAAGTTTAGGATTGAAAATATTACTTTCGGAATGTCAAATAGACTCAAGAGGAGCACTTTGTTTTAGAAATAGGCTATGGATACCGGACTGGAAGCCATTACGCACAGCAATAATACAAAGGATACATGATTCCCATATATCCGGTCACCCGGGACGAGACAATACTCTTGCTATTATTTCTCGGTCTTTTTACTGGCCTAACATGAGCACAATGGTCCGAAGATTTTGCAGGAATTGTGACGTTTGTGGCCGATCTCACGTTTGGCGATCAAGGAGACAAGGCTTACTATTGCCACTTCCTATACCAGAAAGATTTCACAGTGAATTGTCGATAGACTTTATGACGGAACTACCAGCACGGAATGGCAAAGATCCTACTTTCCTCATGGTTTTCACCGATAGGTTATTAAAAAGTGTAACTCTAGAAGCAATGAACTCAATGAGCGCGGAAGATTGTGCAGAACGTTTTCTCAATTGCCACTTCCGATTTCATAGATTTCCAAATGCTTTAACTTCAGATAAAGGATCCAACTGGGTAGGGGATTTCTGGCGATATCTTTGCAAAGAAACACGCATCAATCAGAGGCTTTCAACAGCATTCCATCCTGAAACTGACGGCGCCACAGAAAGAATGAACCAAGAAGTCCTAGCTTATCTCAGAGCATTTATTTCTTATTCGCAATTTGAATGGCCTTCTATGTTACCTACAGTTAAGCTGGCCCTCAATAATAGGAATAACTCTACATCTGGAGTCAGTCTTTTTTTCTTGGAACACGGGTACCACGCAGAGCCAGTACAACAAAAGCACGTTTCTGTTCATGGAGCTCTTACTAACCCAGCTAGACGAGCAGAAAATTTCTTGGTCAGAATTCGCGAAGCACAGGAATATGCGTCAGCAGCCATGGCATCGGCTCAGCAATTAATGGAAGAACAAGCAAACAAATCGCGCAACCCCTCGCCTCTGTTGCGCCTTGGGGACAAAGTTTGGCTTAACTTGAAGAATGTTCAATCACCACAACCAAAAAAGAAGCTAGCTTGGATGAATGCAAAGTATACAGTAACAAAAATAATTACACCACATGTTGTTGAGTTAGATGTGCCATCTAAAATTTGGCCTCATTTCCATGTTGACTTACTTCGAAGGGCTAGTAATGATCCGCTACCATCGCGACAGCAAGATGATTCGCAGCCCGCACTGATCCTGATAAATAAAGGCGAGCTAGAACCAGAACCTGAACAATTTGTGGAGCGTATTCTAAGAGCTGATAAAATCCGCCGCGGAGGGGGAATGGTGTTATGAATCTTACTTATGGACTGGATTACGGAGCTGTTAAGCTACAGAGGTCGAGTCAGTTTCGGCAAGATAAAGATTTCAAGGGTGCAGGTAAATCACGAATAGTTAATCAAGTAGATATATTTAGTTCTGATTATCGAAGGGTATAAGGCCGTGTATCTTAAAACAAAAGTTGTTCAAACTAAGGAGCAAATTCTAAAATTCCAACCAACATAATCTACGCCCCATTTGCCTAGCCCCAACCGAATTTACGAAATAGTCCGTGCGCCACCCAATCCAAATTACCTACAACTAATTCATAACAAATGGTAAGACAACTTTTAGTGAAATGGAAAGGATTTGCCGAACCTACCTGGGAGGATAGAGCCGATTTAGAGGACGTCGAGGCATTAGACATTTTTGAAGCCAAATTCGGTAAAGGAGATGGCGTAGGGGAGAATGAAGGCGCACGTCAAGGTAAAAGAAAAAAAAATGAAAAAAAATGAAAAAAAAATGAAGATTATTTGAAGAGGGAAAGTAATGTTATGGGTTTACCCGCCATTGGTTGTCTGGGCTGACCTGCGTGCCCAGCCTTGCATATAATGAAGACTACGCGAAAAGGCTGGGCCTTTCGCACAGAACAGGGTCTTTGGATAATGCTTATGTAAGGTGATTGTCAGGGCACACTTTATGCTCGTGCGATCCAGTGTAGTTATCTCTCCCATAGAAGAATATTAATTATTTTATGGTATAGTTTACGTGCGCTGACCGTCTGCTTTAATCGTTCACTTAGAGTATTACTCGACAAAGGTATGATGTCCGAAGATAGTACATCTTCGCTCTTACCTTCAATACTTCATCATAATGGTTTAGTCTGTGAAAAAAAGCAATGATGATATATAAAAATAATAAAATCTGGTTGGAAGCTCATTACGATGGTGCCTTGCCAGTGATCAGGGAAGTCGCACGTAAAAATGAAGTAGCTTGCTCCACCTATGAATTCTGGCATAAAGCCCTCAGTCATGCATCTCCTTCGACAATTGTCAGGGACTAAGGACCTATTCTACTATATTCTATCCTAATCTGTTCTGTTCTGTACTTGTCTAGACTATTCTATCCTGTATGAGAGTATACTGGAAAGTTCGAGAACAATAGAGAGGCATATATAATGGGTAATTGGGATATCTACGGTTGGGCAGATTATAGTCTTTTATTTTAAGGAATTCTTTAGAATTATTGAATATTATCTTATGTTGAACTATTGAACTGTCAAACCCTTGAATTATCGAACTCTTGACCCCTCGGAAAGCGAACACATCACTTACCCTTGACAACAATAACCAAGACTGAGAAGCTCATCCAAAATTCAGGTGTAATACCAAATTTCGGAGAGAACCTTCACTGTGATTCCTGCATGTCATCTAAATCTGTGCATATCAAACCAGCCTTATCAGCTGCACAATCAGCATCGAAAGGCGAATACATTCACTGATATCTTGCCGGACCTTTTCTCTAAAGGATGAGGGTTTGACAGTATTCCACGGGGTGCGTTGTATTGCCTCGTGAAGATCTAGGTGGTAAATGAGGATATTTAATGGGTCAAAGTGATGACAGGTCTTCCCTAGGAAGAGATGAATGGGCAACTAGTTGCAGTAAATGTTACACGTGGGTCTTGCTGATGAAGACTGGGCAATGGAGGTCTTGCTGATGAAGAACTAGAGAATGGATAGATGGTCTTCCGGAAGAAGAGATGGGTAAACAAATGTAAAGTAATGGGTAAGTAAAGAAGACGTTGCGTGAGGAGTAAAACTCTCTCACCCAGAACTATTATATATAAGTGTAGAAGCATTTGCCAGCCGGTATTAATCGCAATCAGTTCTTGCCAATATCTTCGCATTAATGGCTGTGTTCTTGTCTTTCTCTTCATGACTCACTTGTATATCCTTACCTAAATATTTACATGACTTATTGTATAGGGGAAGCTATTATTAAATTGATGGTTATAATTAACTACCCCTTCATCTTATCACAATTTATTTTTAGTATTAAAATTCTAATTGCGGATCTGTGAAAGTTTCCTGTTCTGTTGTATGGCAATGTTACAGGCTAATGCCTTAGTGGTTGAATCCGGAGATTATCCGGCTCTTTTTGATTACATAATGCGGCGCTAGTAACACGTTGGGGGTAGTTAGATAGTGATTAGAGTGTAAATATTTTCTCTCCTTAGATTAATATAGACTCATTTTTGGGCACTTTCGAGCGAACAGCAACATTGCCTGTCCTCTCACAGGCAATGCGCTATGCCACATAAGTTTTGTTGACAACGTGACACGTTATACCACGATTCGATTCCTTAAATACAAATCTGAGGCATCTCAGGCTATTATCAATTTTTTTGAGGCATTAGAAACACAATACAATTGTCGAGTTAAGTCACTTAAAACAGACAACAGCAGTGAGTATGTCAATGCAACACTCTCCGATTTTCTGGTTCAGAAGGGGATAAGTCATCATGTGACGCCTCCATATTCTCCCGAATCAAACAAAGTAGCCGAAAGGCTAAGTCGATCAGTTATCAAAGGAGTCCGTACAATTCTCGCATCAATTAATGATAAACAGTTATGGGCTGAGGCAGAAAAATCCTTCATTTACACTAAAAATTGTCAGGCATACAGTGATGTTAATGAACAGACGTCATTTGAAGCTTTCCACGCGAGAAAACCATCTATTTGGTCAAGAATGTTATGTGCATATTCCAATGGTTTAGCAACCATCAGGATGCAAACTTCTACCAAATGCTGAGAATTTCATAATTACTGTTGGTAAGTATCAGTCGGGAGATGTATACTAGTATACAATATTGAAACAGATAATTAGCAATTATATTTATCCTATTATTTTAGTATACTATGGTCCGTACATCTACATGATCGCTTAACTGATCATATAATATAATCTTCTACCTGTAGTATTTGTGCCAGCAACTATCTAACACATTGATTATCCAACCTAGACGCCATAGTTGCGACACTGGGAAGTTTTATTTTTGTCCCAATAAACCTACTATTTCGCTGAACCCATCCTTCCATTTGTATCTCTAGTTTATTTGTCTCAATAAGAATTCTTAATGCCTTATTTGGATTTGACTTGGTCATTGAATCGGCAGGGTTATTACTCTCAATGATCCATCTGAACTCGGAGATCTCACGACGTTCGTAAAACTGGCGTATAGCCATAATATCAATCATAAGTCTTTTCTCCTTTGTAGTTCCCAATTTCACGAGACATTTGTAGAGAGAGAATGAGTTAGTGCAGACAACCAAAGGAATTTCCTTGAATCCTAGCTGCTCAGTTATCATTGATAAGGTTGTGGTGATAGCTGTAGCAATATCTGTCAAGGGTACTAGAGGTGTTCGCATTCCCAGGTTCATGAGTTCGATAATTCAAGGGTTCGACAGTTCAAGAGTTCGACATAAGATAATATTCAATAATTCTAAAGAGTTCCTAAAAATACAAGACCATAATCTACCGAACTAGAGTTATCCCAAAAACCCATTATATACTCCTCTCTATTGTTCTCGAAATTTCCAGTATACTCTGATACAGAATAGAATGGAGTAGTATAGAAAAGCATGGACATGTACAGATCGGAACAGAACGAAGTAGAATAGAACAGAAAATAATAGAACAGATTAAGGTAGAATAGAACAGAATAGCACACATATCATCGTACATAGTTCCTATTGATTTATAATAGGCCCTTGGTCCGTGACAATATCGACTCCATAAACTAGGCCATACAGCTCTGATGCAAGCACAGATCTAGTCACCTGTTTACATTTTACAGAACTCCAGTGTATTACATTACCGGTGATTTTGAACTGAGTGGTCGACAAAGTCTCTGTGGCTCGGCCTGTTGTAGACTCATTTGCAAGTATTTCTACATATCCATTCTGGGAGGACAAATCTTTGTTGTTTGCAAAAGATCCGTCGAAAAAGACAAAAAATGTAGCCGAGCTCAAGTCCAGGGATTTAAAATGGATGCCTCGGTCCTTATTGTCCATCTGCCACTTAAGCCGTTTGTTAAAAGCCTTAATATCCTCTTCAGATGGTTATTTATTCTGGGCAGCAGTAGAAAGGTCAAATTCTGCTTCCAGTTGGCAAACACTGGCAATTTCGCACTCCATGCTCGTTGTTCCATGTATTCATGACTGGCTGGGAGAGACCTCGGGTCAACGAGTTGTATTTGATCACCTTGATTCTTCTGCTTAAGAGTGATACCACCATTGAATTTGAGTGGGTGATCTTTGGACAATGTTCTTAGGGGTTTTGCGTCAAATGGCAGCAGTTTATTCTCCTTCTCAGCAAATGCTCTGTCTGCGACAAATGAGGTGTCATCAGTTTGCCTTCCTAAGTGTTGTGATCCTAGTCTGCGTAAGGAAGCAAGGGCTTCATTGGCAAGACTCAGTGATAAAACAACATGACTTTATTTATGCAAGCTCATATTAATGCATGACTCAAATGAGAGTCGTGCTAATTATCAGGAGCTTTAGGATCAAACAATGTCGATATGCATTACATGAGTACATTAGACAATCAGTTGACATGGCTGTAGAGTAATCATACATGTATATTATCAGCTCCATTTACTTCTTAGGAAGACTATTGTTGTGCTCAGCTAAGGTAGCCCTGGCAGGTAGCGCATGGAGGGTGAGTGTGTCATCAACGTACCTCAGGCATAGACAACTCACATGACATGTTTGGCGCATTTGTTCAGGCAAGGCACACTGCATGAGTAAGCATGGTGGGCATATGATTCGCTGGTAAGCAAGCCCATGGGGTATAAAAGGGGAGTATTTCCCACTGTAAATTAGAATATACATCCATAGAGTCATCTACAATTTACTCACGATAAAACATCATATCTCAGCCGTCAAACGCAAGTGTACGTTCCCCATTTCATATACCAAGTAAAACAACTATGCGTTCATCTATAGATATCCATTTTATACTCAGATAGTCTAAATACAATCGCCGACCACCAAGAACATCATTCCACATTCTTCTTTACACATACTATCCTACCACCATACTTATCCATCTGACCTCGTAATAATATCAGGTTATGAGCCCGAGCTCTTCCAGAACCAACGAAGATAAGCACACAATGGGTAAGGACTACACATTTGTTGTTCTCTGCGACGATGACTCATTTAGCAGATGGGATTCATGCCTACAAGCTAGACTTGCAAAAAGGCGAGTACTTGGTCATGTTTATCATGATATAGAAGAGATTGGCCCAAGTTTGAAACCAGAACAACCAGTGAAGAAAGACCAGGAATCTTTAGACGATTGGGACAAAAGATGGAAAAACTATCGTCAAGCCGTCTCAGAATGGAAGCTGGAAGAAGTCGAGGCAAAGAACATTATACTTGAGCGACTAAGAAAAAAGATATGGCCTCAAAATCATCAAAGAATGACTGCTAAAGAGCTATATGACAGTGTTTCATGCACACAAAAGGAGTCTGCAACTGCACCTTACATAGCCGCCCTACATGAATTCTTAAATTATAAATTTACAACAACAATTGAGGATTATTGTACGAATTTTACGACCCTGTATCAAAGTGTCAACAACTCAGCTGAGTCTATGAATGGCACTGCAGATTCACCGAGGTTCAAAATTCACGAAACAACAGCGGCCGGAATATTTCTCCTCGGGACGATCGAAGTTGAATGGCTCAGCATATGGCGTGACACAAAGGCTATCAGTACTAATGATCAACCTGTAGACTTAAACACGATGATATCCTCGCTGAGAACAGTCGGTGCCAATCGGAAGCTAACGTCTCAAAGTTATCCCCCAGCTGTCGTAATGGCTGCAAGCGGTTCCCACACAACGGACCCAGAAGCTTGGTGTAAGAAATGTAGACACAAGCATCAGAATAAAGATTGTTTCAGAAAGCATCCAGAGTTAAGAACTCGCAATAAGGGAAAGGCAATGGTTATGTCCGGGGTAGAACTTGATGAAGATTCAAGTAATAACAGCGAAACCGATACAGATACTAACGAGGTAGCATTGTACTCTCGTCAAAATAAAAACACTTTCATGTATGATTCGGTGTGACGGGCTAGGACTTTCGGTCAGTGCACGGAAGCAATGCCATAATTAAATGTTTATATTTTCTATGCAGTTCAGGAGCGAGCAGCTACAGCGCTTTATGACTACTAAAGCTATTCCAGATCCCTTAGCCCTACATGTGACGAAACAAGGATGGGCCCTGTAGTTATACACAGCCCAGCAAGAACCCAGCCGGGCCTAGCCCGTAACATTACCCCCTCTCAAAGCACTTTGTTTTTTTTTTTTCTTTACGTGGCTTATGACGACCCTGCCTTGCTCCTTCATCTTCTCCAACCCCGTCTGCCGTTCCGTACTTCGCTTCAAACTCATCCAAGGCTTTCACATTTTCAAGTTCCGAACGATCCTCCCAGTTAAGTTCGGCAAACCCCTTCCACTTGACCAACAATTGTCTTGTCCAACCCCGACCTCGCCGAATACGCTCTGCCCGTAAAATTCGCTCAACAATTTGTTAGGGATGAGCGCCGGACTTTTCAGAATGCACGGCTGTAGGCAGTAAATTGTCTTGCTCTTGAGATGGTAAGGGGTCCTCCCTAGCTCTGCGTAATAACTCAACGTGGAAGCGCGGCCAGATTTTCGTAGGTACGTCCAATTCCACCACATGTGGAGAAATTATTCTTGTAACCGAGTATTTGGCATTTACCCATGCTAGCTTTTTCTTTGGTTGCGGAGTTTGAACGTTCCTAAGGTTGAGCCACACTTTATCTCCGACATGGAAAACAGGTGCTGGACTTCTCTTTTTGTTAGATTGGTCTTCCATAATCTGTTGAGCTGCCGCCATTGCAGCCGCTGCGTACTCTTGAGCTTCCGTTATTCTTACCATGAACCTTTCCGCTCGCTTTGCTGGAGCTGATTGTACCTGCTCACTAGATACTTGCTGTACCGGCTCTACGTGATAGCCATGCTCGAGGAAAAATGGACTTAATCCCGTGCTTGAGTTGTCTCGGTTATTTATAGCAAGTGGCGCCGATGGTAGCATCGATGACCATTCTAATTGTGCGAAGGAAAAGAATGCTCGCATATATGATAGGACCTCTTGGTTCATTCTTTCTGTGGCGCCATCTGTTTCGGGATGGAAAGCGGTTGAGAGTCGCTGCTCGATTTTTGCAAGCTTACAGAGGTGTTTCCAGAGGTCTCCCACCCAATTAGATCCTCGATCTGACGTCAGCGCTCCAGGAAATCCATGAAAACGGTAGTGACATTGTAAGAAACGTTCTGCACATTCCTCTGCATTCATAGTCTGCATGGCTTCGAGGGTGACACATTTTAGGAGGCGATCCGTAATTACCATTAGATATCTCGAGTCACCCTTTTCTTTTGCCAGTAGATTGGTCATGAAATCTATAGAAAGCTCGCTATGAAACCTGTCCGGGACTGGTAAGGGGAGCAACAACCCTTGTCTTTTAGATCTCCACACGTGCGATCGACCACATACATCGCAGTTTCGGCAGAATTTTCGTACCATTGTACTCATGTTTGGCCAATAAAAAGAGCGCGAAAGTATTGCGATAGTATTGTTTCGCCCAGGATGACCTGTGAGGTGTGAGTCGTGTGTTTTCTGAATCAATGCGGTTCTTAAAGGCTCCCAGTCTGGAATCCATAGTCGTTTTCTAAAACAGAGTGCCCCCCGGGTATCTAGTTCGCACTCCGAACGTGAGACCTTAAGCTGTAAGGATGTAGGAAATTGGTCTTCATCTTTCCATAAAGGTTTGTATATTTGTGTGAAAGTTGTTTCATCGTGCTTTACTCCTCTATCCCAGAGCTCTTGCAACTCTTTTTCTTCAAATAAATAACTTCCTTTTGGTATCTGATTTTCTACCAATGCTACCATAATTTGCTCATGCTTTCGTTCCTTAGATAACCATGTTTCTTTAAGCAATGTAAACTCCCTCTCTTTCAGACGCGGATCCTTGGATGACTTTGGCACGTCTTGAGGCCTACGTGATAGTGCATCAGGTCGCTCACTTTGCTTTCCCGCTCGAAATTTCAGCCTAAAGTTGAACTGGGATAAAAGCTGTGACCATCTTACTTGGCGCTCGGATAGCTTACGCGTAGTCATAAAATACTTTAGATTTTTATGGTCTGTGAGTATGATAAAAGGGTCCTTCAGACCCAATAGCTCACTCCTCCAGTCATTAAGGCATCTTATGATGGAAAGCAGCTCTTTGTCGTGAATATCGTAGTTGCATTCTGCCGGCGACAATTTCTTCGAGTAGTAAGCTACTGGTTGCAATTTTCCTGGAGTCTTAAATTGGGAAAGGCATCCTCTGGTTGCCCATCCCGATGCATCTGTCTCCAAGACGGTCTCATGATCTCCATCCCACATTGCTAGTATTGGGGCTGTTATGAATTTTGACTTGAGCTTGTCGAATGCTTCCTGATGCTCGTTTCTCCACCTAAACGGGGTTCCCTTCTTAGTTAAAGCTTGCAAAGGGGCTGAAAGTTGTGCAAAGTTCTGAATAAAACTCCAATAGAAATTTGCAAACCCTAGAAAGCTTCGCACGCCCCTTAAGTCAGTTGGAGCTTCCCAAGATGCTATTGCCCTT
Organism: Blumeria hordei DH14; assembly: GCA_900239735.1. Classification (NCBI taxonomy): domain Eukaryota; kingdom Fungi; phylum Ascomycota; class Leotiomycetes; order Helotiales; family Erysiphaceae; genus Blumeria; species Blumeria hordei. The sequence goes on along the minus strand of OENG01000025.1, from coordinate 963,064 downwards.
ATTTTTTCTGGATCCACTTTAATCCCTTCGTCCACATTGATTATGAATCCCAAGTATTTTATCTCTTTCTTTGCGAAAGCTGATTTTAATGGGTCAAGCTTTAGATCTGCCTTAGAAAGTCGGTTTAAAACCTGGTTAACCTTTTCCCAGTGGTCCTCAAGATCCCCATCAGTGAAGATAACTACATCATCGACGTATGCCGAACAGGTAACGCCCAGTAGGTCCCCCAACTCCTTATTAATCTATCTTTGGAATGCTGCCGGTGCGCCTGCTAATCCAAACGGGGTCACTAACATTCAAACGAGCCGAATCTAGTTCTGAACGCTGTCTTCCACTCGTCCCCTTCAGCCATGCGCAATCAATGAAACGCCAAACAAACGTCAACTTTTGATAACCACTTAGCATTTGACAGCATCTGGATTGTTTCCCGAGTTAGAGGTAATGGATATCGATCCCGCTCAGATATGGCATTTAGCGCACGGTAATCGACGCAAAATCTGAGGCCACCTCCAGGTTTTTTGATAAATAAAACCGGTGCTCCTCCAGGAGAACTACTAGCTCTTATCCAATTTTTATCGATTAATTCGGTTAAAGTTTTTCTCAGGACTAACAGTTCTTCCCGCGACATTCCGTATAGGGGTCCCCATGGCACTTCTTTATCTCGACCCTGTTGTGCTGGCTCGGTTGAGTTGTTAGGAGACAGGGGAACGGAGGATGGGCTGCTGTATTAGGAAAGGGTGGAAAATACAGGCTGGTGCACAGACGCTGTTCATGTACTTTACAATCTCTTCACCTGCGGAGTTTAGTGAATAAAATCTATCCAAATAATATCATACTTCACATCATCCATTAGATGATATTATCAATTGTCGGGATGCACATCTAGCATCACCTTCATAGATCACCATTGTCAGTAAGAGTTCACATTTGATACCTACTGACACCCATTTGGCCATAGTGATACGCACTCAGTGTCCATCGTGCCATCACCCAGCGTGAGCCCGCCATCTCCGCAACTCACCATTGCACATGAGCCCGTGCCACTCCACCGAAGGACAGCAGAGTCATTTAATTGCCATATACCTCACAGCTCATAACCACAACAGACCCTGATCATCCTTATATAGCTTAACCTTGGTGTCTACTCCGGGTCTATGAGGGGGAAGTGTACTACCATTCATGACTCCATTGTCTAGAAATAGCTTTGTATATTTTCTAATCTCCATTGGTAGGATTTTCTTTATTTCATCATAGGAGCTAACCTTCTTAGCTTCCAAAGCTCGTGTGATATCGTGCATAGAGACGGCCCCGACGATAGGTCCATCTATCTTGCCCCTCTGCCGAGCCATTTTGAGGAAGTCTCCTTCTGATACTTGGACTACCTGTTCGATTTGAACGTGAGAAATTCGGTCCCTAATACTAGCTGGTGATGTTTCTTCGTACCAACTCTCAAGGAGTCTAATCTGGCGGTAGTTCCACAGGGTACAAAATAAGATCATAATTGGAATGGGGATCATACGACAATAACTTAGGCTGAGGTGTCACTGAGAGGAGTGAAGGAGACAAAAGAAGTGAGGCAGTGTAATGGTCTTCCCAAAGAAGAGATGAAGTTAAAAGAAGAAGCGTATATATTTTTCAGAAGACGTTGCGTGAGGGCTGAATATTCTAATACTAACTCTCTTATATACATAGCCCAATCCAGTTAACCATCACACTTTCCATAATATCATGAGTTTCATGATGTCATAATTTCGGTGATATCATACTCTCAGTGACTTAAGAATATTGCATGCAATTGATTAATTGACGTCATAAACACCCAAGTAAGATTATTCCGATCTAGATGATGTCATGACAGGGAGAATTCTAGAGTATTAATCGACGAAGATATGACGTACGAAGATAGTACATCTTCGCTCCTACCTTCAATACTTCATCATGATGGTTTAGTCTGTGAAACCAACCGCTCGCCCAAACTACCATTCCATGTTTTCTACTTCCAATACGCAATATTTTTCGCCTTGCTGAGTAAATTACATCGTTATACTCCATCCATGGCTTACCTAATATCAAAGGATACACTAAATTCGGCATAACGTAACCCCAAAGTTGCTCTTGTCTGCCATCTATGTCCAACTTAATCCGCGCAATCCGCGAGATTTTATTTGCTTTGGTTCCGTCTGCTAACCGCAAATGACGCGGGGAAATGCTTTCGGAATACAAATCATGTTTGCGCACAAGGTTCTCATCGATTACAGAAAAACAAAGACAGCCAGTATCAACCATAGCTTTGATAAAGAATGACCCATTAATCAAACCATCTATTAATAATGGTGGGCTATTTAATTTTTCTAAGTTTTTCTGAGCCGTGCCAATTCTCGACGGTTCCTTGTCTCCACACCTGAGTGCGACTTTACTCAGGGTTCTTCGTTTCCCGACACGCAGCTTTCAAAGTCCTCTTGATCCAGCTCTGCTGAAATGACACCTGCTCCCGGACGCTTAGCTGGTCGGTATTTCGGACATCGCCTTCCCATATGCCCCATCTTTTCACACCGGACGCAGACTCCCTTGACAAGTAGTTTGTTAAATGCTTCTTTGCTACGCCAAGGAGGTCTAGGCCTATCATCATTGCTACTAGTATCTTTGTCAGCCTGACCCTGCTGCTTCGAATTTTTCCTTAGTGACTTCAACTCGTGTAAGGCGGCAGCCAACAGTGCGTTAGTTCCAGTCATCACCGTATCACCCTGCTCATCTACTTCTGCCTTCGTTTCCTCGGAAAATTTTTGAGTGCTACCGCTTTTTGGCGTCCCTAGCTGAGTTTCCGTCCGAGTCGCATTCTTTGATCGGTATTCTGCCAGTGCTTCCAACTTAGCTGCTACCTCGCTCACTTTTGTCACCCACAACTTATAATTAATTAGTGGAGGAAGACCAACAGATACTAGAGCACGGCGTAAGCGCACATTCAAAGACAAATTCAACTGTATTGTTTTTCCTGATACAGTGAAGTGATCCTTGCACAAAGCAATCCGGTATTCGAAGTCTTTGAGGAAGTCCTGAAATAGCTGGTTATACCCCTGTTCCATGCGCTGGACCATCTCTACAGCAGCCTGGCACGCCTGATTATCTTGAAATTGCAAGCAAAGATGATTAATAAAATCTCGCCAATCAAATTGTTTATTGTCCACAGCATCTTTAAACCAAGCAGCGACCCGCGGCTGTTTGTCTTCTGGGAGGGTGTCTATGATGTCTAAGCAAATTGTGCTGGCATCTATTCCGAGCGCTGCTTCCCTTTCTATCCTTACCATCACTCGTTGAATATAGAATTCAAAGTCTTCTTGTCTACCGTTCCACTTTGGTAACACCGCTCGTGGCATTGATATAATTTGACTTCCGCCTGTGGATAACATTGGGGCACCCTTTCCTTTGGTGCTCGCTGGATCTTGTGCAGATTCCCGGACGCGTGCCTCTTTCCATAACCTCAGCATTTCTTGGCGTTCAGACTCAGAGATTTCAGCCCATGGATCAGTAACTGTTGACCCTTCCATTGTTAGGTCGCCTTCGTGCTGGCCTGAGCTCGGCATGTGTGTCTCCACGTTAGTGTATTGAAGGTCGTTGAGTTCTGAGGCACTGAAGAAGGAGTCGTCAGCGGAATCTGTAGAAGAGCTAGAGTCGCTTCCAGGTACTCCGATTCTCATTAACTGGAGTAAGTACTAAAGTCGTAAAGCTTTTCTCCGGGCTACACCCCACGGAGAGATTTTAAAAAGAATTAGGATAGAAAATATATGTGACGGGCTAGGACTTTCGGTCAGTGCACGGAAGCAATGCCATAATTAAATGTTTATATTTTCTATGCAGTTCAGGAGCGAGCAGGTACAGCGCTTTATGACTACTAAAGCTATTCCAAATCCCTTAGCCTTACATGTGACGAAACAAGGATGGGCCCTGTAGTTATACACAGCCCAGCCAGAATCCAGCCGGGCCTAGCCCGTAACATTTGGGTGCATCACACCATTTTGTCTCAGTGAAGAGTGCATTTAATGGCCTGCAGAAACGTTCTAGCCCATTCCAGTTTGATCAAGCAGTAGGAACCACCTCACTTACGTATCAGGGTAACGCCGTTATTAAAATTGGAAACTTGACCTTAAGACTACGAAACTGTCTCTACTCACCTGCTTCTTTCACCAATATCATCTCAGCAGGAAGGCTACAATGACTCGCGGGTATCTACCCCAACTATGAAAAAGGAATTCTCGTTCAGCGTCGTCAGAATAAGCCTGACTTGCCAGTAGCAAATCTCGTTTGTAAGAAAGATGTTTACTACATCAATCCACTTGGGAAAACTGGGGGAGTGAGTGAGAAAAATGATTGCGGCGCCAGATGTAGCTAGAATACCCAAAGCAACTAATTGTCACAGACCGGGTTTCCCACGAGGAAAACGGCCTTCTTGTTACTATCAATGTGTCCTAGGATAATACTGAGATGCTACGTTAATCTGGTCAACCAAGTCAGGAGCTTCCCTAGTAACATAGTCAATGCATTACAATGGTTGCAATGTTGTGATAGCAATAGTTACTAATCAACATAGTAATCAGTTGCTATGTGTTGGAAATATCGCGCAATGAAATGGGCGCAATATTCATGGAACGAAAGTAGAAGTTGACTAAAAGAGTGTCATGTTCGGATTACAGCTAAAAGTATGGAAAGTGTGCGCTACAAGTACAAGTGTAAGCGACACGTAGCCTAAGCCACACCATAAACGAGTGTGGCGCCATCTAGGCATAGAAAACCCCCCAATAACCTCCTTATGCCCACGCCATACAGCCGCTCGTATATCTAATAGGCAGCCTGAAGCGCTACCATATTACCCATTCCAACCTCTTAAACACACACAAGATCGTGTCGGGAACCTAGACGAAATGGAGGGCCCATACGTCCACAACACTCCGTGTCTCCATTTCCAACACTATGTTATTGCTGTAGACTATCATACCCCTGATTGTAGTAGCCGGTCTTGAGTACTTAAGGAATGTTTAGGACTGGATTTGTTCTGTAGCTTTTTGTCTTGTAATTATTCTAGACTTTAGATTGATCCGATTATAGCGTTACCTTATATCCCGACTCCGTCCCGTTCCGCCTCCGTCTTGTCTCGCCTTCGTCCCGTTCCGATCACATCCTGTTCCGATTACATCCTTTCCCAAGTATATCTGTTCCGACTCCGATCCGTTCCGACCCGTGTCCTCTGATCTAGCCAACGAGCCTGACACTAATACTCAGAGATGGTATCAACAACTAAGTCACACAGGCCATAGTATTTTGAACAAAACGGCAGAGCTTGCTATAGGATTAGAAGGGTTTGATACTAGTGACCTCAGCACATGTGAGACATGTCATCTCAGCAAGGCACAACGCTACGTCTCACGCGAACCAAGGCCCACTCCAAACGAACCTCTCGATGAGGTATTTGTTGACACAGTAGGTAAACTACCAATTTCAGTCAATGGCAGCCTATATGCAGTAATAATCACTGACGATAAGACACGCATGCGTTGGGCATTAACTACAAGCTCCAAAGATCTAATCGCCGAAACACTTGTTCAATGGGTGGAATCTATGCATCACCAATTTGGCAAAAGGATTCGTACAGTTTTCAGGGACGGAGGGTCTGAGTTTTCCAAAACGAAAACTTTTTGTGAAGAGATAGGCATATGTATAGACATTTCAGCGCCATATACCTCTCAGGGAGTTGTGTTATCAATGTTCCTTAGGGTACGAGTGGTGGGGTCTTTGGAAGAATGAATAATTCTGTGGTGATGAAATATGGTGAGAACGTGAGTTACAATGTGCAAAGGACAGCGGTCTTCCTAAAGAAGAGATGTATTTATGAGTGTAAGGTATAAGTGTAATCAGAAGACGTTGCGTGAAGAAGAATACTTCTCCACGCCGAGTATTTATATACATAAAATAACCAGATAACCAAATAGCACATTATCTCAATCCCGAACGATCTACTACACAGCACTTTGTAAAACTAGCCTATGTTTCGAGTCCTCCCTCCTTGGTTTAGAAGTTTGTTACACAACTCGTTGTGTTTTAGCCTAGAACTCCACATGAAGTATCATCTTAGGCTTTGCCACAATGATCCATGAAAGTAGCTCCCCTTTTGAGACGCGAGCTCCTGCGAGCTGGATTATTTGGATTGATTTTGAGGGGGCCCGATTTATTTGGATAGTGTTGATGAAAACTCTCAATGGCAGCTGTGTCATCGAGGTTAATGGCTGGTTCCCACGTCGGATCGTTTTCACCCACCCATTTTACTAAATATTGTAATCCATCACGTTTTGTGGTTCGCGAGTCGTATATTTCCTCGACTTCAAACTCCTCTTCTTCATTGACAATGATTGGCGGCGGGGGTGACTGAAATTGACCAGGAACGGGATCATGCGGCGCAGGTTCCATGAGAGAAACATGAAAGACTGGATGTATTTTAATTGATTTAGGCAGGTTTAGACGATATGCATAAGGGGATATTATTTTATTAACCCGAAATGGACCTAGTTTTTTCCAGTCTAGTTTTCGAGAATTCCGCGTGGTTCTTATATTTTTTGCAGAGAGGAAGACATAGTCACCGACCTGGTAATTAGGTGCAGGTTTTTTCTCCTTATTCGCGGCTTGCTCTTGCTGATCTTGTGCTGATCTTGTGTTAGTTCGCAAGAAATTGTGTATGTCTCTCATTTTAAGAGCAAATTTTTTGGCATCATGACTACGGGGCGCTTTAGTATAGGGTTGTGACGGTCTTAAAGTGGCGTTTTATTCAAACTGAACTCAGAGCTAGATACAAATGAAAATCTTAAAGTAACGAGAAGAGACATGACTGAAAGCCGCCTATTTATTTACAAGACTATGATCTCGTTCCCTCATTTCATACCATTCTCAAAATAGATCATGACCTGTCCTCCGACAAACACCAGCATCTCCGTCTATTTTAATTTAGCTTCACTTTAATGTTAGCAATTTTAGTTATTAAAATAGTTATGATGCATGTGGCTTAGATGACTCACGACTGGTGTTCGAGTCGTCCTGTCTGCAATCTAAATTTGTCATTTAAGAATAGATTTGCATGAACTGAGCCAAGGCCTATACTTGGGTCTATTGAGTCGTGGAGGGGTTCATGCCATGTATGGTGTTTAACATGGTTGGAAGAGTTCAAGCCTTATTTGTTAGGCAGCAGCCTAATGATAACCATGTATGAGCCTGTGACAAGGGTTTGATTGTAACTGTAAATCGGGGGTGGAAACCGTAGTTGCTCATGAACGGGGTTGCTTGGGTGGAGGCGGAAACATGGTTGTTTGCGGCAAATTCTGCCATTGGTAGCCACTTGACCCAATCGTCCTGTTGATATGACACATAGCTACGTAGGTACTGCTCCATTACTGCGTTAAACCTTTCAGTCTGGCCATCAGTTTGTGGATGGAATGCAGTAGACATTCTCGGCTTGATACATAGATTTTCGCATAATTCTTTCCAGAATTTGGCAGTAAATTGTGTCCCGCGATCCGAAGTGATATGTGTTGGCAGACCATGAAGTTTCCAAATATTTTGCAGGTATAATCGAGCGACATCTTGAGAATTTGTGGTGGTATGGCAGGGTATTAAATGACGTAATTTTGTCAGTCTGTCAACTACAACCATGATTGCGTCATATCCATCACTTACAGGTAATCCAGTAACAAAGTCCATAGATACTTCTTGCCATGGCTGTTGGGCGATAGGTAGTGGTTGAAGGACTCCAAATTTTCTGTGGTTACTAGGCTTACTTCTCTGGCAAGTATGGCAGTTGCAAACGTAACGCGCGATGTATTTTCGCATCAATGGCCAGTAGTAGTCTCGGCTGACAAGCTCAAAGGTTTTTTCGCGACCGGGGTGTCCAGCCGAGGGGTCATTGTGGTATTGTTTGAGGATGTGGAGTTTGATTGGGTCGTACTGTGGCACGTACCACCTACCCCTGTAGACAAGCTTATTTTCAAACTCGCTGCAATCTGCTAGCGATATATCATTCGATTGCTTGACATTATTTCGTATCAGACCTAGAATTTTACCAGGGAATGGGTCGTTTTCATATCCTTTATTAAATAAATTTTGCCATTCTGGAGAATTTTTGGGCGCTGTAAGTACTGACAAAGTTGCAGAGATAGCCAAATGTCTATCCAAATTTTCTCTTTTCAGGACAGTTTGACTTTGGTGGAGCCTTCTTTCATCGTTCTCGGCCGGAAAATCGTGTGATCTTCTAGTAAGTGCATCTGGTTTCCCTCCTTGCCTTCCTGGCCGGTATTTAATAACAAAATTAAAGCGTGAGAGATATTCAGCCCAACGCGCTTGTCTACGATTTAGTTGTTTGGAGCTCATAAAGTATTCTAGATTTTTATGATCCGACATCACTACAATTTGATGAGCGGCACCCTCAAGTTCCGGTCGCCATTCTTCGAACGAACGGATGATTGCCAGAAGTTCTTTGTCATAAATTTCATAGTTACATTCAGCCGGTGAATGTTTTTTCGACAAATAAGCTATTGGACGAAGGATACCTTTATCGTCGCGTTGAGAGAGAACTCCAGCAGAGACATAGTCCGAAGCATCAGTTTCAACTGTAATTTGCCTTTCCGGGTCAAAATGGGCTAATATAGGTGCTGTCGTAAAAGCATTTTTTAGGGCTTCAAATGCACCTTCTGTTTCAGTATTCCAGACAAAGGGGGCGTTTTTACGTGTCAGTTGAGTAAGGGGGAATGCCAATGTTGAAAATCCGTGGACAAAACGTCGATAGAAATGGCAAATTTACCTTCGAACCAAACCTCCATCCTCAATAAAGAAAACAATAAATATTTCGCAAAGCAACTTAACTGCTTGATGCAAAACAAATCGTTCTCTAATGTTACCCAACTGACCGGACACAATACCTACGAGTCATGGGCCACAACAATGGAGGCAATCTGGAAAGGTTAAAAGATCTATGAACTCCTTATTGATGACAAGAAACCAAAGGAAGATGCTTGCCTTGAAGAGCAGGAAGCATTCAGCGTATTGTCAACTATGGCTATTAATATATATACCATTGTGATATGTCCGAGTATAGTCAGAAAATTTCTCAAGTTACAAGACCCTCACAAAACGCGCGATTTTTTGATTACCAAGTATCATTGGACCAATAATTTCACATTAGTCCATCAGCTAGGATCATAAATGTCGCTTTCGAGCACATTAGATCCCAGTGGCACAATGTTATCTTTCATAGACGTGTATGAGAATGAATACTTCCGGACTGCTTCTTCAGCCCGCAAATCCTCCAGCCTCAGCTGTCAAAAGATTTTAGATTTATTAGATGATAATGAGATAAAAAGAGATTTGATACTGGCATTCATGAGTCGAAATCATAAGAATACTGTTGACAACTTGGTAACAAAGGATAATCTATCCTATACCAAAGTAAAGCAGTGTCTTCTTGACGTTGATCATGAGTTACCCCTACAATCCTCTACTCATACAGCTCACGTCACACAGTTTAAGAAATTTAAACACGACACTTCAAGAACAGCCAGACCTTGAAAGGTAGCTAAACCTAGACATCCTGAAGACTCTACAGCCAAACAATGTTCCTTTTGTAAAAGACATTTTCCGCTTGAATATAAAGGCCATGTATGGAATACTTGTGTCAGACTGCGTGAAAGAAATAATTGACTTAACAATATCCATGAACGAGCAAATATCTCTGCCAATGGACCTCAAGAAGTTACTCATCATCCTTTCTATTTTGATACCTGTGCAACAGCTCAAATGTGTCCTTACCCAGGAAGATTCGAACAAATTTCAACTTGCTCCGGTCATGTAATGTCAAGCTCAAATGAAAAAATATCGGTCGAGGGGAAAGGAACTGTATTTATAAACTGTATACTATCAAATGAAAATATTTCTACATTTAGAATTGATGATGTGCTATATGTGCCCAAGCTACCCTTGCCATTATTTTCTTGGAAGAAAGCCAGATCCAAGGGATATATGCTCCAAGATGATGGTACCACAATGAAGATAAATAAAAATAATAAAACATGGTTGGAAGCTTATTACAATGGTCCATTACCCGTGATCAAGGAAATGGCCAATAGTTATGAAACTGCATGCTCTACCTTTCAATTTTGGCATGAGGCTCTCTGTCATTCAGCGCCTTCAATGATGTCTAAGACAGATAAGCTCACACAGAACTCAGGTGTCATCCCAAATACACCAACAAACTTTTACTGTGACGCCTGTATGTCTTCCAAATCAGTACATTAATAACATTCTCCATCAATCTTTAGAACAAAACTCAAGCGCGAATATATTCATTCAGATCTTGCAGGGCCGTTCTCTGTTCCGTCGTATGGCAACGCTTCATACTACATTAGTTTCATCAATGATGCAACACAATGTGCAACTATCCGATCCCTAAAATATAAATCTTGTTGAAATTGGTGCTTCCAACTATGGTAAAGACAGGGATGTGTAGAATACACGTCACTAATCTCCCATTAATTGTGAGGTTAGTATTAATGCGCTTTGACACAAATATCAGCCACTAGATTTTATTATTACAAAATATAGATTATATAGCACTCTGTGTTCCAGTGGGAGTGATTAACAACTCTCCACGACAGATTTACAGATTCCTCTATTTTCCCACTCGCTTCACTAAGTGATATAATCTGTGCCTAACAGCCACAAGCTTTTCCAAACCAATCCGCTCAACAAATCTGATGTGGCGCAAGCCATTATGAATTTTATTACGGCCTTGGAAACGTAGTACAATTTTGTCAGAGTAGCATGTAGACAGTAAGCAGGACCCAGGGGTCGGAGAGGTGGTATTCAGGCTAAAGGGTGCCATCCTACATTATGCATGAGATAGTTGCATAACCACTCGGCCAAAAGGCCATACCAGAATCATAGAACTACACATTGGTCTAGCTCTGGCACTTGTTCATCCACACGTGTGTATTCAGTTCTGGCTAAGCAAGCAAATCACAGATGAGCCTGCGGAGGTTGGGCACATCTATAGATTATAGGAGGGGTAATGTCAGGATTGCCTTCTGTATAATCTATATATGTGGAGATAACCAAAATCTAGTGTTCTATGATTCTGGTCTGGCCTTTTGGCCGGGTGGTTATGCAACTATCTCATGCATAATGTAGAATGGCACCCTTTAGACTGAATACCACCTCTCCGACCCCTGGGTCCTGCTTACTGTCTACATGCTACTCTGACACATTGCAAAGTTAAGTCTCTTAGTACAGATAACACTGGCAAATATGTCAATGAATCACTGTCCAAATTTCTTGCTCAGAAGGGGATAAGTCATCACTTAATACCTCCCTATTCCCCAGAATCCAATGGTGTAGCCGAAAGGCTTAATAGGACGATTTCTGAAGGAATATGAGCAATGCTGAACACAGTCAAAGATAAACAGTTGTGGGCTGAAGCAGCACAAACATATATTTACACTAAAAATCGTACTACACATGGCTCTATAGATGGGCAGACCCCATATGAAGCTTTCCACAAGAAAAAACCATCCATTTTACACCTTCAACACTTTGGAATAGAATGCTACATGCAAATCCCCATGGCAAAGAGACCATCAGAAAGCAAGCTTCCACCAAGGGCGCAGAAATTTGACTGCTAGTAAGCCGATAGTATCCCTGTAGCCTGTGCTATTCAGCACAGACATATCCTTAGTGTCAGCGCTAAGTTACGCTTGTATTGAAAGTCTGGAACTGCCTATGTTTGAGACGTTAGAAACTAACTTGCACCTGAATAATGGGAGCACGACTGGAGGACAGCTACTAGTGTTTGGAATATTGGAATCATGTATATAAAGGGCATTAGATATAGCATTACATTTGTTCTTCAGTTAATAAAAAAAACTTACCTTTTGACATACAAACGCCCAAGCTTTATATATATCGGAACTGTTACAAGAAAGGTGTGTTTGTTGGATACACTGAAGTTGATCATCACTATCAAATATTTGTTCCTGAAAGTAAACAGATCATTATATCAGCAGATGTGAAATTCTACCTCATAAAGTTGATAAGTCTATCCCAGAGAAGTCCTCTGATGTTTACCTGCATTTCATGAGTCAACCAAACTTAGCAACCTGTTATGGCTAGGCATCCTTGAGGCAAGTTCAAGGATAAGGTTCTAAGGAAAAGGTTCAAGGACAAGGGTTATGGAGAAGGTTCTCGGGAAACGGATCTCGGGGAAGGTTCAATAACTAAGTTTCCGGGAAGCTCGGAAAGCTAGAGTTAGAGGGGCTGGAGTCATAACCTAATAATCCCAAAGCCTCAGTTGAAATTTGTTGCAATTTCCGAGTAAGATGAGCAGAAAGTAAAGCTCAAAGAATATTGTTTCCATTAAAGTTCTAAGTTACATGTAAGACGCGAATTTATGTGCGCATATCCTAGAGTTAAAGTGGGTATGCGAACAACAATTATTACAGTAAAAAGTCTTCACCACAGCTGACCACAAAACCATTGTGCGGGGAATAAAGCAGTGCCGGCCCTGCACCATCAACGCCATCCTATTTGTCGCAAAGTGAACATAACCATGTCTCTCACTGCATTTGCACCTAGTATCATATTACCCCGCACATGCAAATGCATGAGAGAAAATCTCAACAGCAAAAAAGAAATTAAAGTATAGAATACAGGATGTATTATGCAGTATGTAGGAAAGTTGTTCATACTTGCAAGGAATGCCAATTATTGTAAGAAATATGGTAAATTCCAACAAAATTCATTACGTAGTCTAGTGTACTTAAGGAAGCTGGAGTTACCACAAAGTAGTTCTCCAGCTTCTCAATCTTATATCTCCATAGTCCGAAAATCGCACTCGTCTTTCTACTCGTCTTGATCTCTCGTCCTACAGTCCCAGCTTCTAGTTCTTCAGTTTTGACCTCCTGGTATCTTGCCAGCTCATTCGACCACCCATCTCCAATCTTAGCAGACGGCGATCTTATCATCATCTGACCCTCGCCGTAACATTTTGAGAAGCTCGAATCAAGATGTCGTCAATGGCGTCAGAGAAAAATGCGGCTTTACCAGCACATCCTGCATGGCAAGTAATTTTTGAAAATTGGGGAACAGTAGTCTCCAACTCCACCGCACTCCAATTCATTCTCCCATCCGAAACCCCTGCGGCAATCAGACACTGCCTGAGTCGAGCTCACATGGCAGGTAAGTCATGTATAGGAAACTCAACGCCGATCGATTTCTCTGGGCTCTACCCAACATCTGTCACGGATTTACAGTCTCAAGTGATTGATCAGGCCGTATGTTTAGGTCAAGGACTAGCGCTTGCGGTAAGCCGACCCACAATACGGCCTGCCCCAGCAAACCCTGTACCTTTGCCGACAGTAAATCTTAGTTCTCCAGATCAGTTTGATGGAACCCGGTCGAAATTCGGAAGTTACGTCACAAAACTACAGCTACAGTTCCGTTCATATCCTAGGGCCTTCAGTACCGATGAGTCGAAAATACTGTATGCCGGCTCATATCTAACTGGAAATGCATACACTTGGTTCGAGCCAAATATAGACCAAACTTCCGGAACTGTCGGATTCACCACTTTCTCAGAGTTCCTGGAGTCTCTCCGTGCAGCCTTTGACGATCCCGACGCCTATGCTACATCGGAACAGCAGATAGAGGCTTTACACCAAGAAACATCATGTGCAGCATACTATGCCAAAATGGTGTCGCTCCTTTCCCAGTTAGGTTGGGCTGAACCTAAAATCCAAATTCATTACTTTCGGAGAGGATTGAAAGATGTTGTTAAAGACGCACTTGTTGGAAAAAATATGCCAACAACCTTTAGCGAATTTGCCTCGGTATGCATTGCTTTGGACAACGAGATTTATGCTCGGAATCAAGAAAAAAAGTCACGCATGCCCTCGAGATCAACCCAGCCAGGAGGCCCAACATTCCTTGCTCCGGCGGGACGATCTAGTCAATTATCCACCCGCAAAGTCTCGAGTGGCGATCCGATGGAATTGGACAACTCAGAGGCGGGTAAGGCAGTGCGCAATGCCTATCGCCGAGCAAACAATTTGTGCTTGTACTGTGGTAAGCCTGGACATAATGTGACGAAATGTTTGCTCCTTACTTCTCGGTCTTCACCAGCTAGAACTCGACTTTCCAACACTGAAGTTATGGAGGCCGAGGTTCTCACATCTGATTTTGTAAAAATACCAAAAAACTAGAAATGCTAGAAAAAATGCGACATTTTCCTAGCAGCCAATTATTTTTAGACTCGTCGTCTGTCCCTCTTCGTGTCGCACTTCCATGTTCAAACAATTTTTCCGCCCTTACCCTAGAAAATCCAGTCTCAGAACCTTTGCTCCCTTCGAAACCATGTTTACTTGAGAACACGTTCCCAGTAATTCACACCTTTGACTTAGGAAATGGAAAGCCTATGACGATTACAGCCACCCTCTCCAGAGAAATTAGCGCGGACACAATGATTGATTCTGGAGCATCTTCTTCTTTCATTGATGAAGCTTTCCTTAGAAAGTATCAATTGACCCCACGTAAAAAGAAATATCCAGAGACAGTCCGAGTAGTTGATGGAAGACAGTCATCTTCGGGCAAGATTACACATGAGATTGACTTGCCTCTTTGCATTGATACACACACTGAGATATTAACCTTCCAAGTTACTCGGATTGCTTGTTACCATGTCATTCTTGGCAAATCATGGCTCTCAAAACACGACCAAGAGATTAAATGGAGCAGCAACATCATTTCTTTCACATCAGTCTTTTGTCGAAACAATTGTCTTGATATCCTTCAGATATCACAAAATATAGACACCTTGCCTTTGCAACAAACCCCTGTGGAATCTTTGCTTCGCACATCTGATTTGCATGAAGTTGTGGATATTGCACCAGTTTCCATTTCAGCCACACGGAAGATGGGTAAAATCTGGAACTGCCAAGTTTTCTAAATTTCAATGGAAGATATCGTAAATTATCCAGATAAGCCTCAAATCTCAAAGGCCGAGGAAGGTAGAAATCTCCGACATCGTATACCTGTGAATTATCATGAATTTCTGTCGGTTTTCTCATCCAAAGACGCAGAAAGGCTTCCCCCCCATCGTTATATTGACCACGAAATTCCAATTGATAAACGTAAAAAGCTAACACTTGGACCTCTATACTCAATGTCAAATTCTGAGCTTGATGCTCTTCGAGACTACTTACGAGAAAACTTAGAGAAAGGATTCATAGATGTAACAGTTGTAAACTGTACTAAGCATGCGCTCGCCTAATCATACTCATCTTGATCTGGTTAGGCTCGGCTGATAATCTTCCGGCCTCGGTACACAGTTTGTATGATAATTTCATGTACATAGAACTTTCTCTCTTTAGATTAAATATAGCTCATGATTCAGACCCAACTATATCATTCTTAGCTTTCCTCTGACATTATATTTAATCTCACTAACACTTACAAACTCTCATCGGAAATCTAACAGTATCGAGAAACAGTTATATCGAAACGAAGGAACGAACAGACAGCGTAACAAAACGAAACGAAGCAAAGAATAAAATATTGCACCAAAGTTTAATCAAGATGAGTGACCGAGGCCATAGTTCAAATCAACCTTTACAACCAGATGGATTGGCTGTAAATTATATTCGTACATTGCAGGAACTCACTACTTCACTCCAAAGAACTCAGGAAGAGCAAGCGGGGATACGAACGGTTTTAGAAAATCTCATTGCAAAGTCTGCCATCAATCAAACTCAATCAGATTCTTCATCACAATCAGCTGCCAAAATAGATCTAGTAGAGTTCACTGGTGCAGATAGATCCATATGGCCTACGTGGCAATTACAGGCACATGGCAGAGCTATATCGAGTGGACCAGATCCAATGGTTCAGTTTTATGCTGTATTTAATAAACTTAAAGATACAGCTGCAAAAAATGTCACACCATGGGTATTTCAGAATTTGAAAGCAGGGACAGCAACGTTTGAGGGACTTTTGCAAGAGATGGAAAAACTATATGGTGATCCTGCAGCAAAGACAAAAGCGCTGACAAATTTAAAGTCTATGAAGCAGCAAGAAAGGGAATTGTTTGCAAATTTCTATCCCAAGTTTGAGAAAGAGTTGGCAAATGCAGGGGTTTGTATGGCAGATGCAATAAAAGTTATGTTCTTACGTACGGCTTAAAACTCTCGTTTCCGTGATTGTCTCCCAAAGACCAAGAACTACTCACAGTATGAAGACCTCATTCTTGATCTTCAAACTGCAGCCTCAGCAATGGCAAACGAAGAGGCCCTACACGGAAGAAGAACCACATCACGAGTGCCCACATGGATTCCTGAACCGCCTGCAGCAATCAGTGAGGCTCATACGCCAATGGACTGGATGCCAACCACAAATAATCAAGCTCAAGCGACCAGTGCTCCCAATCAGCGACCTCGTGCACAAAGGGTATCCAGGGAGACTTTACAAGCGAGGCGTGATGCAGGCTGTTGTGTGCGATGTGGAAGTAGTCGTCATTACCAGCGAAATTGTCCATATCTGCCACCAGTAAATGAAAGACTGGGACCCATAAATAACCACAGTGTTGTTAGAAGAGTGGATCCAGCAATGGTAATGGCGGAGCCGGAAATTGATGTGAGAAATTGCGAAGGACTTTCGGAAAACGAGTAGCTCCGCCGCAAAGTCGTGTTGCGGAGCTCCGGAGATTAGATAATTGGAGGAGACAAGAGCCAATTAAAACATTGCAGCAAGAATGGTGTGAGTTTAGAACAAAAATGGAAACACCATCATTCTTGATTGATGCTATTATAAATGAAGTGCAATGTGAAGAAGTTCTTGTTGATAACGGTTGCCAATCTTACGCCAGTGTTAATGATAAATTTATAAGAAAACATAATCCACAGACTGTGAATATCAGAGCCAGAAAAATGGAAGGCTTCATAACAGGAGCTCATTCTACTATTACACAAGCTGCCAAATTTACTGTAGATCTCGCTGGATTTAAAAAAGATATATGGGCATATATTGTGCCATATCAGACCCAGAGCATGATGCTCGGACGTGCCTTTCTTGTACACAATCGAGTTCACGTAAATGAAGCTACCGAAGCTCTAGAGTTTGAAAAGTCAGGTCACATTGTTCCAAATAAGTCACGTCTTTCAAAAGTACAAAGTCGTCCAACATTGATAAGCCCGAAAACCTATGCTGCCTTAATTAAACAACAACAATTATCTCACTCAAGCATCCAGGCATATGCGGTAACGCTTGCAGACATTGATAAAGCTTTGGCGCCAAAAAAGATGTAGACCCAGTAGATTACATGCCCAACTGGTTAGGACCGGAATTTGTGGTGAATTTCCAACCAGAGGAAGCAAACAAGCTCCCTCCTCATAGACCCGAAATTGACCATCATATACCGCTAGAGAAAGATGAGAATGGAGAAGATAAATCCGTGCCTTGGTGTTCAATGTATAATTACTCTCGAGATGAATTGTTAGTACTAAGGAAAACACTGACCGAACTTTTGGAAAAAGATTTTATTCGTGTGAGCAAGTCATCGGCTGGGGCTCCTATACTATTCGTAAAAAAGGCTAATGGCGGTGTGCGTTTTTGCGTTGATTATAGAGCACTTAATGCGATCACTAAAAAAGATCGTTATCCGCTACCGCTGATACGAGAAACTTTGAGGACTCTAAGTGATGCTAAGTGGTTGACGAAACTTGATGTTAGTCAAGCATTTCATCAAATTCGAATATCCAAGGGAGAGGAGTGGAAAACCGCTTTTCGTACAAGGTATGGGCTCTATGAGTGGAATGTGGTCCCCTTTGGACTTACAGGAGCGCCAGCAACATTTCAAAGGTACATCAATTGGCTTCTACGAGAATATCTCGACGACTTCTGCACGGCATACATAGACGACATTTTGATCTATTCAAAGGGTTCCCAGGAAGATCATCGAGATAAAGTCAAGAAGGTACTAAGTATCTTACGAGAAGGTGGCCTCACATTAGATATTACAAAGTGCGAATTCGAAGTACGGTGCACAAAATACCTGGGATACATCATCGATTTAGAACATGGAATCCGCATGGATCCTGAGAAAATTAAAGCTATACGTGAATGGGAGGTTCCAACAACAGTTAAGGGCGTAAGAGGGTTTCTTGGATTTGCTAATTTTTACCGCACGTTTATCAAAGGATATTCCGACCTTGTAGTCCCACTTACACAGCTGACACACAAAGATATTCCTTTTGTATTTGATGAAAAGTGTAAACATGCTTTCGAACGTTTGAAAGAGCTATTTGTACAGGACCCCATTCTAGCGACGTTCGACCCCGATCGCCAGACTGTTCTTGAACCAGATGCATCAAATTGGGCTGTAGGTGGTGTACTATCACAGTATGATGATGAAGGAACTCTTAGACCCGTGGCCTATTTCTCCAAGAAAAACCTCCCGGCCGAATGTAACTATCCAATACATGATAAAGAGCTTCTTGCCATTATCCGATGTCTGGATGAATGGGATGCGGAGCTTCGAAGTATCAAAGATCCGTTCCAAATCCTGACTGACCATCGTAACCTGGAGCATTTTATGAGTACACGACAACTTAACGAGCGACAGGTAAGATGGGCCCAGAAGCTGGCGCGTTATAATTATCTTTTGAAGTATCGTCCAGGAAGAGAGGCAGCACGCCCAGACGCTCTTTCTCGGCGCGAACAGGATATACCAAAAACTGGAGATTCTAGATTGGACGAAAGAACGGCAAAGTTGTTGCCCAACTGGGAGGAGGTAATCAAAGCCTATCCTATTGTGACGGCTCAAATAGGTTCTCCGTTTCCTGATGAAGAATTAACGAAACTCTGGAACCATGCTCTTGAGGTAGATGAGACTTACACGGAAATAAAAAATACAGTCGCTTCTTCAGCAACTCAATGGTCGCCGACACTGAAAATACGAGGTGTAGAACTAAGCCAATGTAGAATTGATGATCAAGGCGCAGTTCGCCGTTCAGGGCGGATTTGGGTACCGAATTACGAACCATTACGAACGAAGATCATTCAAACAGTCCATGATTCACACGCGGTAGGTCATCCAGGGCGCGACACAATGATTGATGTCCTAGGAAGACAGTTCTTTTGGCCAGGGTTTTCGCAGGATATTAAACAATTCACGCGGAACTGTGATGTTTGTGGAAGCGCGACAGTCTGGCGACAAAAGCGTCAAGGCCTATTGAAGCCATTGCCTATTCCGGATCAAATATGGCGATCATTATCAATGGACTTTATAACAGATTTACCAAATGTCGACGGGTATGACACGTGCTTAGTAATTACAGATCGACTCAGTAAAGGCGTTATTTTCGAGCCAGTCAATTCTATGACAGCCGAGGCTACTGCTACAACATTTTTACGGGCTGTTTACCGCCACCATGGCTTACCTAAAGACATTGTCAGCGATCGAGGAACGCAATGGGTTAACGCATTTTGGAAGAAAGTCTGCGAATTGCTAAATATCACACGACGATTAAGTACAGCTTTCCATCCACAAACAGACGGATCTACAGAGCGCATGAACCAGGAACTGCAACATTTCATCCGTGTCTACTGCACATATCAGCAACAAGACTGGAAAGATTTATTAACTGACGCCGAACTCGCCATCAATAATCGCTCTGCAAGCTCAACAAAGGTCAGTCCATTTTTTCTGACTCATGGATTTCATTTAGAGCCTATCGAGCTTGCACAAGACCTCACACAGCCGATAGACGCAGACAACCCCGTCGCTCGAGGCGAGCGCCTAGCTATGAAGCTTAAAAATGCACGCGAGTTCGCCCAAGCAGCTATTGCAGTGGCTCAACAAGATCAAGAAAAATATGCGAATTCTCACAGGTCGCCCGCGCACAGATTTAGCATCGGTGACAAAGTTTGGCTTCACTTGGGAAACATAAAGACAAGCCGACCGTCAAAGAAATTCGATTGGGTACATGCTAAGTATATAATTGTTGAAGCTATAGGCTCCCACGCTTACCGCCTAAATACACCACCAGGTATCCACAATGTATTCCACGTATCCCTTCTACGACCGGTTTCAAATGACCCACTCCCCTCACAATTATTATTGGATATTCAACCACCTGCAATAATTGGCGAAGAAAATCATGAAGAGTGGTAATAAGAAAAAATACTTAAAGTGAGAACAAAACGTATTGGGCGAGGACAAAGAAGGGAGGTACTGGTAAAATGGACAGGATATTTAGCACCTACATGGGAACCAATAAGCAACTTAAAAAATACAGAGGCACTGAATCAGTACGAGAAGACATTTGGACCTATATATGTCCATAACAGTCAAAAAAAAAAAAAAAAAAAAAAATAAGAGAGAAGGTGAGGAGTAATGTAACAGTTGTAAACTGTACTAAGCATGCGCTCGCCTAATCATACTCATCTTGATCTGGTTAGGCTCGGCTGATAATCTTCCGGCCTCGGTACACAGTTTGTATGATAATTTCATGTACATAGAACTTTCTCTCTTTAGATTAAATATAGCTCATGATTCAGACCCAACTATATCATTCTTAGATTTCCTCTGACAATAGAGCCTTCAACATCCTCATTTGCATCTCCCGTGCTTTTTGTCAAAAAACCCGGAGGTGGACTCCGTTTCTGTGTTGATTATCGAGCTCTCAATGCGATAACGGACAAAAATGTCTACCCTTTGCCAAGAATTGATGACTCTCTGCGACAGCTCCTAGATGCCCGCATATTTACACGACTTGATCTAAGGGGAGCGTACAACCAGATTCGTATCAAGCCTGGCGACGAACCAAAGACGGCCTTCCGGACTCGTTATGGGTTATATCAGTATAAAGTTATGCCATTCGGATTAACTAATGCCCCAGCTACTTGTCAACAATTTGTTAACGATGTCTTGAGAGAATATCTCGATATTTTTGTTGTTGTCTACCTGGACAATATCTTAATATATTCTGAAAATCCGGCGCAGCACGAGGAGCACGTACTTAGAGTACTTGGGAAGCTTAGGGATTACGGCCTCTTCTGTAAACCTGAGAAATGTGAGTTCGGTGTAAAATCAACGACATTTTTAGGGTTTGTTGTCTCACCTCGAGGACTTTCGATGGATCCCTCTAAAATACAAACAATTCTGGATTGGGAACCTCCTTCAAACGTTCGGGGCGTACAGTCATTCTTGGGTTTCGCAAATTTTTACCGGAGATTTATTAGGAATTACTCCGAGATTGCCGCCCCGCTTTTCCAGCTTACCCGCAAGGACAGCAAATTCTTGTGGACATCTTCATGTCAGTCAGCTTTCGAAGTCCTAAAATTAGCTTTTACTTCTGAGCCTATACTACGCCACTTCGATCCCTCTCTGCCTACTGTCCTTGAAACAGATGCATCATATAAGGTGATTTCTGCGGTGCTCTCTCAAATTCATACAGGCTCCGACTCGCTTAAGAAATTACATCCAGTTGCATATTTCTCCCAGACCATGACTCCAGCTGAATTTAACTACACAGTGGGGGATAAAGAACTTCTTACAATAGTCGAAAGTGTAAAGGAGTATCGCCAATATGTATGTAATCTTGCTTCGCCCGTCCGAATAATTACAGATCATCAAAATCTGACAGCTCTGAGCACCAAGCGTATTTTGAATGGTAGGCAAGCTCGATGGGCATTAGAGTTGGCGGAAGTCGATTTCCTTTTAGAATTTCGTCCTGGTGTAAAAAATTCGCGAGCTGATGCCCTTACACTCCGGTCTGAGGATGTAGCTCAAGGTGGAAAAACATCACGAGATGACCTAATAATTCCACCTGCTAAAATTTTCAGCCAATCAATTTCTGCGTTGTTTAAAGATACGCCTACTTCTTGTTCGTCGCAGCCTTGTTCTGCTCAATCTCGTTTGTCGCAGCCTTGCCGGTCGCACTCTTGCTCGTCTTTGGAGGCTAAGGGAAAGTTCCCAGCACTCATCTTTGATAACTCTTTTGTTAAGGAGCTTAAAAATTCTCTCGACTCGGATTTGTTTGGCCAAGAAATTATTAAGGCACTCAAATCATCAACTACTCGTCATTCTTGCGTCGATCTAGGTTCATGTCGAGTCAGCGACGAAAAACTCCTTCTCGTCTCGGAATTGATCTATGTACCGGAATTGCTCCGTACAAAAATCATTTCAATCTCTCATGATCACCCTGCCGTGGGTCACCCAGGTAGGGCTAAAACTTTAGAACTCGTCTCGCGTCATTTCTGGTGGCCAAAAATCCGAACCTCAATTGATCAATACATTCGAAATTGTGATACTTGTGCCCGGATCAAACCAGTACGTCACGCTCCGTATGGGTACCTCAAATCCCTCGAAATTCCGCAAAAAAGATGGGAGTCAATATCCTTGGATTTCATAACTGGTCTTCCAATTTCAGCGGGTTTTGATGCGTTACTAGTGGTTGTGGATCAACTTACAAAAATGAGTCACTTTGTGGCCACAAAAACAACTTGTTCAGCCTCGGAATTAGCTATCCTTCTTCGCGATAATATTTTTCGCTTACATGGCCTTCCAGAATCAATAGTGTCTGATCGTGATCCAGTCTTTACCTCCAAACTTTCTCGTGAAATGGCTTCATGCCTTTCAATCAAGCTTCGTTTCAGTAGTGCCTTTCATCCCCAGACCGATGGGCAAACTGAACGGGTCAATGCAATTTTAGAACAATACCTTTGGGCGTATTGTAATTACCAGCAAGATAATTGGCATGATTACCTTTCCATGGCTGAGTTCTCTTATAACAACTCCATTTCTTCCTCAACTAGAGTGTCACCTTTCTTTGCTAACTATGGCTTTAACCCTCGCTACCAGATCCTCGCTCGTTCCACCCCTCACGAAAAGACTTTAGAACTAAGTAAATTTAAACAAAAACTTGAAAAACTCGAAAACTTTATTCGATCCGAGATCCAATACGCCCAGCACGTCTCAGTAGACAGCGCAAATGCAGGCCGTATTCCCCCACCAATCTTCAGGGTAGGAGACAGAGTATGGCTCCTCAGAAAACACATCTCCACAACTAGACCCTCTAATAAACTCGATCATAAACACTTAGGTCCGTTTAAAATACTGAAGAAAATTTCGTCCCATGCATACAAGCTTAAACTTCCATCTAGCATGAAAATTCATCCAGTATTTCATGTTTCGCTCCTGGAGCCTTATGCGATAGATCCGTTGCCAGGACAAGTCAATCCTGCACCTCCGCCAATTATTGTCAATGGAGAATTTGAATATGTGGTAGAAGAAATACTTGATGCAAAACCACGAGGTTCTAGGCCTTTCTTGGTTAAGTACCTGGGCGATCCAATACCAACCTGGGAGCCTTATGAATTCGTGAAAGATCTGGAAGCGCTTGACAAGTTCTACACCCGTTACCCATCCAAACATTACTCTCGCTCGTAGGAACTTCGCTCAGTGAAAGGGGAGAATAGTGTTATGGCTAGGCATCCTTGAGGCAAGTTCAAGGACAAGGGTTAAGGAGAAGGTTCTCGGGAAACGGATCTCGGGGAAGGTTCAATAACTAAGTTTCCGGGAAACTCGGAAAGCTAGAGTTAGAGGGGCTGGAGTCATAACCTAATGATCCCAAAGCCTCAGTTGAAATTCATTACGTAGTCTAGTGTACTTAAGGAAGCTGGAGTTACCACAAAGTAGTTCTCCAGCTTCTCAATCTTATATCTCCATAGTCCGAAAATCGCACTCGTCTTTCTACTCGTCTTGATCTCTCGTCCTACAGTCCCAGCTTCTAGTTCTTCAGTTTTGACCTCCTGGTATCTCGCCAGCTCATTTGACCACCCATCTCCAATCTTAGCAGACGGCGATCTTATCATCATCTGACCCTCGCCGTAACACAACCCCATCACTGATGTTGAACAGTTCGTTGAATTCTCTAAATGTTGAACAAGAACAAAATACTCGAAATATCCATCAAAATCAAGATTCACGTCACGCTGTTCAATCCAATTTAAGAGAGCCATCATCACAAGAACCATCATCAATTCCAGCTACTGTTCAGATTGTACCCCAGCCAACAACAAATTTGTCGAATCAATGCCACCCATCAAATGACAATTTAAGAACATTTGTCAACTCCAGACCAAAGCGCACAATACGTCCCCAGACATATGAAGACACGATAACGGGGGAGTGGTGGAAAGCTACTCGTGATCTTCCTTAGCCTGAATCGCAGATTTCAACTTGCGGTGCTGGTGACAAGTTAGCCATGTTAAATATTCATGATGAAACTGAACCCAGCTCATACAGTGTTGCCAAGTCATCACCTAATTGGGCTTACTGGGAAAAGGCATTTGATGAGGAGACAGCATCCCTTAAAGATAACGATGTTTGGGATGTTGTTCCTCGACCTAAAGAACGAAAAGTTGTTAATGGTAAATGAGTGTGCAAGATAAAAAGAGATGCACATGGGGAAGTCAAACAATACAAAGCAAGTTATGTTGCCAAAGGATTCTCACAGATCCAAGGGCTTGACTATGACGAAACCTTTGCTCCAGTTGTACGACTTGATTTGTTATAGTTATGGGTTAGGATGTATCACCATGATGCTGACCTTTGACTGTTAGGAGAGCTTTATTGGAAATAAAGTGTGGAAAGATGTTAATTGATCTATACTACAATACGGGGAGTTCCGACCCCTATTTATACTATAGCTCCGCATGAATTACAGAAATAAACCCATCAAACATTTCCTCATGCAGTGCTAGCATAACACACCTAATGCTAGGTGTGTCGTGCATCGTGAACATGCCAAGGGTACAACATGATTCATTACATTTAATCTTGGCTATTGCGGCATCTAAGAAATGGAAAACGAGACAGCTCGACATCAAAACTGTGACAGCCGTAGCCTGTAGATATCTAGGCGCTCGTCTCTTCCCAATGATGCATTCTAATTGGGCTAAACTCGGCATAAGGTTTATCGGGGATTCCGTCCTCTTTGTAATTTCTATGTAGCAATGAGAGTCTTCTCTCTTTAGATTAAATATAACTTATAACTCACCACAAGCAGTACGCTTCCTCTGACAATATATTTAATCTCTCCAACGACAGTGCAGTCAAGGAAGTCCCTTGATCTGTTTCAGTAAGAATTAATTTAGGAAAGATTTGACTACAAAAGAAGAAACGCAATACGAACGATTACATTACGAAAGAAGGAACGATTAAACAAGAAGTCTGAACCTAAAGTAGTTTGAAATGGAAGGAATAGACGCAAACAAATCTGCAGCACCATCACAACCTGAAACTATGGCTAATAGTTTTTTGCAAGCCTTACAGGGAATGATGACCACGATGCAGCAGCAGTCCCAAAAACATGCTCAACAACAGGCAAATACACAGAAAATATTGAAGAAACTTGGATCTGCTATGGAAAATCTTGCATCGCAATCTACCAATTCCCCATCCGACTCAACACCTATTGCCCCGCCACCAGCTATAAAGGCAAAGATTGAATCAGCGGAATTCAAAGGTGCAGACCGGACATTATGGCCAACATGGGAGTTGCAGGCACACGGTAAAGCTATCTCATGTGGCCCAGACCCCTTGACGCAATTCTATTCGATATTCAACAGGTTGAAAGATGATGCAGCAAAAAATGTGACTCCTTGGGTATCACGTAACCTCACAGTAGGGACAGCCACCTACGAAGGACTTCTTGCAGAACTCGGCAAATTGTATACTGACCCATCGCAACATTTAAAGGCTTTAGGATGTTTGAAAACAATGAAGCAGCAGGAAAGGGATACGTTTGCGAAATACTATCCTAATTTTGAAAGAGAATTGGCTAACGCTGGAGGAGCTATATTTACTAAATCAGTGAAAATAATGTTTCTCCGAACTTTGCTCAACTCACGATTTCAGGCCTGCCTCTCAATGACAAAGTTGTACACGACTTATGAGGAGTTAGTTTCTGACCTACAAAATGCCGCAGCTACAATGGCAAATGAAGAAGTACACCATAACAGGGGACAAGCATTTCTACCACGTCAAAGGCTACAAGAACATGCGCACGTTTCAAATCTACCATTGTCTCAGATGGACTGGGTGTGAAGGGACTTCACATTTGCTGTTCACAGTTATGGGTCCAAAAATGAATTTATATTTTATCTAAGGAGGAGAATATCTACAACACGCGCGCAAGATATTTTGTTCCAATCGAGCGCGTTTTCCTGTGACACTAGCGCGCTTTTGTTCATAGCCAGAGCCGGATAGTTCCGGATCCACATACAAGGCTACAGCCTGTAACACTGGGCGCCAACAGTGTCAAACAACCAGTTCTGAATGAATGATAAACAAGATAAAACTCCGCGAGCTCGATGGGTATCAAAGGATACTATTCAGGCACGCCGTGAAGCAAGATGCTGTCTACGATGTGGAAATAGCAACAATTATCAGAGTAACTGTCCTAATCTTCCGGCAATAAATCCTGATCAATTAGTTGCTAACAATAAAATGTCATCAAAGATATTGCCACCCGAGTTGCTAATGTCAGAGCCGGAGTTTTGGAGCACTGGTGAAAACTTGGAGATAAAGATTTCGGAAAACAAATAGCTCCACAACAAAGTCGTGCTGTGAAGCTCCTAAGATTAAAAACCTGGAGGAAACAAGAAAATATTCAGTCACTTAAGAAAGAATGGTTTCAATTCAAGCCACGGATGGAATCTCCATCTTTCCTGATAGATACTATAATTAATGAAGTGCAATGTGAAGAAGTTCTTGTTGATAATGGGTGCCAATCTTACGCCAGTGTTAGTGATGAATTTATCTGTAAACATAAACCAGAAGTAGTTGAAATAGCACCAAGAGAGATGGAAGGATTCATACCAGGAGTCCGCTCTACAATAAATTATGCTGCAAAGTTTTTTGTAGATCTTGCTGGCTTCAAAAGGATAGTTTGGGCGTATGTTGTTTGTCGCCAAATGCAAAATATGATTATTGGACGGGAATTTCTAGTCAATAATAAAATACATATAAACAAATCAATAGAGGCTCTCGAGTTTGAAGAGACAGGGCACATAGCACCTAATAAGAAAAGGCACATTCGAGATATCTTCAAATCAAACTCAGTCCATATCTTGTCTTATATGGATGACATAGCCATCACAACTTCTTCAAGCAGCATGAAGAGAAACATCAGAATACTTGAGAGAGTGGTTCAGCAGCTCTTTGAAGTGGCAACAATTGTCACAGTCTGAGCATAGGCACTGAGGCAACCTTATGGTCAGAGGTATTCTATTTTCAATCTATGGTGAACTACAGATTGAAGAGGATAATAACAGTTACTTTATACATGATTATTATCCAGGCCAATGACACAGTTTTCTATCCGTATATCCGTGTCCCTCCTCGTGTCCCCTTATTGTGCCCTATTCTTGGAGGTGTTTGCCAAGTTGTAAGTCCCTGCTTCCAAGAATAGTCCCTGCCTAGTTTCATGCTAAGCCTGCGTTAGACAGCGCAGGCTACAGGCAATTACCGGCTTACAAGCCGTCACAACAATGAACTCTATACAATTTGACCCATCAAAAACCGAATTAATGCATTTTACCAATTGTAGATCAGCCAAGGACTACCCACTTACCTTACCAAATGGGCTCAAAGTTAATCACAGCCAAAAGATTCGATGGTTGGGCATATAGTTTGACCCAGGACTAAAATTCTGGGCCCACATCTCAACTAAAATAGCACAAGCCACTCAAGTCTTTTTCAGAATTGCAAGGCTAGGAAATACATATTGTGGACTTTCGCCAGCTGCAATGAGACAAATCTATCTTGCTTGTGTTGTAAGCATTGCAGATTATGGATCAGTTGTCTGGTGGAAGGGACAAGAATATGCAATATCACTTCTTCAAAAACTACAAAATCTGGCCCTGATAAAGAAAGGTCGTTTAGCCCACGTTTTCCACGACTTTGAGGAAATTCAGCCGGCTCTACAACCCAGCGAACCAATCAGGGGAGAAGATAAAACCGATGAGGAGTTTACCAATATCTCGGCGAAGTACGCCGAGAAACTTACGAGGTGGAAAGAGGGGGAAATAGAGGCAAAGAATGTCCTGCTCCGACGATTAAGTCCAAGCGTTAGACCACAGAATTTTCGGAGAATGTCGGCAAGAAAGATATTCGACACCATAGCAACGACTCGAGAGGAGGGCGCGGCAACGCCATATGAGACTGCCGTTCGAAACCTCATCAATACAAAGTTCACAACAACCGAAGAGTACTGCGACAAATTTATGCAGCACTACTTGAGCGTCAATAGTGCGGCCGATTCAATGTTACATGAGAATACAAACTGCAACGCAATAAATACATTTGCAGTGCCTTATGGATTAGCAAGTTTTCTTTTCGTGTTGGGAACTGAGAGTATTGATTGGTTGGACACTTGGAGACAGACCAAGGTCCTGGACGGAAAGAATAAGTACGTGCCACTCGAGTCAATGATGTCAACTCTGCGACAGATAGGTCAATCGAAAGTGAAGTCGTCGGGGCAGGTCATGGCAATGACTGGTGCGGGTGAGAGAAAAGATGGAGAGAAGAGAGATACTGGGGGGCCTAACAACTACTGCGTGCTGTGTACCCATCAACACAAAAATAAGAATTGTTTTAAGCAGCACCCAGAGTTAAGGCCGGGTAGAAAGAGTAAGAAGGGAAAACCGAAGGGAAAGCCCAGTGTGCGCGTTGCAATTGAGAGTAGTGATGAAGAAATCGACAGTGAGGATATATCAAGTTGCAGACTAGCTAGAGCTGCTTCAGCTAGTTTAATCAAAAACCCTCTACTGTACGACACAGGTGCCTCGCACCACTTCATTCGATGCAAAAATGACTTTACCACACTCACCAAGTTGCGAAAGCCCTTCAAGTTCGATCAAGCTGTTGGGAATTCAGCATTGACACATCAGGGAACCAGTCTTGTAAGAATTGGTAGTCAAATGCTGGAGCTTGATGAGTCCCTTCTATCACCCAACTCTACTTGCAATATAATCTCAGCGGGAAAATTAAAGGATCAACACGGTATTGTTGCAGCTAATGCTAACGAATTATTGATACGGATTAAAGACGATCAACCAGTAGCAAGATTAGTGACAATCGAAAATGTGTTATACATTAAACCGCTGAGAAACAGAGAAGAATCTGCCATGTCGAACAAAATTGCAGCACCAGGAATAGCTAGGATCCCAAAAGTTACGAATGCACATAGATGGCATCAGAGATTGGGACATACTGGACAGCAGATCCTGAAAAAGACTGCACAATGTTTGCTTGGAATGGATGGAATCGACTATTCTGATCTCATCAATTGTGAGACTTGCCACTTGAGTAAAGCGCAGAGGTTTGTGTCCAGGGAGCCCAGACCAACACCAAGTGAGCCATTGGATAAGATCTTTGTCGAAACAGTAGGGAAATTATCAGAGGTGTTTAACGGTCATGAGTATGCAGTCATACTTATAGACGCAAGAACGCGGATGAGGTGGTCTATAACCACAACAGGAAAAGATGAGATTGCGTCACAGTTGGTACAGTGGAGCGAGTACCAACACCACCAGTATGGAAAGAGAATACGCATCATCTTCAGAGACGGGGGCACTGAGCTCAGCCGTATGAGAGAATACTGTACCGAGAAAGCTATTCGCACTGATGTGTCAGCACCGAACACACCCGAACAGAACGGCGCCGCAGAAGCCTCCAACAAGATCATCCTGAGAAAAGCGCGATCTATGTTGATCGACGCACGCATGCCGCCATGTTTTTGGCCATGGGCAGTGGAACACGCGTGATTTATCACGAATAGGCTATATTGCCTGCGTACCAAGAGGGTACCAATAGTCGACTTTTTGCAAGCTTTGAAGCAGCCGCACCATGAAAAAGTCGATTTCTCTTGCTTACCTCGATTTGGCTGTCAAGCGTACAAGCTCATCGATCCGAAACCGGAAAAGTTTAAAGCAAGAGCAGAGAAAGGGTGGTTTGTTGGATTTCCTAAAAATACCAGCAAAAATTATTTAATTTACCATCCTCACTGGACCCCAAAATACGGCTGGAAATGGATAGAAAGTTGTACTCCACACGTCACTTTCAATGAGGATATCATGTTCGGGGATATGCTCACCAAGTCAGACCAGCAGAGAACCTATAATTATTGGGCCAGTGAAAATCCATTACCTGTTGAAGGGATGCAAGAGAGCACTTTGCAGAATCCTCCTCAGAGTGATCAAACCAGAGACAGGTTTGAGGGGGAGCCGCCATCTTCGTCGGTCGGTCAGCGGAGCTTTGGTTCACCTGATGTATTAAATACGAGAGACAGGAGAACTCAACAGCCGTCAGAGGAGCAAGATATGTCGCCATTCGCTGTTCCAGAGATATCGGGTGATCAGGAGACATCAAATCAGGCCGCGCCTCCATTGGTTCCACCGCAGACCATTCGTAAAGCGCCGGATGGTCAGCAACTAAGATCTGATAGACAAGAGCTCACACTATCTGCGGAAGATAAACCAGTGTCACAACCTCCGGCTGTTCCCGTGATACGAGATGGGCAATGGCCACAAACATCAATTGTGAATGACAAA
This sequence comes from Blumeria hordei DH14, assembly GCA_900239735.1. Taxonomy (NCBI): domain Eukaryota; kingdom Fungi; phylum Ascomycota; class Leotiomycetes; order Helotiales; family Erysiphaceae; genus Blumeria; species Blumeria hordei. Next base: position 932,374 of record OENG01000025.1, on the reverse strand, counting down.
TTGAGATCAAGTCCACATCAATCAATTAGGTCACCTTCCGTTGATAGCGCCAGTGAATATGATAGCGAATACGCATCAAGAAGCCCTTCTGAGAAAAATGATCAGCCAGAACAAAGAGATGATACAGAGAAAGCTAGTCGCCAGTCAGATGAGAATCAAGTCTCCCTCAACGAAGGGAACGTACAGTCCGATCAGGGAGAGATTGAACCAGTTGTTGGACACACCGAGCCAGATGATGAAGTGTATGACAAAATAATGACAGGATGGGATGAGTTACCTCCTGTCGCGGGACATAAGTGTTAACACTTGATAGAACCTCCAATAACACGCAGTAAGCGAGGTAGGCCAATCAAGAAGGTGGATTATTATAAGCTTCACCACGGCAGAGCAACAAGACCTCACGGCGACCCAAAGTCATGGTCAGAGGCAATGAGTAGCAAGGAAGCTAGGTATTGGAAACCGGCGGCAGATGAGGAATATCGCTCTTTACAGGACATGAGAGTGATTAAAATTATGCAGCGCAGCCAGATACCAAAAGGCCGGACACTGATGAAGAGTAAGTGGGTGTTTAAAAAGAAGCTGCTCGCAGACGGATCCCTCGACAAATACAAAGCGCGATGTACAGTTAAGGGATTTACTCAACGTCCGGGCATAGATTATAAGGAAACATTTGCACCCACACCACGAGCAGAGACCGGGCGTATCATGCTGGTCCTGGCACATAGGTTCGGCTGGCACAGGCAACAAGGAGATGTCCCGGCAGCATTTTTGAATCTGGATCTGGATATAGATTTATATATGGAGTTGCCTGACAGATTCAAGGAAGAGGGTTACGTCGTACGTTTAAAAAAAAGGTCTTTATGGGCTCAAGCAAGCCGCAGCCTTATGGTACGATGATGTGAAAGCTTTCCAAGCCGATCAAGGTCTGTTCTCATTCACAACAGACGTCTGCCTTTATAGTAATAAAGAGAAGGATTTGTTTGTCATAATCCACATTGACGATTTTCAGGTGATGGGACCAAGCATTGGAAAGGTAGAAAAGTTGATGAGGGCCTTGTACAAGAAGTATAAGCTGAAGACGGTGAAAACGGATCTATTCTTGGGGATTCACATTAGCAACCCGAACAAGAAAACGCTTAAACTATCGCAAGGCCGGTACGCGCGGAAATTACTCACAAGGCATGGGCTAGAGGAGTGCAAGCCAGCAAACTCGCCACTTGAGCGCTTAATGGAACCTAACAGCTCCCAGTGTTCAACAAAAGAGAAGGCGGAGTATAATTCGATGGTGGGTGGGTTGCAATATCTGGCGAATAATACACGTCCTGATATAGCTCACTCCGTCAACCATCTGGCTCGATTCTTAGCAAATCCATCAGATGAGCATTTCTTAGCGGCGAAGAGAGTTCTTCAATATATTTCGAAAGACCCAGAGAGAGGGATAACCTTCACGACTGAGAAGAGGAAACCAATTCTAGAGGCATACTCGGATGCAGACTTTGCCGGTGACCCAAAATCAAACAGATCGACATCTGGCTCATTGATTAAATTAGCATCAGGGCCGGTGAGCTGGAGATCTCACCTACAACAAGAGGTTGTTTTATCAACAACGGAAGCGGAATATTTAGCCGCCACAGAGACATGTCGACAGCTACAATGGGTGAAATCCTTATTAATTGAATTAGGTCTTACTCAAATGATTGAAGGGTCTGGACGAACGAATTTGTACGTCGACAATCAATCCGCAATATCACTGATAAAAAATCACGATAACGATAAGCGCTCAAAGCATATAGCTCTGCGAAATAATTACTGTCGTCAACAGTATCAGCAGGAAGCGATAGCTGTGATTTATGTGCCATCAGATCAACAACTTGCGGACAGTCTGACGAAACCAAATTCATCAGTTCGAATAGAGTGACTCACCCATTACTCGGAGGCGTTCAGCAGTTATGCTGGACACATTAATTCTGCAGAGCGACATTGAGACCGGTCAATGTCTATCATTGTCAGGGGGAGTGTTGTATAATCGACGTAGATTGCCAGGGCAGACGCTTGGGGCCACGTCGCGGTTAGTGCACGTGACGGTGGAGCTAAACCGTATAGGTTTAGTGTGCGATGCGTGCATTGGCAATATGGAGCCAACCAGATCTCGATGAAACAGGGTTAATGGGACTAGCCAGAGACCAATGGAATTGGGGAGAGCGAGAGATACATTTCTCCTAGGAGAGAAATGATGTAACAAAAGGAATGTTCTAGCACGGGGCTGTGGACAACACAGTAAGTCTGGAACGACATATAAGGAGGACTTGACCTCCGTTCATTCACTTGTAACTAAGTTTCCTTAATATACAATTCAAGTCTTACATACAAAGAGAACACACGCGACAGTGATAATAGAGACCTACTGCAAGTACGAGTTTCCCAGTAGCACCCATCATCCCGCTCCTATATAGCCTCGTTATTATAACAAGAATCATGTTTACAACCACCAAAAATTCGACTACAGGCCAACTTCAGCAAATTTGCCCTGAGAATATCAAAATAAAATTTTTCACACCCAGTAAATTATGAGATGCAGAATGAAAGGGATTACATACTTCTTAAACAAATACAGCTGAATAGGATCAAGACAAGTGTGGAGAACATCTTAGATTGAGGGACCATAGAGACAATAATTCCTCTTGCCTTTCCTCCCTGGAGTCAAAATCTGAACTATAAAGTACACATAAGCAAGACAGCAAAAGATAACTCTGCAGAAATGCATAATTATTTGAAAACAAAGATTGACTGGCAAAAATCAACATTAATATAAAAAGATGCCTCTTCATGTAAGGAGGGTACTGGGATTGGAGTTGGAATAGTTGCCACTGATGAATTTGGAAAATTAAAGAATCAATGTTTAACTAATATTGGAGAAAATATGCCGGTCTTTGATGGCGAACTAATAGCTGTTACAAAAGCAGTAGAATATGCAAGTACCAAATCTAAGCCAGGACACAAATTCGAAATATATTCAGACAGTCAAGCAGCTTTATCCTGCTTAGCTAAATCCTCAGACAACCCTGGGCAGTCATGTCAGTTGAGAGCCATGAGAGCAACAAAAATTATTACAAATAACAAGGCAACAGTATCATTGAACTGGATTCCAGGCCACTCAGATATAGAAGCTAACACTAAAGCAGATAGACTAGCCAAGGAAGCTACCAGGATAACCCCAGAGACAGTGGATCTCAGCTTTGCAATGGCTAGAGCCCAGATTCTAATAAAAATTAAACAACAATGGCTTGCTCTTCTAAATCATAATGGTAGCAATTTAAAACAGAAGCCACTTGCTTATAGGAAAAAGTTCAATTGGAATATCAATTCTAAACTTAGGATATCCTCTGAAGTAAGCAGGGAAGTTTCAAGTGCATTCTATCAAATCAAGCTAAGACATGGATACAACAAAGCATACCTATTCAGATAAGGACGCAGTGAGAATGACAAGTGCAGATGTGGGAAGCGTGAGACACCAAATCACCTCCTACTCAGTTGCAGCAACTATAGACATGAACGACAATTGCTTAGAAAAGAATTGAACGGGAATATATTGACAATGAAGTTGCTTCTTCATACCAAAATAGGGATAAATAAAGTCATTGAATATATTAAAAATACAAAAATATCAACCAGAAGATGGCACCAGGAGAGAATAGAGGAAGTACCTTAGAATTAGCAATAAGTAATCCCCAATTATAATTGTGGGTAATGAAGAAAAATGGAAGGCTTGAAAGATAAATAAATGCAGAAATGCATATTAAACATACAAAGGGCTTGTCCCTCAATATCTATAAGAATAATATTTGGCATATTTCAATATAAAATATCTCAAATGTAATTAGAATCTTTAGTTAGATTCACAAAGTTCTTCATATTCTTAGACTCAGTAGGGACAATAATAAAAATCTAATCTAATAAGAAAAGGCTCGCAAGAGTCTCCCAACGCCCAGTCGAGATAGCATCAGAATTATATGAGAAACTAATAAGGGAGAAACAGGATAAAATAAGAAAATTGAGTTATACTCAGTAACACTCGCCGACATTGATAAAGCTTTAGAGCCAAAGAAAAATGTAGATCCGTCGCAATATTTGCCTGAATGGTTAGGTACTTAGTTTTTGAAGAGTTTCCTACTGGAAGAGGCCAAAAAGCTACCAGCTCATCAAACAGGAATTGATCATCATATTCCTTTAGAGAGCAATAACTTTGGTAAAGAAAAATCAGTTCCATGGTGTGTAATGTATAATAACTCTCGAGATTAACTACTGGTGCTTAGAAAAACATAAACTGAGCTACTAGAGAAAGATTTTATTTTTGTAAGTAAGTCTTCTGCAGGAGCTCCAGTTCTCTTTGTGAAGAAACCAGGTGGTGGTCTCCGTTTCTGTGTCGATTACCGAGCCCTGAATTCAATCACTAAGAAAGATCGATATCCACTACCACTCATAAGAGAAACGCTGAGAGCACTAAATCAAGCTAATTGGCTCACCAAACTCGATGTTAGTCAAGCTTTTCATCAAGTCCGTATGGCAGAAGGAGAGGAATGGAAAACAGCCTTTTGCACAAGATATGGACTGTTTGAATGGAAAGTTCTACCTTTTGTGTTGAAATTATGGAGTACAGAGATAAGTCAGGTGATGATTAATGGCAGTTATTGATGAAGGGGGTTTTTTTTTATATAATTTTTTTATTATATTAAAGTCCTAAGCTAAAGCTCTAGGTCCACTATAGGTACAAGACTGGTGGAGCCGGCGGGGATCACTGCTTACAGGCCCAACTCATTCCAACTGCTGGACTTGCTACAGAAATTGTAGGAAGTAAATTACGACACGGACACCACCTACTCCAACTCCTAGATCAAAAATCAATCCTTTTTCCTAAATCCAAATAGCTACAATCTTTCCTCAGAGAAACGACACTTCTTGCCTCGTTCCCTTTCGTGTCATGCGTTGTGGCAATGACTAGTTAATCTGATCCCCGCTGAGAGCAGTGGATGAGTGAGCAGGTCGTCTATCAAAACAGCCGGTTTCCTGCGCAAATGTTTTGAAGCTTTCGTGGCATTTGGGCCCGAGAAGCTTTTTGATAAATTCAACGTGAGACATTGACTTTCTGAGCCTACGCGTGTGTTGTGCGTGGCAGCTACAGTGGATGAAGTGGGTTGGAGTAGTTTCCTTCCCGCAAGAGCACTCCATAGGAGCGCGTAGGTTGTTAAAACGGCGATGGTATGCCGCAAAATTGCCGTGACCCGTTCGGGCTGCAATTAATTCTCGGAGCAGGTGCCTAGAGAAAGACAGTTCGGGTGGTTTGCGTCGCCGAACCTGTAGGTTAAGTTGGCGGTATTTAGGCGGACAAGCCTCTATCCACCAGTCTTCCAGCAATTTTAACCGCCGGTGATTCATGAGACCACGAAGATATGCCAGAGTACATGATCCTGGTGGAGTATCCTGGCTAGGTAGCTCTTGAAGGGTGGCACGGTCAATGGTGTCTGCCTCTTTGTTCCCTTGTATCCCTGCGTGCCCTGGCACCCATTTTACCAACACTTTTGCCAAGTTACTTAATGCACGAAAGCTGCGTACATCTTCTAGGCTAGTTGAGGACGAGCCCGTCGTTAGTGCGCTTACAGCCTGCTGGCTGTCTAGAAACACGTGGATTTGCTGCGACCCTCCTACTATCCTAGACTTTCCGTTATCCAAGAACTCCAGTGCGGCTTCCAGAGCCTTCCTTGCTCCGATTATCTCTGCATCCAGCACCTCTCCCCCGTGCTTGATGCCACTTCCTTTGCCGATGTCTTTCCCATCCTTTTTCAGAACGAAACCCCAGGCAGAGCGTCCGTGTCCTTCCGATGAACCATCTGAGTATGCGCAGATGTCAGTTCCTGTCACGTTATTGATCCATCCAACGCAGTCATTGCGTTCCGTCAGCCTTGAGCCTGACTTTTTAGGGTAGACTACTGACGCCAGGGCCTCGGGGGCCTCTGCTTCCGGGAGCTCTCGATAAGCACGCTGTAACCGTGACATTTGAATCTCTGGTCTGGCAGAGAGTTTTGCGGTCTTTTTGTACTTTCGAGTGCCGACATTCGGGCACACAGAAGCGCGGATCCTCAACGGGTGTCTATCATCAAGGGTCTTAAGCCTTGCCAAAAGTCGGAGTCGGTTTCCCTCAAGTATGACCTTTGCCGGTGGGATTCCTCCTTGTCTGTGAACGGCTACGTTTGGCGTTGTCCTCATCACTGGCAGTGCAGCCCGCAATCCCATTAGGTTAGCTTTGTGAATCATGCTGCAGAGGTTTGAGGTAGGTGACATGACCATTCCTCGTGTGGTTGGGCGTTTGGACCCTGGCCACCAGACATCAGATCCAAAAGTTGCTAGAGAGACAATGGACATGTCTACTGCGTCGACTAACGGCCCGAGGGCTGCTCCCCGAGAGGTAGAGTTGAAGCGGCGCATATGCTGTGCAGCTTTCATCGCTTTGCCGCACCAGGTGGTTACGTGGTGTTTGAAATTGAGTCGCGGATCCAAATGTACGCCAAGCCAGCGGATGTGATCAGCGGGCTCGATGAGATTTCCATTTATGTGAACCCCAACTGCTTCTTCTCGGCGTCGTCCTGGGAATTGGATGACTTCAGACTTTTGCGTTTCGAAGGCAACAGCATTTTTCCCTGCCCACTCGAGAAGATGGTCTACCTCTCTTTGTGCAGCGCCGGCAGATTCAGCTACTGTGCGTCCAAACCCCAGAATTCCAATATCGTCGGCATTGCTAAACCTCGATCCTGGGTTGCCACTTTGCATCGGCTCCGCCATGTACAGAAGGAATAGTAATGGCGAAATTGGTGATCCCTGGGGGACTCCGCAGACCAGCTCTTTCTGTGTGGTGACTCCACCGGAGAAACGCACCTCTACCTTCCGATGTGTGAGGAATGAAGTCGTCCATCGGAGGATCGAGTCTGGCCATCCCTGGGCTTGCATGCGTCTAACCAAGCGATTGTGGAGCATTGCATCGAACGCTCCTTGGACGTCTAAGGTCACGAATGTCGAGGCCCATCCCTGGGAGCGTGCTTCTTCGACGTCATGGACTACGCAGGAGACCAGGTCCGTTGCAGATCGCTTTGGGAGCGCACCGAATTGATGATGGCCCACCACATCATAAATGATTGCGAGGTGCGCCATTCGCTTGGCCAGGAGTCTTTCTAATACTTTGCCTAGGCACGAGAGTAGAGCGATTGGTCTCCAACCTTTGATTGAAGTTGGATCCCGATTTGGCTTTTCCAATAGTACCACTTCTGCAAGTTTAAAGCAAGATGGATGCGTGCCGAGCCGTATGCAAGCTTTAAAGAGCTGCGTAACATACGGTCCGATTGTCTTCCAGCAGGCCTCAAGAAGTTCAACTATGACTCCATCTGCTCCTGGGGCTGCCTTAGTACAGCCAATGGTACAAAGTCGCACCTCGTTGTCTGATATGTCATCTTCCCAGGTGTTATGAATTAGTTGTAGGTAATTTGGATTGGGTGGCGCACGGACTATTTCGTAAATTCGGTTAGGGCTAGGCAAATGGGGCGTAGATTATGTTGGTTGGAATTTTAGAATTTGATCCTTAGTTCAAACAACTTTTGTTTTAAGATACACGACCTTATACCCTTCGATAATCAGAACTAAATATATCTACTTGATTAACTATTCGTGATTTACCTGCACCCTTCAAATCTTTATCTTGCCAAAACTGACTCGACCTCTGTAGCTTAACAGCTCCGTAATCCAGTCCATAAGTAAGATTCTTAACACCAGGGTATCCGGTTATTACTGGGTGCAGTGCACGTAGGAAGATCGTCCGATGCTTGGTGACGTGTAAGAAGAGCATCACGGAGAACTGTGGCTCGCTCGGACGGGTCGGTGATAACGGAACCGTTATAGTTGAGCGGCGGAGGAGGTCTGACCTGTCTATGGTTGGCCGAGCGCATCAGCTTGAATATGTCTACCAGAGATGTCATCGCTTCGACTTGGCATGTCTGGTGCTCCTTCTTGGCGGCTGTGATAGTCTCACGTAGCTTCTTCGCACAGATAGCCCGCTGTGAGAGTGATGTTGAGGCTCGGTATTCGGCGTGTGCGGATTTGCACCTAGGAGTCCACCATGGTGCAGATTTTCCGCTTTCCTTTCTGACCCGGGTTCCAGTTGCTTTAATGGCCTCCGTGAGATGGAAGCATATCTCCTAAGCGTATGCATCCACTTTCTCTATTGTACTCAAATCTGAGGGCGGATGTACCCATTTTGCAATGGCCCGCGCAAACTTTGGCAGATTTCCCTTGGGTACCTTGATCTTTGCTGGAGCCGTGTCACTTGTAACGGTTGCTGCAGGTACAATTCCGCGGATAGGAAGATGGTCGCTGGTCATACACTCCTCCCGATCGACCCAAGCGCGGGCTCCAGATATGTTAGTCCAGGCGAGATCCAGAGTATTGCCAGCTTTACGGGTCGGCTCTCCAATTATAAGGCAAGAGAGATTGTAGTTTTTTTCCCACCTCTCTATCTCATCACCCTGTCCATACGGCCGAGTTACTCCTGGCTGCCAGGCAGCATGCACTGAATTGAAGTCCCCGGCTGCAATGGACTTCGCAGAAGGTTTCCAGTCGAAAAGTGGGCGAACAGCAGTCGAGTCTTTAGGGGCCTTATAAACTTTGAGAAATGTGATTCCATTGACCTTTATCCAGCAGTAATCACCAGTGGGTGTGGAACAAGGAAATAACTGTTCCGCTAATATTACATTTTTGGTCTTTCGAGTGTATGTCACAGCCCTCGGTCTGACATCTACACCTCCGTACGATATATGACAGATATACCCTGGGTGTGATATGGTTTCTTTTGATCTCAAATTCCATTGCGGTTCTTGAATTAGCACAAGATCTACGCCTAGCTCATAAGCTCGAGAGAGCGCAATGTTGTGGGTTGTGCCACCCCTGCCTACGTTTATTGACATAAAACTTAGTGTAGGAGGGGGCGAAAGGGGCCCGTAGGGCGCCCTTCACAAAGCTTCTTCAGGGTTCAAGGCACCAAAGCCCGAACCCTCAGCCATTGCTGTGTCTGTCGAAGATGTGTCCTTACCAACAGCTGGAGAAGCTGGTCGGGTCGCTCTTGCGGCAGCTGTAGCAGCCTCTGCGGCCTTAGTTGCAGCTTTGGCCCTGGCGACGGCCTTATATTCCTGTTGGCCAGCTTGTCGGATCGTCACAAGTTGGTCCTTAGTGGCTGGGCCAGACCTGTTGGGACGCGCCAGGCAGTCTCGACTGCCAGATTGGTGGGGCCCTCCGCAGTTTCGGCACTTGGTGGGAGCTTTACACTCGAAGGCTGAGTGCATGGTGGATCCACAGTTCCAGCAGGCGGTTGCACGAGAGCATCCGCGGGTGGCGTGGAAACCAAGACATCGCCTACATTGCTGTATGGGAGGGCGGTTTCGTTGGATGGTTGCTATTCCGGAGTCGTCGAAGAGTCGGAATCCAGGCTTTGGGCTAGCATTCCTGGGAAACAAGGCCGCCCAGGATCTGTAGGGAGCGCCGAGCTTAGTTTTTTCGTGTATCCTTACTCGGTCTGGAGTGCAGTTGGTTACTCTGTGGATTTCGGCGGCCACCATTTTGGCAGTGACTTCGACTCGTCCTTCTAAGCCGAACACGGCGACTGGAACCGTTGCGATCCGGAGGGAAACTAGATCACTTGGTGGTTCTAGTTTTGCCTCCACTTGTGCGAAGGTGCTGGAGGCCTCCAGCAATCGGGATTTTGCATCCAGGCTTTTGGCACGGATGGCGAAACCCGTGGGAACGCGTTGCACCTGGTTGACATCAGAAGGGGTGCAATGTGTTTGTTTAGCCACGGCTTCGCGAACGCCAGCTGGGGAGAGCTGTCTCCACTCGTGGTTTGCATCCAGACGCAGGAAGATTCGGTCATCTTTCGATGCTGTTGTTGCTGCTGCCGGCTTCTTCTCTTGTTTCCTGGCAGATGGGGCAGCCGAAACCGAGGTGATATTTACAGGAGCTTGTGCGCCTGACTTTTGGTGTCCTGCTCGGGTGACAGTGGCCCAGGTGCTTCTGAGGGGGAGAGGTGCAGTAGCCTTTGAAATATTCCGAGGAATGGCTACTGGGATTACGGTCGCAGGGGTCCCGACACTTGGCTGTTGGGGTAGGACTGGCGGAGCGGTACTCGGACCGGCCGCCACGAATTGCGCGATGGCTGCTCGCAAGTAGACTTTGATGGAGTCTACAAAATTTTTGTCTTCACCGGTGGAGAGCGGTTGAAGAGCTGCCTCGACACTGCTAATACCCGTCGAGCATATTGTGAATTGCGCGGCTTTTTGTCTTGCCCTGCGCTCCTCCGCTTCGATTGCTGCCAGCAATTCTGGAGGGTATGTATTTTTTCTGCCTGCTGCTTCTAATGCTGGAGGCTGCGGGGCCAGTGGAGGGTTTTCGGCTCCTGCTGCCTTAGTGGATGGTGTTTCAGCTCTTTTCGCGGGCCTCACTTCTGCAGGTCGGGGTAGTGCTGGAACCGTAATGCGCTTCTCGGGTGCGACAACGGTTTTTCTGGGGGATCCGGTGGGATCCAAGACTTGCTCTGCGTCTTCTGGGCTGGAGGATGCCCAAACTGAATCGGCGAGGGTTTTTAGCTTCTCGACTTCTGCGTCCACCATATCTACCTCGGGGACATCGTTCTCCTTCGCTTGGAGCGCAGCCGCAATGGTGTTCATATTTTGAAGATTGGACTCGAGTCCTCGCCTTGTTAGCATGTTCTTCGCGTGGTTTTGAATGGCGGTATGCCATTGGTAAGGTTTGTTGACGCGATCTTTGGTGATGCTGCTGATCGCGTTTTGGTGCGTTTTACGCGTCGGAGGCATTTTAGAAATGCCGCCAATGGCAAACAATTACGATTCGATTCGTTCATCAAAGGGTGAGATGGATAAAAGGGTGGGAATGGGCAAATTGGGGGCTTCTCGAATTGTTTTGATGAAGGGTTTGGTTGTTGAGCTTTCTATTATTTCTATGATGGGATACACATTGTCGATCCTACTAGGCTCGATAATTAGTAGTCCCAACAGACTGGTGTTTGGCAAACGGGGATTGCGTATACCCTGTGTTAGCGTGGTTTACTGCTGTTAATAGGAGATCCCGCACGGGCTAATGATTGAGATTAAAAGGAGTCTGGTATCTGTGTTTAGAAGAGTAGTCGAATTGACATCCTTTTATCCTTCATTATTGCATAAGCTTCCATCTACCAATAAGTCCACGAACTAAGTAGTGGGTTATACATTTTAATATTTCGGACTTACAGGGGCACCGACCACATTTCAACGCTTCATCAACTGGCATCTTTGAGAATACCTTGATGATTTTTGCACTGCATATATCGATGACATCCTCATTTTCTCTCAAGGGCGAGGTTAGGACAGTGTTCCACAGGGTGCGTATGTGGTCTAACGGAGATCTAGGTGGTAAATGAAGGTAATGAGTGGGTCGAAGGGATGACTGGTCTTCTATAGGAAGAGACAAATAGGTAGATAGTAGCGATAGAGGCTACACGTGGGTCTTGCTGATGAAGAGCTGGAAATAGATAAATGGTCTTCCCGAAGAAGAGATGGGTAAACAAATGTATTGTTAAGGTAATTGAAGAAGATGTTGCGTGAAGAATAATGCTTCTTCACACCGAGTATTTATATAAATAAAATTACCAAATAGCATGTAACACACCGCCTCTATGCCAAACAATCTGCTACACATCACCTAATGAGACTAGCCTACTCTTATCCGTCTTCCTTTCTGGTTTTAAAAGTGCATTGAACTATTATTTGTGCTTTAGCCTAGCCGTCCACATGACGTTTCATATTACGCTATGCCACAAGGATCCATGAAATTTTCTCTTCTGGGTCACAAATTGAACATCATAAAAAAGTGAAACAGGTATTAAGAAAACTTCAGGAAGGTGGCTTAACTCTCAACATTTCAAAATGTGAATTTGAAGTGAAAAAGACGAAATATCTGGGATATATTATCGATATAGATAAGGGTATAAGTATGGACCCGAGAAAAGTCGAAGCAATTAAAGAATTGGAGGTACCAAAAACTATCAAGGGAGTTTGAGGATTCCTAGGATTTGTCAACTTCTATCGCATGTTCATCAAGGACTATTCTAATCTCGTATTACCATTAACACGACTAACACAAAAAGTTGTTCCATTTGTGTTCAATGAGAAATGCCAAAAAGCTTTTGAGCATCTCAAAGAATTATTTGTTCAAAGTCCAATACTAGCTAACTTTGATCCCGATCGTCGAACTGTTGTAGAGCCTGACGCATCGAATTGGGATGTAGGAGGTGTTTTATTGCAATATGACGATGCTGGAATTCTAAAACCAGTTGCATATTTCTCTAAAAAGAATTTACCTGCAGAATGTAATTATCCAGTTCACGACAAGGAACTTTTGGCTATTATACGTTGTTTAGGTGAGTGGGATGCCGAATTACGTAGCATTAAAGATTCATTTCAGATATTCACAGACCACCAAAATCTTGAGCATTTATGCAAGCACGGCAACTTAACGAACGACAAATAAGATGGTCTCAAAAGCTGGCATGCTACAATTTTCAATTAAGTTACCGGCCATGAACGGAAGCTGTCTTACCTGACGCTCTATCTCGTAGAGATCAGGATATGCCAGAAAATGGAGACAGTCGATTGGATGAGAGAGTCATCGAGCTATTACCAAAATGAGATAAGGTAATCCATGCATTTATTTTTAATTAAATCATTTTATTGTCCTGTCTGAGTCTAAGACTATGTAGTACATGCAGGTCCTCTCTGCCTACAGGCCAAGGATACCTATGAGGTTCCTAGTGGATTAGAATGTGTAAAATGTGAGATAAGCGTAGCTTAAAGATGGTGTGGGTTACGGGTGTCTCGTGGCTCCAAACTACCAATATGTTTAGTAGAGCTTGAGACTAAATGTAACTTGATTTTCTATTCATACAGGGTATCGTCTATATAAGTACAGTATTCCTTATCTTACGCCCGGACTCCGACATGACAACATTACATAAGCATTACTATTTATGATAGCCTCGCACTAACCTATAGGTCTATCAATCCGGGATCCTCACCTATGCCAGTAGTATATCCCCTCCTATGCCTCTCATACAGCTCCCCTCAAACAGTACCACCCCTCACAAGCCCTCATTTGATCATACACTTAGAGGAGCCCTTTGCCCTTCATTATCTCCCCTCTCCAGCCAACAAAACGATGGTGTGAGGATTCTGGAGAAATGCCTCAGGCAGTATTTATGGGTTCCTTGTTTAGTCCTACTAGGCTCTATTGCTTAGCGAGGACAGTTATGTAGTTTTCATTTCCGAGACTGAGATCTCCACGCTTTGTTTTCTGTCTTTAGGAATAGTTACATAATTCTAATTACATCTCACTCTCGTCCTCTGCCACCCATAGTGACCTACCGTCACCTCCGGCCACTTTACTTAGAACAAATCCCCGCTTTCCCATTTACCACTTCTCTAGAAAGCCCTTCGCGTTCCCACCAGGCGTCCTTCCTCAGTACATCGTACGCTACGCCTTCTCCTACGCCTCAAGTCTTGCGCCTAGTGAACCTGCGCCTGACAGCTGGCCATAAATAATCGATCTGCTAGTTCTACAAAAGTGAGCCCGTTTTTCTTGAGTCACGGATATCATCTAGAACCAATCGAGTTAGTTACGGAACCAACTCAAATGGAAGGTGCAGATAACCCTGTTGCGCGAGGAGAGCGTCTGGTAAAGAAAATAAAAGACGCAAGGGAGTTCGCGCAAGCTGCTATTGCTGTTGCGCAACAGGAACAGGAGCGACACGCGAATAAAAATCGAGCTCCTGCCCACCGATTCCGCACTGGAGATAAAGTCTGGTTACATCTGGGAAACATTAAAACTGACCGGCCATCAAAAAATTTTGACTGGATTCATGCAAAGTACGAAGTAGTAGAAGCAGTTGGCTCACATGCATACCGTCTTAAGGTACCGAGAGGAATTCACGACGTATTCCATGTGTCATTACTTCAGCCAGTCAGCATGGATCCATTTCCTCCGCAGGAAAATGAAGATGTACAGTCTCTGGCAGTCACTGCTGAAGATAATCAAGAAGAGTGGTATGTAGAGAAAATACTAAAGGCACGAACTAAACGTATTGGTCGTGGAAGTAGAAGAGAGGCCCTTGTAAAATTGACTGGATATATTGCTCCCACTTGGGAACCAATTGGTAATATCAAAGATACTCTGGCCCTAGAGCAGTTTGAGGAATTGAACGGTCCTATAGAGACAAATAATGGATCTGAAGGTGAGATGGTAGTCCAAAGGCAACTCCACAAAAAAAAAAAAAAAAATCTCTTTGAAGTTAAAGAAGAGGGCTGAATAGGTGAGAGAGCAGTGTATCACTGGGGAGGAGGAGGATTATGTGATAGTCATAGCCTGTAGATATCCAGGCGCTCGTCTCTTCCCAATGATGCACTCTAATTGGGCTAAACTCGGCATAAGGTTAATCCGGGATTCCTTCCTCTTTATAATTTCTATGTAGCAATGAGAGTCTTATCTCTTCAGATTAAATATAACTTATAATTCACCACAATCAGTACGCTTCCCGACACACTCCCATTCCTAAGAACTGTCTCCTAGATTTGTGCGCCACGCTTTGTTTCCTCTGTCAGGTATCAATATCAGCGTAGGCGTGTATTTAGCGATCAGCTTAGGCCAGACAAAGTCGACGACATGTGTGGTCATGGGAATGAGGATGTACTTGGTCATTGTTGGAAATATCGCGCAATGAAATGGGCATAATATTTGTGAAATGAAAGTAGAAGTTGACTAAAAGAGTGTCATGTTCGGATTACTGCTAAAAGTGTGGAAAGTGTGCGCTACAATTACAAGTGTAAGCGACACGTAGCCTAAGCCACACCATAAACGAGTGTGGCGCCATCTAGGCATAGAAAACCCCCCAATAACCTCCTTGTGCCCACGCCATACAGCCGCTCATATATCTAATAGTTAGCCTGAAGCGCTACCTTATTGCCCATTCCAACCTCTTCAACACACACAAGATCGTGTCGGGAACGTAGACGAAATGGAGGGCCCGTACGTCCACAACACTCCGTGTCTCCATTTCCAACAGACATAACTGTAGTCTTGATGAGATTTAAATAGGAGCCGAACTCGTTGGGAGTGAAAAATCGAGATGGCGAAGTATTTTGAATCATTGCCTCGTGGGCCAACATGTTCGGTATTGCAAAATTTTACTGAACTTGGCTCTAGGAGAATTATTCACTCCCAGGTTAGTAGAGGACACCGCGTACACGTGTTCAGCCTTGCCCTTCTTTTGGCGCTCCCGAAGCGTCGTCACCACCTCTCTGGTCCGCGCAAGGCATTACGAAATAATTTTCTCTCGTGGGAATACCCGTCATCACTATTACGATACGCTGTCAATTTTCTGGATACAAATCTACGTGGTCGACTTTTTGGAATGTGGATGATCTACACTGTAGCTGTATGGATTAGCACAACACTAAAAACACTATAAAATACTCTATAGCTGTGAATCCTGTATAGACATGAACAAGAGTGTCCGTGAACAATAGAAAGACTAATTCGTAAAATCCATAGCTCTTTACGTAACCAACACGATCAATCCTGAAACCATCCCGTAGTTATTTCATCAGTCTTAAAAAATGAGGGTTTTCATAAATTTGAAGTCAAGATGAGAGTCAGTTTTCTGATATGTAGTAACAATCTTTGCCCTCCTGAAATAATTTGACCCGAGACTTCCACTTCTCTTAGACCTCGGTACACTGAGATATTTGAATACCCGAACGAAAATGATAAACCAGTTGGATAGATCGGACAATTTTGTTGTCATCAAAAATTAATCGATAGCTGGTTTCCGTATCTATGTAAGAGTTAATGCATTTGAGGCTGAGAACATATATGATAGATAAGACTCTCACCTCCTACGTGATAACTTTCCGGGACTGTCATTTCCTTCCACCAACGATTCAAATATTCGTTGTTAACATATAATGTACCTGCCGCGTAGAGGGTCGACGGTGAGTCAGTTGAGATATCATTGAGAGCTGCCTGAATAACATCGCCCTCAACCACAACACCGTTGGAACATTCATAGTCATTTTGACATTGTACTGTCGTTATAGCAGTGACAAGCCAAGTAAAAAGGCATCTCAGTACAGTGGATGTGCGCATGTTTGAAGTTTCGGATGTGAAGGGAAAAGTGAGCGGTCGACGCGTGCACGAACTAGATGAGAGATAGGATGGATGGCTCACTGGGTAGCCTTGAGTTTTCAATAGAGAAGATGTGTTTATTAACGTAACCAGCGCGCGGCTCCAGTATTTATATCGACTCTTGAGTAGATTTGGAGCGGCGGTCCAAGATAGTCATCTCGGATAAATGTGAGGCATTCAATGGATTTTGGTGGATAAACATGTTCAGTAAGATAGCTTGTCTCCATACAGGCGTATATCCAGGCTATGAAGCCCTGGTATCTTGGCTCTTTTCTACACCCCATTGCCCTGCAAATTTGGACGATACTCGGCATAAGGGATCCTGCTTCCTGGCGATAGCCAAACTGCTGCCCCATTTCCGGCGTTCCATCAACCACAAGCGTATCTGGCTCTGGGACTCAGTTGATAGCAGGAGAATGAAGCCATGAATTGTCCGATTTTCGGCTTCTCCTAAATGTCAGTAAATTAGGTGACGGATCTGGTAGGAATTGTTTACATTTCCATCTCGATAACGACTCATGAAAGCATACCGTATAGTACTAACTCACATTGACACTCAGGATTGCGATGGGTAGCAGGGATTGATGGTGTTTACGGTAATGCGGGTTTTGGGAATTGCGGTCAGAGATATGACACATGTAGAAATATATATCGCGCACTAGACTCCTTTTTGATATGCGGATATTTCCGACTACATTCACCAATCCCATACATACTCTAGGCTAATCACCCCTTTCTATACTGGTCCTACCTTTTAATTGGTGTCTTTTCACCCATTCATCTTAAATGTCAGGTCACTATATTCTTCGTCCTGCTGACCATCATCAAGCTCAGAGATGTGGACAGATTAAATCTTTAACAGGAATATCGCTTGTGTTGACAGGGCCTCAGGCCCCATGGATAATTAGAGTATTGGATTAACAATTTGATTGGGGCAGTGGAATCCACCAATTGGCAGCGGTTCGAGAAGAGATTTGTGGAGCTTAACTTGATGCCGTTCATGTACAGAGATATCATGGCTTTCCATGTAGTCCAGCTAGCCTTAACCCGGCCTACTCCCACTTGTAACCAAGCTCCACGAGGGCGATGGGCCTCGATTACTAAATACAGGATTCTATAAGACGAGCAATGATGCATTTGTGAGTAACATGTTCCTTTCCTACAGAGGTGGCGCGATAAAGCCGGAACTTGATGGATCACTAGTTCTCCGTCCATTAGGCCAGGGTATGAGCCTCAATATCTATGGGAAAGAAGTAGATTACCAAAATTAAAGTCTATAAATAGCAGTTGGAGTTTAGTTGACAGTCTCTAGTATACCTCCATAGTCTTTGACTCAAAGGGACAACAAAAAACCCATCATCTTAAATTATTCAGCCAGCAAAGACAGCAGACTCGATACTACTACAGGCGCGTATCTCGCGGCCATGTTGTGGATCCTGAGAAGATCTACATTATCACAGGCTGATCAGATTTTGGATGTACGGCACATAGACAAAATGCTAGTGCCATTGTGATCTCACACGATCAGATCGCACGGGAGCTGAGGGGTAACAGAGTATTGATGTTATAGGCGCATAGATATCCTACATTTTGGGGACAATAGAATTCACGTATTAATCTCAAGCTCCACACAAGATCCGTTGTAGTTAGGAGCCACGAGACACCACGTGACATCATCCCAATCTTACACCCACACCTCATTGTATTACTAAGTATACAACGCGCGCAAAACGCGCTCCGCAGCCTTGGTAACACATTAAGTGGCGCCCCCCCTAAACTCCTACGCCAAGCAGTCACCGCTTGCGTACTACCTATCGCTTATTATGGAGCTGAAACTGAGGTTCCATGAGGTTACACACCGCTCACGTGCCACGCTCGGACACACACACACACACCACATATCCTTTGTATTGTAAAACCTTAGATAGGGGAATATACACTCTAGTAGTCTGAATACCTTCACCAGTACAGTCGCGGATGTTATCACGTCCCTTTTGTGCTAGAAGACATCAGACTAGGAGCCACAAAACATGGTGGCCTGGCCTGACACGCGCTATCTCTCCAACTCGGACCGTCTCAAACTTAGTGAAGGGACATCTTTCCCTCCTCTAAAAGGTTGTTAGAACTAGTGCAAGAGCAATTCTTCCAGTCTACCGAACAACACCAGCTAGCGCGCTATATAGAGAAGCAGGTATTTCCCCTCCAGAAATCGCGCTGGACTCAAAACTTCGTCAAGCATCCCTCCGTATACACCGCCTCGATCCACGGCACCCTCTCCGCCGCCGGAACATTTGGATCCTTAGCCAACAGAGACGTGTCTCACGCCTTTCTAGGTGGGCCCTAAGCTTCCCGCCTACAGAGTATCTGGACCCTCTGGTCAACCCCCCTTGGTTAGCAAAGGAGAGTTGGTTCTCAAGGACTAGACGGGTCACTGCTGCCTCACATCAACTTCCTGAGGGGATCCCCTCACAAGACTTAGTTATATATTCCGATGGCAGCCGCCTAGAATCAGCTTCGGGACCTCGCGTTGGAGGTGGTTTTGTAATCTTCCAAGCAGGCCATATGATCTGCCAGAAAAGAATACCTCTAAGCCCATCACTAGAGATATTTGATGCAGAAGCTGCAGCAGCTTTAAGTGCTGTAGAGACAGCAATAGATCTTACTTCTACACGCTTTGCAAACAACCTATGGGTCCTACTCGATAACCTAGATGTAGCCCGACAGCTTCTATCAACTCCGATCTGCTCTTCCCAAGACGTATTTAACAAATTCGCGTTCAAAGCTCAAGAATGGCCAGGACGCACGCGTCTCCCCCATACTATTCCAGGCGAAGTCCGGGTTCACTGGATCCCAAGCCACTCTGGACTCTTAGGTAACGTTCTAGCAGACAAAGCAGCGAAAGATGCTTTGGCCATGCCGTATCCATCCCCATCTCCACTCACAATTGCCTCGGCAAAAGTTTGGGTCAAGGACATATCAATAAAAGCTCACAAAGAGTATTGGGCAAAGCATGCCCCTCAGTCATATCAAGACTTGGAAATCGGGTATCCTGTAGGCTGCCCCGCAGAGCTATCACTACCTCGACATCATACTGCCCATATATACGCTGCTCGCTCTGGATGGCAAGACTGACACCTGTACGTGGTGCCTTCTACGAACCTGGGAGTGAAATATTCTCCCAGAGCCAAGTTCAGTCAAATTTCGCAATACCGGACAAGTTGGCCCACGAGGCAATGATTCAAAATTC
Organism: Blumeria hordei DH14; assembly: GCA_900239735.1. Lineage (NCBI taxonomy): Eukaryota > Fungi > Ascomycota > Leotiomycetes > Helotiales > Erysiphaceae > Blumeria > Blumeria hordei. The sequence continues at coordinate 912,810 of OENG01000025.1, read as the reverse complement.
TCCGTCATGTCAAATCTTCGCTCCCAACGAGTTCGACTCCTACTTAAGTCTCATCAAGTTTACAAGTACGACCAAGTACATCCTTATTTCAATGACCACACCTCTCATCAACTATTCTCTGGCCTCAGCTAGCCGCCAAATACACGCCCACGCCGATATTTATACCCAACGGAGGAAGCAAAGCGTGGCGCACAAATCTGGGAGGCAGTTCTTTGAGACGGACGTGAGAGGGATTGGGACAAGTTTACAAGATGAGGCAGAGGATGGATACAATCTCGACGGGCGTGTAATTTTGAATTTCGGCAAGGAGTTTTACGAATTTAGCTGTGTGCGCGCCAAGACTTCGCTTGCGAGAGTGCAGCGGACACTATAAAAACACGCAAACGATGGATGGTGCTGTGGTCCGCCTCCTGGTGGTGTTCTCTGGTATAGTTTGAGTAGCCTGGGCACCTACTCCACTTGGGAAGGAGACACCTCAGACTACATTTCGCGCGGAGAAAATTCAGAGGATGATGAAGGCATGTCTGGATAACTCAGGGTTTTTGAGACGTTCCCCTGGGTGGGTATTCACGGATGAGGGTTGACTTGGGGTGAAGAAAAAGCCGCCATAACTTCGCAGTGGTACTTGCAAATGAAATCTGAGGCATGAGTGCACTTATTGTAAATTGAGTTATCTATTCTGTATATTTTCTCCGATATTGTGTCATAGCTAGTTAGCTGCATACGCAATTAAAATCTGATGCTGCTCGCTCTGGACATGGAGATTTTGCAGCCTATCATAATCGCTTCAACCACAACCCCGCCCACAATACCTGCAGCTGCAACAAACTCAAGTCCCCTGCACATTTCCTAAACTGTAGACTGATCACATCAAGCCCCCTCAAACCACCCAGGGGCTGTTCAGACAAATGGAAGTTCTTTCTTGGGACCCCCACAGGAGCATCAAAACTTGCACAATGGCTTGAAAAATCACAGTTCTTCACTAAAATTTGTCCCCGGATTCTTCCTGATAAATCGATAAACGATGCTTAACAGCAGTTCAAAGAAAATTAAAAATAAAAGAATGCTCATGAGCTAAATTTTCTTTTCTTTCCTTTCCTTTCCTCTAATTCAATCAAGCATATTGGGAAGATATTCTTCTCACTATGACTGGCTCTCATCCCCTCTAGTAGGCATAAATTTCTGTAGACAGCGTGACGTAATAAGTCATCTGACACTGTATCTCATCTCGGGTCCCTTCTTTTTTGTTTGGGGAAGCTGGGTGCCCCCGGTTCTAGAGCAGTAAGCTCTGGCGTCCTTTTCCAGTCCAGGACTAGTGTATTATAATCATTAGGTAGACGTTAAATAATAGACAAACAAACAAACGCACATTCGAGAAATTCGAAAATTCGAAAATTCATTTTTTCCCTTTCCCCCCCTTTAGATCACCCTTCGAACGTCGAAATATCAATTTCTCGTGGTACCGCGCCACTCAGCCTTGAAATGGCACCGGTAGCCCCCAAATCCGCGAAAATCGCGAAAGCTGTGTTAACCACGAAAATAGCTAAACAAAAACACCAGACCCGTCTGGATCCCCACAAAACCATGCTTGATATAGCTAGAAGCGTGGCAGTTCATAGAATGGGCGAAGAAGGTTTGGAACCTAGCGTCGCCGAACTCGACTTGATGGAAGTTGATATTGTCGCCCAGATGACAGAACGCGGCCAAACCGACGTTGAGATGTTGGAGGTCGATAAAATAATCAGGAAGATGATCAGTGAGGGTCTTAAGGACTCGCGATGGGCAAATGCAGGAGCTGAGAGTTCTCAGACGGCATCAACTGCCCCAGAAATTGTCGCCGAGAAGGATGTCCCGTCGACAACAACCAAGCCCGCACGCGTTGCGGCTCGAAAAATTGCGATTCCGATTAAAAATCGGACACCAAATAAAAGCACACCGAGGGGAACTGAAGTCCCGAATTGCGCGGAGGCGGCAAACGTCTCCAGACCTCCGCCATCCCCGGCCTCAATTCCAGGGACGGCTGAGGGCCTCAAACACGCTGCCGGTGGAGCTTCCACTGGCACTACACAAAACAACCCGCCAGAAATCGAAGCTTTGCTTGAAGCCGAGAGGGAGCGGGCTGCAATTACCGCCGCCAAGCTCGAAGTAGGCTCGACGGTGTTAAACACCCTACAAAGCGTTATCCTGTCCCTGAAAACGACGGATAACAAAGAGTACTTGGACGCAATGAACGTGTGTCTGAGGGGCGCCCTCGCCCACTTCCTTCGCACTGGGACGACACCAGTGCCGACAAGTCTTCCTCCCCGCCCCACCGGCCAGCAGGCCAGCAGCATCGGGCCCCCACCAAAACCGACCGCCAGGCCAGCAAAGCCTGCCGTCGCAGTGACCCAGATAACTCCAACCTGGGCAAATGTAGCCCGGAATGGGTTACCCAACCACCCGACACCAGTGATGGCAAGTTGTGCCCCAGTAATGCCGACCCCGCCGACCAAGAAATCGGCCAAAGCGGCCCCTTCGTCCTCGCCGGACAACCGACTATTCATCCGGCTGAATTCAAAACACCAGTGGAGAAAGATTTCACCAGCTGGTATTAGAGAAGCTGTAGCGCAGCTCACAAACGCGCCACAAGCATCAATCGAACACGTGTACCGTGTCCCAACAGGTTTTGCGCTCAAAGCGATAAATAAGGAATCCCGCCAACACCTACTCAACGCGGCGGAATCTTTTATTGCCATCGGGGGAAGACTGGAGGAGGCCTCTAACCTTGTGGCGCTCCACATCTCGACGGTCCCAGTCGCCATCCACACTCTTCTTGGAAGGGTGCAAGTGACAGAAGAGATGGTGATCGAGGAGATCACTCGAGTCACAACGGCCGTTCCAGTCAAGGTCCGGCCCCACGGCAAAACTCGGCTCAACGCGCCGTACAAATCATGGCTAGCCCATTTCGAGAAGGGAGCGGCCCCAAGAAAAGGGTTCCGCCTATTCGACGACTCGGGCATCGCGGTCCCACACAAACCACGACAGACTGTGCAACAATGTAAACGCTGCCTACAGTTCCACGGAACGCGAGGTTGCTCTCGTGCTCAAGCCTGTGGGAACTGCACCTCCACGATGCACTCGACAGACGAGTGCCGTGCTCACACCAAGTGCCGCAACTGTGGAGGACCGCACAGGTCCGACAGTCGAGCCTGCCTGGCGCGCCCAACCAAGTCCGGACCCGTTAGCAGAGAGCAACTGGCCAACATTCGCATCGCGAGCCAACGCGAGCTAGCGGCTGTCGTGAGGGCTAAAGCTGCAGCCCGTCGCGCTGAGGCAGCAGTACAAGCGGCTGCCAAGCAAAAGCAAGCCTCACCCGAAGCGGTGAGATCGAACAACAGTTTCGAAGTTCTGATGACCGACGTCGCCTCCGACGCCACGGCCACAGGAACGACGAATCCTGTTGAGTCTTCCTGAAGGGCCCCTCACGGGTCCCTTCTAGCCTCCCACCTACGATAAGTTTTATGTCGATCAACGTAGGTAGGGGAGGGCCAACACACGACATCGCGCTTTCCCGAGCTTTCGAGCTAGGCGTCGATGTAGTGTTAATACAAGAACCTTTGTGGAAAAAGCCACAAAGGAAACAAAGTCACACCCTGGATACGACTGTCATATACCACATGGCGGCGTAAACACTCGACCCAGGGCTGTGACTTATACACTAATCAATAGGAGAATCCATTCGGCAAGTCAAATCTTTCCCTGCGATCCCCCGACGGCGGATTACTGCTGGGTTGTGGTAAACGGAGTCACGTTTCTCAACGTGTACAAAGACCCGAAAGACCCGACGGCCATTCGACCACTTCTAAGCTGGGACCCACCACCACGATCCGTCGCGGCTGGCGACTTCAACGCGGTGCACTGCGCGTGGCAACCAGATGTTACCCGCCCACGTGGACAAGGAGTCGAAATCGAGAGATGGGCGGAACGCCACAATCTCACTTGCCTGATTGTGGGCGAGCCAACGCATCGAGCTGGGAACACGCTGGATCTTGCTTGGACCAACATCAACGGGGCTCAAGCATGGGTGGATCGTAACGAGTGCGCGACCAGCGACCATATTCCGATTCGAGGACAAGTCCCCATCGGATTCGGAAAAAGGGACCAGGAACCCTCGCCAATCAGAGTAACGCGCGGAAACTTACCGAGGTTCGCCCTCGCCGTGATGCAGTTGACTCGCCCGCCACTAGACCTGGACACGGTCTCTCGGGTGGACGAATACGCCAACGATCTCTCTTCCGGCCTTACTAACGCTATCAAAGCAGCAGGAACACGAAGGAATAGAAGACGTGGCAAATGTGCGCCGTGGTGGACACCGGAATGCAAGCTGGCTCAAACGGAATATCGTGAAGCAGTGACCCCGGAGCAACGAAGAGTGCATGCGAAGAAACTGCGCTCAACCCTCATAGCGGCAAGGAAAGAACACCAGACGCGGCAAGTCGAAGCGATCACGACACCGAATGACGTGTTCAAGCTGATGCGGTCCGCCGAGCCAAGGCAGGCAAGAACCCCCCTCCACTTAACCACGAAGGGAAGGTGTACTCCGATCCGGCCGAGCGGGCAGCGATACTCCGAGATGCTCTATTGGCACGGCACCAAGCGACGGACGATCTACCGCCACTTGATGCGCCAAGTACCAACCGAATCCCCTGGAACGACCATGTGTCGGACGAGGAGATTCGCATGTGCACCGTAGGCTGCGCCAACACAGCGCCTGGAGCAGACGGGATCTCTGTGGAGCTTCTGCGAACCTGTTGGAAGACGATTGGACCATTTGTCGGCACTCTCTTCCGCGCCTGCATCAGACTCGGCACCCACCCATCCTGCTTCAAGCTGGCTGAAGTGGTGCTCCTACGCAAGACGAACCGAGATCCAACGACTGTCAAGGGCTGGAGACCGATCGCACTTTTGTCATGCTTGGGTAAGGGACTGGAACGACTCCTGGCGAAGCGGATGGCCCATCTCGCGGTAACGCTCGACGTTGTCGGATACCAACAATTCGGAGCGCTCCCTAAGAGGTCGGCAAACGACCTTGTCAACTGCGTAGTCCACGACATCGAAGAGGCAAGCACCCAGGGATGGGCGGCCACATTCACGACTCTCGATGTCCAAGGCGCATTCGATGCAGTACTCCACAACCGTTTGGTGAGGAGGATGCAAGAACAGGGGTGGCCAGACTCGATCCTTCGATGGACGGCTTCATTTCTTGCACATCGAAAGGTACAAGTCCGATACTCCGGAGGGGTAACCGGGCAGAGAGAGCTGGTGTGTGGGGTTCCGCAGGGATCACCAATATCGCCACTCCTCTTCCTTTTATACATGGCAGAGCCTATGCGAAGCGGCAACCCAGGAATGAGGTTCAGCTACGCAGACGATATCGGGATCCTAGGGTTCGGGCGCAGCATTGCCGAGTCGGCCGCTTCTGTACAGAAGGAAGTGGATCATCTTCTGGAGTGGGCAGGTAACAATGCAGTCTCCTTCGATACTAACAAGTCGGAGATAGTCCAGTTTCCCGGCAGGAAACGCGAGAATCCAGTGGCTATTCGTGTGAACGGTGTGACTATCGAGCCAGCAGACCAAATACGCTGGCTTGGAATACACCTAGACCCGCGATTGGACTTCAAACACCACGTCACAACTTGGTGTGGAAAGGCGTTAAAGGTTGCCCAGCACATGCGCCGTTTCAACTCAGCGTATCGAGGAGCCGCTCCTGCGGCACTGGTTCGAGCAGTGGATACTTGTATTGTCCCAATAGCAACTTTTGGATCAGATGTTTGGTGGCCCGGCCTCAAACGTCCGACCAAAAGGGGGATCATCACACCTCGAACTAGCATTTTCTGCGAGATGATCGACAGGGCAATCTTGACAGGACTGCGCGCTGCCCTTCCGGTAATGAGAACGACATCGAATCTTGTTCTCCATCGCGAAGGAGGTATCCCAACTGGAAAGATCATTCTGGAAGGGAACCGCCTACGGTATTCGGCTCGTCTGCACTCACTGGACAACCGCCACCCGCTCAGGACTCGTGCCGCTGTGTGTCCAAACGTTGGAACACGGAAGTACAAGAAGTCTGCTCGGGTACCCAGGAATCCGGAGATCCAGATGTCACGAGTACAGCGGGCCTACCGTCAACTCCCGGACGCGGAAGACGCCGAGCCTCTGCCGCCGCCATGCTATCTTTCAAGTTTCGGCCCAAGGATAGAGGAGGAGGAAAAGGTTACTCGGTTTCTTGGAGATATACTAACATCGGATATTTGTGCCTACCCGGATGGATCGTCGGAGGGACATGGTCGCTCAGCATGGGGTTTCGTCTTGAAGAGAGATGGGAAAACTCTGTTGAAGGGGTGCGGCATCAAGCATGGTGGTGAAGTGCTTGATGCGGAAATTGTAGGGGCGAGGAAGGCCCTGGAAGCTGCGCTGGGTTTGTTGGAGAGGGAGAACAGTGGAAGCTACGGCAGGCGGCGGATCAACGTGTTGACGGATAGTCAGTCTGCAGTGAAGGCACTGCTGACGGGAACTGCCACAACAAGTTTCGACGACGTACGCCAATTTAGAGAGTTATCAGAAAAGGCTCGAGTCTCGGTTCAGTGGATACCAGCCCACTCTGGGATACAGGGAAACGAAGAGGCCGATAGAGCTGCACGCTCCGGCCTCCGACAACTGCCAAGTAAAGAGAGCCAGCCTGGCTCCGTCACTTTGGCGTACGTTCGTCGTCTGATGAACCAGAAACGTCAAGCTCTTCTCGAGGAATGGTGGGAAGAAGCGTGTCCACCTAGATATCGTAACCTGGGTCTTCTCATGCGACGACGCAAGCCACCCGAGCTGACACTTTCCCGGCGGTTACTTCGTAAACTGATCTCAGCCCGAACGGGACACGGAAACTTCGCTGCATGCCATCGTCGTTTCAACAACTTCGCCGCTTCCATGGAGTGTGCGTGTGGAGAGGAAACAACGCCTCTCCATTTCATTCACTGTCGACTGCACGCACGCCATACGCGTCGACTTCGAGGGACAATGTCACATCACGACTTTGTCCAAAAGCTTCTCGGGCCTAAGTGCCTTGAGAATTTCACATATTTTGTGCAGGAAACCGGCTGCTTCGGGGGCCAACCTGCGAGTCCATCTCCAGCTCTCAGCGGAGAGGACATTAATTAGGTCATAGCACGAAGCATGACAGGAAGGAAAACGAGACGAGAAGTGTCGCTTTCTCACCTCAAATTGGAGTATTGGATTTGGAATTTATTTTTGTTAAGGGAATTTATGGGTGTTTTATTTTTATTTTTAACTAGCTACTGGTTGTGTAGTGGTTCACGCGGTGAGACCGAGTTGGGCATGTGGGTAGCATGATCTCGGCCGTGTACGCCGGTCTTTGACTCCTAGGAGATATAGAGCATAGCTTAGGACCTTAATCAAACAAAGCAAAAGCACATTCGAGAAATTCGAAAATTCGAAAATTCATTTTTTCCCTCTTTCCATTCCTATGATCACTTCTGTGCTTGACTTCTCGAATTGTTAACCGTCGCGAGGTATTTAAAATGCCTCCGGTGAGAAAAAATCGCCCAAAGCCGACAACTTCAGTCGGCTTTGAACGGACACCATTGTGTCCAAAACCTACTGGCCTCGCGCAAAAACTATCAAGCCTATTTGCGAGTGAGGCCTTCGTCCCAGGGAAGTCTACAAATCTTCCCGACAAAGAGATGACTGATTCTGAGCCCATCAGGACAGTTACAATTGGTCCCGAGACCACCAACCCCATCGAGCTGGCCCCAGTGGCAAGCAGCTCTAGGAAAGGAAAGGAGGTCGTGAGAGAAAAGACGACAGAACCTGCAGAAAACTCTGCAAGAAAAATCGCTGTGCCAGCCTCCAAAGGCACAGCTTCGACAACAGCGATGGAACTTCCTCCTGAGCTGCAATCTGTGATGGAGGCCGAAAAGCGTCGAACGGCGCAAATTAAGGCCCGAATCGAAATTTGCTCCACTGCAATTAGCAGTGTGGAAGCAGCACTCTCGCCTCTCTCGATTGGCGACGACAAAGAATTCGTAGACGGCATCAAAGTCTACTTTCGAGCGGCCATCGGCCAATTTGTTCAATCAGGCCCAGGGACCACACCACCGGTTCTCCCTGCTCGCCCAAGCAACCCTCTTCCGACGAGGGCTCAAGATATTAGGGTTCAGAACCCTACGACAACCCATGCTCCGGCCCCAAAGACAACTTGGGCTACCGTAGCTCGGGGAGGCCTAGCCCGCAGCGCTGGGCAGTCGACAAAAAAGGCAGCACCGCCCGCCCCCAAAGCAAAGAGTGCCAACCCGAGGACAAAAATCGATTCACGACTTTTTCTGCGCCTCGACTACTTCCATCCCCACCGTCTCCTCTCCCCAGCTGGCATTAGGTCAGCTGTGTCTCTGGCGCTGGGAACCGCTGCTAACGATATTACGTTGGTTCAGCGGGTAAAGACCGGCTTTGCGATTACAGCAAAGAACGAAGCTTCTCGAAAGGAGCTCTTGGATTCCTCTGCACTGCGGAGAGATCTAGAAATACACCTGGAACCAGCGTCAAATCTGGTTGCCATGCAAATTGCCACCGTTCCGGAGACAATTCGAACACTTGCTGGCCCCATCGACGTGACAGCAAAGATGGTTGCCGACGAAGTCACGCGAGTGACCAATCTGGTTCCCTTTCTGGTTCGTCCTCATGGGACTAGCAAACCAGGGGCGCCCTACTCAAATTGGCAAGCGCTCTTTCCCCGAGAATCCGCTCCTCGACCCGGATTCCGCCTTTTCGACGACTCTGGAGCTGCAAAGCTCTTCCGACCTCGTCGCAAAATCGAACAATGCAAACGGTGTCTTGAATTTCACGCCACCCGTGGTTGTTCCCGCGCTCCAGCTTGCTGGAATTGCGGATCTAACATGCACTCAGAATCAGAGTGCAAGGCTCTCACCCGGTGTCGAAACTGTGGGGGACCTCACCGATCGGATTCCCGGGCCTGCTTAGCCAGACCCAGCAAGTCCGGACCGGTGCCAAAAGAGCAGCTCGCGCGGATCCGCCAGATCCAGCAAGGGGAGTTCGCGAAAGTGGCTCGATTTAGGGCTGCAGCCAAAAGGGCCGAAGAGGCAACGATGGCCTCAACGAAGGACGTCTCAATGGCCGAGGGATCGGGTTTCGGAATCCTGGAATCCGAACAAGAAGTTTGAGGGTACAGCAACCCTCGGTGAAGTCTACAAAAAGCTTCAAAATATATAGCAGGATACCAGCTGAATTCAGGTAATCTGCGAACTAATCTTTCGCTCTCAGCGGAGATAGGAAAAAGTCACTTGGAGGATGTGGCAGGAAAGGGAACGGGCGAGAAGCGCGGGATCCGGACCAAACAGTATTTCTTCCAAATTTGATTTCAGTTTTTGATTTATGTTTTTGATTTTAGTTTTGCTGTTAACTTCTACAATTTCAGTAGAAGTTCATGCGGTTGGAATGAGTTGGGCCTGTACGCAGTGATCCTTGCCGGCTCCACCGGTCCTTGACCCATTGTGGATAAGAAAGCGTTAGCTTAGGACCAGAAATTAGCAAAAAAAAATACAACGCGCACACGGAACCTCAATGTTAGAGGGACAGCCAGGCTGCTGATAAGGCGTGACGCGAGCAAGGCGTCTAAAATTAGCTTTAGCGCCTGGAAGATGCCAAGCCCTGAGAAAGTGATCTCCATGTTCAAACTTTTTTTTGCATCAGATTTGAATTGCGTATGCAGCTATCTAGCTATGACACAATATCGGAGAAAATGTACAGAATATATAACTCAATACACAGGAAAATCACTCATCCCTTGGATTTCGTTTGCAAGTACCACTGCGAAGTCATGGCGGCTTTTTCTTCACCCAAGTCAACCCTCATCCGTGAATATCCACCCAGGTGTGACGGGCTTTGCCCGGATTGGGACTGGTCACTAGGACCACTCCGTCTCCAAGGAGTTACGTACCAGATGGGGGTGTACGATACAGGAGAGGAGTTGTGCCGGGAGAAAGGATGATTCTCAGGGGCCAAGGAACAGAGCCAGGGAGCTAAGGAAGATAGCTGGGAGAAAGGAGTATTCTCATATGGCCATAGGGGGGAGTTAACACTAGCGTACGCGGAAGACATAAAAGGCAGGATACGATACAGTAGTTTAGCTTCCCATGGAAAAATTATCAATTCCTATTGAGTCAACGACTTTCGAGTACATCCGAATTCCTTGGACCTTTTACACCAGGGGAACGTTTCAAAAACCCTGAGTTATGCAGACATGCCTTCATGCACCGATTTTTTTCTGCGCGTAATGTAGTCTGAGTTGTCTCCTCCTGAGTGGAGTAGGTGCCCAGGCTACTCAAACCATACCAGACAACACCATCAGAAGGCGGTCCACAGCACCTTCCATTGTTGGCTTGTTTTTAAAGTGTCAGTTGCACTCGTAAGCGAAGTCTTGGTGCGCACAAAGCTCAATTCGTAAAACTTGCCAAATATCTAAAATTCACGCCCGTCTAGATTGTAGCCATCTGATACATCATCTTGATAACTTTTCCTAATCCCTCTCACGCCCATTCCAGAGACCTATCGCCCAGATTTGTGCGCCACGCTTTGTTTCCTCCTTCGTGTATCAATATCGGCGTAGGCGTGTATTTGGTGGTCAGATGAAGCCAGACAAAGTTGACGACAGGTGTGGTCATAACTGTAGTCTTGATGAGACTTTGTTGCTCCCAGTGCCAAGTGCAGTCAAATTTCGCAATACCAAACAAGTTGGCCCATGAGACAATGATTCAAAATACTTCGCCATGTCAAATTTTCGCTCCCAACGAGTTCGACTCCTACCAAAGTCTCCTCAAGTTTACAAGTACGACTTAGAACATCCTCGTTTCAATGACCACACCTCTCATCATTTTTTTTCTGGCCTCATCTAGCCGCCAAATACATGCCCTCGCCGACATTTACACCCGACGGAGGAAACAAAGCATGGCGCTCAAATCTGGGGGACAGCTCTTTGGAATGGGCGTGAGAGGGATTAGGAAAAGTAACCAAGATGATGTGGCAGATGGCTACAATCTAGACGGGCGTGAATTTTAGTCATTTGACAACGAGTTTTCGAATTGAGCTTTGTGCGCGCCAAGACTTCGGTTTCGAAAGTGCAGGGGACACTATCAATACCGCCGTGGTTGGATGGTGGGGTGGTACATCATCCTGGCCGGTTTCTCAAGTAATGTCTGGATAGCTAGGACACATATCCCACTCGAGACAGGAGCTCGATGGTTCGAATTCGGCAAAACTGAACTACATTTCTCGCGGCGCTGGTATGCAAGGATGATGAAGGCATGCTTGAATAATCAAAGGTTTTTAATTTCCCTTTGGTGGGTACTTGGGGAGGAGGGTCGACTGTTTGTGTAAGCAAACATGTCTCATGATGGTATTTACAAATGAAATCCAGAGTATGAGTGTCTCTAACTTCAAAAGAGTCATCCTACATGTATACATAGTACCAGTCATGTGTCACAGCTAAATAGCCGAATACACATTTAATGATTTAAAAATAAAATAAAAGAAATCAGTTGTTTACCCATGAATTAAGTAGGATAAAAAAATGTGCTACCAAAAAACTCGACAAAAAGTTTCCGCTCAGGTGTCACAGTTTCCGTACAAAATGCATGGGCAATCTTGTAAGTACGGTATATATTAAAAACATCATTTTTGCCAGAAATCTGCGCAGCATTCCACGCTGCCCGTATCGCCAATTTGACATCGTGAATCTTATTTTTTCATCTCCATTACCCTCCTTTCATCATTTCATCTTCTGTGCTCCAACATGGCAGGTGTGGGTGCTGGTGTGGGTAAATCCAGCGGTTTCGACGCGTCGCAAAATGCGACAATGGCCTCAACAAACAATGGCAGCGGAGCGCAGACAGCTCCAAAGGATAAGAACCTTGAAATCCTAGGGAAACTTCTAAAACAGGTTAGATTAATCGTGATGGGAGAGATGGATGAGGAGGATCTACCATCGATGGAAGACGTGAACGAGGCCGTGAAGGCCTTTAACGCACACAAAAGGGCCTGGACGGAAATGTCCCAGAAGAAGTCTCCTATCGAGGAGAGGATGATGGCGCTAGAGGAGGTCGTCAAGAAAAGCCTCGCGGATCCTGCTCGTGTTTCTGCTCCTGCAGTGACCTCGGGCGCGCCGCCACCAAGGAGCTACGCGTCGGTCGTGGCTCCGCAAATGACAAAAACAGCGGTTCGAATAAGAATTGATGGAGCAGAAAAATTGCAGCCGGAAGAGCTGCTTTCAAAGGCAAAAGAGCACATTCAAGGTGCATACGCGATTCGTCAAATGCGGAGCAACGATACCGAGGTGTATGTCCAGTCGGCGTCCCAAAGAGACGCGGCGCTAAATATGCGAGAACCAACGGATTTCAAAATTTTACGGCAAGATTTTCCAGTCGTAGTCAACGGTGTCCCATTGCGGACACGAATCGAAGGGGGCAGAGATGCCGACAATTTCGTCATCATCAGGGAGATAGAGACGGCCATGAAGGCACGAATTCCAGGCTTAGTCATAAGTCGTATACGGTGGTTATACGACGGAAAGGAACACCAGCGATCGAAGAAAAACGGTCGAAATCGAGGATCAATTGTGGTCAGCCTCCCATCGGAGGCAATGCAAACGGAAGTGGTCCGAAACGGCCTTGTGATGAACGCCATGCTCTTCACGGCGCAGGTGTGGTCACCACGGTCCCAGCCAAAGCAGTGTTACAACTGCAGTCAGTGGGGACACACCCAGGCGTCGTGTGGAAAGGCAGCTAGGTGCGGTGAGTGCGCTGGCGCTCACCAAACTCGGGACTGTCCGAGGAAAAGGGTTTCTTGTGCCAACTGCGGCAAGGAACACCGTTCGTGGCAGAAAGCAGCGTGTCGGACCTACCAGGTCTACAAGGGAAGTGTGGAGAAGGCTCGGATGGAGCTGTTGTCAAGAACGGCGGAAATATGGAATGAAAAACCAATAATGGCGCCAATGCGAACAGTCGGAACGACTGATGATCAGGGATTCACTTTGGTCACCAGTAAGAAGGCTGAAGGATTAAAAAGAGGGCCAGGACGACCACGCAAGGTAGTCGAAGCCCCAGTGGCACCAATCATCGCCTCGACAGCAGCACCACCATCGGGGCCAACTCTTCGAGCAATTCGAAGGCCAACGCCGAGTGAGGAGGTGCCTTCTCTTTTCAATTTCTCATAACGTTAGTCTGATTGAAGGGGGAGTTAATGAATTCTGAGGAAAGTTTTAAAAAATTATGGTTGAAAGGAACGTCCTCAGCATTAAGCCGGGTCGGTTCAGAGTGGCGGGACATCGGGTTTTGTTTGTTGAAAGCTTTTTCCCTTCCTAACATGGCTTACCGTCTTCATGGTTCTGTATATAGATACCGCATAGGACGTTAAACTAGATCAATGAATGAAGTACGGTATATTAATTGTAAATCTCTGGGGAGAGAATTTCTCAATCTAAAGACTACATATATATAAATATTAAAATCCTTCCTCAAAAGGTGAAATATATTACCCTAGCTCGGTATACAGAAATCTAATACAAAAATTGTCCACACATGACTAGTATAGAGTGTTCCCCCCCATAAATCAACCCATTTAGCGTCGCTCGCTTATTAGGGCTAACATGGGACATGCAAGGATTAAGTTTCACACAATTATTATTTCCCTTGCAATTTTACACGCCCCCAAAACCTTAATCCACTAATTAATCAATCTACCATTCCAAGTCTTTCAACGAACTTGTTAACGCCGCATTGTTAAGCGGTTTAGTCAAGCCGTCCGCTGGGTTCAATTTTGACTCCACTTTCCCTATGGTAATGTTCTTGTCGCATACTTTCTGTGTGGTGTAGTTGTACTCTACACGAACATGTCTTCGGAGGGCAAGACTGACACCTGTACGTGGTGCCTTCTACGAACCTGCGAGTGAAATATCCTCCCAGAGCCAAGTTCAGTCAAATTTCGCAATACCGAACAAGTTGGCCCATGAGGCAATAATTCAAAAAACTTCGCCATGTCAAATTTTCGCTCCCAACGAGATCGACTCCTACCAGAGTCTCATCAAGTCTACAAGTAAGACCATGTATATCCTGTTGTGCTGGCTCGGTTTAGTTGTTAGGAGACAGGGGAACGGAGGATGGGCTGCTGTATTAGGAAAGGGTGGAAAATACAGGCTGGTGCACAGACGCTGTTCATGTACTTTACAATCTCTTCACCTGCCGAGTTCAGTGAATTAAATCTATCCCAAATAATATCATGCTTCACATCATCCATTAGATGATATTATCAATCGTTGGGATGCACATCTAGCATCACCTTCATAGATCACCATTGTCAGTAAGAGTTCACATTTGATACCTACTGACACTCATTTGGCCACAGTGATACGCACTCAGTGTCCATCGTGCCATCACCCAGTGTGAGCGCGCCATCTCCGCGACTCACCATTGCACATGAGCCCGTGCCACTCCACCGAGGGACAGTAGAGTCATTTAATCGCCATATACCTCACAGCTCATAACCACAACACATCCTCATTTTAATGACCACACCTCTCATCAACTATTCTCTGGCCTCAGCTAGCCGCCAAATACACGCCCACGCCGATATTTATACCCGACGGAGGAAGCAAAGCCTGGCGCACAAATCTGGGAGATAGTTCTTTGAGACGGATGTGAGAGGGATTGGGACAAGTAAACAAGATGATACGGAGGATGGATACATTCTCGACGGGCGTGTGAATTTGAATTTTTGTCAGAGTTTTACGAATTGAGCTGTGTGCGCGCCTAGACTTAGCTTGCGAGAGTGCAGCGGACACTATAAAAACACGCAAACGATGGATGGTGCTGTGGTCCGCCTCCTGGTGGTGTTCTCTGGTATAGTTTGAGTAGCCTGGGCACCTACTCCACTTGTGAAGGAGACACCTCAGACTACATTTCGCGCGGAGAAAATTCAGAGGATGATGAAGGCATGTCTGGATAACTCAGGGTTTTTGAGACGTTCCCCTGGGTGGGTATTCACGGATGAGGGTTGACTTGGGGTGAAGAAAAAGCCACCATAACTTCGCAGTGGTACTTGCAAATGAAATCTGAAGCTTGAGTGCTCTACTTGTAAATTGAGTCATCTTTTCTGTACATTTTCTCCGATATTGTTTCATAGCTAGATAGCTGCATACGCAATTAAAATCTGATGCAAAAAAAAAAAAAAAGAACCTGAGAATATCATGTATTATAAACTACATAGAAATCTATGTCAATCACAATCATCATCTTAATTCATGTCACCATCAATAGCTGCAAAGGACAGATTAACCATTACCTTATAAGATCTGTGTATAGCAAACCAGTATCATCAGCTGCATGATCAACATCGAAAGGTGTTATGATTATGAGCTTACCGTAGTTAATGAGCCGAAGCTTCTCTTTAGCATTATACGCAGGAACTGAAAACCTTTTGGTCTCATTGTATGTATTCAGGTCTACATTGACCTAATAAGGAGAGGAATTTTCCTATGTACAAGGTTTAGGTGTCCGTGCACTGAATATTACCCAACACAGCTACCACTCTAATCTAATGTAACCCCCCATAGACCACACATTACAACAAAAGGCAAATACATTCACTAACATCTTGCCGGACCGTTTCTCTAAAGGATGAGGGTTTGACAGTATTCCACGGGTGCGTTGTATTGCCTCGTGAAGATCTAGGTGGTAAATGAGGATATTTAATGGGTCAAAGTGATGACAGGTCTTCTCTAGGAAGAGATGAATGGGCAACTAGTTGCAGTAAATTTTACACGTGGGTCTTGCTGATGAAGAACTAGAGAATGGATAGATGGTCTTCCGGAAGAAGAGATGGGTAAACAAATGTAAAGTAATGGGTAAGTAAAGAAGACGTTGCGTGAGGAGTAAAACTCTCTCACCCAGAACTATTATATATAAGAGTAGAAGCATTTGCCAGCCGGAATTAATCGCAATCAGTTCTTGCCAATATCTTCGCATTAATGGCTGTGTTCTTGTCTTTCTCTTCATGACTCACTTGTGTATCCTTACCTGACTATTTACATGAATTATTGTATAGGGGAAGCTATTATTAAATTGATGGTTATAATTAACTACCCCTTCATCTTATCACAATTTAGTTTTAGTATTAAAATTCTAATTGCGGATCTGTGAAAGTTTCCTGTTCTGTTGTATGGCAATGCGCTATGCCACATAAGTTTTGTTGACAACGTGACACGCTATACCACGATTCGATTCCTTAAATACAAATCTGAGGCATCAATTCTGGCACAACAAAGTAGAACAAGTCTCCAACCTTAAAGAGGCCTATCAAGTCACGCGCTGGCATAAAAGAGAGGCGAAATACCATACTCCCCCCCCTAGAGGGACCATCGGGCCCGATATTCCATCCAGCAGAGAAGGCGCAGCTCTTCAAGGAAGCACTTCTTAGCCGTCATCTTAATCAAGCAGATCTTGATGATGCAATCCCTACAGTGGCAAAAAGATCTATTGCCTGGCCTCCGCTGACAGATGTAGAGATCTACAACTCGTGCTGCACTGTCCCGACATCCGCTCCTGGACCTGACAATATTACCGCAACAGTACTTCGGCGCGCCTGGCCAATAATCGGTCCTAGAATAATCTCCTTATTCCGCCAATGTGATGAGTGGGGGGATACACCCTAGCGCGTTTAAGAAGGCTAATGTTGTTATAATACCAAAGTCTGGAAACCGCAATCGAGCTCTCCCAACATCATACCGCCCGATCGCTCTTCTATCGTGCCTTGGTAAGGGATTGGAGAGACTTGTGGCGCGTCGACTTTCATTCCTAGCGCTGAGATATCAGATTCTTTCCCGGGATCAGTGTAGCGCAGTCCCTCGGAGATCAGCTACCGATCTCACCACTGCATTGTCTTGCGATATTCAGGACGCCTGGGCCAAGAAACATGTAGCCGGTATGGTTACTGTAGATGTTAAAGGCGCATTTGATGGAATTCAAAAAGGCCGCCTGTGTCACTGCCTACGGAGTCAAGGGTGGCCCTTCAATGTAGTACAATGGGTGTCCTCTTTTATGTCCGAACGAGAAGCCTCAATCACGCTGGATGGAACTATATCTCCGGTGTTCAAGATACACTGCGGACTCCCTCAAGGGTCCCCAGCTTCACCTATCTTATTTTTACTGGCAATTGAAGGTATGCTCCATCTCTCCCCAAAGCGTTTCGGCTATGCAGACGACGTTGCATTTATAGCGTCCGCACCGACTCTCGCCCGCTGTGGAGAGCTACTTCAGACGCAGTTAGACATGACCCTCGCCTGGGGACTTGAGAACGGCATCGCTCTCGAAGTCTCAAAAACGGAACTACAATATTTTCACCGAAAACATGGATCTCCACTAGAGCCCAGCGTATATGCAGATGGAGTAGAGATCACACCAAATACCCACACGCGCTGGCTTGGAGTCATCTTTGATCGGAGCCTCGGGTTTAGAGAACATGTGCGACAAGCCTGTGGAAGATCCTTGGCTATTACAAGCCACATTAAAAGTCTTTCGAGAGTCACTCGAGGAATGAGCCCTCTTCTTTTGAGACAAGCGCTCCAAGGAGCAGCTTTTGCGACCTTGCTCTACGGGGCTGAGACATGGTATTCCAAAGGAACTCCGAAAGGACTGGTCCATCGGATCCAACAACGAATGAATGATGCTGCCCGCGCAGCACTGCCTGTATACCGTACCACACCAGTGGCTGTTCTTCTGCGCGAAACAGGTTGGGGGCCCGCAAAGGCCTGGCTTGAGCGCATACACGATCGCCTCGCCCTCCGCACTGCGGCAGCAGATCCCAGACACCCTCTTCGTAGACGGTGGAATTCCTCGAGAATGTGCGTGGTCCGACAAAGGATCTCCCCGGAGCTATCAGAAGATAATATCCCCCTCCTTGGGAAGCTGGACGTGATGAATGTTTGAAAAGATAGGCGCTGTTGGCCGAACAGCGGGAGTCGATTCCTTCACTCAATGGTACGCCAGACAACCCATGATGGATCTTTTTGTTTTCTCTGACAGTGCTTTGATTGAGAATCAAGCAGGAGCCGGATACTCAATTAGACGCGGCACGAACCATGAAATTGCCCGCGGAAATATACCTCTAGGTACCTCTGCAGAAGTGTACGATGCGGAAATCACTGGAGCAACAGAAGGTCTAGCAGCTGCCCTCCTTAATCCCATGGCCTTTTATGCAACCAACTTAACCATATGTCTAGATAACCAAGAAGCAGCTCTTCGACTCCTCTTGTTAACACCTACTGCAACAAGCTCCCGCCGGATTGCAAAATTCCGGCAGCTAGCAGCTAGCTGGACGAAAAGAAAACGAGCATCCTGTACTAAAGCAGGATCAGTCAATGTTAGATGGTGCCCCGGACACTCTGGAATCCCTGGAAATGAAGCAGCAGATGCTCTAGCGAAATCGGCTTGTCTAATGAGTGCGCCATCCCTACCTCCATCCATAGCAAGAGCAAAAAGAGAAATTTCTCTGTTATATAACGCCTCTACTACCACTTACTGGGCTCAGGAAGGCTCAATTAGATATAAAGAACTAGGGATTGGCCCTAGTCTAGGAATATCCCCAGAACTGAAAGGACTAAGCAGGCGTGCACTTGGGGCGCTAATTGCAGCTCGCTCCGGACACGGAGATTTCGCACAGTATCATCGGCGTTTCACACACGAAGATGCCTTAATGACTTGCTCCTGTGGCGAAGAAAAAAGTCCGGACCACTTCTTTCACTGCAGCATAGGAAGAAGCTGGGCTCGCCTCAGTGGTGGGCCCCGACATCCCAGCCCTGGTATTAAATGGGTTCTTGGCACGCCCAAAGGCGCACTCGCCTTCGGAAAATGGGTTGAGCTGACGAAGCTCTACGACAAAATCCAACAAGTGAATTAGATATTTCCCTTGAGATTTATGATATTGCGTGAAATTAATGTTAGATGGAGGGATTTATTACTGCTAATAATTTCTTTTGTATTCTGACCTTTCTTTTTTGGAAGTTCCCCTCACTATTTCGCAGTCTATGGTGTAATTTCAAACTACTTATAAATAAGAAGTAAAGTCCCGGGTAGAGGGAAATTTGCTACATTTAAATTGGAAAGCAGAGTGGCGGACAGCTGGTCGGACTCTTTTGTAGTTTCTAGGTGCTGTAGGGCGCGTTAGAGCGTCGGGTAGTTCTGTAGGGACTGGGCCGTCCAGCACGTGACTAAGGTCACGAGCTGTAGACAGGCACGACGTTAAATTTAAACTAAACTTGTAAGCAGACTAATGCAAGCATAAGTCTGAACCCAGTCCCGAAGCGAAAGTACAATCTACACAAACACTTATTGATCTAATGATGATGATGATCAGGGGCGTTAATAGGGTAGAATTAGATATTATAATGCTACGAGTACCTCGTAGCATGTAGTAATTTTATCATTCATTCTTGTATTCGCTGTTACCTTTTAACGATCTACGTGACATTCACTCGAAGACCTCTCTAAGTTTTACATGGTAGCATTATTCTTGGTTGATTCAAACGAAAATTCGACGATAGAAGACTCATCGGGAGCTTTGTTATATCTTGGACAAATTGTTTGTGACGATTTTAGAGAGGAATTTTAATCTTGTGAAATGTCGGCCTTTGGATTATCGAAGGCGGATCGGGAGATCGCTGCCCAAGGCACCGATGTGAATCAGACCGCTGTGGAAAAGAAGCGGTCGGGTAAAAATGTTGCTGCCCGCACTGGCTATGTGCCGGGAATCTTTAGCAATGAGTCCAACTTAGTATCGAACAACAGCATAAGCGAAAGCTTGAAGTCTGGATCTAAAGGCAAAGGTCCAGAAAAACAACACAACGAAAGAAAGTATCAGCATGAAGATGAACGATACGAAAAGGTTTCTGAGCAAGCTGGATCTTCAAGGCCGTCGTATCGATATGGTGAAGGCGGAGACCCATAAGATGACGACGAAGATGTTGGTGCGGGTTGGGATCGGCCTGCCGGAACAGCCCCAAAGAATGGAAGCAGAACCCTGCTGGAATGGAACCTTTTTGACTGGAAACCACCCCAGTCAGATTTCTTAAGAGGAATTGGAAATTGGTCAATGTACCGAGAGGCGGTTTTACTACAACTGGAATGCATAGGGTACGAAGCTGGCATGAAGCTGACACCATTAGACGAGGTGAGACTCGCAGCTGTCATTCAGAGAACCACAACAGCAGAAACCAGGAGTCTAGTCATGGGTATGAAACGTGGCACAGAAATGATGAGGTTGTTCGAAAGAACCTATCGGCAAGTTGGCGAAATACAACAAGAAGCCGTGTGGGGAAATCTCATTGCCCTCAAGTATACAGGAGGGTGTCCAGTAGAGTATGTGACGAAATTTAAAACGGCTGTCAGGGACTATATCTCCACAGGTGGAACTCTAGCTGAGAAACAAATATCGATAATCTTCAAGCAATCGACGAAGGAAAAAGCTGGAAGGTGGAATTCCATGGTCTCAACAATTGCACGCTTTCAGAGCTGGTCTGTGGATAATCTCTTACAAGATTTCACAGCTCACCACTACAATAGAATCGGCCAGTCAGTCAAGGAAGAGAATGCCAGAAAGCAAGAACCGACGAAAAGGTTTTTGAACAACGCCCAAGGTGAAGAAAGCACGGACGATCAAGTAAAGCCAGCAACGAAAGGGAAAGCCAACAACCCGAAGAAGAAATTTTCAATCCGCTGTTACAGTTGCAAGAAAGAAGGGCATATTGCCAAAAATTGTCCTATGAAAAAGAAAAAGGAAGCATCCAACTCGCATGCTGCATATGGACAAACAGCGAATGACTTGGGCCCACCAGCTGCAATAGCTGATGAATATTGTCAAATTCCCGAAGAGTTTTGCGGAAATAGTTACGCTGCTCAAGTAGACCCACTAATCTACGAAGATCTTGTTAAGTTTTACGACAACGAGATGGCACGACGGCGTGGCGAGTCAATTGCTGAACAGGAATTGTCCAATTCAGAAAATGCAGGAGCCTCCATTCAATTCACTCAGCAAATTCTCAGTGCTTCTACAAAAAGCGGAGTCAAAAGCCGCTGGCTTTTCGATACCGGTGCTGATGTGGACGCCACTAACAATCGTAGAAACTTCAAACCCGGCACAGTGGTAGAGCTAAAGCCAAATCAATTTCCAGTCCAAACTGGGGGTGGTGTTGTATGCGCAGAATGTGTAGGGGAAGTTTGGCTGTCGCTCACTGGACCTGGTGGTAAACAAACCACGATGAGGTTGAAATATGTTGTATACTTGAAAGCTTTTCCTTTGAATATCATCAGTGGAGAAAGATTCTACCGCAGTGGTGGCTTTCTCGATAAGAATAAAATCGTCAGTCCTAACGGTGAAATATTGTCATACATAGATGCGGAACGACGAGGATTTTTCTTGTGGTTATTCAATCAACCTGAACCCTTGAAATTGACAGGCTACAAAAAGGCGGTAAACTTAACTACCGTCGTCAGCGAGCAGATCAATAAAAATAAGAGCCTTGCACAAAGCCTCGAGGAAAAAGGGTTTAGTCAAACCTATCAAGAGTGCGGGAAAAACGGTGTATTCGAAATGTCCGATGAAGTAATGAGATACCTGATCCTATGGTATAGGCACCTATGTCACCCGAGCACCGAGCGACTTCAATGGACAATCAAGAATACAGTGGGTATCGACCAGATGCCATGGCAAGTCGAAAGTTTGCCGTGCGATGCATGCAATATGGGAAAGTCTCTTGAACATAAGACTTCGGAACGACGGCCTCGAATGAAAAACGTCAGAGAAGGCTGGCATTGTGACGTCAGAACTTTAAACCCAGGAACAATGGAAGGTTACGGGTATTTTTACCTCACAATAGATGACGGTTCCAGGTACAGGATATTTCGCACGTTAAAGAAGAAAAGTGATGCCGCCGACAAAGTCAAGTCGCTGTCGCAATCTCTGAATAGTGAGGTCCCATTAAACGACCTAGACGATGCGCACTGGTTCCTTGGGTACCTCGAAAGGTCATTCCAAGAATTTGGACTTCCTCCGAAAGTTTTCGAGACTCCAGTGTCGCCTTGCAGAGACAGATGCTTGTACTACGAGAAAAACCATCGGCACCTGAACGAGTATGGAACACTCGGATTGTTTTGTGCAGTAGATTCCAGTTTTGCAGATGTTCATCATACGGCAAAGTCCACGACAGGATTTGTGATATCAATGGCTGGCGGACCCATAATTTGGAAATCTAAGCAACAGAGTACCGTCTCGATATTAACTTTCGAAGCCGAATATGGCGCTATGTTCGAAGCAGCAAAGGATTGCGCATGGATTCGAAATGTCTTGACTGAACTAGGTGAAATGCCCGCTGGACCTATACCGGTATTAGAGGACAATACGGGAGCTATAAAATGGGCTATTAACGAAGGGATGACATCGGATCGACGTCACATACGTGTCAACTATCATTATGTTGCACAGGAAATTCGAGATCAAAACATTTGTGTTAGGCAAATTGAATCCAGCAACAACCCCGCAGATGGATTCCCAAAATCCCTAAGTGCCGATACTTTCCGACGCTTCACTAAGCTGCTAGGGTTGATGGATGAATTTTCGCTTAAGGACTGAGAGGGCCTGTAAGCAGACTAATGCAAGCATAAGTCTGAACCCAGTCCCGAAGCGAAAGTACGATCTACACAAACACTTATTGATCTAATGATGATGATGATCAGGGGCGTTAATAGGGTAGAATTAGATATTATAATGCTACGAGTACCTCGTAGCATGTAGTAATTTTATCATTCATTCTTGTATTCGCTGTTACCTTTTAACGATCTACGTGACATTCACTCGAAGACCTCTCTAAGTTTTACAAAACTAAACTAAATCTGAGGCATCTCAGGCTATTATCAATTTTTTTGAGGCATTAGAAATGCAATACAATTGTCGAGTTAAGTCACTTAAAACAGACAACAGCAGTGAGTATGTCAATGCAACACTCTCCGATTTTCTGGTTCAGAAGGGGATAAGTCATCATGTGACGCCTCCATATTCTCCCGAATCAAACAAAGTAGCCGAAAGGCTAAGTCGATCAGTTATCGAAGGAGTCCGTACAATTCTCGCATCAATTAATGATAAACAGTTATGGGCTGAGGCAGAAAAGTCCTTCATTTACGCTAAAAATTGTCAGGCATACAGTGATGTTAATGGACAGACGCCATTTGAAGCTTTCCACGCGAGAAAACCATCTATTTGGTCAGGAATGTTATGTGCATATTCCCATGGTTTAGCGACCATCAGGATGCAAACTTCTACCAAATGCTGAGAATTTCATAATTACTGTTGGTAAGTATCAGTCGGGAGATGTATACTAGTATACAATATTGAAACAGATAATTAGCAATTATATTTATCCTATTATTTTAGTATACTATGGTCCGTACATCTACATGATCGCTTAACTGATTACATAATATAATCTTCTACCTGTAGTATTTGTGCCAGCAACTATCTAACACATTGATTATCCAACCTAGACGCCATAGTTGCGACACTGGGAAGTTTTATTTTTGTCCCAATAAACCTACTATTTCGCTGAACCCATCCTTCCATTTGTATCTCTAGTTTATTCGTCTCAATAAGAATTCTTAATGCCTTATTTGGATTTGACTTGGTCATTGAATCGGCAGGGTTATTACTCTCATTGATCCATCTGAACTCGGAGATCTCACGACGTTCGTAAAACTGGCGTATAGCCATATTATCAATCATAAGTCTTTTCTCCTTTGTATTTCCCAATTTGACGAGACATTCGTAGAGATAGTGTCAGAGGAAAGCTAAGAATGATATAGTTGGGTCTGAATCATGAGCTATATTTAATCTAAAGAGAGAAAGTTCTATGTACATGAAATTATCATACAAACTGTGTACCGAGGCCGGAAGATTATCAGCCGAGCCTAACCAGATCAAGATGAGTATGATTAGGCGAGCGCATGCTTAGTACAGTTTACAACTGTTACATTACTCCTCACCTTCTCTCTTATTTTTTTTTTTTTGACTGTTATGGACATATATAGGTCCAAATGTCTTCTCGTACTGATTCAGTGCCTCTGTATTTTTTAAGTTGCTTATTGGTTCCCATGTAGGTGCTAAATATCCTGTCCATTTTACCAGTACCTCCCTTCTTTGTCCCCGCCCAATACGTTTTGTTCTCACTTTAAGTATTTTTTCTTATTACCACTCTTCATGATTTTCTTCGCCAATTATTGCAGGTGGTTGAATATCCAATAATAATTGTGAGGGGAGTGGGTCATTTGAAACCAGTCGTAGAAGGGATACGTGGAATACATTGTGGATACCTGGTGGTGTATTTAGGTGATAAGCGTGGGAGCCTATAGCTTCAACAATTATATACTTAGCATGTACCCAATCGAATTTCTTTGACGGTCGGCTTGTCTTTATGTTTCCCAAGTGAAGCCAAACTTTGTCACCGATGCTAAATCTGTGCGCGGGCGACCTGTGAGAATTCGCATATTTTTCTTGATCTTGTTGAGCCACTGCAATAGCTGCTTGGGCGAGCTCGCGTGCAATTTTAAGCTTCATAGCTAGGCGCTCGCCTAGAGCGACGGGGTTGTCTGCGTCTATCGGCTGTGTGAGGTCTTGTGCAAGCTCGATAGGCTCTAAATGAAATCCATGAGTCAGAAAAAATGGACTGACCTTTGTTGAGCTTGCAGAGCGATTATTGATGGCGAGTTCGGCGTCAGTTAATAAATCTTTCCAGTCTTGTTGCTGATATGTGCAGTAGACACGGATGAAATGTTGCAGTTCCTGGTTCATGCGCTCTGTAGATCCGTCTGTTTGTGGATGGAAAGCTGTACTTAATCGTCGTGTGATATTTAGCAATTCGCAGACTTTCTTCCAAAATGCGTTAACCCATTGCGTTCCTCGATCGCTGACAATGTCTTTAGGTAAGCCATGGTGGCGGTAAACAGCCCGTAAAAATGTTGTAGCAGTAGCCTCGGCTGTCATAGAATTGACTGGCTCGAAAATAACGCCTTTACTGAGTCGATCTGTAATTACTAAGCACGTGTCATACCCGTCGACATTTGGTAAATCTGTTATAAAGTCCATTGATAATGATCGCCATATTTGATCCGGAATAGGCAATGGCTTCAATAGGCCTTGACGCTTTTGTCGCCAGACTGTCGCGCTTCCACAAACATCACAGTTCCGCGTGAATTGTTTAATATCCTGCGAAAACCCTGGCCAAAAGAACTGTCTTCCTAGGACATCAATCATTGTGTCGCGCCCTGGATGACCTACCGCGTGTGAATCATGGACTGTTTGAATGATCTTCGTTCGTAATGGTTCGTAATTCGGTACCCAAATCCGCCCTGAACGGCGAACTGCGCCTTGATCATCAATTCTACATTGGCTTAGTTCTACACCTCGTATTTTCAGTGTCGGCGACCATTGAGTTGCTGAAGAAGCGACTGTATTTTTTATTTCCGTGTAAGTCTCATCTACCTCAAGAGCATGGTTCCAGAGTTTCGTTAATTCTTCATCAGGAAACGGAGAACCTATTTGAGCCGTCACAATAGGATAGGCTTTGATTACCTCCTCCCAGTTGGGCAACAACTTTGCCGTTCTTTCGTCCAATCTAGAATCTCCAGTTTTTGGTATATCCTGTTCGCGCCGAGAAAGAGCGTCTGGGCGTGCTGCCTCTCTTCCTGGACGATACTTCAAAAGATAATTATAACGCGCCAGCTTCTGGGCCCATCTTACCTGTCGCTCGTTAAGTTGTCGTGTACTCATAAAATGCTCCAGGTTACGATGGTCAGTCAGGATTTGGAACG
The DNA here is from genome assembly GCA_900239735.1 of Blumeria hordei DH14. Lineage (NCBI taxonomy): Eukaryota > Fungi > Ascomycota > Leotiomycetes > Helotiales > Erysiphaceae > Blumeria > Blumeria hordei. The sequence goes on along the minus strand of OENG01000025.1, from coordinate 886,849 downwards.
GATCTTTGATACTTCGAAGCTCCGCATCCCATTCATCCAGACATCGGATAATGGCAAGAAGCTCTTTATCATGTATTGGATAGTTACATTCGGCCGGGAGGTTTTTCTTGGAGAAATAGGCCACGGGTCTAAGAGTTCCTTCATCATCATACTGTGATAGTACACCACCTACAGCCCAATTTGATGCATCTGGTTCAAGAACAGTCTGGCGATCGGGGTCGAACGTCGCTAGAATGGGGTCCTGTACAAATAGCTCTTTCAAACGTTCGAAAGCATGTTTACACTTTTCATCAAATACAAAAGGAATATCTTTGTGTGTCAGCTGTGTAAGTGGGACTACAAGGTCGGAATATCCTTTGATAAACGTGCGGTAAAAATTAGCAAATCCAAGAAACCCTCTTACGCCCTTAACTGTTGTTGGAACCTCCCATTCACGTATAGCTTTAATTTTCTCAGGATCCATGCGGATTCCATGTTCTAAATCGATGATGTATCCCAGGTATTTTGTGCACCGTACTTCGAATTCGCACTTTGTAATATCTAATGTGAGGCCACCTTCTCGTAAGATACTTAGTACCTTCTTGACTTTATCTCGATGATCTTCCTGGGAACCCTTTGAATAGATCAAAATGTCGTCTATGTATGCCGTGCAGAAGTCGTCGAGATATTCTCGTAGAAGCCAATTGATGTACCTTTGAAATGTTGCTGGCGCTCCTGTAAGTCCAAAGGGGACCACATTCCACTCATAGAGCCCATACCTTGTACGAAAAGCGGTTTTCCACTCCTCTCCCTTGGATATTCGAATTTGATGAAATGCTTGACTAACATCAAGTTTCGTCAACCACTTAGCATCACTTAGAGTCCTCAAAGTTTCTCGTATCAGCGGTAGCGGATAACGATCTTTTTTAGTGATCGCATTAAGTGCTCTATAATCAACGCAAAAACGCACACCGCCATTAGCCTTTTTTACGAATAGTATAGGAGCCCCAGCCGATGACTTGCTCACACGAATAAAATCTTTTTCCAAAAGTTCGGTCAGTGTTTTCCTTAGTACTAACAATTCATCTCGAGAGTAATTATACATTGAACACCAAGGCACGGATTTATCTTCTCCATTCTCATCTTTCTCTAGCGGTATATGATGGTCAATTTCGGGTCTATGAGGAGGGAGCTTGTTTGCTTCCTCTGGTTGGAAATTCACCACAAATTCCGGTCCTAACCAGTTGGGCATGTAATCTACTGGGTCTACATCTTTTTTTGGCGCCAAAGCTTTATCAATGTCTGCAAGCGTTACCGCATATGCCTGGATGCTTGAGTGAGATAATTGTTGTTGTTTAATTAAGGCAGCATAGGTTTTCGGGCTTATCAATGTTGGACGACTTTGTACTTTTGAAAGACGTGACTTATTTGGAACAATGTGACCTGACTTTTCAAACTCTAGAGCTTCGGTAGCTTCATTTACGTGAACTCGATTGTGTACAAGAAAGGCACGTCCGAGCATCATGCTCTGGGTCTGATATGGCACAATATATGCCCATATATCTTTTTTAAATCCAGCGAGATCTACAGTAAATTTGGCAGCTTGTGTAATAGTAGAATGAGCTCCTGTTATGAAGCCTTCCATTTTTCTGGCTCTGATATTCACAGTCTGTGGATTATGTTTTCTTATAAATTTATCATTAACACTGGCGTAAGATTGGCAACCGTTATCAACAAGAACTTCTTCACATTGCACTTCATTTATAATAGCATCAATCAAGAATGATGGTGTTTCCATTTTTGTTCTAAACTCACACCATTCTTGCTGCAATGTTTTAATTGGCTCTTGTCTCCTCCAATTATCTAATCTCCGGAGCTCCGCACACGACTTTGCGGCGGAGCTACTCGTTTTCCGAAAGTCCTTCGCAATTTCTCACATCAATTTCCGGCTCCGCCATTACCATTGCTGGATCCACTCTTCTAACAACCTGTGGTTATTTATGGGTCCCAGTCTTTCATTTACTGGTGGCAGATATGGACAATTTCGCTGGTAATGACGACTACTTCCACATCGCACACAACAGCCTGCATCACGCCTCGCTTGTAAAGTCTCCCTGGATACCCTTTGTGCACGAGGTCGCTGATTGGGAGCACTGGTCGCTTGAGCTTGATTATTTGTGGTTGGCATCCAGTCCATTGGCGTATGAGCCTCACTGATTGCTGCAGGCGGTTCAGGAATCCATGTGGGCACTCGTGATGTGGTTCTTCTTCCGTGTAGGGCCTCTTCGTTTGCCATTGCTGAGGCTGCAGTTTGAAGATCAAGAATGAGGTCTTCATACTGTGAGTAGTTCTTGGTCTTTGGGAGACAATCACGGAAACGAGAGTTTTAAGCCGTACGTAAGAACATAACTTTTATTGCATCTGCCATACAAACCCCTGCATTTGCCAACTCTTTCTCAAACTTGGGATAGAAATTTGCAAACAATTCCCTTTCTTGCTGCTTCATAGACTTTAAATTTGTCAGCGCTTTTGTCTTTGCTGCAGGATCACCATATAGTTTTTCCATCTCTTGCAAAAGTCCCTCAAACGTTGCTGTCCCTGCTTTCAAATTCTGAAATACCCATGGTGTGACATTTTTTGCAGCTGTATCTTTAAGTTTATTAAATACAGCATAAAACTGAACCATTGGATCTGGTCCACTCGATATAGCTCTGCCATGTGCCTGTAATTGCCACGTAGGCCATATGGATCTATCTGCACCAGTGAACTCTACTAGATCTATTTTGGCAGCTGATTGTGATGAAGAATCTGATTGAGTTTGATTGATGGCAGACTTTGCAATGAGATTTTCTAAAACCGTTCGTATCCCCGCTTGCTCTTCCTGAGTTCTTTGGAGTGAAGTAGTGAGTTCCTGCAATGTACGAATATAATTTACAGCCAATCCATCTGGTTGTAAAGGTTGATTTGAACTATGGCCTCGGTCACTCATCTTGATTAAACTTTGGTGCAATATTTTATTCTTTGCTTCGTTTCGTTTTGTTACGCTGTCTGTTCGTTCCTTCGTTTCGATATAACTGTTTCTCGATACTGTTAGATTTCCGATGAGAGTTTGTAAGTGTTAGTGAGATTAAATATAATGTCAGAGGAAAGCTAAGAATGATATAGTTGGGTCTGAATCATGAGCTATATTTAATCTAAAGAGAGAAAGTTCTATGTACATGAAATTATCATACAAACTGTGTACCGAGGCCGGAAGATTATCAGCCGAGCCTAACCAGATCAAGATGAGTATGATTAGGCGAGCGCATGCTTAGTACAGTTTACAACTGTTACAGATAGAATCTCATGTAGAGACATGATTCATTCATGAGTTGATATTATTCAGACGATCATGACTATAACACAACGTCATGTATAGACACGATCTATCGTTTGTACCTGTTGTATCAACCATGACTATGTCTTAGTGATAGGAGAAACATCATTGACTAGTTACTAGAAACCTAGTCAAGATCCTAAACATACAACTGAGACTAGGAGAATTTTACTAAGTAAGTAATTATTCTGATGAATCTAGATCTGGAGGAAGATAATCTGGTTGCTTGGCTCGAGGTATATGAACCTGAGAATATCATGTATTATAAACGGGATATAGAAATCGATCTCAATCACAATCATCATCTTAATTCATGTCACCATCAATAGCTGCAAAGGACAGTTTAACCATTTCCTTATAGAGAATGAGTCAGTGCAGACAACCAAAGGAATTTCCTTGAATCCTAGCTGCTCAGTTATCATTGATAAGGTTGTGGTGATAGCTGTAGCAATATCGACTCCAGAAACTAGGCCATACAGCTCTGATGCAAGCACAGATCTAGTCACCTGTTTACATTTTACAGAACTCCAGTGTATTACATTACCGGTGATTTTGAGCTGAGTGATCGACAAAGTATCTGTGGCTCGGCCTGTTGCAGACTCATTTGCAAGTATTTCTACATATCCATTCTGGGAGGACAAATCTTTGTTGTTTGTAAAAGATCCGTCAACAAAGACAAAAAATGTAGCCGAGCTCAAGTCCAGGGATTTAAAATGGATGCCTCGGTCCTTATTGTCCATCTGCCACTTAAGCCGTTTGTTAAAAGCCTTAATATCCTCTTCAGATGGTTATTTATTCTGGGCAGCAGTAGAAAGGTCAAATTCTGCTTCCAGTTGGCAAACACTGGCAATTTCGCACTCCATGCTCGTTGTTCCATGTATTCATGACTGGCTGGGAGAGACCTCGGGTCAACGAGTTGTATTTGATCACCTTGATTCTTCTGCTTAAGAGTGATACCACCATTGAATTTGAGTGGGTGATCTTTGGACAATGTTCTTAGGGGTTTTGCGTCAAATGGCAGCAGTTTATTCTCCTTCTCAGCAAATGCTCTGTCTGGGACGAATAAGGTGTCATCATTTTGCATTCCTAAGACACCAAATTCCTCCTTTAAAGTTGATATCATGAGGCATGGGTCATATGTTGATGGTAATATCAGGAACTTTTCATAATGATGTTTGCTGTATGTTTCATACCAGTTGATACCAGCTTCTGCAAGACCGTATAGAGGCTTGATTATTCGCATAATTGTGTCGGGTGGATGCTGGGCAGTAATTTCTTTTGGAAGTCTGGCAAGAATTATTTGTTTGACAGAGGTTTCTATTGTGATAAGGAGGTTATGAGAAGTCTAAGAATGGTCGCAATGGATGTAACAGTCAACTTGGGTGGATATAGGATAGCGCTTTAAGTCTAACGTGAAGAAGAAGGATATGTATTGTAGATCTGCTATATTGATGACTATTAGAGATAGGAGTAGAAAAAGTTGATCATGTACTTTCATGGATCGTTGTGGTATAGCGTAATATGAAACGTCATGTGGACGGCTAGGCTAAAACACAAACATTAGTTCAATGCATGTTTAAAACCAGCAAGGAAGACTGATAAGAGTAGGTTAGCTTCATTAGGGGATGTGTAGCAGATTGTTTGGCATAGAGGCTGTGTGTTACGTGCTATTTGGTAATTTTATGTATATAAATACTCGGTGTGAAGAAGCATTATTCTTCACGCAACGTCTTCTTCAATTACCTTAACAATACATTTGTTTACCCATCACTTCTTCGGGAAGACCATTTATCTATTTCCAGCTCTTCATCAGCAAGACCCACGTGTAGCCTCTATCGCTACTATCTACCTATTTGTCTCTTCCTATAGAAGACCAGTCATCCCTTCGACCCACTCATTACCTTCATTTACCACCTAGATCTCCGTTAGACCACATACGCACCCTGTGGAACACTGTCCTAACCTCGCCCCTTGAGATGTACAGAGTTCTAGCAGCAAGTATTTATACACAGAAATGGTACACAAACTATACCCTCAATAGCAATAACTCCCAACCATTCAGCCATTCAACAATTATATCATTAGATATACCTGTGTCATGATCATATTATCATGTATGGCTGAGATACTGGTGTTGTCATTGCTGTATGTTAATGACGTATCATTGATACAGGATCGCTTGTCCTGTCGGTTACACTTGCCTAATACTAGCCATTTCAAGTTATGTGATCTATAAGTGGGCCTGATCACAACAGTTTCCGATTGGACGTAGGCCTGGATGATGTCACAAAGATATACCGCGCAGTGACTAAGTGTCACAGACCAAGGACCTACTCTACTATATTCTATCCCAATCTGTTCTGTTCTCTAACCTATCTTACTCTATTCCATTCCATTCTAATCTGTTCTGTTCTGTTCTGTACTTGTCTAGACTATTATATTTTGTATGAGAGTATACTGGAAAGTTCGAGAATAATAGAGAGGAATATATAATTGGTAATTGGGATAACTATGGTTAGGTAGATTATGGTCTTGTATTCTTAGGAACTCTTTAGAAATCATTGAATCTTATCTTATGTTGTACTCTTGAACTGTTGAACCCTTGAATTGTCCAACTCTTGACCCCTCGGAATGCGAACACCTCTCGAACCCTTGTCGCTAAGTGAGGGCGTAATAGCAAGCAAAACCCGCGGACTAGATTGTTGAATTGTAGTAGATTCAGTCAATGTCTTCTTTTTTCCTTCATCACTATGGCCTTGGACAACCATTTGTGTCTTTTTGTAAGGATCATCAGGCATCACTTTTATCTTGTTTGTTGTAATTAAGGCAGCAACATGACTCCAGTAGACAAATAGTTCATATTAGAATAATATGCACTGACGCCATGAGATATGATTAACCTGTATCATCACTTACTGGCATGAATAGTAATTAGCCAATAGATGCCTTACAGCATACATTGGCTTCAGGATCTCCAATAACTTTCCCATTTAGGTTAGAAAAGGAGGTATGTTGGAATTTACACTAGTGTGCGGAAAACCCCGCTTTCATGTATATAGAGGGACTTCTCGCTAAACAGATAGAAATATAGCAATTTCTTTACAATTAACTATCCATTACACATCAGTAGACTTCGTCGTACATTAAACACATTCATCATAACTCTAACTCATCTTCATACTTGGTATGTCATTCTTACAATATCCGGAACCATTCTAATTTTGTTGACTAACCTCGTATTAATAATTCGTTTGCCATTCATAGATGGTTCATATGGTACAATTTGAAAGACACCTCTTTCTTGTAGATTTCTAATTTCCTTCTTTCCGGACAATTCAAAAGGTGTTGTGAATACCTCGGGTCAGCTCCGATCGAGCCTCATTGGGCTTCCACCATCGCGACACTCGAACACTCGACCGCAGTAAGCTAGGTGAGATTAGGGCACTGATAGCACAGCTAAGTACCTAATCACTCTGGCAACATCCTTACGTCCGAGCGTTGCCTGGTGGACCAATGCATTTATACTGAGGTGCTCATCACTCTGATGGCTAGCGAGTGGCAACAGCATACAATGTGATGACAGTGTGTAGCTCTGCAATCCCGGAAGTTTCACACTAGCAACCAGTGTCAATAGTATGTTATGACAGAAGATATTGGCAGGGGCTATGGAAGTGGTTACTGTGACAGAAGTAGGAAGCACCTGTGGTGAGTGCGTGATCAGGACTGGTGTACTGAATGTATATATAAGGAAGCAGTACTTCTGCAGTTAGATAGAGAATCAACCATCTCACTACTGCCCATTCCAACACATATTCTCACTACAGCCACATCAATTATATCCGCGCATCCATAATCATCTGCATCCATTTCAGGTATTCATCTGTCTCCTCATGACCTCGTTATTATAACAAAAGGAGCACCTTCATTTGGGAGTTTGCCTGTGGCACAGAGATTGATACACAACTCCACAGCACGCTTCTCCTTAGAAGATAAATATGATTCAGACTTGACTTCGTGGCCTTTTTCCATCTGGAGGAAGATTTCACCCATGTCAAGGGTATCTTCAAAAAGTCGATTATCTGTCAGGAATATAGCGTCATTCAGAAAAATCGCAGTATTATTAGGGATATTGACACGACTTTGCAAAGCATAGCGAGGGGAGGTATTAGATTGTTGTTACCGCGAGGGTCAGATGGTGATAAGATCGCCGTCTGCTAAGATTGGAGATGGGTGGTCAAATGAGCTGGCGAGATACCTGGAGGTCAAAACTGAAGAGCTAGAAGCTGGGACTGGAGGACGAGAGATCAAGACGAGTAGAAAGACGAGTGCGATTTTCGGACTATAAAGATATAAGATTGAGAAGCTGGAGAACTACTTCGTGGTAACTCCAGCTTCCTTAAGTACACTAGACTACGTAATGAATTTCAACTGAGGATTTGGGATCATTAGGTTATGACTCCAGCCCCTCTAACTCTAGCTTTCCGAGTTTCTGTTGGAAATCTAGATTTTGTATGTATGAAGGTTTAGATTTCTAGTTTGATCATCAAGATCAATTTACTTGATTCTATTGCATATGATTAAGCTTAGCTAGGGGACACGAGATTCAGTAGTATCTGTAATGCAGTGGCTAGGAAATACTACCCTGCAGTAATTGAGTGGCTGGTTGAAGCCGGATCACTGGGAGTTCGGGGATCTGTATTTAAGGATTGGCTTATTTTGTATATGTTAAACTAAGTTAACGGAACACTATATTTTATTAATCATATTGAGAAGAGAATTCGATATCCTATACAACTATCAATATATTCTTGTCCGAAATTGTACACTTGTTCTTCGAGATATTTCCTCCTAGAAATCCTTGACAATTTCTAACAGATTATGAGACCAAGGCTCTAGTCAACTGAGCTGATTGATTTTATTGATAAGTTGTCCTTTGATCGAATATACCTCAATTTTTTAATTCGTTACTTCAATACTCCGAATCTCACAATGTCTGCTGCAGAAATACTGAAGTCAATGAAGTGTGCTCCAAAGTTGGAGAAATCTACATACAACAGATGGAGCACTCATTTTCTTGATACTTTGTCGCTATTTGAAATTGAAAGTTACATTCTGGAGACAAAAGTCGAGCTCGAGACGCAGGATATAAAAAGCTCAGAGACCGGCCTACTTATCTCAAGACAAGATAGAAATATACGAGTTGCCATATCTCAACTTGTACCCGACGTCGCATTTCACCTTGTTCATTCCTCTTACTCTTCGAAAACTTGTTGGGATAACCTGAAACAATTCTACTGTCCGGATGCAACTGAGGACGTAGACGAACTATTACAGGAATACTGGGGATTAACTTTCGAAGATAACATTGAGGTTGACAAATGCGTGCAAAAGTTGTTTGAAATACGATCTAAAATTTGTTTGATCAACAGCATGTCAGCGCCTTCAGATTCAAGCATGAAAAAACAGATATTGACCCACTTCATTAAATGCTGCGGAGGATTCTACATGTCGATTGTCATTTCATTGCGGGAACCAACCATCTCTCTGCAGTCTGCTATATCATCAATACGTGCTTCTCAAGCAGTATATCGCGATCTTCACCCTACACCAGTTGTGGCCCTAGTCGGTAAATCCAGCACAAGTTCCGACAATTCTATGACTTTAAAGAGATGTGCACACTGTAAGCGCCGAGGCCACTTGCGCGAAAGCTGCTTTCACTGGATTGATACCCCTGATGGATCTAAATGGGCGGCCAAGAACCCTAACAAGGCTGCCAAAGTTAGGAAGTTGCGTGCAAAATCAGCTAATTGTTTTAAACCCGCGAAGGTCGAATCCGACCACATTAGTGATGATGAAGCATCTGAGGCTGGAGTATGGATAATGGAGGAGCATTCATTAGATACAACAAATGTCTCCAATTCGAATGATATTGTGCCTACACCGGTGCAACACACCATATCTTTTGCAATAAGTCCATGTTCATTTCTATGTCCACCAGCAAGAAATCCATTCTTGATGCCTCAGGCAAACATATCCCTGTCTCTGGCACTGGAAATGTACAGTTTAAGGTATTCGAATTGGAGAACAAGAAAGCTAGCAAAGTTATTACTATGGAGAACGTTCTATATGTCCCTTCTTGTACAAGAAACTTGGTATCTGGGATTCAGCTTTTATCAAAGGGATTAGGTATTAAATCAGTGAACGGAGGACTAAGCGTGTTATCAAGGAATGGATCAGTTATTGCAACCGCTAGATCAGATTCGGGATTATTCTGCTTTAATACATCTTCTTCCTGGAATAATGCCTCTTCACCTTCTTCGCGTCGTTCTGTCAGAATGATATCACAGAATAGGCAGGAGTCAGCCACCGATCTTTTACATCGTCACATTGCTCATCCGGGTCCGCCAGGTCTTCATACTAAAATTGTGCAAAATTCCAAAATCCAAATGACAGTTTTGGAACCATGTGATGTATGTAGCTCAAGCAAACAAGTGGGGAAAGTGAATCGCGGTCCTTTCTCTTTATCTACAAAAGTCCTTGATTTGGATCACCCCGATACTCGGAATATTCCAAATTATCTTCTGTTAGAAAAGGAAAGAAAAGAACGAGAGTCTAGACCGACCATCAATATAGTGCGCTTTGACGATAGCTCTGAATGTAAAACGACCGATTTCAATGGTTTAACCCAGCAGATTAGTGCTTCATATTCGCAATATCAAGATGAAGTAGCAAAGAGACTGAACCGATCACTTATTACAGTGGTAAGATGTATACTTTATCGAGCCCGCTTACTATTCAAGTTCTGGGACGCTGCAGTTACTACAGCCCGTTACCTGCGAAACATATTACTGATGCGCTATGATAGTACAACTATTTTCGAATCGATGAGTGGTCGCTCTCCAGAGATCTTCGACCAGAAATTTTGGGCCTATATCTATCATGCACTGATCAATAATGAGGATCGACATCGAATTAAACCTATACCTACCTCTCAATGTGGCATATTTATCGGGTATTGCGAGCCAAAAACTCAATTCTGCAACTGTATTCCCTTGAAACTTGGAACCAATAAGGTGATAACGTCTGAAAATGTGCGAGTTATCGAAGCTTCCTTTTGGGTTTGGAAAGATCAATTATCCCACGTTTTTGACACTATAGATATGCATGCATCTCCTCAGCAAATTCCAAGTGATATTAATTACTACTCGGACGAAGATTTTACTCCGGAAGCTGATATTGTGCCGCCGAACTATTCACAGCCTATTGTGTCGGAGCAAGCACAAATATCAAGACCTAAAATTTCTAGAGAAACTACACCTGATTCACTAGAAATAATTCCTGAAGCTAAAGTCCCAATACTTAGGAGGAGTAGCCGTATCACTACGACTATACATCTTAGAAATGAATATGTACCTAGGGCTGATGCCTTGCAAATTCGAAAATATATTGCAATACCTCAATCTTATTCAGAGCTTCTCAACAGAACAGAAGATAAGACTAAACGGCAGTCACAATTTAGGCGTTTGAAATCAGGGTCAAATTCAATGACAGAGACAGACTATGTCGCACTATTTGAGGCTTCAAAGCAGATTATCTGGACCACTGGATTCCTCAATGAGGTTCACATTGCAAATAAATTTATTGATAATGATGGCTCATTAGCTTATACTGATAACCAAAGTGTAATGGCAATTGCTAAAGGCTCAAATTCGGGAAGGTATAAACACATTAATGTGGCTTATCATTATGTCTGGAAGTGTGTTGAAGACGGGAAAATGTAAAACATATCCCTACCAAAATGATCTTGGAAGATATTCTCACAGCACTCCTTCCATTTTCCAAAGCGAAGGAAATTCATAAGCAAATCTTCAAGATCAAATAAAATGGCTTAATTGGTCTTGATGCTCAGGAGGAGTGTTGGAAATCTAGATTTTGTATGTATGAAGGTTTAGATTTCTAGTTTGATCATCAAGATCAATTTACTTGATTCTATTGCATATGATTAAGCTTAGCTAGGGGACACGAGATTCAGTAGTATCTGTAATGCAGTGGCTAGGAAATACTACCCTGCAGTAATTGAGTGGCTGGTTGAAGCCGGATCACTGGGAGTTCGGGGATCTGTATTTAAGGATTGGCTTATTTTGTATATGTTAAACTAAGTTAACGGAACACTATATTTTATTAATCATATTGAGAAGAGAATTCGATATCCTATACAACTATCAATATATTCTTGTCCGAAATTGTACACTTGTTCTTCGAGATATTTCCTCCTAGAAATCCTTGACAATTTCTAACAGTTTCCTGGAAACTTAGTTATTGAACCTTCCCCGAGATCCGTTTCCCGAGAACCTTCTCCTTAACCCTTGTCCTTGAACCTTTTCCTTAGAACCTTATCCTTGAACTTGCCTCAAGGATGCCTAGCCATAACAATTGTTCTTGGAGTGGGCTCTCTGTCTGACTTAAATTTCTTGAATTTTGTCGAGATTGTTTGTCTAATTGGGGTTCTGGTAATCTGTTTTCTCTCTGAGGTTGATCTGGTGTTTCATAATCTGGAGTCGGACTCTCTGAGAAGTAAGGTTTGACAGACGTGGAGCGAAACTTCATAGGTCCACTCGAGAGCTGGACAGTGCATGTTTCATTTCACATGAATAGGAGTTTGTGTGGTCCTGTCCAATACCTGAGCTTCTCACAATATACCAATACATTTGAATTGATAGGTGGTCCTCGCAGGTGAAGGGTACGGGGCCCATTCCTCATGTGCAAATCATCAGTAACAGCTCGTTTTGCATAAAAGTTTCTCACTTCTTCTATTGCAGATTTGATGGCAGCTGCACGTTGGGCGACGCTTGCTGAAGGTGGGTGCATTGGTCCCATGTGTGGAAATGCACCAAAAACGAGAAGGGTAGGTATTAGACTGTCGGGTCCCGCAGTATCATTGATGGCATTGATAGCCATTTGGAGCATCATAGCTTTGTCAATGCTTACTCCTTCCATTTACTTTTTGACACAGAAATACGCACGACAGAGAGGGGTATAATGATACCTATGGTTCTCGCTTATGACCTGACCAATATGTCACATGACGCACAATTATCTTGCTTAGTTGTATGATTGATGCTAGCGCAGGATTGAAGTATAAGTATCTAAGTAGTTGCACTCTAGGATAGACTGTGCAATGTCTTATTTATATATTCCTACCCGTACTTCGCCCTCTTGTATCTCCGATCTGCTCGTGACTCCGTTCCAACGAGACCCACCCGTAATATTACGTTGCACCAACAATAACCCATAGTCTCCCAATGGCTTCCTTCGTCCATTTTGAAACCGCCTCAGATTTTTTGAAACATCTTCGCTCGTTGAATGAAGATGCAAGTGAAGCCTTAATTACCAGCGTTTTCACACCAGGACGAACCTTAGAAAAACGATTTGAAGAATACCGAATTTCTATTTCTAATTCTCAGCGCGAGCTCATTAAAAGCAGAGCAATTGATGAACAGCTTAGGCGTGATTGTTCTTCCACTCAGGAAGAAAATGTCAAATTATTGAAGTCTTCGGCAATTGACCAGTACCGCCTGTCCGAGGCCGAAAAGCTAAATGAAGAGCTTAAAATCCAGTCTACCAATCTTGCCGACCCTGCGCACTCAGTCGGGGGACAGGTGAGGTCAGAACTGTTCAAAATCAATGAGAAATTTTCAGGTAAGAATAAGATGTTATATCCATCCTTCCAACGCCAGATCCAAATAGCTCTCGCACAAAACTCCGATAGGTATGTGACCCTCCAGTCACAAATGTCGTTAATTTATCAAAATCTGGGCCCGGGGCCAAAGGCATTTTTGGACCGGTACTTAACTAAAGAAGGCCTATTCAACTTCGCATCCTTTGATAAAGTTTGGAATGTTTGGGATGTCTCATATAGAAACCCTAATGAGGAAGAGGACGCCCGTGACGCCCTCGATCAGCTTAGACAGGGTTCTGGACCTTTTGGTATCTTTCTTGCCGAATTTCAACTGCTCCATAATTTATCCGGTATTACAGACGATAAAATGCTAATCTCTCGCATGCGAAAAGGCGTTTCCAATGAGATGCGAACATGCATCAGGCAACACCAGGATATCCACAAAACTTATTCATTCGATGAGTTTGTAGACCTTTGCAAAGATTGTGTGATCCGGTTAGATCTAGAGCGTCCGGTGTCCTATACCCATCATTCGACTCCCCGGAGTATAAATCCCCGTCCTGTCCGTGTGGTAGAGGCTACCGGTCCGAACACAAGTCTGCTAGGAGGTGATCCTATGGTTCTTGACAGAGCCGAAATAACCTGCCTAGGAAAAGATGGTCGGTTGACTCCTGAAGAAATAGAACGAAGATTCAGATTACAACTATGCATGCGATGTGGAAAAGCCGGACACAGAGCCCATAACTGCGTGCTTCATAGGAGGAACAAGACTAGAGAACAGGCAATCAGCCGGGCCGAGTTAGGGGAGGATTATTTCAACGATGATATCTTATTAGAGGAGTTAAAAGATTAGGCCATAATCATTGTCACAATTATGGTCCACCTGGTAGCTCAATAAACCCATTAATACTTTCAACTCTATTTCACCCAAAATCGAAGATAAATTCACTTGTTTTACCATGTCAGATTCTTTCTGAATCAAGAAATATTAGAACTTGTGCATTTATTGACTCTGGAGGAAATGATTTCGGTTTTATTGACGCTGCTTTTGTGCATCAAAATTCCCTTCTGCTTACACCTCTTCATGCTCCTCGCATCCTTCGTGTTGTTGATGGGAGAAACTCATCTGCCAGCATGGTGACACATTCCATAAAGCTACGTTTAACTATAAAGAACCATTCTGAAATTCTAGTACTTTTTGTTACCAAGCTAAACCAGTACCCTATAATCCTAGGCTATGGATGGCTGGCATGTCATAACCCGTCAATCAACTGGTAATCAGGTATACTCCTCTTTGATTTCCCGTTTTGTACAAGAAATTGTTGTCTTCCGAGTATTCCAATAGCTTGTAAGCATAGCGATCACAACACTACCAGAGGCTTAAATGCAATCAACGTCATGTCAAAGCCCCAAAAGCCCGTAAAATTGTCTCACACTGATATTGCAGTCAATAGCGTTGTTTGTAAATCTTAGAGCGACGGCTACTGTAGGTTTTCTTTGGGGCGAATTGAAAAATATATTATATTAAGTATATATCTCGCAACCACTTCTATTCACTGACTCATCTTCCAAAGGAACTCGATACCAGAATAGTTTTCCATCTCAACTTTGACCATCTTTCCTTCTATGACTAATTCATGACTAATCCAAAGCTCCTTCCTGATCAGTTTCAGGGTTAAGTTGACTCCAAGCAGATCAAGGTATTGTATGCAAGAGTATTCCTACAAATAGACCAGCACCCTTTAGTCCCTTGGCCTTACAAAAGCCCACCGAAATCATTTCCCTCTCAACTCACGATCTAGACCAAGCTTTAGTTAAAAAGGAATCCGAAGAGACCCAGATCATACTGCCAAAGTGGCTTCACCATCAGGCTGAAGCTTTCTCTAAACTCGAATCCCGAGTCTTACCCCCACACCGTCCTATTGACCATAGGAACATCCTGAAGAAAGACTGTAATCCTCCTTTTGGGAGATTATGCAGTATGTCAAGAGAGGAGCTCAATACTCTCAAGGAATGGATTCAGGACAACCTATCAAAAAAATTATCTGCACAAGCTCCTCTCCCGCTGCTTCGCCAGTATTATTTGTCAAAAAGGCTGATGGAGGGCTCCGAATCTGTGTGGATTATAGAGCGCTTAATGCCATCACTGAAAAAAATCGCTACCCCATTCCCCTAATTTCAGAAACTTTGGATTGTCTTTCCAAAGCCAAATATTTTACTTAACTTGACGTGATTGCAGCTTTTAATTGTATCCAAATCGTAAAAGGAGACGAGTGAAAAACAGCCTTCCGTACTTGTTATGGCCTTTTCAAATCCTTGGTCATGCCTTTTGGTTTAACAAATGCCCTAAGCCCCTTCCAGAGTTATATAAATAACAGTCTTCAAGAATATTTGGACATATTCTGTACTGCTTATCTCGACGATGTTCTAGTTTATAGCTCCTCACGCGAAGAGCATCGACACCACGTAAATTTAGTTTTAAACAAGCTTCGAGCAGCAGGCCTCCAACTCGACATTAAAAAATGCAAATTTGAAGCAACTGAGGTTAAATACCTAGGACAAATAATTTCCCGTAAAGGAATCGAAATGGATCCAGTCAAAATTGAATGCATAAAGTCTTGGAAAGCTCCAAAGTATTTAAAAGACGTGCAAGCATTTCTAGGGTTTGCTAATTTTTACCGGCGTTTTATCAATGGATTCTCTCTAGTAGCACTCCCACTCACAGAACTAACTAAACAGAATGTACCCTGGCAATGGTCCGAAGCGTGCAATTCAGCATTTAATTCTCTCAAAAATTCGTTTATCATGGCTCCTATTGTTCGCCACTTCGATCCAGACCGCCACTGCATAGTAGAAGTGGATTCAAGTGACTGGGCCCACGGGGGGATTCTGTCTCAGTTTGACAATGAGAATATACTTCATCCTATTGCATACTTTTCTGGCTGTTTATCTTCATCCCAAGTAAATTACGAAATTTACGATAACGAGCTTCTGGCTATTGTAACTGCTTTTGAGTATTGGCTTCCCGAGCTCCAGGGTACGATTGAACTCATCTCCGTCATAAGCGATCACAAGAACCTAGAATATTTAATGTCAACTAAAAATCTAAACAGACGTCAAGCTAGATGGTCTGAATTCCTCTCGAGGTTTAATTTCGTGATTAGTTACTGTCCAGGGAAACTTGGTGGCAAGCCTGACACTCTCACACGTCGATCTGAGGATATTCCGGTTACAGAGGGAGATGAACGCCAACGTCAACAGCAACAGACAGTACTTAAGTGTCATTATATCTGTTGAAAGTCATGTGATAGCTCTGTAATTTTATCACGTGTCTCGCTTAGTATTCCACACTTTCTGTAATTGTAAAGTGTTTAGATTGTAGAATTATCAACAGAATAAGAGTTGTAGTTATAATACACACAATAAATTCCATATTAAAATTATATTATCAGGAATCTGATTTCGAGATCAAGTATTCACACGCAGCTGAATTAATAGCTGGTCTGCAGTATACTCTTAACTCCACTGTCGCATAAATTATAACAATATCAACCCTATGATCATTCAGAGTAGGAAATCTAAACTTGATCTCGCTAGTGCAACACTTGACTCCCCAACAATATCCCATCAAATCGAAATCCTTTTTGCCAAAGGGTATTGTTAAGATTCTATACTCCAGAGTTACATCAAAATTCTCAAGGGACCTGGAACATATTGCTCTAAGCATTTAGACCTTTCCTGTTGTAGCCTCAAGGATGATAGACTTTACTATGATAATTTGATTTATGTTCCTGACAAATTGAGTCTGAAGCTCTTATTGCTCAAGTACTGCCATGATCATCCCAATGGAGGTCACCATGGAAGAAACAAGGTCTTTGCAGAAATATCTCGAGATTATTGGTGGCCAAATATGCTACAGTTTATCTCTCAATACACCAATAATTGTCATGTCTGTAAGCAAATCATGTTGTAATGTGTGGTCTATGGGTGTTACATTAGATTAGAGTGGTAGCTGTGTTGGGTAATATTCAGTGCACGGACACACCAATCTTGTACATAGGAAAATTCCTCTCCTCATTAGATCAACATAGACCTGGATACATATAATCAGACCATAAGGTTTTCACTTCCTGCGTATAATGCTAAAGAGAAGCTTCGGCTCATTAAATACCGTAAGCTCATAATCACAACAAATCACTCCTTCCCATCTTAAGTACCAGGGATTGCCCAAGCAACTCCCGGTACCTCAACGTCACTGGCGAGATATTTCCGTAGATTTTATAAGACCTTTACCAAAGTCCGATGGGTACAATTTTATCATGGTTGTCTGTTGCAGGCTTACCAAAGCTCGCCACTTTATCCCTTGTGGGTCTAGTATAGACGCCGTAGGAACTGCACAGCTGTTTTATAAACATATTTGGAAACACCATGGTTTTCCCGAGTCAGTAGTATCAGATAGGGGGCCTCAATTTGTTGCAAAATTCTGGCACGCTGTCTGCAAGCAGACAGGGACTAAAATCCTACTTTCAACTGCGTGGCACCCTGAAACAAATGGACAAACCGAGAGGTCTAATGCAATTCTAGAGTGTTACCTCCGGGCCTATTGTAATTATCAGCAAGACGATTGGGTTCAATGGCTACCTTCAGCAGAGTTTAATGCTAACAATTCTGAGTCTGAATCCAAAAAGATAGCCCCATTTTTTGCAAATACAGCACAACATCCGAGATCTGCAATAACCCCTCCTCGGAATCTTACTCCTCCATTAACTTCCGAGTACCTCCGAGTACAACAGGAGCGGGCTAATAATTTTATTAACCAGATGCATGATCTCAATATATTCCTTCGTGAGAATATGAAGGTATCTCAAGCCTTTTATGAGAAACCTGCAAATAAACACCGCTCTCCCCCGCCATCCTTCCAGATTGGAGATAAAGTCTTTGTCAATGCAAAGAATATAAAAACTAAAAGACCTAGTAAGAAGTTAGATTGGAAAAATCTGGGACCATTCACCATTATTAGAGTGGTAGGTAGTCACAGCTATAAACTACTTCTCCCCAAAAATCTTAAATCCATACACCCCATCTTTCACACAAGCCTTCTTCGACCGGATCCTAATAACCCAATCCCTGGTCAAACAAATGAACCAAATCCACCTATAGAAATTGATGAATTTGGCAAAGATTTATATGAGGTTGACGCAATTCTAGGGTCCAGGCATTCAAAATCTCGAGGATTTGAATATTGCGTTAAGTATACAGGCCAGTTTGAAAATTCATGGCAACCTTTGTCAGATTTGGTAACAGGACACCTATTGTCATGGTTCTTATCATGACTCTCCATAAAAGGGTGAAAATGTGCCTAAGCAGCGGTGGGGGGGTCTAGTTGTCATAGTAACCCAATTGTACAGGAATGGAAAGGACTGGTGTTGTTATTGACACTAGCGTCGAGCTAGTCCGAGGAGACCCTTAAGTAGTCCTCGTTCACGTCTTTAGAGGGCGTGCGACGTTTTGTTAGATTTCCGTATCTTGTTTGCATCCTATCTTGTCTACGTTCCATCTTACGTATCTTGTTCATATCTTGACCCGTGACTTCTATCTTGAATACTCTCTCGCCCCGTAACACCTATCAGAATCATTGACAGAATATCTGTCAGGATTGCCTTCTGTATAATCTATATATGTGGAGATAACCAGAATCTAGTGTTCTATGTTTCTGGTCTGGCCTTTTGGCTGAGTGGTTATGCAACTATCTCATGCATAATGTAGGATGGCACCCTTTAGCCTGAATACCACCTCTTTGACCCTTGTCTCCGCCCTGCTGTCTACATGCTGCTCTGACAATATCACAAGAAATTTCCACGTCACCTCAAGCCCACTCTGAAGGAACTAATGGATGCTAAAACTGAAGCAAAAACAAACTCTTTTACTGCTTAAACAGAGGATTATTTCCAGACACTGTTGAGACAACAGGCTTAGAAGGGGACCTACTATCATGGTACCTATGGTTCTCGCTTATGACCTGACCAATATGTCACATGACGCACAATTATCTTGCTTAGTTGTATGATTGATTCTAGCGCAGGATTGAAGTATAAGTATCTAAGTAGTTGCACTCTAGGATAGATTGTGCAATGTCTTATTTATATATTCCTACCCGTACTTCGCCCTCTTGTATCTCCGATCTGCTCGTGACTCCGTTTCAACGAGACCCACCCGTGATAAGGGGCATGGTATCCTTCAACTCTGCCAACAGAATTACGTGCTTCGACAGGGACTTCTTTGGTGACAATTGACATTGTTAGAGCAAAGTTTCGAAATTCATCTGAAGCAAAGTTTGGTCGTGCATTGTGGATAACTACATCTGGAGGACCTATATACATATCGATCCAGGATTTGCGGAAGACATTCCATGTATGTTGAGCTGACATGCTTTTCAACCATCATGCAGCCTGAAATCGAGTTTCTTGGTCAACCAAGTGGAGAATGAGTTGGCCATCAATGTACATGACATCAATATAGACAGAATGGTTGAAATATCTATCCCTTTTTAGGCTGAATTTGAACCTACCAAGAGATTTTCCACACTTCTGGTAGGAATCACAGTATTTCGTCAGTTTCTTGATGACTGAGAGCTCAACTTCATGTCCAGCACGTTCGAGAACACAGTGGAAGCGGCAGGCTGATGGGTGACCAAATCTTCGGTGTAATTGGTGTAGTTCAGTCTCAGTAAAATGACATTCTTCAGTGCCGTATGACTGCACTAAGTATTGTACCAAGTCGAGCGATTCGCTGTTTGCACCATCAACGAGCATGAATGGATGGCCAAACTTGCGCACTACTGGAAACTTCTCTATTGAATGCTCTGTCCGTACTAATGCATTCTCAAGGTTGTTGTAATAGACATGCAGTCAATCTATATCTGCTAGAGCAAATAGGAATGGAAGTCTTTTTGGCATGATATGGACTGTGATCATTCCTACCTGAGTTTGTACGTCTACTGTACCAAGAGAAATGACTGGCTTTCCTGTCCCGAACTTTACTGATGCCTCTCCTAGCCTGCTGGTATTAAGCTTGATTCTATGGGTCTTTCGTAGTGCCTGAAGTTGCTCAAGCCCACCAATTGAAATCATAGAAGCTCCTGTATCAATCACAATTCCATGGAAACTTTCGGAAGAATACTGTCAGGCGCAGGTTCACTAGGCGCAAGACTTGAGGCGTAGGAGAAGGCGTAGCGTACGATGTACTGAGGAAGGACGCCTGGTGGGAACGCGAAGGGCTTTCTAGAGAAGTGGTAAATGGGAAAGCGGGGAGTTGTTCTAGGTAAAGTGGCCGGAGGTGACGGTAGGTCACTATGGGTGGTAGAGGACGAGAGTGAGATGTAATTATAATTATGTAACTATTCCTAAAGACAGAAAACAAAGCGTGGAGATTTCAGTCTCGGAAATGAAAACTACATAACTGTCCTCGCTTGATAAGAAAGCCTAGTGGGACTAAACAAGGAACCCATAAACCCTGCCTGAGAGATTTCTCCAGAATCCTTACAAATACCTATCTTTAGTACCTGCAGGATTGGATCGAGTAAGGGCATGCGCAGTTGACTGGTTATTGAGTAAGGCCACAGCCTCTTGGCCATTGATCTCACCGAATTGTGTTAGGTACTGAGTAGGTCCTGTCTCTATATAATTATTGTCATCAATGTTGAGATGGTCCATCATGGCAACAAATTGATCAGGATATTCTTCAACAATGTTACTGTCATCTTCGCCTTCAAACTCTGCCAGAAACTGCTGAAACTTCTTGTGGGTATATGGTTGCTTTTTGTCTCAAAGGTATTTTTGGAACTTTTCATGATTATCATCATGTTATTTTTGAGAATGCTTGGTAGACCAACATCCTGTATGTTTACAAATGAAGCATTTCGTTTTCCATTAAAGCCGCTGATTGTTATTTCGACTACTGCAAGGCCCTCCACCAAAATAACGATCTGTAAACAGGGCTTCATTCTCTTTGTTTTCAGTAGTATAGGTACCAGCCAAGTATTGGGGTACATTTGTTGATGGTGTACTGCCTGATATCTGCATGAAGTTATGGATTGAATGGTGTAGATCAGAACAAACAGCTTCAAAGGTATCAGACGGCTTAAAGTTAGCTTGGTGACAGGCCGCTATGTTGCTACATGCTGTGACGAGTCGATCCTTTCGGGTGAGATCTGTTTTGTATTCTGCAGCAAGCCCAAGCTGGTCTTTTTGCATTTGATTGATCATTATTTCAAAATATTCGTCGATTGGTTTTCCTGGCAGCTCTTCCATTACACCTTTGAGAGATATACTATTCCAGCGGGCGAGGATTTGGAGGCGACGCTCATTTGTCTGGAAATGATCTCGAGCCTTCACAGCCATACTATAGAATGAAAGATTCAATGGAGAAACAACCTGATAGTAGTAGTCCTTGGCTTGACCCCTTAGCATGATGGTAAAAGCTGGGCCATACATGTTGCCGTAAATACCCGCTCTCATACATTGCTCATAGAAGTGTCGTAGTGCCGTGTTAAAATCATCATTAGCTCCACTATATTTGTCCTCATCTCGATTGTACATTTTAACCAAATTTCCTAATTGTGGGCCTGACAGCATATTAGTTGGTGCAGGAGGTAGTGGTGGTCCTTGATTCAACAAGAGAAATTGATTTGTTTGTTCTGGATGGTTTTGCTGTTGTGAATTACCTCCAATACCTGAGGGTTCAATAGAAATATTATGGTGTTGGCTGTGTGTCTGATAAGGTTGCTGAGCCTGAAAGTCTTTCTTTTCCACTATATCAATTTTACAAGCTTGCTGATCAATTGAGCTATGGGGCTTGAGTGTCACAGGCTCATACCTGGTTATCATTAGGCTGCTGCCTAACAAATAAGGCTTTAACTCTTCAACCATATTAAACATCAAACATTTCATGAACCCCTCCATGACTCATTAGACCAACGTATAGGCCTTGGCCCAGTTCATGTAAATCTATTATTAAATGACAAATTTAGATTACAGACAGGACGACTCGACCACTGTCACGGTAGTAGCGTTGTAATTGGCATGGTTTAAGGTTAAGCGACAACTGAGCCTCTAAAGACCTTCGTGTAGCTAGATAGACTCTTCCTTCCTCATTGCACAACTCATGTGTAACATATACCTCGCACTTCGTACCATCGCACTGTGACATTTTGTGCGATCTCTTTTTACACCCTGTCGCATATTCCAGCCTGAAGATTTTCACTTTCAACATAATACCGCCAAATTTTGTACCCTGACCTGCCTGTTTTGCGACCCGGTGAATATACTTGTTAAGAATACCTAGATCAGTAAAAATTTGCGAAATTTACTCGATATCCAGCTTCCAATCAGAAAATCTCTAAGTTAATTTTTCACTTTCTGCTTTCAGCTTTATATTAAAAATAAAATTAAAAAATAAGTTCTCTACTGCAGACTTGCAAAATGACCACTACAAATACTGAATTCAAGCATAGAATCAGTGAATCCTTTACTTCTAGTTTCCCTAATCTTTCTGGAGTTCTCTCCGAGTTCGATTTTACTCACACGCTTGCAAACAGGCCCTTTTCCCCCCCAAAGCTAGCAGAAATCATCAATGTGCTCCCAAACCCGAACTTGGATGATGACGCAAAAGCCATTTTCGCTATGCTCCTTGCATTCGAGCATGGATTTGAAAAGATTTGCATGAAAGCAAGTGAAAATGAATTGGCATACAACGATGAGCGCTCTAGAAATGTAAGGGCGCGCAATGCTCGTGCAGCTACCGAAAACGAGAAGGACGTTCTTCGCGCACAGCTCGAAGCAGATAGAGCCACACTCACAAGAACTCGTGTTGAGCTTGCAGACTCACTGGAAAAAAAACTTGCGGCCGAAACCCAGCTCCAAATTGCAATCCTTCAAAATGCCCAAAACTACGTCTCAGGCGAGAGTACAGCTGCCAGAGCCCAAACTGCCCGTCGAACCCAAAAGGATCCAAATAAGTTTACGGCATTAATGAATGAAAAGAACTCTGTCCAGCGTCAGGAGAAGTACGACACTTTCAAGACACAAGTACAAGGGGTAATATTGGTTGACTCTGCATGCTTTTCAACTGAGGCATCCAAAATATTATATATATGTGGCTTAATGGATGGCCACGCTTGGGATGCAGTTTGTGACGGTCATAAGTCGATCACCGCTAATTTGAATGATTCCTCGCAATGGCAGTGGCAGAATGAGAATGCGCTCTGGGAAGATCTTGACAGCCGTTACGTTCTATTTAACTCGGCAACACTTGCAAGGAATACGCTGGATAATTATTCTCAAGATAGCCCAAAAAACGGTACTCGACCATACGGTGAATGGAAAGCTGAATTTATCAGGCTTTCTAACCGCGCCATGTTAGGTTCACGGGAAAAAGTTGATAAATGGCGCAGATTTATTGGAGTTGACATCAAAAAGATACTTCGATCCCAGGTAGATAATCCAGGTGATGAAGATTTTCTTGGATGGGTTGCTAGATGTGACAATATTGCGCGCAATCAACTTCAGAAGGCTCACTATGATACAATCAATCACTCTAGCAGTTTAAGTAAGAATGCGACATTCAATGAGCCAGCGAAATACACTCCAGATATATCAGTTGCTGCTTCTGGGTCCAATCTTCTAGATGACTCCATGGATATTAGCCGGCTTCAAATTTCTGATAGTGAAAGGCAGCGCCGGCGTAGTCAATGTCTTTGTCTAGCCTGTGGTCAGAGCGGCCATATTGCCCGAGACCATCATCGGAAATTCAACCCAATCCCAATGCCGAAGCGTGCCAATATCACGTCAGCCTACAGTAGACAAAATCGCCAAGATATGGAGAATCGCTCTAGCATTTGACCTCAGAGCACTGATTCACAGGGCCTTTATGTAAATCCTCAGTTTTTTCCGCAGCCTCCTCAAATGCCCATGTTGTACTATCCCCTCATGCAACCAAAAATAGTGCCGCAGCAGCGCCCTCAGCAACCAGCACAGCCTCGTTTGCGTGCCATAGGTGAAAATTCTGGATACATGTCTGATACTAGTTCTGATAATAGAAATCCTTATAGAATCCAAAATGAATCTGAAGAACTGGATCAGTTAAAAGGCAAACCTCTGATCTAAGTCGCGATCAGAGGTGTGATTGGTATGGTGAAGAGGATGAATCAATTCGAGCAGTGTTGTTAGATAACTCGCCTTTAGAGCTACGTTCTACTGGCTCTAGAAATTCAACGTTGCTTCAAACTCAACTCTCAGATCCGCGCACTAGTGACTCTTTAATATTCCACACCTCCAGTTTAATTGACAGCGGCTGTACAGCCTTCGCATTTGCAGACTCGGAGTCAATTGTAAAGCGCTTCAATATCTCAACCAAGAAACTAGTCAAACCCCGCAATGATCGTCTAGCTGATGGTAGTACCCAAGCTACTGTTACCGACTATTTCACCATTCGCATGCATTTGGGCCAGCATTCAGAGATAATTGTTCTCTATGTAACAGTTCTGGATGAGGGCAACCCAATAATCCTGGGTATGCCATGGCTTCAGCTTCATGACCCCCTTTGTGATTGGAATGCTATGACAGTTAATTTTGGCTCTCAATTCTGTCAGCGTCATTGTTGTTATGAATCTTACTTATGGACTGGATTACGGAGCTGTTAAGCTACAGAGGTCGAGTCAGTTTCGGCAAGATAAAGATTTCAAGGGTGCAGGTAAATCACGAATAGTTAATCAAGTAGATATATTTAGTTTTGATTATCGAAGGGTATAAGGTCGTGTATCTTAAAACAAAAGTTGTTCAAACTAAGGAGCAAATTCTAAAATTCCAACCAACATAATCTACGCCCCATTTGCCTAGCCCTAACCGAATTTACGAAATAGTCCGTGCGCCACCCAATCCAAATTACCTACAACTAATTCATAACAGTAGGTCCCTCTCTTAGTGCGAGTTCCTACGAGCAGCAGGTCTCGACTTCTTCGGAAAACGAGCGAAAAACTTATCGAGTGCTTCCAAATCTCTTACATGTTCAAAAGGTTCCCAAGTAGGTTGCAAATCGCCAGCCCATTTGACAAGATATTGAAGCTGACCTGATTTCCCAGTTTTTCTGGCATCTAATATTTCCTCAACGTAAAATTCGAGTTCCCCATCAACTTCAACTGGAGGAGGAGGTATTTTCTTCTGCGCAGGAAGAGGGTCTATAGCTACTGGTTCGAGTAACGAAACATGAAAGACTGGATGAATTCTCATGGTCGAAGGTAAATCCAATTTATAAGCATGAGTCCAGATTTTCGCTCTTATTTTGAAGGGTCCTAGTCGCTTGTAATTGAGCTTGGCAGATGGTCTAGTTGTTCGAATGTTTTTCTGTAGCAGCCAAACTGAAGATCCAATTTCAAATACCGGAGGAGAAATTTGGTGCTTGTTAGCATGCTCAACATAAGTTTCCTGTGCTAGCCGAATTTCCTGTCGAAGGTGCTGCTCGAGTTTTTCTAGTTTTACTCGGAACTGTTGTAGTTCTGGTAACAAAGGTGACAAATTATTTGAATCCTTTCTTAGAATCTCAAATCGAGGGTTGAAGCCATAGTTTGCGAAGAACAGAGTAACCTTAGTGGTTGCAGAAATCGAATTATTGTATGCAAATTCAGCAAGAGACAAATACTCAACCCAATTATCTTGCTGGTACGAAATATATCCCCGCAAATATTGTTCCAGAATAGCATTTACTCGCTCAGTCTGTCCATCTGTTTGGGGATGAAATGCTGTACTAAGGCGAGATTCAATGGATAGAATTTTACTAAGTTCCTTAGTATAGCCAGATGTAAAAATCGAACCACTGTCTGAAATTACTGAGCTCGGAAGACCGTGGAGACGGAAAATCGAATTGCGATAGAGGCGAGCAAAGTTAGTCGAATCCAAGTCAGTATTACAGGGTACAAAATGTGCCATCTTGGTGAGACGGTCAACCACAACAAGTACTGAATCAAATGAGTTAGAAAACGGAAGACCCGTGATAAGGTCTAGAGAGACTGATTCCCAACGTCGCTGAGGAATTTCCAGAGGCTTAATATACCCATAGGGTGCGTGTCGGACAGGTTTTATGCGCTGACAGGTATCACAATTGCGAATGTAACGAGCGATGGTCTTACGAATTCTAGGCCACCAAAAATTGCGAGATATTAGTTCAAATGTAGCTGCCTGTCCTGGATGACCTGCAGCAGGATGCGAATGTCGTGAGCTGATAATGCGCTGCTGGAATTCTAGGTTTTGTGGTATATAAATTAGTCCATTGACTTCTAAAAGACCATCATCATTTTTGCGGCATGTAGCCAAATCGATACCTAGGTGACGAGTTAGTCCCTGATCAAGCGCCTTGAATATGCTCTGCCCAAATGAATCTAATTTCAAATTTTCTTTAATTTCTGCTTCAAAGTGCGCTTCTAGCGCCGAAATTTCAAATTTCTCAGGTCCGAGTATTGTTGCAGGTTGCAGTTCCTCATTTTCAACAGGAAGATCTCCTGATCTTCTAGTTAACACGTCTGCGCGTTGATTTTTACTGCCTGGACGGTAAACAATCTTGAAGTTTAGTTCTGAGAGCTCATTGGCCCAGCGAGCTTGTCTTCTGTTCAAGATTTGTTTTGAGGCAAAGGTTGTCAAGTTCGAATGATCTGTAAGAATCAATAAAGGCTGTAACAAATTGACAATGTATGGTCGAAATTGCACTAGTGATGCTACAATGGCGAGGAGCTCCTTGTCACCAATCCCATAGTTGCGCTCAGCTGGAGTCAAATTTCTCGAAAAGTATGCTATTGGGTATAGCATTTTTTTACCTGAATGTTGGAAATACTGGGACAGAATTCCTGAGATTGCGAAATCTGAAGCATCTGTTTCGAGGATTGTTTCCAAATTCGGCTCAAAATGTCGGAGTATTGGAGCTGAACAAAATTTCTGCTTTAAAGCCTCAAATGTTTCTTGTTGTTCATTACACCATTCAAAAGTCGAATTTTTACAAAGTAATTT
This sequence comes from Blumeria hordei DH14, assembly GCA_900239735.1. Taxonomy (NCBI): domain Eukaryota; kingdom Fungi; phylum Ascomycota; class Leotiomycetes; order Helotiales; family Erysiphaceae; genus Blumeria; species Blumeria hordei. The sequence continues at coordinate 859,764 of OENG01000025.1, read as the reverse complement.
AGTTAGAGGTTTCACCTTTTGGGAGTAACCTTCTATGAATTGACGATAAAAATTTGCGAATCCAAGAAAAGACTGAAGCTCTTTTACACATGTGGGAGGATTCCACTCGAGTATTGTTGAAACTTTGGCTAGATCCATGGATATACCAGATGTCGAGATAACAAACCCAAGGAATTTTGTCGAAGTAGTGAAGAACTCGCATTTTTCTCCCTTGACATAGAGTCCTGCTTGAAGCAACGATTCTAGTATTTGACGGACATGATGGCGATGCTCTTCCAGATTTTGAGAATATATCAAAATGTCATCAAGATAGACAACACAGAAACAATCGAGATACTGTCTCAAGGTATCATTAACATATTGCTGGCAAGTAGCAGGAGCATTTGTGAGGCCGAATGGCATAACTAGATATTCATATAGTCCATAGCGGGTGCGGAATGCCGTCAAATGTTCATCTCCTTCTCGAATTCTAATCAAATTGTATGCTCCACGAAGATCGAGTCGAGTGAATATTTTTGCAGCTTGTAGTTGGCGGAGAGTTTCATCTATTAAGGGTAGTGGATATCGATTTTTTTTGGTCAGGGAATTAAGCCCTCTGTAATCCACACAGAATCTCAATCCACCTCCAGGCTTACGAACGAAAAAAACTGGTGAGGCCGAGGACGAAGACGAAGGACGAATGAATTTTTTTTTTAGATTTTCCTCAAGGTAGTTCCAGAGAGCGCGAAGTTCCAAATTCGACATGTTGTATAATGGGCCAAATGGAGGCTTTTTGCCTTCCTCAAGCTCTATGCTATGGTCGACATACCTATGAGGAGGAAGCTTATCTGCTTCCTTTCTAGTGAACAGCGGCAACAAGTCATGGAATTCCGGTGGGATTTTCTGAAGTAATTCCTTGCACTCTTCAGATTCGGATTTTTCTGATTTTTCTAGATGCTCCTCAATTTCCCTAACAGAAATAGCGAAGACTTCAAGGTTTTCACGCTTTGCTAATTTGTTGAGAACAGGTAGTGTGACAGAACAGATTGAGACATCAGAGTCCCTATTATGAAAACAATGAGACTGACAGAATTCTGATGTGAACAAGATCGAATTTGAAGACCAATGAATTGTAGGGTCATGACGATTGAGCCAAGCTTTTCCAAGTATAATAGGATAATCTGAGAGCTTTGTTACCTGGAACAGGGCACACTCAGAATGATCACCAAGCTGTAAACTTAACTCAATCTCGTGTGTTATAGCTCCACTAACTGATTCACGGCCATCAACAACTTTTAAAGTCTCAGTGTTGGGAGGGTCTGGTGCACTAGTGCTTAAAGAGATAACAGGAAACGTATTGCATTCATTCTTGTGGTTCTACTTCTACTTGGTGTTCTCTGCGGGGATGTCACGGTAGTGAGATGGTAGTTGGCGTCTTTTAAGGTTAAGCGATAACTGAGCCTCTACAGGCCTTCGTGTAGCTAGATAGTCTTTCCTCTTCTCATCGCACAACTCAAATATAATACTTTGCCACGCACTTAGTAAACCTGCCCTGTGACATTTTGTGCGATCTTTTTTTTACACCCCGTCGCAAATACCAGCCCGAAAATTTTCGCTTTCTTCGTTACACGGCGAATTTACATACCCAGCAACCCGCCTGATTCGCGACCCGGTGAATAGATTTAAGAAAGTATCTTCCAGCACAACCTCGATAAGTCCTTTCAATCCAGCCTCAGACCAGAAGATTAATAAGTTCATTTTTCTCTTTTTGCCTCTAATTTTATAAAAAATCTAGCCGCAGATCTCCAGAATGACTACTGCAAACAATGGACTCGGACAGAGAATCAGTGAATCTTTTACTTCCCGCTTCCCAAATTTATCTGGAGTTCTCGCTGAATACGATTTTACTCACACTCTTGTGAATAGGCCCTTTTCTCCCTCAAAATTAGCGGAAATTTTGAATGTACTCCCAAATCCTAATTTGGATGACACTGCAAAGGCTATTTTCGCCATGCTCCTTGCATTTGAAGATGGATTTGAGAAGCTTAGCCTTAAAGCAAGTGAAAATGAGACGGCGTACAATGAAGAGCGTTCGCGGAGTGCAAAGGCACGCAATGCTCGTTTAGCTGCAGAAAACGAGAAAGATGTTCTTCGCGCTCAACTCGAAGCAGATAGAGCTACACTCACAACTACTCGTGTCGAGTTATCAGATTCTCTGGGAAAGAAACTTGCAGCAGAAACTCAGCTTCAATTTGCCTTGCTTCAAAATGCCCAGAACCACGCAATAGGGGAAGGTATAAATGCTAAAGTTCCAACTGCTCGTAGAACTCAAAAAGACCCAGATAAGTTCACAGCATCGAACAACGAGAAGAACCCTGTTCAGCGCCAGGAAAAATACGAGACATTCAAGACACAAGTGCAAGGAATAATCTCTGTTGACTCTGCATGTTTCCCCACAGAGGCATCTAAGATTTTGTATATTTGTGGCTTAATGGATGGCCATGCTTGGGATGCAGTTTGTGACGGTCACAAGTCTATCACTGCTAGTTTGAGTGACTCCTCGCAATGGCAATGGCAGAATGAGAATGCGCTTTGGACTGACCTCGACAGTCGATATATTCTTTTTAATTCGGCAACACTTGCAAGAAATACATTGGACAGTTATTTTCAAGACACCCCTAGAAATGGTACTCGACCATACGGTGAATGGAAAGCCGAATTTATAAGACTTTCAACCCGTGCTAAACTAGGTCCTCGGGAAAAAGTTGACAGATGGCGTCAATTCATTGGTGCCGACATCAAGAGGATACTCCGGTCTCAGGTAGACAATCCAAGCGATGAAGATTTTGACAGATGGGTAGTTAGATGCGACAACATCGCGCGAAATCAGCTCCAAGAGTCTCACTATGATTCTCTCAATCACTCTCGCGGCTTAAATACGAAGGAAAAGTTCAATGAACCGGCCGAATTCTCATCAGATATTTCAAATGCTGCTTTCGGACCCAATCCCCACGATGACCCAATGGATATTAGCCGATTGCAGATTTCTGATAGTGAAAGACAGCGCCGGCGCAGCCAAGGTCTTTGCCTAGCCTGTGGTCAGAGTGGCCATATTGCCCGAGACCACCATCGAAAGTTTAACCCGATTCCGATGCCGAAACGTGCCAATTATACATCAGTTCACAATAGGAAAAATCTTCAAGACACAGAGAATCGCTCAAACTTTCGACCTCAGAGCAGTAATTCACGTGCCCCTTTTGTAAATCCTCAGTTTTTACCGTCGCATACACAAATGCCCATGCCTTACTATCCTCCCATGTACCCACAACTAATGCCGCAGCAACTCTCCCAGCAACCAGCGCAATCTCATTTGCGTGCCATAGTTGAAAATGCTGGATATGTAACTGATACTAGTTCTGACCATGAAACCCCTGTTGGAGGCCGAAATACATCTGGAAAAATAGATCAGTTAAAAGGCAAACCTCTGATCTAAGTCGCGATCAGAGGTACGATTGGTATGGTGAAGAGGATGAATCAATCCGAGCAGTGTTGTTAGATAACTCACCTTTAGAACTACGCTCTACTAGCTCTAAAAATTCAATGCTGCTTGAAACTCAACTCTCAGACCCGCGCACTAGTGACTCTACAATGTTCCATACATCTAGTTTAATTGACAGCGGCTGTACAGCCTTCGCATTTGCAGATGCTGAGTTAGTCGTAAAGCGCTTCAAGATCTCAACCAAGAAACTTGTCAACCCCCGCTACGTTCGCCTAGCTGATGGGAATACCCAGGCTACTGTTACTGATTATTTCACTATTCGAATGCACCTGGGCCTGCACTCAGAAATAATTGTGCTCTATGTAACAAGTCTGGGTGCGTGCAATCCAATAATCTTAGGTATGCCATGGCTTCAGCTTCACAATCCCCTTTGTGATTGGAATGCTATGACAGTTAATTTTGGCTCACAATTCTGTCAACGTCAATGTCTCCCATGGACAATCTCAGCACCCGACTTTTACCAGGCACCAAAACCCCTGAACTACTTCAAGACACGCTAAAAATTCAGACTTTACCCTCTCCAACTGCACCAAGATTACACCAAGCCACTGTGGAAGATTGTCCTGTTCATAAAATCGAAACTATCCCTGACAATGACATGGAAAGTTCTACGCATCTCTTACGAAGAAAAGTAGAACAAGTTGATGTAGATAGATTTCTTCAAGAAAAGCATGAACCTTCGGTAACCGAGATCAAAGGTCTTCTACCTCCAGAATTACACCAATATATTGAACATTTTTTACCAAAAAATGCTAAAATTCTACCTCCGCATCGTCCATGGGATCATAAAATCGAACTTTTACCAGGAAAACAACCCCCATTCTATAAAAATAGGCCATTCTCTCCTGGCGAACTTCGTTGCATCAAAAAATGGATTGACGAGATGTTAGAAAAGGGATTCATACGTGAATCAGCTTCCCCTGCTGCTGCTCCCCTTCTACTTGTACCCAAACCTAGTGGTGGGGTGCGCATCTGCCAAGATTATCGTGGTCTCAATTTAGTCACTGTGAAAAACCGGTATCCGCTTCCTTTGATTCGGGAAACATTAGATTCAATATCTGCAGCTGAATTCTTTACAAAGCTTGATGTAATTGCCGCTTTCAATCGTGTTCGAATTGCAGAGGGCCACGAGTGGATGACTGCATTTACTTCTCGTTTTGGACTTTACGAAATGCTTGTCACACCATTTGGTTTGTGTAACGCCCCTGCCACCTTTCAAAATTATATCAATCATATCCTTCATGATGCTCTTGATGACTACTGTACCGCGTATCTTGATGATGTCTTGATATACTCAAGGACCCGAGAAGAACATACAAAACACGTTGGTGAAATAATTCGTCGGCTTGGTGAAGCTGGTCTACAAATTGACATTAATAAATCAGAATTTTACACCAAGAAGACCAAGTACCTGGGCCTAGTAATCTCCACTGAGGGACTTAGTATGGATCCTGAAAAAATTAAAGCGGTAGTTAGCTGGAAAGATCCCACAACAATCAAGGAATTACAGCAATTTTTGGGCTTCGCGAACTTCTATAGACGGTTTATTAGGAATTATTCAGGAGAAGTCGAGCCTTTAACTCGTCTACTGCGAAAAAATGTGCCATGGGTCTGGGAAAAGGATCAGATAGATGCTTTCACAAATCTCAAAATTTTGTTTACCCAGGCACCAACAATGGCTCATTTCGATCATCAGAGGCGCACTATAGTGGAAACGGACGCTTCTAACTGGGCATCCGGCGCTGTCCTTATCCAGATAGGGAACGATAATATTTCTCATCCTGTAGCATTTTTCTCATCCAAACATAATCCAGCCGAGTCGAATTATGACATCTATGATAAAGAACTGCTCGCTATTGTCAAAGCGCTTGATGAATGGCGCCCTGAGTTGTCAAGCACGCATGAATCATTTGAGATTATCACTGATCACAAAAACCTTCAGACGTTTCACACCGCAAAACAACTAAATCAACGCCAGGTTCGATGGTCAGAATTCCTATCGCAATTTAATTTTAAGATTACGTACCGCCCCGGATCTAAAGCATTGCTTCCTGACACATTAAGTCGCCTACCAGGTCTGAAGCCAAAAGATGCATCAGATGAACGACTTCAGAATCGCTTTCGCCCGCTAATACCATTAAGTAAACATAAAGCTAGTCTAGTGGGTAATCCTGTCTCAGAATGTAAAAATATGGTTCCCGATAATGTTGATTTTATCAAGTTGTTGACTCCTGAGCTGACTTTGTCTGATTTAATAAGTCAAGCTTATATAACTAACCAGACAGCTCTATCTATGGTAGAGTGCCTAAAATCCTCATCTAATAGGTGCTGGCCGGTTTCCATCTCTCGCACGCTTCGAAAGGACAAGATTGAGTTTAAATTAATTGATGGACTGATTTACTTCCGTAATCGACTTTTTATCCCTGATAATGAAGAATTACGTCTTGAAATTGTTTATCGCACTCATTCATCTGGTCCTGCAGGTCATCCTGGTCGTGTCAAAACTCTAGATCTTGTCCAGCGTACTTACTGGTGGCCGCGGATGAGTCAATTTGTGGCTGATTTTGTAAGAGGATGCGCCCTCTGTTTTCGCACAAAAACTCCCCGCACTTCACCACCTGGCTTCTTGAAGCCTCTCGAAATTCCTCTTCGTATGTGGGCCGATATTTCTATTGACCATGTCGTAGATCTCCCACCATGTAAGCGCAATGGAAGGACATACCTTCATATCCTTGTAGTTGTTGACCGACTTTCAAAAATGCGGCATTTCATCCCTGTCACATCTCTGGACGCAAGTGAACTCGTTAACTGTTTTGTACAAAATATATATAAGCTGCATGGTGCACCTGATTCAATTATTTCTGATCGTGGCTCTGCTTTTGTTTCTGAATTTTGGCGCAGGCTGAACAGGCGTCTATCTGTATCACTGAAACCTAGCTCAGCTTTTCACCCACAAACCGATGGCCAAACTGAGATTGTAAATTCGGCTATGAATCAATACCTTCGAGCTTTTTCGAATTTTACACAAGATGATTGGGTCGATTGGCTGCCTCTAGCAGAATTTGCCTCTAATAATCAGGCAAGTGAGACAACAGGAGTTTCACCATTTTATGCCAATTACGGATATAATCCTCGCCTTGGGATTGAGCCTCCGGATCCTCGACCCCCCAATTTAACTGATAGCGTCAAAAAAGAGTACTTGCGTGCCGACATGATAGCAGAGCGGTTTGATCGTATACTTGGAAAACTACATGCCCTTACAAGGCAGTCACGAGACCGTTATGAAAACAATGCAAATACACGAAGATCAGAATCTCCAATATATCAACCTGGAGACAAAGTGATGATTAGTTTGAAGAACTTGAAGACTAATAGACCAAAGAAGAAATGGGACGATAAATGGGACGGACCTTATCAAATCCTCAAAGTATACAATGGCGCAGTAATTGTTGATTTGCCAGACCACATTCATATTAACAAAAGTTTTCACACTTCATTGGTAAGGCCATGGAAAGAACCTGTAATTAATGGTCAATCAATTATCAATAATCTTGAAAATCGAATTGTTGCGGGTCGAGTTGCCGAGAGGGACGATGATGGAAATATCATGGATAAATGGGAGTTCGAAAAAATATTAGATGTTCATGCTGATGATATTGAAAAATCGGGGCTTACTTATCTCATTAAGTGGAAGTATGACAAAAATCCTACCTGGCAACCTCAGGCCGATCTTAAAGGTTGCGAAAAAGCTCTTCGAAATTTCCATCTTCAAAATCCAGAAAAACCAGGGCCCCCTAATGGAATAAATAAGCTACTTAATTCTAAAGCAGAAGCGGACTCTGGATTACGTCGTTCCAAAAGATTACGACGTTCTAAATTAGAGATCAAGAAATAAAAAATAGTTGCTTTACATATTCCTGATAAAAATTCATAAGCGTTTGGGGACCAAACTATGTGGAGGGGGAAGTACTGTCACGGTAGTGAGATGGTAGTTGGCGTCTTTTAAGGTTAAGCGATAACTGAGCCTCTACAGGCCTTCGTGTAGCTAGATAGTCTTTCCTCTTCTCATTGCACAACTCAAATATAATACTTTGCCACGCACTTAGTAAACCTGCCCTGTGACAGGGGAGAACACATATCGTGGTGTGTGGGAGCTAGTCCCATATGGGCTAGCTCCACCCAGTACGGACTCACACCAGAGGGCATTGACACCTATGATCCAACACTCAGGATATTTTTTCTTTTTTGGTATTAAATTATTTTTTTCAAGGAAATAAGAATCGACAAAGAGCGAAGTTGCGCCGGAATCCACCATTGATGAAGAAGAAATATTTTTGTTGATTATAGTGTTTAAAACAAGTGGTGGTTTATTTCCCAAATTGAAGTTAATTGAATGTATTGCGGCCCAAATTTTACTAAAAGATTGCCGCTTATCCTCTAGATGTCCTAGTTTTTTGTTTCAAATATAGTAGACGAATTTTCTTCAGGTTGATCTGGTGATTGTACAATTGCAGATGCTACTTTATTTTTTTTTGCTTCAGCCTTTGGGCAGTACCTGACAAAATGCCCAGACGCTCCACAATATGTACACAAATTATTTGCCCTACGATAGGCATTGCGCGATGCTGCATCGAGCTCCATGGGTTCTCCAGGAGGTTGCTGGGGGGCGGATTGGGGCGAAGGTGGTGGCAAATACGAATTTGAGTTCGCTTGCTTCAGTGGATTATTCTGTAGCCTCAATGGCCCCACGCTCTTTTTCTCTTGTGCTCGTGCCTGACTCTGGTTATCTAATTTAATGCACAATGCAGCGAATTCATTTATTGTTGATGGGACATCTCTTCCCACTAGCATATCCTTGATTCCATCCTTTAGTCCACGGCGGAAGTGGTGGATTTTCACAGCATCTTCGTTCCAGCTAAGTTGCGATATTAATGCCGAGAATCTAGAAAAGTATGCCGAACAAGATGAATATTGTTTGAGCTGATCTAACTCCCTCTCAGACGTGGCGTATGAATCAGGATCTGCAAAGGCCGCTCTCAGGGCATGCATCAAGTTGTCGAAGGTGTCGAATTGAACTTTCCCATCGGATTCGTTCACAAAAGGCTCAAGCCATTCAAATGCCTCACCACGGAGGTAGCTGGCAGCGAAACTAATTTTTTCATTATCAGATCTAAAATTGTTTGGATTTTGACCAAACCAGAGTGCTAATTGTCTGGAGAACGCCTTAAATTTATCACGATCTCCATAGAACAGGTCAGGCCTGTTGCCTTCTTGCCTTGATGTCGAAGTCGATGGATTAATTGTGCGGCACGAATCCATACCAAGCGAGAAGTACTCGTACATCAGAAATTGCTGATTATCGCAAGCTGTAGAGGGGATCTGTGGTCCCATAATCTCAGGATGACTGGCAGCTTGCTTACCCATTACAAAAGCTTGGGTACAGAACATTTTGACCTTAGGATGTGCACCCATTGGTATCGGAGCCGAAGAGCTGGTTGGCTGGCTCTGAATTTCCCCGATCAGAGCAGCTAATTTATCCCACTCGCTCTCAAGTAAATTGGTATTTGCAGTAGTTGATTCTTCGGTCGACATTTTTGATTTTAACTTAATTAATCGAGTTGGATTTAGATTTGTCAAAGCTGACTCGAGGTCTGTAATGTGAGTTCGAACAAAGTGTTATGAATCTTACTTATGGACTGGATTACGGAGCTGTTAAGCTACAGAGGTCGAGTCAGTTTCGGCAAGATAAAGATTTCAAGGGTGCAGGTAAATCACGAATAGTTAATCAAGTAGATATATTTAGTTCTGATTATCGAAGGGTATAAGGTCGTGTATCTTAAAACAAAAGTTGTTCAAACTAAGGAGCAAATTCTAGAATTCCAACCAACATAATCTACGCCCCATTTGCCTAGCCCTAACCGAATTTACGAAATAGTCCGTGCGCCACCCAATCCAAATTACCTACAACTAATTCATAACAATTGTCTTCCATGGAGGATTTCAAAATCCGACTTATGCCTGCCCCCACAACTTCCTGGATTCCATGAAGCCCTGCTAAAGATCCAGATCATACCCCCTTCAACTACACCAAAGTTATATCAAGCCACTGTAGAAGATTGTGTTGTGCTCAGCTAAGGTAGCCCTGGCAGGTAGCGCATGGAGGGTGAGTGTGTCATCAACGTACGTCAGGCATAGACAACTCACATGACATGTTTGGCGCAGGCAAGGCACACTGCATGAGTAAGCATGATGGGCATATGATTTGCTGGTAAGCGAGCCCATGGGGTATAAAAGGGGAGTATTTCCCACTGTAAATTAGTACACACATCCATAGAGTCATCTACAATTTACTCTCGATAAAACATCATATCTTAGCCGTCAAACGCAAGTGTACGTTCCCCATTTCATATACCAAGTAAAACAGATTGCGCTGATCATGATATTAAAGCTATATCAGATGATAACATGGAAATTTCTATGGATCTCTTACGAAGAAAAGTAGATCAAGTTGATGTTGACAGATTTCTCCAAGACAGGCACGAACCTTCAATAACTGATATCAAAGATCGCCTCCCCATAGAATTTCACAATTATATTGAACATTTTTTACCAAAAAATGCAAAGCTTTTACCACCACACAGACCATGGGATCATAAGATCGAGCTTTTACCAGGGAAGCAACCCCCATTCCACAAAAATAGACCATTTTCTCCTAGCGAACTTCAGTGTATCAAAAAATGGATTGACGAGATGTTAGAAAAGGGATTTATACGCGAATCATCTTCGCCTGCCGCTGCTCCGCTTCTTCTCGTTCCTAAACCTAGTGGTGGTGTTCGAATCTGCCAAGATTATTGTGGACTCAATTTAGTCACTGTGAAAAACCGGTATCCGCTTCCTTTGATTCGGGAAACATTAGATTCAATATCTGCAGCTGAATTCTTCACTAAGCTTGATGTAATTGCCGCTTTCAATCGTGTTCGAATTGCAGAGGGCCACGAGTGGATGACTGCATTTACTTCTCGTTTTGGACTTTACGAAATGCTTGTAACACCATTCAGCTTGTGTAATGCGCCGGCCACCTTTCAGAATTATATCAATCATGTTCTCCACGATGCTCTCGACGACTACTGCACTGCATACCTTGACGATGTCCTGATATACTCAAGAACCAGAGAAGAACATACAAAACATGTTAGTGAAATAATTCGTCGACTTGGTGAAGCCGGTCTACAAATTGATATTGATAAATCGGAGTTTTACACAAAAAAGACCAAGTACCTGGGCCTAGTGATCTCCACTGAGGGACTTAGTATGGATCCTGAAAAAATTAAAGCTGTAGTTAGCTGGAAAGATCCCACAACAGTCAAGGAATTACAGCAATTTTTGGGCTTCGCAAACTTCTATAGACGGTTTATTAGGAATTATTCAGGAGAAGTCGAGCCTTTAACTCGTCTACTGCGAAAAAATGTGCCATGGGCCTGGGAAAAGGATCAGATAGATGCTTTCACAAATCTCAAGAATTTGTTTACTCAGGCGCCAACAATGGCTCATTTTGATCACCAAAAACGCACTATAGTAGAGACTGACGCTTCTAACTGGGCATCTGGTGCTGTTCTTATCCAGTTAGGAAACGATAATATACCTCATCCTGTTGCATTCTTCTCCTCAAAACATAATCCTGCCGAGTCGAATTACGGCATCTATGATAAAGAACTACTCGCTATTGTCAAAGCCCTTGATGAATGGCGCCCTGAGTTGTCGAGTACGCATGAATCATTTGAAATTGTAACTGATCACAAAAACCTTCAGACTTTTCAGACTGCAAAACAACTAAACCAACGTCAAGTTCGGTGGTCAGAATTTCTGTCGCAATTTAACTTTAAGATTACATACCAACCTGAATCGAAAGCATTGCTCCCCGATACATTAAGCCGCCTACCAGGTCTCAAGCCAAAGGATGCCTCGGATGAACGACTTCAGAATCGTTTTCGCTCGCTAATACCATCTAGTAAAGTTAAATCCAGTCTAGCAAATAATTCAGCCTTGCAAGATAAAAATACTGATCATCATGATGTTGATTTTATCAAGGTGTTAGCCCCTGAATTAACTCTATCTGATTTAATAAGTCGAGCTTATAAGACTAACCAGACAGCTCTATCTATGATAGAATCCTTAAAAACTCCGTCTCATAGGTCCTGGCCAGTTTCCACTTCTCGCGTGCTTCGGAAGGATAAAATCGAGTTTAAATTAATCGATGGACTGATCTACTTCCGAAATCGACTCTTTATTCCTGATCTGGAAGATTTACGCCTTGAAATCGTTTATCGCACTCATTCATCCGGTCCCGCAGGCCACCCTGGTCGTGTTAAAACGCTAGATCTAGTCCAACGCACATACTGGTGGCCACGAATGAGTCAATTTGTGGCTGATTTTGTGAGAGGATGTGCTCTCTGTTTCAGAACGAAAACTCCCCGCACTTCGCCACCTGGCTTCTTGAAGCCCCTAGAAATTCCCCTTTGCATGTGGGCCGATATTTCTATTGATCATGTCGTAGATCTTCCACCATGTAAACGCAACGGGCGAACGTATCTCCATATTCTCGTCATTGTAGATCGACTTTCAAAGATGCGACATTTTATTCCTGTCACATCTCTAGACGCAAGTGAGCTCGTTGAGTGCTTTATCCAAAATGTATACAAGCTTCATGGTGCACCGGACTCTATTATATCTGATTGTGGCTCAGCTTTTGTTTCTGAATTTTGGCGCAGGTTAAATAAACGTCTCTCTGTAGCACTCAAACCTAGCTGGGCATTTCACCCCCAGACTGATGGCCAAACTGAAATTATAAATTCTGCTTTGAACCAATATATCCGAGCCTTTTCAAATTTTATACAAGACAATTGGGTCGATTGGCTTCCTCTAGCGGAATTTGCCTCAAACAACCAGAATAGTGAAACTACAGGCGTCTCCCCGTTTTACGCCAATTACGGATACAATCCTCGCCTTGGTATAGAGCTTCCAAATCCTCGGCCCCCAAATTTAACTGAGAGTATCAAAAAGGAATACTTACAAGCCGATGTAATAGCTGAAAGATTTGGTCGTATACTGGCAAAGCTACATGCTCTTACTAGACAATCACGAGACCGTTATGAGAACAATGCAAATGCTCGAAGATCAGAATCGCCAATTTATCGACCTGGAGACAAAGTGATGATTAGTTTGAAGAACTTGAAGACTAATCGACCAAAAAAAAAATGGGACGATAAATGGGACGGATCTTATCAAGTTCTTAAAGTATATAACGGCGCAGTGATTGTCGATTTGCCAGACCACATACATGTTAATAAAAATTTTCACACTTCATTAGTAAGGCCATGGGCGAAGCCTGTACTTAATGGCCAAACGGATATTAATAGCATTGAAAAGCGAAATGTTGTAGGTCGAGTTGCCGAGAGGGATGATGATGGAAACATTATGGATAAATGGGTATTTGAAAAAATATTAGATGTGCATGCTGATGATATTGAAAAATCAGGTCTTACTTATCTCATAAAATGGAAGTACGACAAGAAGCCTACCTGGCAGCCTCAGGCTGATCTAAAGGGTTGCGAAAAAGCTCTCCGAGAATTCCATGTCAAGAATCCGGACAAGCCGGGACCCCCGCACGGATTAGATATGCCATTGATACTTGAAGCCAGAACGAAGCCTTCACTACGCCGTTCCAAACAATTACGACCCCTCAAATTGAGGATTTTGAAATAAATTAAATAGATTTGTTTGGAGACCAAACTTTGTGGAGGGGGAAGTACTGTCACGGTAGTAGCGTTGTAGTTGACATGGTTTAAGGTTAAGCGACAACTGAGCCTCTAAAGACCTTCGTGTAGCTAGATAGACTCTTCCTTCCTCATCGCACAACTCATGTGTAACATATACCTCGCACTTCGTACCATCGCACTGTGACAACCACCAGTCCTGAATTAAAATAGACAGAGATGCTGGTGTTTGTCGGAGGACAGGTCATGATCTATTTTAAGAATTGTATGAAGTGAGGGAATGAGATCATAATCTTGTAAATAAATAGGAGCCTAGCTGTCATGTCTCTGCTCGTTACTTTAAGATTTTCATTTGTATCTGGCTCTGAGTTCAGTTTGAATAAAACGCCACTTTAAGACCGTCACACTGAGAGAGTTATACTTTGAGTTGAATTTGCCATCGGAAATCTGCATAATCTTGTTGATTTCTTCTTCTGTCCATTGGTGAGGTAGCTCACCATCTTCCAGTGGTGCCATGAGAGAAGTGTTATATTTAACATTTTTCGCCTGTGGACAATAAACACAATGGAGACATAAGAAATTTGGTAGATCACGAATCGCAGTTTTACTGGCTAGCTTAAAGATAGAAGGTGTCCAGTCCTCGAAAAGTTCTGTGTACTCTAATCAGAGCATTCCGTCACATAGCCCATTAAGCTTAGCTCGAGTCACAAAATGGTGGATATAACCATTCAGTTCTACCTCTTTTAGTTCTGCAGGGTCAGTGAGTTCAACAGTAAACTATTTATCGGTATATTAATAGCCTGCGTCGGCCTCTAGGATTATTTTTCCATGTTTATTAGCCATTGTTCTTGTAAGGAGTACTTGTGATGAAAATTTTCCCTTATCTATCTTTACACTGTGTGTCATAACGGTGGATCTGGTTTGCTGAATACGTAACAGGAATGAGTCACAAGGATAAGTAATCAGGATAGGTAACAAGGATATGACTGTGTTGTGCAATGGAAGAGTAAGAGAGGTCTATGTACACGAGAAACAACCAAATACCCAAACACTACACACTAACCTAATATGGTACTTGGTCCCGTGACAGTACTCCCCCTCCAAATAATGTTTGGTCTCCAAACTTCAACTCTCTAAGATCTACTTCATAATAAAATAAGTTTATCAAATTAAAAAATCATATGGTTTATTCAGCTGGTTGTCGTTGTCTTTCTGATCGATGTAGCTGTTGCCTTGGATTTTGTGGGGGTTTTGATGCCATTTTTACCCATGCTGGCGGGCTGGGCTTATGAGGATTCCTTCTATGCAAATTTTGGACTGCATTTTCGCAGCCTTCTAGGTCTAATTCTGGCTGCCAAGATGGCTCGTTGTTGTACTTCCACTTGATGAGATATGTCAGACCATTTTTTTCAATATCTTTGTCATGTACGTCAATTATCTTTTCAAATATCCATTTATCAGCAATATTATCATCGTCATCTCTTTGCGCGACACGCCCAGCAACGTCACGGGATTCTCTTTTGTTGAGACTCGACTGACCGGTAATCACAGGATCTGTCCATGGTCGGACTAACGAGGTATGGAAACTATAATTGATATGAATATGTTTCGGAAGCTCAACAGCAACAGCACCATTATACATCTTAAGTACTTTGTAGGGACCATCCCACTTATCATCCCACTTTTTTTTTGGTCTATTAGTCTTCAAGTTTTTTAGACTTATCATAACTTTATCTCCCAGTGTATAAATCGGGGCCTCTGATCTCCGAGAGTTAGCATTATCCTCGTATCTTTCCTGTGACTGACGGGTGAGAGCCTGGAGTTTAGACAGTATGCAATCAAAACGATTAGCGATCGAATCAGCTCTAAGGTATTCCTTCTTCAAAGATTCAGATAAATTAGGAGGTTTTGGATCTGGTGGCTCAACTCCTAGGCGGGGGTGATAGCCATAGTTCGCGAAAAAAGGTGATACGCCTGTTGTTTCATTCACATGATTATTTTCTGAAAATTCCGCAATTGGAAGCCAATCAACCCAATTGTCTTGAGTGAAATTGACAAAAGCTCGGAGATATTGATTCAGGGCGGAATTAACTATCTCTGTTTGACTGTCAGTCTGTGGATGGAAGGCTGAACTATGTTTCAAGGTAATAGAGAGTCGTGCATTTAGCCTGCGCCAAAACTCGGAAACAAAAGCAGAAACACGGTCAGAGATTATGGAGTCCGGCGCACCGTGAAGCTTGTATACATTTGCAATAAAACATTCTACTAATTCAGTAGTTTCGAGGGATGTGGTGGGTATGAAATGACGCATTTTTGTTAGTCGGTCTACTACCACAAGGATATGGTGAAATATTTTGCCTTGGCGTTTACAGGGTGGTAAATCGACAACATGATCTATCGATATATCAACCCAAGCACGGATAGGAACATCGAGAGGCTTTAGGAAACCAGGAGGGGAATTGCGTGGTGTTTTAGTTCTAAAACAAAGGGCACAACCTCTAACAAAATCCGCGACAAACTTGCTTATTTTGGGCCACCAGTAAGTTCTTTGCAGTAGGTCCAGGGTTTTTAAACGTCCTGGATGGCCCGCGGGTCCAGAAGAATGGTTACGGTGAACGATATTAAGATGTAAGTCTTCATGGTCGGGCGCAAAGAGTCGATCCCGAAAGTACACTAGTCCATTTATGAGCTTGAATTCTGCTTTATCTCTCCGAAGTAATCTTCCTAATGATGCTGACCACTTTCGATTCGACTTGTTCTCTAAAGATTCAACCATGTTCTTAGCAATATTATTTTCTCTGTAAGCTTCATGGATAGCATCTATCAGGGCGGGTTGAGGAGAAATTGTGGCAAGGGAATCAACGCTATTGTGTATTGAGTTAACGTGAATTGATAATGTATTTGTCAGGATATTTGGATCCACTTTGTGATTGGGTATCATTGTGCGGAAACGCTGCTGAAGGCGCTCATCTAGGGCGCTATTTGGTTTAAGACCTGGTAGGCAACTTAGGGTATCAGGAAGTATCGCTTTTGATCCGGGGCGATAAGTGATTAAGAAATTAAACTGAGATAGGAATTCGGACCACCATACTTGGCGTTGGTTTAGCTGTTTTGCAGTTAAGAAAGTCTGTAGGTTCTTATGGTCTGTAATAATCTCAAACGGATACTTGGCGCCACACCTCCAAGGCCTTGATGATGGCTAGTAATTCCTTATCATAGATGTCATAATTTGATTCGGCAGGGGTGTGTTTTGACGAGTAAAATGCTACCGGATAAAGTACGCCGTCATTTCCTTTTTGAAGGAGTGTTGCCCCAGAAGCCCAGTTAGAGGCATCAGTTTCAACCACAGTATATTTATGATAATCGAAATAAGTCAGAATTGGTGCTTGGGTGAAGGAGCTTTTTAGCTTCATAAATGCATGGTCTTGATCTGCAGACCATATCCAGGGTGTATTCTTGTGTAGCAAACGAGTTAATGGTTCAATTAGACCTGAGTACCCTCGAATGAACCATCTATAGAAATTTGAGAAGCCAAGAAATTGTTGTAATTCCTTGATAGTAGATGGTTTTGTCCAGGCCAAGATTGCTTTTACTTTTTCAGGGTCTATGCTGAGTCTATTTGTGGAGATAATTAGCCCTAGGTATTTGGTATGTTTTGTGTAGAACTCTGATTCCGCAATATCAATTTGCAATCCTGCATTTCCCAGCCTGCGGATTACCTCGTCTACGTGTTTAGTATGTTTGTCTCGGGTCTTCGAATAGATTAAAACGTCATCTAAATATGCGGTGCAGTACTGATCTAGCGCGTCATGCAGAATATGATTAATATAGTTTTGAAATGTTGTGGGTGCATTGCATGTTCGGATTAGGTCTTAGTCAACGAGCTCTAGCCTAATTGTGCTAGGTTGCAGGCTACTGTTACAACTATTCATGGGGTCATATTCAGGGTGGTGAAGTAGTTTGGGTTTGGTATGGGTTATTAGATTGATACCTGATCGTGTCTCATAGTAGTCAGGCACGCGACTCAAGTAGCAAGTACATGGTAAACCTCGACCCCAAAATAATGATACGTATCAAGTTTAATATGCTAGATCCTGTATGGCTAGTATGAATGGGATATGGGGGATTTTACCTGTAGATAGATAAAGACGCTGTAGCCCTCTGATAGTTGGGATAAGTCTTCTACCAAAATAAAATCGGAATCAATCCTAGCCTCTCATTAAGCAATCTTATGAATTATTTCCGTGTCTGTCATTACAGACCAATAAACAGAATCGACGATCAATATTTAGAAAGTCGATAATTGCATAAGCCAAAGGGCCTAACCAGCATTTCATACAATCCGAACCGCGTAGTAAATGCTGTCATCCACTCACATCCTTCGGCGATACGGATGCGATTAAAAGCAGCAATGACATCCAGTTTAGTGTAGAACTGGGCGCCCACTATTGAGTCCAGTGTTTCTCGAATTAGAGGAAGCGGGTATCGGTTTTTTATGGTAATATCATTGAGACCTGTTGAAATTATGGAGTACAGAGATAAGTCAGGTGATGATTAATGGCAGTTATTGATGAAGGGCTTGGTTGTTGAGCTTTCCATTATTTCTATGTTGGGATACAGGTTGTCGATCCTACTAGGCTCGATAATTAGTAGTCCCGACAGACTGGTGTTTGGCGAACGGAGATTGCATATACCCTGTGTTAGCGTGGTTAACTGCTGTTAATATGAGATCCCGCACGGGCTATCTATTGGGATTAAAAGGAGTCTGGTGCCTGTGTTTAGAAGAGTAGTCGAATTGACATCATTTTATCCTTCATTATTGCATAAGCTTCCCTCTACCAACAAGTCCACGAACTAAGTAGTGGGTTATACATTTCAATAGGACCGCGATAATCCTGACAGATTCTTACGCAGCCAAATGGTTTGGGGACAAGAAGGAGAGGGGCAGCGGCGGGCGAGGAGGATTCCCGAATGAATCCTTTTTCCAGCATCTCATTAATCCATTTTTTAATGCAGAGAAGTTCCGCCGGAGAGAATGGTCGGTTTTTGCGGTGAGGTACCTGCTTACCTGGCATAATATCAATTTTATGATCCCAGAATCGGTGTGGCAACAATGTGTTGGCATTCTTTGGCAAAAAATGCGTTGCATGATGTTGAAATTCTAGTGGCAATTTTTTCTTTATATCATCAATTGTTAATTCAGGTTTTAATTCAAGGAATTTATCAGTGTCTGTTTTGTCCACTTTTCTGCGTAAAAATTCTGAACAGACACACCTATTACAACTTTTTAGGTTTGAAAAATTATCACCTTTATTGTCGTTATCATGGCAGCTCTGAACGGTAGAATTAGGTGAACATTGAAAGTGGAAGTCTGAGCTGGGATGTAACTGTCTCCATGGAAGGCAGTGATGTTGGCAGTAAGGGGAGGCAAAAGTGAGGGTCATATAGTTCCAATCACAAATAGGATTGTGCAATCGCAGCCAAGGAATTCCTAAAATTATTGGGTTGCATTTGCTTAGGTTTGTAACAAAAAAGACGAGAATTTCTGAATGACTGCCGATATGTTACCGAAAAGTAAAATAACGAGTGATGGCAGCCTGCGTGCTACCATCAGCCAGGCGCACTGAGCGTGGACTCAATAAAGGCTTAGTTGGAATTCCAAAACGCTTAACAATAGACTCTTTATCCGCAAACGCCATAGCTGTACAGTTGCTATCAATTAAACTAGTAGTATGAAATATTACTGGGTCACGAATGCGCGGATTGGAGAGGTGAGAATCAAGAAGCATTGAATTATATGAGCTTATAGAGTACAGCTCCAGCGGTGAGTTACCTAGTAATACTTCTCGAATAGACTCATCTTCATCCTCATATAAATGAAACCCTCGACAGCGACTTGAGGCAAGGGTTTGTCTTTTAACTCCTGCTCGTAGATTGGAATTGAATTATCATTATTCTTAAAATCTTTAGATTCTGTATCAAAATTAGAGTTGTTTAGCGCCCGAATTAGGGAAGGAAATGATGTATGAAAATACTGAGGTTGAGAATTATGTGAGAATTGCTGAGGGAAAGGTTGCATCGAATTATAGAACATATTTGGCATCTGTACAGGTTGTGGATTAAAGAGCGGAAAACTTCTATCACTGTACAGTGTACGAGGATTGGGAGCAACGGGTTGCGGTCGATTATTTGGGCCCCCGGGAATCGACTGGTTGGTGCCTCGTTTTGGCATCGGTATTGGGTCGAATTTTCGATGGTGATCTTTAGAAGCATGTCCACCTAGGTATCGAAAGCTAGGTCTTCTCATGCGACGGCGTAAGACACGCGAGCAGACACTTTCCCGGCGGCTACTCCGTGAACTGATCTCAGCCTGTACGGGCCACGGAAACTTCGCGGCATATCACCGCCGCTTCAATAACTTCGCTGCTTCAATGGAGTGCGCGTGTGAGGAGGAAACATCACCTCTTCATTTCATTCACTGTGGGCTGCACGCACGTTAGACGCGTCGACTACGTGGGACAATGTCACATGACGACTTTGCCCATAAGCTTCTCGGGCCTAAGTGCCTCGAGAACTTTACAAGGTTTGCGCAGGAAACCGGCTGCTTCGGGCACCCACCTGTGAGTCCGTCTCCAGCTCTCAGCGGAGACGGCGATAACTAGTTCATAGCACAAAGCATGACAGGTAGGAAAACGAGACGAGGGGTGTCGTTTTCCTACCACAAATTGGATCATGGAGTTCGCCATTTTGTTTATGGAAGTTTGTGGGAGCATTTATTTTCGTAATTTTCTTATAACTAGCTACTTGTTGTGTAGTGTGTCACGCGGAGAAACCGAGTTGGGCATGTGGGTGTTGTGAGGTGAAAGATCGAGAGGGATTTCGGGCTGTTGAAGAGGAAGAAAGGGTGGTATTATTGTGCTGGTGATGGCTAGGATTGCGATGCACAAGGGTAATGATCACTGAGGGTGAAGGAAGAACCTTCCAGGTGGCTCCATGATGAGTAGAGGAACAATGGAGCACTGTATGGAAAGTGTTTCTAGATAATACTACCAGATGGAGGATACTAGAATATTCTGTGATACTGATTTGGGAAAATGAGGCGAGGGTTTAGCCACCTCAGATATGTATATAATTAGCTCTTTCTACCTCTTAAATCCTTATAATTCCGAATACCAAACATATCAGCAGTTCACATCGATTCATCGATAATCATCCGTAAACCTTCTGCCAATTAACCTCCGTAAGCTCTTACCTTTACAACAGGTATTCGAGCACAGGAGCAGGTGAACGGGGCTATGGTGTAAAGCTGTGGAGTTGACGAGAGGAGTGATGAATATAGCCTTCAGAGATATTCAGTTAATACAATGAACTGAAGATCTCTGGAGGTAGGAGAGACTACATCTATATACAGGAATCAATCTTGGTATGACTAAAGTTGGGGGATTGTTGAGGTACATGCCAATGTCTCAACTTGACAGCATTATCCAAATGACGTTTTAGCCTTGTGTTTTAGTGAACCCCCGCGACTAAAACAAGAAACAGATGTGACTACATTAAACATGGAATCAGGTAACAAGTTCATTAAGAGTTACATGTAGTAGTGCACAGACAGAGATCCTGCACCAATATTGATGCAGAACTGTTTCATTACAACAGTGGGAAGCATGATCTCGGCCGTGTAAACCGGTCCTTGACTCCTAGGAGATATAGAGCGTAGCTTAGGACCTAAAAATTATAAAAAAAAACTGCCATTAATCATCACCTGACTTATCTCTGTACTCCATAATTTCAACACTTGCGCCCTAAACAAATCTTTCATCAACCTGCATATTTGCGTTTCAAGAGTATTGAATAGCTCACTAGTCGAGCTCTCGAAATGGATTTGGTAGTCTCTTAGTCTCAAGGATGAGGGTTTGGATAGTGTTCCAAGGGGTGCGTTGTATAGCCTAGTGAAGATCTAGGTGGTAGATGATGTAAGGGTTTAATGAATTCAGATGTACTTGAAAGACAATAACTCGTTAGGAATTAATAACTTCTTCCTTGGGAAGACAATCTACCACGTACTCTCCTATCCGTTATAAGCTCTGCGTAGACTAGCCTTAACTCCCTCCATTGGCCCCCTGAGAATCATCCTTTCTCCTAGGCACAACTCTTCTCCTGTAGCATACCCCCCATCTAGTACGTACAACCTCGGAGACGGAGTGGTCCTAGTGACCAGTCCCAGTCCGGGCAAAGCCCGTCACAGATGAGGATAATAACTGGGTGTCAAACTCGAGGGTGCCAAAGGTAGCGTCGGGAGGGTAACTAAGTGGTTTGAGTAACAGCTGAGGAGGTAGGCAAGACTCAAAGGTATGAATTCGTGATTATAACTAGATCTAAGGACGAGGGACGAGGGACTAGGGAATCTAGGATCGTAGACAAGGCCAGTGGAAGACGGAAGACAAGACGTGGCCCTCTACTGCGGCTCTGTCCACTCCATATATACATCATAGTAACCAGAGCAACCTAGGTCTCATAGGGTCCACCTCCTATTACTCGATTACTCAATTTGTAACCCATGGCAACCATTGTGACCCAGTAACCTCTATCCTCAGTTCCTGACACTGGGTCAAAAGGATGACAGGTCTTCTCTAGGAAGAGACAAACAAGTAGATAATTACGGTAGAGGTTACACGTGGGTCTTGCTGATGAAGACTGGACAATGGGTATTGCCACAGTTTCAGTACAAGGTGCATGAGTGATCTTGTAGGTACAGTATATTTATTATAATTCTCTGAGGAGAGAATTCCTAAAGCTAAAGACTACATATATATACATTCTGAACTATTGCCTTTCGAGAAGATTCTCCCTGTAACCTGAATGACAAAGACTATTCGACAACTACCCAGAAGGTTCTCGGTACACCTGTCACCCTCATGAACCTTCAGTATGTTTCCAGAAGGTTCAATGAGAATATTCTAAGCTCCGTGACTTCCGAGACCTCTCCCAAATATTCGCTTTGTGTCATTGCCTACGCTAGCCAGCGCAGGCTACAGGAATCCTTCGGCTCAACAGCCGTTACAGGTATATGGTCTTCCCGAAGAAGAGATGGGTAAACAAATATATTGTAAATGGTAAGTATAGAAGACGTTGCGTAAAGAATAAAGCTTCTTCACACCAAGTACTTATATACATAAAATTAACAAATAGCGCATAGCACAGAGCCTCTATGCCAAACAATCTACTACAGATCACCTTATGAAACTAGCCTAATATTATGAGTCTTCCTTGCTCATTTAAGAAGTGCATTGAACGACTCTTTGTGTTTTAACCTAGCCTTCCGCATGACATTTCATATTACGCTGTGCCCCAATGATCCATGAAACTTAGCGGGAAGTTGTCAAACTCTCCACTATCCTCTACCATTATAATCCAGTCAATAGTAGCAGTGTCGAGATGTTTCTTGTTGATGATAGAGGTTTTGGTGTTGTAATCTTTGTTGGTACACTCGGTCGTGTATAGTTCTCTGAACCATATTCGATCTTTTATACTTTTATAAGCCATGATTTACAACTAAATTTCTTTTTGGGTGGTAATGTGCGTGGTTGACGCAACTCTGTCGGCAGTAGGGCTAAGCATTGTCGGAAAAGCGCCAGATGGTGCTGGTCTTGACGGGCGATGCCGTACTCTAAACAGGATGGAGATCCTTCAGATCTATCGAGAAAGCGCTGAACTTGTCAGTCTTAACGGGCGAATCTGCTCTTCAAGCCAAATATTGCTTCCTGGGCCTGTAGCAGGGGAGGTTGTGCGAGTTGGCCGCTTTGCCAGAGTCAAATATCAGCAAGCTAAGAGCTCTCTGTACACAGTTATCTTGCCGATCTGTGGTTCCGTGCAACCACTGATCAGCATTGATACGGCAAAGTATTTTATAAATCATAAGTACTACATTGCAACGTGGTGGTTAAATCGTGATTTCTCCTTCTCTCTCTGTTCAACCTGCAACAGTGAGATACCCTCATTTGTACGGGCTAATTCCATCTAACCTAACTAGGCTTAGCTAACATCACGTAAAGCTTGATGTTGGATAAAGCTTACAACAGTATGAGGTGAGGGAACAAGTCCAAACTATTGTAAAAAAACTAGGGGCCTTTCAATCATATCTCTGCTCGTTACTTTTAGACATACATTCGTATCTAGCTCTAAGTTCAGTTTGAATAAAACGCCTCATTAGGACCGTCACAGCTCTAACTTTTTGCTGAAGACCTATTTTTTTCACAAATTCTTCGCTCAAGAGTTTGGCTATTTCTTTCATCTCCTGTTTGTCTTGAATACAGATAGTGGTAACAAATAGTTTTGCCTGACTGAAGAAATTTGCCCGAGAGAGTCCTTATGTCTATGTCAGTAATTGATTCTGTGAGATAATGGTCTTGAAAGCTTTGATCTCCTGGAGAATTTTAGCCATTGCAGGGTTTTCAACATTGAATGTTCTTGGTGAGGATAGAGGGCAGAGGGGGGGATACTTTCACTTTCTGGAGTCCTTCTATCAGCTGGATTTCTTGTTCAATTATTCTCTTATAATCTCGACTAGAGAGGTCTTCGCCTTTAATTGCGTCCTTAATCTTTTCAGGGATGCGCTCATGCCTTTTGGTACTCTCTTTTTTTTGCATCAGATTTGAATTGCGTATGCAGCTATCTAGCTATGACACAATATCGGAGAAAATTTACAGACAACATGACTCAATATACAGGAAGAACACTCATCCCTTGGATTTCATTTGCGAGTACCACTGTGAAGTTATGGTGGCTTTTTCTTCACCCCAAGTCAACCCTCATCCGTGAATACCCACCCAGGGGAACGTCTCAAAAACCGTGAGTTATCCAGACATGCCTTCATCATCCACTGTACTTTCTACGCGCGAAGTATAGTCTTCGGTGTCTCGTTCCCAAGTGGAGCCTACCGAGTTTAGGAAATTAATATATCTAAAATAATATCATACTTCACATCATCCATTAGATGATATTATCAATCGTCGGGATGCACATCTAGCATCACCTTCATAGATCACCATTGTCAGTAAGTGTTCACATTTGATACCTACTGACACCCATTTGGCCACAGTGATACGCCCTCAGCGTCCATCGTGCCATCACCCAGCGTGAGCCCGCCATCTCCGCGACTCACCATTTCACATGAGCCCGTGCCACTCCACCGACGGACAGCAGAGTCATTTAATTGCTATATACCTCTCAGCTCATAACCACAATAGACTTAGGTAGGAGTCGAACTCGTTGGGAGTGAAAAATCGAGATGGCGAAGTATTTTGAATCATTGCCTCGTGGGCCAACTTGTTCGGCATTGCAAAATTTTACTGAACTTGGCTCTAGGAGAATTATTCACTCCCAGGTTAGTAGAGGACACCGCGTACACGTGTTCAGCCTTGCCCTCCTTTTGGCGCTCCCGAAGCGTCGTCACCACCTCTCTGGTCCGCGCAAGGCATTACGAAATTATTTTCTCTCGTAGGAATACCCGTCATCACTATTATGATACGCTGTCAACTTTCTGGATACAAATCTACGTGGTCGACTCTTTGAATGTGGATGATCCACACTGTAGCTGTGTGGATTAGCACAACACTAAAAACACTACAAAATACTTTACAGCTGTGAATCCTGTATAGACATGAACAAGAGTATCCATGAACAATAGAAAGACTAATTCGTAAAATCCATAGCTCTTTACGTAACCAACACGATCGATCCTGAAACCATCCCGTAGTTATTTCATCAGTCTTATAAAATGGAGATTTTCATACACTTGAAGTCAAGATGAGAGTCAGTTTTCTGATATGTAGTAACAATCTTTGCCCTCCTGTAATCAGTTGACCCGAGACTTCCACTTCTCTTATTCCTCTATGACCTCGGTACACTGAGATATTCGAATACCCAAACGAAAATGATAAACCAGCTGGATAGATCGGACAAATTTGTTGTCATCATAAATTAATCGATAGCTGGTATCCGTACCTATGTATGAGTTAATGGAGTTGAGGCTGAGAACATATATGATAGATAAGACTCTCACCTCCTACGTAATAACTTTCCGGGACTATCATTTCCTTCCACCAACGATTCACAAATACGTCGTTAACATATAATGTACCTGCCGCGTAGAGGGTCGACGTTGAGTCAGTTGAGATATCATTGAGAGCTCTCTGAATAACGTCGCCCTTAACCACAATATTATTGGAACAATGATAGTCATTTTGACATTGTACTGTCGTTATAGCAGTGACAAGCCAAGTAAAAAGGCATCTCAGTAAAGTGGATGTGCGCATGTTTGAAGATTCGGATGTGAAGGGAAAAGTGAGCGGTCGACGCGTGCACGAACTAGATGAGAGATAGGATGAATGGCTCAATGGGTAGCCTTGAGTTTTCAATAGAGAAGATGTGTTTATTAACGTAACCAGCGCGCGGCTTCAGTATTTATATCGACTCTTGAGAAGGTTTGGAGCGGCGGTCCAAGATAACCATCTCGGATAAATGTGAGGCATTCAATGGATTTTGGTGGATAAACATGTTCAGTAAGATAGCTTGTCTCCATACTGGCGTATATCCAGACTATGAAGCCCTGGTATCTTGGCTATTTTCTACACCCCATCGTCCTGCATAGTTGGACGATACTCGGCATAGGGGATCCTGCTTCTTGGTAATAGCCAAACTGCCGCTCCATTTCCGGCGTTCCATCAACCACAAGCGTATCTGGCTCTAGGATTCAGTTGACAGCAGGAGAATGAAGCCATGAATTGTCCGATTTTCGGCCTCTCCATGATGTCAGTAAATAAGGTGACGGATGTGGTGGGAATTGTTAACTTTTAAATCTTGATATCGACTCATGAAAGCATACCGTATAGTACTAACTCGCATTGACACTCAGGATTGCGATTGGTAGCAAGGATTGATGGTTTGGTTTGGTTTATTATTTTACGTCTATCTAATATAAATCCTAAGTAGGACATAAGACGCCAAAGCTTACTGCCCTGGATACTTGAGGCCTTTGACTGTCCAAACCTGAATTGCCAAAGCCTTTATTTTTCTGGGCAAAGGGTCATAGAAGGGTTATCCTGCTCCATAACATGAAATGAATGTGCAATAAAGTTTCTTGGGCATGAAAATACTCGGACAAATAACTATCTATTTATTTGAGTTGGGTTAAAGGGCCAGAGCAGGGATTGATGGTGTTAATTGTAGGGCGGGTTTTCGGAATTGTGGACAGGGATATGACACATGTAGAAATATATATCGCGCACTAGACTCCTTTTAGATATGCGGAGTTTTCCGACTACATTCACAAAGCCCATACCTACTCTAGGCTAATCTTTTTTTTTTTTTTTTTAAATCATTTAATGTGTTTTCAGCTATCTAGCTATGACACATGACCGGTACTATGTATACATATTGGATGACTCTTTTGACGTTAGAGACACTCATACTCTGGATTTCATTTGCAAATACCACTATGAGGTATGTTTGCTTACACAAACAGTCAACCCTCCTCCGTAAGTACCCACCAAAGGGAATTTAAAACCTTTGATTATCCAAGCATGCCTTCATCATCCACGCATACCAGCGCCGCGAGAAATGTAGTTAGGTTTTGCCGGATTCGAACCAGCGGTCTCCTGTGTCGGGTGGGATATGTGTCCTAGCTATCCAGACTTAGCTTGAGAAACCGGCCAAGATGATGTACTACCGCACCATCCAACCACGGCGGTATTTATAGTGTCGCCCGCACTCTCGCAAGCGAAGACTTGGCGCACGCACAAAGCTCAATTCGAAAACTCGATGTCAAAATTCTAAAATTCACGTCCGTCGAGATCGTTTCCACCATCTGCAGCACCTTGTGAGCTTGTCCTAATCTCTCTCACGCCCATCCCAAAGAACTGTCTCCCAGGTTTGTGCGCCACGCTTTGCTTCCTCCGTCGGGTATAAATATCGGCGTGGGCGTGTACGTGGTGGTGAATTGAGGCCAGAGATAGTCGACGAGAGGTGTGGTCATTGAAATAAGGATGTACTAAGTCGTACTTGCAAATTTGATGAGGTTTTGGTGGTGATTGATCTCGTCCGGTGTGAAAATTTGATTAGGTGGAGAGTCTTGAATCATTGCCTCATGGGCCAACTTGTTCGGTATTGCGAAATTTGACTGAACTTGGCTCTGGGAGAATATTTCACTCCCAGGTTCGTAGAGGGCACCGCGTACAGGTGTCAGTCTTGCCCTCCTCTAGGCTAATCATCCCTTTCTATACTGGTCCTACCTTTTAATTGGTGTCTTGTCACCCTTTCATCTTAAATGTCAGGTCACGATATTCTTCGTCCTGCTGACCATCATCAAGCTCAGAGTTATGAACAGAATAAATCTTTAATAGGAACATCGCTTGTGTTGACAGGGCCTCAGGCCCCATGGATAATTAGAGTATTGGATTAACAATTTGATTGGGGCAGTGGAATCCACCAGTTGGCAGCGGTTCGAGAAGAGATTCGTGGAGCTTAACTTGATGCCGTTCATGTACAGAGATATCACTCCTTTCCAAGTAGTCCAGCTAGCCTTAACCCGGCCCAGTCATAGTGCGGGCGACACTGACACCGCCGTGGTTGGATGGTGCGGTGGTACATCATCTTGGCCGGTTTCTCAAGCTAAGTCTGGATAGCTAGGACAAATATCCCACCCGACACAGGAGACCGCTGGTTCGAATCCGGCAAAGCTAAACGACATTTCTCGCGGCGCTGCTATGCATGGACAACGAAGGCATGCTTGGATAATCAAAGGTTTTAAATTTCCCTTTGGTGGGTACTTAGGGAGGAGGGTCGACTGTTTGTGTAAGCAGACATACCTCATAGTGGTATTTGCGAATGAAATATAGAGTATGAGTGTCTCTAACGTCAAAAGAGTCATCTTACATGTATACATAGTACCGGTCATGTGTCATAGCTAGATAGCTGAAAACACAATAAATGATTTTCTTTTTTTTAAAAAAAAAAAAAAGAACATCAGACAGGTTATAGCCTGTCTGCGGTTTGTATCTGGGGTGTAGATGATTGATTTCATTGAGTTGTGCAGCCGTGAAATCTCTGCAAGTCGGATTTTCGACCAAAAATGAGCCAACACCACTCCTCCCGATCGCCAACTCGACGAAAAGTCTCAAATTCACCCTTTGTCGTGACTGAATCTCGGATCTGTGGGAGTATTTCACCCCCCAGGTTCGTAGAGGATACCACTGACAAGTGTTCAGCCTCCGTCCTCCCTTCTGGAGAGGAGTGATCCTGTGCGTAATAAAAGTATCCTTGTATAAACATTTGATACGGGACTTAGGGGATGGTTAGGATTTAAGATTCAGGAAGTGCCCACATATTACCTCCTAGATTAATCAACTGATGAGATTGAAAATGTAACTCAGTTTCCCCCATGCGATAGATGGTTCAAGGAGGAGCCGGAGATCTTGTTATTGATTGTACTGGTTACAAGAAGCAGAGGAATGGTTAAAGCGAACTTTTACCCCCGTAATCTACACTAACTTCTTGCTATGATCATAGCTCTCTTTGGTAACTTGCCACCACAATCATGAACTACTTAATCTATATATCCTAAATTCTTGATCCCCATTGCGAACCTCGATTGTCACTTGTATACCCATAAGCAACAGATCCTACTTCTTTCAGTTCTTGCCGTCACATATATCATGGTCTTGAATCGTCCAAACGAAGACATCACATGACGGAGCTCAAGAAGTCCACACGTAGCGCCAGCGAAGTCTCATCAATTCAGTTTGTTCAAGCATGAAGCTTCCCTTGCTTCTCATGGCTAAATAATTCCTGCTATTCCCGAGATTGATGAATATCGCTATAACTCACAATTTCGACCTCGCGAGGACCTATCACCTTTCATCATAGGGACATAGCATGTTCGCGCCACAACTAAAACTGCCAAGCTTTTCTCTTGATCCTGCACTACAGCTGTCGAATGACCAATTGTTGTGATCCTAGTCTGCGCAAGGTAGCAAAGGCTTCATAGGCAAGACTCAGTGATAAAACAACATGACTTTATATATGCAAGCTCATATTAATGTATGACTCAAATGTGAGTCGTGCTAATTATCAGGAGCTTAAGGATCAAACAATGTCGATACGCATTACATGAGTACATTAGACAATCAGTGGGCATGGCTGTAGAGTAAACCGTACATGTATATTATCAGGTCCATTTACCTCTTAGGTAGAATATGTCTTGTCTTGTCTTGTTCATTTACGTGCTAGGTACATTGGTTCCCGTCGCACTCCTACTGGAGCTTAAGCACGAGTGGGGCCGGGCTGGATCAGGTTAACTACCATTAAGAACATCTACCTCGTCCCACCTAAATGACCGGACCACCTCAGACTTCACCCATGTGTTGAATCATGTCAAGCCCAACCGTCCAGAGAACCCTCTTTTGACGCGCCGAAGCGCAAATTCTCCTCAGCCTCGGCCACCACGCGCCCGAGCCCTTGACATCCTCATTAACTCCGAAATATAATTGCTGTCCAATATCTCATCGTTGCTCTAGCCTTGCACTTTCATATCGTACC
The DNA here is from genome assembly GCA_900239735.1 of Blumeria hordei DH14. NCBI lineage: Eukaryota > Fungi > Ascomycota > Leotiomycetes > Helotiales > Erysiphaceae > Blumeria > Blumeria hordei. The sequence continues at coordinate 829,860 of OENG01000025.1, read as the reverse complement.
GTTGGGTTGTTGTCGTCATTGGGAAATTGTGTAATCCCCTCGGTGTATCTTCCCTTTTCTTCCTCCTTTGTACACGTCCCGTTTCCATCATGACTTTCCTCATTAGGGCGTGTTTAGGTAGGTGATCTGACGAGTATGGAGGTGGGTCGCAGGTATAGGACCGATTGAGAAATGCTTCGTTGCAAATATATGGGGAGCTAGAGAAATGTCGGATGTTTGAATACGACCCCCAGACAGACCTTGGTCCATCCGTGAATCGTATGTTGGTAGTGATGAGTTTTTGTTCGACTTTCTTGCGGTTGTGAAATCTCTGTCGACTGATTTTTCGACCAAAATACCGAGTACAACTCCTTCAAGCCGAAAATCCATCAAATAAAATTCATCCCACCCTTGTTCGTGACTGAATCTCGGCTCTGGGGGAATATTTCACTCCTAGGTTCGTAGAGGACACCACTGACAGGTGTTCAGCCTTCGTCCTCCGGTAGAATATGTGTTGTGATGGGCATGTTATTCAGATAGGATACTTGCATGTGCATAACGTGATTAGATGATGATGATGATGATTTATTTAAGTCCTAAGCTAAAGCTCCAAATTCACTATGAGTACAGGACCAGTGTTCACAGCCAGAACTACATCTAAGACATACCCAGCTTGATTCCACCGCGTGAACCACCATAAAACCAGCAGTCAGTTAAAAATATGCGCCAATGCGAACTCCTTCTCCCAAAACCGACAAAAGAAAAATATAAATTGCAAATAAATTAGAACTGGAAGCAATACTTCTCGCCTCGATTCCAGCTTAGTCAGGTTTAGTTCCCTGACGAGTTATATTCGATCTCCACAGAGAGTAGGAGATGGATGTACAGGAGAATACCCAAAACAATAGGTATCCTGCGCAAATTGTTTGAAGCTCTCGAAGCACTTAGGCCCGAGTAGCTTGTGTAGGAAGGCACTTTGTGATAATGACCCTCTGATTCGACGCGTGGTGTTTGCGTTGAGTCGACAATGTATGAAGTGGGTAGGGGTGGTTTGCTCCCCACAGGTGCACTCTGTGATAGCGTGCGGGTTGTTGAAGCGACGATGGTACGCCGCGAAATTGCCGTGGCCCGTACGGGCTGCAACAAGATTTCATTTCACCAGCTGTCGAGCAAAGTTTGTCGCTGTCGATGCAATTTTTTATGTAAAAATGCTGTAGTGGTGGTTGTTGTCCCAGTTTCCACGCTTGGAAGCGTTTGTAGGGCGGATTTGACCGCTGCGTCTGCTTCTTCGTTTCCGTGTATTCCCGAATGGGTAGGACGAGTTGAATGTACTTAATGGTAGTTCAACTGATCCAACCCGGCCCCATTCGTGCTTAAGTTGCAGTTGGGGTGCGACGGGAACCAATGTACCTAGTACGTCAATGAATCAACAAACGAACATTTTTGAGAAATTCGAAAATTCGACAATTCATTTTTTCCCTCTTTCCTCTCTTCTCGACCTCGTCGCATTCATCTCTGAATTTTGATCGAGCGTAGGCATTTTCACCATGCCTCCAGTTCGAAAAAAGCGTCCCAACGCCAAGTTGGACAACACGAGAGTCCACCCGAGGGCTCTCGAGCAATTAACTGGCCTTGACCAGTCTCCGAAATGCGCGGATATGAGCAAGGTCTCCATCAAAGGGAAGGAAAAACCCCTCCCCGCCGTCACTGAGCCCGATACTGACATGATCGGGTCAGTTGAAACTGTTGAGGAATTCTCTCAACCATCCTCCGTCCCCCACGGGTTTGGAGAATCATCTAAATCTTCTCCGACCGCATCAAAACCGTCGGAAAACGCTGCACCTATATCAGCGCCAAAATCAACGTCGCAGCCAAAAGCCGCGTCTAAAGCAGAATGCCCTCCTGAGCTCCGACAAATAGTCGAAGCCGAACAACGAGGCGCCGCCGAAACAGCGGCAAATCTGGCCCTCTGTTCCGCCGCAATCTCTGGCGTCGAAGACACCCTTCTTCCTTTGACCAACGGGTCAAATAGACAATTCGTAGACTCGATGAGAGTCTACTTACGCGCCGCCATTGCGCAATACATGGCCACTACGCTACCCGTCCTCGCCCAGCGAAACCTCCCCTTAGAGCTCCTGACGCCAGGAGCACAATCATACCCGCCGTCCCAGCGTTGCCTGTCAAAAGCACCTGGGCTACGGTAGCAAAAAACGGACTGCCACAAAAAGCGGTTCCTACAGCAAAGACTGTGCCGCGACCAGCGGCCAAAGCCCAAAATAAAGAAGCTCAAAAGGCGATAGTCGACAGACGACTGTTCCTTCGCCTGGAAAATGAGCGCCCGTGGCGCAAGCTTTTATTCAGCACTTTAGGGGAACAAATGCAGGAAGGGCTGCAGTGCACCTTGAGTGACGCCTGCGCTGTACACCGAGTCAGAACTGGCTTTACGATTCTGACAGGTAAGGAAAAAGTAAGGGATAGGCTCCTAGAAGCCGCACCGAGGTTTTCAGAATCCAACGCCGAGCTCGAGGAAGCCTCCAACCTTGTCGCCTTTCGAATCCTGAATGTTCTCGCGGCCATAAAAACAATGGACGGTATTATGATGGTCGATGCGGGCAGGATCTCATTGGAGATCTACAGAAAAACACACCGGTTTCCATTCCAGGTGCGACCGCACGGGACATGCCGTCCTGGAGTGTCGTACAGAAAATGGAAAGCCCTTTTCCCCCGTGACCACGCCCCTCGCCCGGGCTTCCGCATTCTCGACGAGGCTGGACCAATCACCATTCACAAATCTCGTCCACAAATTGAACAGTGCAAAGCCCTCACCAAGTGTTGCAACTGTGGGGGACTCCACCGATAGTATTCCCGGATCTGCCAAGTCAGACCCAGAAAGTCCGAACCGGTGGCAAAGGAGCAGCTCGCGTAGATTCGCCACATCGAGCGAGGGAAGTTCTTAAAGCTGACACGAGCACGGGCGGCAGCCAAAAGGGCCGAGGAGGCGATCATCGCCGCGGCGAAGGATGTCTCGATGGCCGAGGCAACAGGTTTCGGAGATCTGGAAGCTGAAGAAGAAGTTCGAGGATACGTCAACCTCAACAATGTCCCTTATGGAGCATCTACTAATCAATAGCGGGATACTGGCTTGATCAAAAGTGCCTGCTAACTCATCTTTTACTCTCAGCGGAGACTGAGTAAATTTGTCATTTGGAAGGTGTGACGGACGACGGAATGTGTGAGGAGCGCATTGACTGAGTCCATTATGGAGGAATCTTCTGGTTTTCGGAGTTCTTTTGATTTTCGGGATTTTTCGTTTGTTTAATCAGCTGTACTTTTGGCAGCGATTCACAAGCTTGGAACGAGTTTAGGCTGTGTGAGGAGGGCAAGACTGACACCTGTACGCTGTGCCCTCTACGAACCTGGGAGTGAAGTATTCTCCCAGAGCCAAGTTCAGTCACATTTCGCAATACCGAACAAGTTGGCCCATGAGGCAATGATTCAAGACTCTCCACCTTATCAAATTTTCACACCTGGCGAGATCAATCACCACCAAAACTTCATTAAGTTTGCAGATACGACTTAGTACATCCTCATTTCAATGATCACACCTCTCGTCGACTTTCTCTGGCCTCAATTGACCACCAAATACACGCCCACGCCGATATTTACACCCGATGGAGGAAGCAAAGCATGGCGCACAAACGTGGGAGACAGTTCTTTGGGATGGACGTGAGAGGAATCAGGACAAGTTTGCAAGATAATGCGGATTCTGGCTACAAAGTCGACGGGCATGAAATTTGGTATTATAAAGATGAGTTTTACGAATTCAGCTTTGTGCGTGCGCCAAGGCTTCGGTTTCGAGAGTGCGGGCGACACTATAAACACCGCTGTGGTTTGATGGTGCGGTGGTGTTGAAATCTAGACATATCATACCGAGCTGCACGTAGTGCGGAGTAGATGAAGACTACTCATCTTCGATCGCTACCAGCTTTGGTGAGGTCTCGGTTGGTAATGATCTCAGTGGTGTGAATGTTATTCCATCACGTAATCAGAACACAATGTTTCTACCTAAGCGAGGTAGAACATAGATAGACAATTAGATGTAGATTAGACTGTACACGTTTAACTAACTAAATACAAGTTCAGTAAAACCAAAAACCTCACTGATCCTAACCTTTTATCTCTGATCCTTAAATCCCCAATATCTTACGATTCGTACAGTATTGACTTGACGGTCAACGTTCACTTCTATCATTCCAGATAAACCTCTAGAACTTTAATAGGTGGTACATTATCTTGGCCGGTTTCTCAAGCTAGGTCTGGATAGCTAGGACAAATATCCCACCCGAGACAGGAGACCGCTAGTTCGAATCCGGCAAAGCTAAACGACATTTCTCGCGGCGCTGCTATGCATGGACAACGAAGGCATGCTTGGATAATCAAAGGTTTTAAATTTCCCTTTGTTGGGTACTAAGGGAGGAGGATCGACTGTTTGTGTAAGCAGACATACCTCATAGTGGTATTAGCAAATGAAATCCAGAGTATGAGTGTCTCTAACGTCAAAAGAGTCATCCATTATGTTTACATAGTACCGGTCGTGTGTCATAGCTGAATACACATTAAACTATTCAAAAAAGAAGAAAGCTTGCGATATAAATACCACCCGAGTATTCCGACAACAGCCACAGTAAATTGAGAACCGAAATGAATCCCAGGAAATGTAATCATCTGATCGGAGCGATGAATATCATAATCCTAGAAGATAAGATTAAAATTTCTTGCTCGTACCAATCTTAATCGAACATTGGGGGACTATTCTCAACACCTGTCAGTGGTGTCTCCTACGAACCTCCAGCTCTCACTGTAGAGTCTGCAGAGCCGAGATTGAGTGACAAAGTCCTCACTTCGATGAGGATTCCCAATCGCATTCGCCGTCTGTATCGTCTTCATTCCTAAGCACATCCCCCTATCACCATTATCATGAAGCTAACCACGATCAGATCAGATGGTAGGGTCGGAGCCCTACTCATCACTAACACTTGGTCATGGAGGAAAAGTCATCCGATCAGTTTCCGGAGCGAACCCAGCACCCGATACGGAGATGGTGGATTGAATCAAGTCGGCCTCGACTGTTCCAAAGAAGGGAGATATAGATGAATATGTGCACCTCGTGTGGTCCCGGTGTCTAGGCCTCGCCTGGCTGGGGCTGCAGGATTTTTGAGACTTTTTCCCGCGCACGCAGTTTCCATTGCTACCATTTTTATTTTTTTGGGTAGAAGGTTCCGTGGGAAAGGTGGCTGAATTCCATGGGTAAATACTGAGCTGAATGGCTATTCATTAAGGGCAATATATCAATGATCTTTCAAGAAACATAAGAGGCAAGGAGCACTGTACAAGGTGTGGCCTGGGTCAGAGAGGAGCCCAATGTGCTAGATAGTCTATGACTCAAGTAGTACAATTAACAAACACACTCACTTAATCGAAAATCTGAGTTTATAAAGTAGTTAAGAATGTTAAAAGTAACTGAATCTTTAATTCGTACATCACACATACCTACTACACAATCTGGACACCGAGATCTCTATAGGTTAGACCACAGCTCAACTAATCCGCTACTTCTCCGGTTGTCCGACCCCAGACTTCGTCGGGCCCCGTTTTTCCATTCGTCTCGGGTACGTAATACGTGACGAATATCCAACTAACGCCTGCAAATGCCGTGAAAATAAAATACACCCATCCGGCCCCACCCCAACGGTTGTTCATCCATGAATTTAGTAGGGGAAAAAATTGTGCTACCAAAAAACTTGCCAAGTAATTTGCCGCTAGAGCCCAACTCTGTGCTGCCCCAACTGCTTCTTGTCCAACTAATTCCGATGCCATAATGTAAGGGACTGGTCCTAACCCAGTCGCAAAAAATGCAACAAACGAAATCACAGCTATGGCGGAAAATAGCTTCCACTCCATTCTGAGAGATATTGCCAATAGTAAGGACATTGTCCCCATACCGGCTATAGACAATAAGAGGCAACTCTTGCGACCTATTCGATCAGCAAGTGGGGCGCAGACAATCGTGGTGATAACATTCATGGCTGACATGATAATGGTTAGTAGTATTGATGGTATAGGAAGCACACCGCGTAGTAGGGATACTGAGTACATCATGATACTATTAATGCCACTCAACTGCTGTGCGATCATAATTCCACAAACTGCCATAATGGCAGGACGGTATAATGGATCTTGTAGCACGCCAAAAAAGCCAACTGATGGCAGCTTTAGGTTGGGTGTGGCTAAATTATGCTGGTTGTATTGAGATGTAGAACTCAAGTCGGATGGGCGTATAAGGCGCTCCTCTTCACCGTTAATCTCTTGCACGTTCCAGCCTGCCGTTTCTTTGTGAATAGGGGTACCGGCGCCTCGAATACGCTGCAGCGTTTTAACAGCAAGCGTAGGATTATGGTGTGATGCTAGCCATGAGGGACTTTCTGGAATAAAACAAAGCCCAGCCCCAAGCAAGAGGCCAAATCCAGCCCCGACTCCAAGTATGATTCTCCAGAGCATACCTCTACTGAAGAAGTATCCTAGACTTTGAGTGACGAAAATACCCACACTGATCATAGCTTGAGTCATGGTTCCGAATAAACCTCTCTTTTCGGCAGGTGAGATTTCCGAAATATACATTGGTGCTACGACTGTGGCCGCGCCAGCCCCTAGCCCTGCTAGAAAACGTCCAGTTGACATGACAGGGACTGATTCTGCGATGGTCTCTATCAAGGAGCCTAAAATAAAGAAAATCCCAGTGATTCGCATTGTTAATAGTCTTCCATGGCTACTCGAAATTGGTCCAGCTGTTATTGCGCCCGCCAAGCCCCCTAGTATATAAATTGAGGATAAAGCTGCAAATTCCGCTTCAGTCATGGGAATACATTGCGAAGGGTTGGAAAGGGATTTCGAAGCAACATTTTGTCTTCCTAGTAAGCTATGGCAGGTTATTACATCCTGGGGAGCATTGAGCTCAGCCTAATTCAAGTTAGTTGGAAGATTTTTTGACCATTAAGTATAGATACCAAGTGATATCCGTATTGAAGAGGACCTAGCGTGGCTACGGCAACCAAGAGTATTAGATATCCTGTGACATGACTGTGTCGTTGACTTGAACCCGACATTTTAAGTAGGAAATATGGGTGAAATGTTCTATGCATGCGGCGCCCAGGAAATTTAAGGCGGTAGCTTCTGTTAAAACTGCTCCTTCCTTTAGTTTGTGAGAATGCGACTAAGAGTAGATTTTCTCAGTCGTAACATTGGGGATTGAGGATTGGCCAATAAGGGGAAACTCCGTTGTTCACTTGACCTCGCGCTCGAACAACAACGCATGACTTTACATTCTACGCATATGAGGCTAATCGGAATTGGTAAGTTTGATTGTTGCCAACTAAAGAATATAAGTTCCGGCTTGAGAGTGTAATTATGGAAAGCACGAAAATCTTCCCAGAGATACAAGGCTGGGTGACCATTTCAATACAGCTTTTAGGCCATTGTACATAGTTCCTTGGGTCTGATCTCGAAACGATTTCCGATGAATTGCCGATAGTGAAATCATTTTGCATCTGATTTCCATGGGAAATTGACGTATCTGATGGCGTCAGAATAATTGCAATGGTCTGTGTGGAAACGCCAAGCCCATTATAAACAAGGCAAATTGTACTGATACCAACCTCCTTCTGCGCCACTCTAAGTACTAATTAATTTTGGCTCAACTTGCCGACAGTATACTTCTCACAGGAAGTTTGTTTGTAGAATTGGATTTTTAGTCGGCAGGGCTATCGCTGTATCTGGGCAAGAATTATCGATCGTATAGTCCAACTCGGGCAGATCAACGCCGCCCCTGTGTATGGCAGACCTCATCGTCACCTTGGCATAAATAGCCAGTTATCTGATACAATAATTCGCATTGATCTACAAAAGTTACCGATCGTTGGGTAGTCGAATAAGGTCCCGATAGGCCGTAAAAGGAGAAAGGTAGGTTTGCTCGAAAGATCCGAGCAATGTTATGGATCTATTGGAGTCAGTCTTCGTATTTCACGAGCTGGTTTCCATATTCAGCCGCTTCTTTGCCCACACAGACAGAAATCTCTCATGTAACACTCCATTGATCAATAGAAAAGAATTTCAAAATAAAATGCCGAAGACTTGATTCATTTTCGACTATTTGACCCCATTTTTATCATTGTAATATATTCAGCTATCTAACTATGCCATATTTTTTTTATTTATTTTTATTCTCCTGTGTGAGTCTATGACTATATAGGAGATGCAGGTCTTCTCTGCCTACAGGCCAAGGATACCTATGCCAGTAGTATATCCCCTCCTATGCCTCCCATACAGCTCCCCTCAAACAGTACCACCCCTCACAAGCCCTCATTTGATCATACACTTAGAGGAGCCCTTTGCCCTTCATTTCCTCTCCTCTCCAGCCAAAGAAACGATGGCCATTTGCGGGTGTATGGTAGCCGGGAAGATCGCAAAAACCACTGGGTGTGGAGCTCTTCTAATCCCGAGATTAGGACTAAATCCGAAGACATAGTGACCCTTCTGAAGTGTTCAAAGAGGCCGGCCAGGTGGGCGCCGCAGACGTGTGGGTACCTCGGAGAATGAGGGATAGGTAACTGAATATTGGACTACGAACATGTACATAGTAAAGTATAGCCTAAAGTCGACTTGCCTACTTTCGGAAAAGCCTTCTCAACATTAACTCATTCAAGATATTACATCTATTTTTTGTGAAGACCACTCTGAGCCTGCTCTCTTATCAGACCATCAAGTTCTCTCTATCTCCTCTTGTGGAAGACGTTGAATCCCTATCTATTTATACTTGACCCCTCTGGACAAATAGCATATACACTCCTCGAGAACTTGGCTTTCGAATAATATTTCACTCCCGGATTCATAGAGGACACCGCGTAGATGTGTTCAGTTCTTGCTCTCCACACTAGGTAATCTAATTATATCAACTAAGTGAAGGACAAGACTTCTCGCTAATAGTAGACAGAAGAATACTGTTTTTTTTAATATCAATAGGTCCTAAGCTAAAGCTCTATGTCCACTATGGGTGCAGGACCGGTGTTTACCGCCAGGACTATGTGAAAGCCATCCACAGAAGGGCAAGAGTGAACACCTATACGCGGTGTCCTTAACGAACCTGGGAGTGAAATATTCTCCCAGAGCCAAGTTCTGTCAAATTTTCGCAATACAAAACAAGTTGGCCCACGATGCACTGATCCAAAATACTCCACCACGTCAATTTTTTACTCCCAACGAGTTCGATTCCTATCTAAGTCTCATCAAGTATGCAAGTGCGAATTAGTACATCCTTCTTTCAATGACCACACCTGTCGTCGAATTTGTCTGGCCTCATTTGACCATCACATACACGCCCACGCCAATATTTATACCCGACGGAGGAAGCAAAGCGTGGCGCACATACCTGGTAGACAGTTCTTTGGGATGGGCGTGAGAGGGATCAGGACAAGTTAACAAGATTGTGTAGCGGATGGTTACAATCTCTTTTTTTTTTTTTTTTTTTTTTTAATTCATTTAATGTGTATGCAGCTATTAAGCTATGACACATGACCGGTACTATATATACATGTAGGATGACTCTTTTGACGTTAGAGACACTCATACTCTGGATTTCATTTACAAATACCACTATGAGGTATGTTTGCTTACACAAACAGTCGACCCTCCTCCGTGAGTACCCACCAAAGGGAAATTTAAAACCTTTGATTATCCAAGCATGCCTTCATCATCCATGCATACCAGCTCCGCGAGAAATGTAGTTCAGTTTTGCCGGATTCGAACCAGCGGTCTCCTGTCTCGGGTGGGATATGTGTCCTAGCTATCCAGACCTTACTTGAGAAACCGGCCAAGATGATGTACCACCGCACCATCCAACCACGGCGGTGTTTATAGTGCCGCCCGCACTCTCGCAAGCGAAGTCTTTGCGCACGCACAAAGCTCAATTCGAAAACTCATTGTCAAAATTCTAAAATTCACGCCCGTCGAGATTGTAGCCATCCGCTACATCATCTTGTAAACTTGTCCTAATCTCTCTCACGCCCATCCCAAAGAACTGTCTCCCAGGTTTGTGCGCCACAATTTGCTTCCTCCGTCGGGTGTAAATATCGGCGTGGGCGTGTACGTGGTGGTCAATTGAGGCCAGAGAAAGTCGACGAGAGGTGTGATCATTGAAATAAGGATGTACTAAGTCGTACCTACAAACTTGATGAGGTTTTGGTGGTGATTGATCTCGTCAGGTGTGAAAATTTGATTAGGTGGAGAGTCTTGAATCATTGCCTCATGGGCCAACTTGTTCGGTATTGCGAAATTGGACTGAACTTGGCTCTGGAAGAATATTTCACTCCCAGGTTCGTAGAGGGCACCGCGTACAGGTGTCAGTCTTGCCCTCCTGGTTACAATCTCGACGGGCGTGAATTTTAGAATTTTGACCATGAGTTTTCGAATTCAGCTTTGTGCGTGCGCCAAGGCTTCGGTTTCGAGAGTGCGGGCGACACTATAAACACCGCCGTGGTTGGATGGTGCAGTGGTACATCATCTTGGCCGGTTTCTCAAGTAAGGTCTGGATAGCTAGGACGCATACCCCACCCGAGACAGGAGACCGCTGGCTCGAATCCGGCAAAATTAAACTACATTTCTCGCGGCGCTGGTATGCATGGATGATGAAGGCATGCTTGGATAATCAAAGGTTTTGAAATTCCCTTTGGTGGGCACTTACGGAGGAGGGTCGACTGTTTGTGTAAGAGAACATACCTCATAGTGGCATTTGCAAATGAAATCCAGAGTATGAGTGTCTCTAACGTCAAATGAGTCATTTATCATGTGTACATAGCACCGGTAATTTGTTATAGCTAGATAGCTGAATATATATTAAATAAATAAATGGTAACACAGGGTATACGCATTCATTTTTGTCAGAAATCTGCGCAGCATTCCACGCTGCACGTATCGCCAATTTGACATCTTGAATCTTATTTTTTCATCTTCATTACCCTCCTTTCATCATTTCATCTTCTGTGCTCCAACATGGCAGGTGTGGGTGATGGTGTGGGTAAATCCAGCGGTTCGAATAAGAATCGATGGAGCAGAAAAATTGCAGCCGGAAGAGCTGCTTTCAAAGGCAAAAGAGCACATTCAAGGTGCATACGCGATTCGTCAAATGCGGAGCATCGATACCGAAGTATTCGTCCAGTCGGCGTCCCAGAGAGACGCGGCGCTAAACATGCAACAACCAACGGAATTCAAAACTTTGCGGCAAGATTTTCCAGTCGTAGTCAATGGTGTCCCATTGCGGACACGAATCGAAGGTGGCAGAGATGCCGACAATTTCGCCATCATCAGGGAGATAGAGACGGCTATGAAGGCACGAATTCCAGGCTTAGTCATAAGTCGTATAAGATGGTTATACGACGGAAAGGAACACCAGCGGTCAAAGAAAAATGGCCGCAATCGAGGATTAATAGTGGTTAGCCTCCCATCGGAGGCAATGCAGACGGAAGTGGTCCGAAACGGCTTTGTTATGAACGCCATGCTTTTCACGGCGCAGGTGTGGTCACCACGGTCCCAGCCAAAGCAATGTTACAACTGCAGTCAGTGGGGACATACCCAGGCGTCGTGTGGAAAGGCAGGCAGGTGCGGTGAGTGCGCTGGCGCTCACCAAACTCAGGACTGTCCGAGGAAAAGGGTTTCTTGTGCCAACTGCGGCAAGGAACACCGTTCGTGGCAGAAAGCAGCGTGTCGGACCTACCAGGTTTACAAGGGAAGTGTGGAGAAGGCTCGGATGGAGCTGTTGTCAAGAACGGCGGAAATATGGAATGAAAAACCAATAATGGCGCCAATACGAACAGTCGGACCAACTGATGATCAGGGTTTCACTTTGGTCACCGGTAAGAAGGCTGAAGGACTCAAAAGGGGGCCAGGACGACAACGCAAGGTAGTCGAAGTCCCAGCAGCACGAACCATTGCCTCGACAGCTGCACCACCATCGGGGCCAACTCTTCGAACACTTCGACGACCAACGCCGGGCGAGGAGGTACCTTCTCTTTTCAATTTCCCATCACGATAGTCTGATCGAAGGGGGAGTTAACGAAAACTGCGGAAAGTTTATAAATCTAAGGTTGAAAGGAACGTCCTCAGCATGAAGCCGGATCGGTTCAGAGTGGCAGGACATCGGGTTTTGTTTCGTTAAAAGCTTTTTCCCTTACCAAAGCGGCTTACCGTCTTCATGGTTCTGTATATAGATACCGCATAGGACGTTAAACTAGAGAAATGATGAGGGTACACGCATTCTCCGTTCACCTAACAAAAGCCGGTCGGCACTACTCATTATCGAGCCTAATAGGATCGACAAAGTGTATCCCAACACAGAAATAATAGAAAACTCAACAATCAAGCCCTTTCTCAGTAACTGCCATTCCGCAACCTAACTAGGGCCCAAAGTAGTGTCGCTATTCAGCTAAGAAGCGAGCATATCGGGCTCCATTCCTACCTGTGCAGAAGGAAAGTACCCGGAGTACAAAAGCCAAGCTGTCAATGTGGATATCTGTCACAAAACGTCAAACACATGGTATTGGCGTGTCCGCAGTGGGCAAATGGAAGAGGCAACTTTCTTCGACAAGCTAAAGACAGGTCATTTGAAGCAATGATGAACAGCCAAGAAGATGTGCCTAGAATCACACAGTGGATACTAAGCAAAGGTTGGATAAAACAGTTCCGACTTGCAAGGGAAGTCGAGATAGCAATGTCAGATATACTAGCACGATCTGGAAGGGGATAGGACGGAATCCACACTGGCTGAACAGTATACACTGCACTTCCTGAAGGTAAACTAAACAAATTGGTAGTAATATAAATAGATAGGATCAGGGGGTTTTCACCAGATTGGTTTCCTCTTCTGTAACTTATGAAGATAGTCACCTGCATGGACCCATAGGGTGCCTGATCGGGTTAAATGAGATCAAATTCAAAATAACTGCCATCAACTATCACCTAACTTATCTCTGCACATTAATGAAGATATCTCTCCGCAAACTAATTTTGCTGTTCCAGCGCAAATGTATATTCCGAGATTATATACCAATCGCGATAATGAACTGTGTTGACGCACTTCCTATATTATTATTGATTCAGTTTTGTCATTCTTGAGTTTATTATTATGCAGGACGAACGCACTTCCTGTAGAAATCCCCAATAGCAGCTGTAGACATGAGACTGAAAGATAATGGGGGTTTTTTACTGCATCAGTTTTCTCCTTTGTAAATACTATAGCTACAAATACCTGCATGGGCCTACAGGGCACTTGAACGGGCTTAATGTAATGAAACCAACCCAAACAGGAACGTAATAATATTGTTGTTATTACATCGCTATTTTGATTTTATTCGTCTGCTCATTCCTTTAAGCGCGTAGAACTTGTCGAACAAACAAAAAGGCTCAAAAATACGTCGAGAAATACTTGAGAAGGGTAGAATCGCCTGTTTGATTAAAATTTTCTATCGCTGACCCATCTATCTCCGAGCTATTCTAGATTAGCCCTACCATTTCTTCTTGACCTATCAATCTAAACCAATTTCATCTCCTGGAATGAGAGCCAGTCTCACATTTTCATCTCATCTCGTCTCATTAGAATTCTACGCCCCTGAATCTCTCGTATGAAGCACACTTATGACGAAAATTGATGGATGTAACTTAGGAAGCATTCTCCAATCGTGTGCCTAAAAGAAATAGGAATTGCATGGCTGGAATACCCCTGAAGAACTCTCGATGAACGTACTTCAACTTAGCGCCCGTAAAAGACCTGTGTTTCAACATCGTCAAACGTTGACCTAAAGCCTTCAAGCTTACTTTTTAATTTACGAAACTCATTTGATTGCAATTTTGACATGGGATTAATGTGCGGACCGAGTAGTAACATATCCACGGGTAATGACTATCCATACACACTCTCCATTGCTGTGACGCAATGTCGCTAAGGCTCTGGCTACAAAGCTGTATAGGGCACGGTCCCTTTTGCGCCCCTGACTCCAACTAGGAATCCAGCCCTTCAAAGCCATGATCAAACCGTTACACATTTTGAGTGCTCTTCATTCCTCACAGGTCGAAGATTCAAGACTCCCAATATTTACATCATACCCCCTTACTCCTCGCATGCCGTGAATCTATTGATCTAACAGTCATGACTGTAACTCGCATTTCCTCTTTCTCTTTCTGCGTTCGTTTGATCTTGTGCTTCATCACTCTCTTCTCTTGGTCTATTGAAGAGCGTTATTCATGACACGAGCAACACGCCATCATGCTCGCTGTTGCCGCACACGTCTTTTGGTGATGCCTCATGATTTGTTTTGCGTCGAGATTATGGCTTGAGCATTACACACTAGGATGTTCGACAGAAATATCAAGAAGAGCCTTTGATCTGTAACCATCAAACTCCAACATTTGTCATATAAGAACGGCCGAAAGAAGCCTTGGATATCACAATTATTCTCATTTCAGTTCTATTTAGGGTTTTATTCCTTCAGTATTCTTCTTATTTTCCGGCCCGGTGCTTCTAATACCAATACCAATACTAAACAAACAAAATACTTAATAACTACTAATCAAAACAACTTCAATTTCCAGACCTAGCAGACCAAGTAAACAAGAAACTAAACAAATCAAGCCAACTCATTACATCAAACACAAAGATCAACAATATGCAATACTCATCCGCTATTCTTATCGCTGCTTTCGCAGTAACCAGTGTCTTCACCCACGGAGTTCTTGATTCTGTTGAAGGCGCTAATGGAGTTACCATGCCAGGTCTTTCAGGTATGTGATCCGTCTCCATCCCTGTCGCCCATCATCGGTCATATTCCCTGAGACTCGTTTAACATGTCGATCATAGTTGCCGACGGCACGCCGCGTGACTGCGCTAGCCCTCGATGTGGGTCAGAGGCTGACACTTCCATCATCCGCCAACGTGAGATGGGCTCCAACAAGGCCACCGCACTTGGCCGTACCCAGGGTGGTGGTCCCGTCGACGCCAGCAAGATGATGGCCATGTTCATGGGAGGCGGCGGCAATGCCACGGCGACAAAGGAGGCACGGGACATTCACGCTGCAAACGTTCTTCGTAGAAGTCTCGGAGAGCGTGCAGCCAACGGAGGAATCAAGACCCCTAAGGGTACCTTGGAGACTGGTGTCAAGGCTGCAGCCGGAGCTGGAGCGGCCAGTGGGATGCCGACTTGCTCGGACGACGGTAAGGTCAAGATGACTTATCATCAGGTCAACCAAGACGGAGCCGGGCCCTTGACGGCGATGGTTGACGCCACTTCGGGTGGAACCGATCCATCAGCTTTCAAATCGGCCCAAGTCACGCAAAATGTGCCCGGAATCGGCATCGGAGGATTGTCAGCCGCGGCCGTGATGGACTTCCCGGTAGAAGTACAGATGCCAGCGGGAATGACATGCTCTGGGACAGTAGGCGACGCTCAGAACGTATGCATTGTCCGCATGCAAAATGCAGCAGCAGCAGGCCCATTTGGAGGATCGGTAGCAGTGACACAAAGCCCAGCTGCCAAGAAGCGTGCAATTGAGTACAACTTATCCAAGCGTCACTTTGCCCGAGCTCTGGCCAAGAGAAACGCCGAAGATGACGCAGCAGCTGCAGCAGCCATTGCAGAGCTTGAGAAGATCGGGTCGGCGACCAAGGACGATCAAGCCGAAAAAGAAGATACCGACGCAACACCTTTGACTCAGAAGAGTGCTTGAGCTGTAGTAGCAGTAACAGAAGGGGTAAACCCAGGTTCGCAAATAATGGCTCTGTAAAGATAAGGGTGGACAACGGCGTCGACGAGAGGACCGAAAATATAGTGATTTATTTTAAAGGTGGGGCCAATAATAATGAACAAATTACCACCACTTTCTCTTGTTTCGATTATAATTTAGATAATAACCTCATATACACTAGAGTTTTGTATGAAATAATAATTATGACCAGAGTGCTGAGCCACCAATTATCTGGTTTGCATTGAAACTGTACGATAATGATTCTAGATGTTATAATTACAGCTTAAGAGCACATTCACACACGTCTATTGACGGATAAACATTGCGGACTTTTTTTTCGCGGAATATAAATTTTGCCCTACATTCTCTAATAATGTAGTGAGAAAATGAAATTTCAAACTGCACGGATACAGGTCAAGTTGAAACCAGTATTCCGACAATGTTTGAAAATATTGAGGAGGTATTTTTTAGATTTAAAATTGATCATAGATCAATACGTACATAAATCTGTGTATGCTCTCTATCCGAAATAAACCCTACCAATAAAGATATATTAACATGAATCTCAGAATAAGATAACCATAACAAATTCTCCAATTAATTGCAAATCTTTATTGTCGAATGACCGAATGACTTATGTATTATCAAAGAAGTGATGACTAATTATGTTGATGAGTGAAGAGTTACCTGTTTAGGAATGGCAATAGAAGAGAGGAATAACTGCTGTATATACGTGTTTCCTTCAGTTGGATAGACATAAAGATACATGATAACCGCCAACTGTCATCACTGCTACAGGAAACTTTTCAAATAAATACAACCGTAGTATTCCGATTTTTATATTCTCTAGGATAAGATTTTAAAAGTTAAGGCTGTATCTGAAGGATTGAAAGTGGAGTTAGATTCTGTGAAGCAGAATGGAATTAACATTGAATTCTCTTTGAGAAGATTCAATTTATTGTTCCTCCTCAATGAGAAGTCTATCCAGGCAATATATACATCTTGAGAGTCTACTCATAATTACCATCAATTCAAAATATAGACCGAATATTAAAATAGACATATTTATAGTAGCTAGTCGTAACATTTGCATGACTAGATGATTGCCCGTGATGCATCAGCCTGGTATACTCGCACATGCACTACAATACTTCAACATCGTGGTGCTAATACTTCAATTTGGGATATTCTGTTAGACAGATGCAAAGGGAAAGGTGAAATTGAAGGGGCTGGAATTGGAGTTTTGTGAATACTATAGCATCTCTAGGGCAAAGCCTTCTACTGACTGGCTTTT
Organism: Blumeria hordei DH14; assembly: GCA_900239735.1. Taxonomy (NCBI): domain Eukaryota; kingdom Fungi; phylum Ascomycota; class Leotiomycetes; order Helotiales; family Erysiphaceae; genus Blumeria; species Blumeria hordei. The sequence continues at coordinate 812,747 of OENG01000025.1, read as the reverse complement.
ACTGATGCTAATCGTGTCAGAATCATGACATCTAGACTAAAATGGAGACATGACCACACTGAATAATTACAAGTGATCTTGTTTGATGTCCGTTTCAAATCTGAATTATAGATTCAATATGATGAATGCGCATGGTGGCGTGGCAAAGGATTCTGTCGGGACACTGCGGGACTATTCTCAACACCTGTCAGTGGTGTCCCCTACGAACCTCCAGCTCTCACTGTAGAGTCTGCAGAGCCGAGATTGAGTGACAAAGTCCTCACTTCGATCAGGATTCCAAATCGCATTCGCCGTCTGTATCGTCTTCATCCATAAACATATCCCCCTATCACCATTATCATGAAGCTAACCACGATCAGATGAGATGGTAGGGTCGGAGCCCTTTTCATTACCAACCCTTGATCATGGAGAAGCCATCCGATGAGTTTCCGGAGCGTACCCAGCACCCGATACGGAGATGGTGGATTGAATCAAGTCGACCTCGACTGTTACAAAGAAGGGAGATAAAGATCAATGTGCGCACCTCATGTGGTCCCGGTGTCTAGGCCTCGCCTGGCTGAGGCTGCAGGATTTTTGAGACTTTTTCCCGCGCACGCAGTTTCCACTGCCATTAATTTTTTAGATAAAAATTTCCGTGAAAATGACGGCTGAATTCCATGGGTAAATATTGAGCTGAATGGCTATTCATCAAGGGCAATCTATCAATGATCTTTCAAATAACAAAAGCAAGAAGCATTGCACAAGGTGTGGCCTTGGCAAGAAAATAACTTGATGTGCTGGTTATCCACAGGCACGAGTAGCACAATAGACAAAAAATATACACTTACACCTTAGTCGACATAGCAACCAAGGCCTCATAAGGTATATCTGCTACTATCCCATAGTTCCACTCTTAGCCCCTATGACCATTATTAGCCAGTAAACTTTATCAACCGCGCGGAAAGTAAATATGGAGATGCGAAAAGGACCTTGGTCCGTGGCAGAGTGCAAACTGTAGGTATCCAATGCTATCTTTTGGTGCCGACTTGGTTTTTCGAGAATGCAGCGGATTCATGGATAGTAGAAACCGTCATGTTTAATGTTGGACTTAAACTTGGTTCTGCGGAATTGACATGATGAGCTTGCATCTAATTGCATCATATTTTAAATGCGTATGCGGCTGTCTAGATATGACACAATATCAGAGAACATGTACAGAAAATATGACTCAATTTACAAGAAGAGCACTCATGCCTCGGACTCCATTTGCAAGTACCACTGTGAAGTTATGCCGGCTTTTTCTTCACCCCAAGTCAACCCTCATCCGTGAATACCCACACAGGGGAACGTCTCAAATCCTGAGTTATCCTGACATGCCTTCATCATCCACTGAATTTTCTCCGCGCGAAATGTAGTCTGAGGCGTCTCCTTCCCAAGTGGAGTAGGTGCCCAGGCTACTCAAACTATACCAGAGAACATCACCTAGAGGCGGACCACGGCACCTTCCATCGTTTGCGTGTTGTTATAGTGTCCGCTGCACTCTCGCAAGCGAAGTCTTGGTGTGTACAAAGCTCAGTTCGTAAAACTCCTTGCCAAAAGTCAAAATTACACGCCCGTCGAGGTTGTATCCATCCTCCGTGTCATCTTGTAAACTTGTCCTGATCCCTCTCACGTCCACCCCAAAGAACTGTCTCCCAGATTTGTGCGCCACGCTTTGCTTCCTCCGTCGGGTGTAAATATCGGCGAGAGCCTGTATTTGGCGGCTAGCTGAGGCCAGAGAATAGTTGATGAGAGGTGTAGTCCCTGAGATGAGGATGTACTTGGTCATAACTGAAGACCTGATGAGACTTAGATAGGAGTCAAACTCATTGGGAGTGAACCTTTCACATGGCGAAGTATTTTCAATCATTGCCTCGTAGGCTAACTTGTTCGATATTGCGAAATTTCATTGAACTTGGCTCTGGGAGAATATTTCACTCCCAGGTTCGCAGAGGAAACCACGTACAGGTATTCAGTCTTACCCTCCGCTTGCATCTAATGGGCCCTTCTATTGACAGGTGTTGAGTACTCGTACCCTATGGATGACGGAATCATGCTTGGATAGCCACAGGTTTTGAAACTTTCGTTTGGTGCGTATGCACGGACGAGATTCAACTACTTTGTGTCAATGAGTATTCCTCATAGTAATAATTGTGAATGAAACCTCGATTCTGAGTGTCTGAGGTGAAAGAGTCGTCTCAGATCATCACGAAGCGCTGATCATAAGTCATAGCTAGAGAGTTGGTTACATATTTAGTTATTTAAGATAAAGGACACTTTCAGAAGATATGCTGTGCGTCTCTCGAGTTCACGATCTTAAATTACTTCTAGAAGATTCCATTCAGCGATTCTTCAAGCACATGATCGAGAATAGCCCGAATCCAAAATCGTGTTTCTCCCTGCGGCAGAGAGCTTAGAATTGGGATGTTATTGTGCCAGGCACTTGTATGGCTCAATTTTCGGAACAACTATACTTTGTGTCGCTAAGGGAAAAACATATTCTTTACATGCTACCTGATGCACGTCATACCAATAACGCTTTATCAGAATAGTTTCTCCGGTTTCAACTCAAAGACGCCGTCCTACTATGCTTATGCGTACAGACCAATATCCTCATGGTTATAAAGATGCACGATCTTTACCACAATAGATATGATCATAGAAGTATGGTTCATTAACCATGATCATTGCAGGAAAGATCTTGGTATTAGAGGGTTTCAAGGCCTACTTGCGCCCTTGAACAGATGGTAACTTGGATTGAGGGCGGTCACTGTGCGCACAACCCCCAACCACCTTTATTCAGCCATTTCGGACAATACAATGTCCTGATTCACACCTTACTGACCTTTACTCCTAACACCAAATCGGTTCTGGGGAGGCAAGACTGAATACCTGTACGTGGTTTCCTCTGCGAACCTGGGAGTGAAATATTCTCCCAGAGCCAAGTTCAATGAAATTTCGCAATATCGAACAAGTTAGCCTACGAGGCAATGATTGAAAATACTTCGCCATGTGAAAGGTTCACTCCCAATGAGTTTGACTCCTATCTAAGTCTCATCAGGTCTTCAGTTATGACCAAGTACATCCTCATCTCAGGGACTACACCTCTCATCAACTATTCTCTGGCCTCAGCTAGCCGCCAAATACAGGCTCTCGCCGATATTTACACCCGACGGAGGAAGCAAAGCGTGGCGCACAAATCTGGGAGACAGTTCTTTGGGGTGGACGTGAGAGGGATCAGGACAAGTTTACAAGATGACACGGAGGATGGATACAACCTCGACGGGCGTGTAATTTTGACTTTTGGCAAGGAGTTTTACGAACTGAGCTTTGTACACACCAAGACTTCGCTTGCGAGAGTGCAGCGGACACTATAACAACACGCAAACGATGGAAGGTGCCGTGGTCCGCCTCTAGGTGATGTTCTCTGGTATAGTTTGAGTAGCCTGGGCACCTACTCCACTTGGGAAGGAGACGCCTCAGACTACATTTCGCGCGGAGAAAATTCAGTGGATGATGAAGGCATGTCAGGATAACTCAGGATTTGAGACGTTCCCCTGTGTGGGTATTCACGGATGAGGGTTGACTTGGGGTGAAGAAAAAGCCGGCATAACTTCACAGTGGTACTTGCAAATGGAGTCCGAGGCATGAGTGCTCTTCTTGTAAATTGAGTCATATTTTCTGTACATGTTCTCTGATATTGTGTCATATCTAGACAGCCGCATACGCAATAAAAAAAGATGCAAAAAAATCACTTCTATCCTGTATTGAAAGAAATTCATGCACTTTATAGGTACTTGCGACTCAAATGATTTTAGAGAGGGCCAGATTAATTCTGGATAGTGCTGTTGTCAAACCAAAAGCCAAGAGACACCAGCTCAGTGTGACCATTTTTTATTATTCGGTTGCAAACCGATGGGACAGCGAAGGGGGTTTATCTGTTTGCAATTGTACCTTAAATGGCAGGGCGAGTGGTTCCGGGCGTTGTTTAGTACTATTGATTCAACACTTTCGGCAATAGGTCTGATTCCTTTTTTGAAGTGGGACAGCCAACACCTGGCGATGTTACTGGTTTTGCGCAGGAAAGACATCAGGGACTACTGGAAAATAATCACCAACATGATTGAGGACAGATTTCCTTTATGAACGGCTCACTGAAACTTGATGATGGTCAGTGTGGCGGATGACCCAAACGCACGGCTCCAACTAACTTTGGAGCATCGGCGGCTCACAGCAGATAGCCTTCGGTTTATGATTAGTAGATGGCTTTTGTAGCTCTGACATGGTAGAGTGTGTGAGAAATAGGCGTGGTTAAAATAGTAAGATGTCATCCCGGCGAGGTGATGTTGACGCATTGATTTGCATGGGTGTGAATCGGGTGATATTTTGCCATGATAAATCCGCAGACTATATGCTTTGTCTGGGTCGGATGGTGTAGCGGTACACCATCCGGGCCGGTCTTCCAAGTAGGGTCTGGATAGCCTGAACATCTTTCCCACCTGAGACAGAAGATCGCTGGTTCGACTCCAGCAGACCTCACCTTACTGAAGTAAGCTACATTGATGATGGTGGCATGTCTGGATAACCCAAGGTTTTTTGAGAGGTTTCCCTTGGGTGAGTTTCACGGAGGGCATAGTTCGACAGCGGTGAAGAAAAAGCCGCCTTGTCACAGCCGTAGTGAGACTTGCAAATGATATCTGAGGCATGATGTTCATCACAACTATATCATCATTGTATCTGACTGAAGTCAACACCTGCATGGGCCAAAAAGGCGCCAAATCAGGACAATTGAATAATTTATTTATTTTTATATGCTTTGTCTATTTCGGAATGTGACACTTATCAAGCAACCGATGTTTCCGCGAAAGCTGTAGCGTTTTGATCCAGCGTTCCACTATCTTCCCAGCCTTCTTGTGACTGCATCGATTTTGGTCGTTCCCAAGTCTAGCTGCGCAATCTGGGGCCCCTAGTTTTCCTCTCCATGTCTGAGAGTCATGCTTTAAAACGCTAGAGGGTCTCACCGTGCTTTATTTCCAAGCTAGGCTATCTGCGACGGAAATATTGTTTCTTCTAAGCGTCAAACTACCGATATGCCCTAGCTGCCGAAGTATTGTCGTGTAGATCTAAATTACAGTCTCTTATGGATAGAAAAGGTGAGCGGGACAAAATGACTGGGATAAGAACCCTGTAATTATAGATTTGATTGGTTTGGTTTTTAAGTAGGCCCGTGTCTAGTTCGCCCACTACTATGCCTCTAGGAACATAAAAGATAATCTTGAAACTGGGTTGTTTAAGGGTTTAGCCCTGTAGGTGCAGCTGGGCTAGCTCGTAATAGGTTAGTATGTCTCTCCTCATTACCCCGCTCGCCATGAAGTATGGTCCAATCGTATTGTTCCAACAATCGCTTAGAGAAACACTTTTTCAACGACATTTTCGACTGCACAACCCTTCATCATCAACACCACTATCAATTCATCCTCTATTCCGGCAAACAATGTCTCTCGAGAATTCTGCTTAAGAAACTAATTATCGCAGGCATCTAACTCGCGATCAATGTATTGAAACAAGAGCATTAAGAAGACTTGGATTTACATTATAACATATATCCGACGAACTTGGCTTCACAAGAAGGCAAGTGCAATTAGCGTGTGCTCGAGAGACTGCGAATCCTAAACCCCGCAAAGGACGCTTGCCTATATTAAGCGCGGAACAAGTTGATGAGCTTGTGGCTTTTGTCCGGGAATCTCCTGAAAATCGACAGATGTGCTATTTGGAACTAGCGATGGGACCCTTCAGCCACTAGGGATGCAGTGAGCGTTTAATTTCTAATGCCCTCAAACAAAGAGGATATGGAAGATTCATTTCTCGGAAGAAGCCTCCGTCAAGTGCATGTAACAAGCGCGAAAGATATGAAGCAGTGATAAAGGCAAATGGAGGGTGCACAAAGTATTAGGATGGAGCACACTAATACAAAACATGTCAAACGGTTTCATTTTACTTGCAAGCCATACTGAGGGCTTCGATGTATACTTTTGCAATATAGAGCAATTATTTTTGAAATTGATGTATATTTTCAGATAATATCAATTAATTTTTTTAATTTTTAATTTCAAATGTGGACCATTGTACCTTTCATTTAGCGTTGAAAACTATCCCCATAATTTAGACTTTCACGGAACATCATTGGATAGCACTCCTTGCTTGCATAGCTAGTCAAGTAACTAGACATGGGCCTGCATGAAGACCATACCAATTAAGGCAATAAGTATAGGGATCTAGCCCCAGTCATTTTGACAATTTTACTTTTACACCCCATAGGGGATTGTAGCTGTGAGAGCAGGGGTGTCAAACAATGATATTCTGTGATAGTCAAAATTAATGGTGTCGATTTTCAACTTTTTAGAAGGTGTATCGGTCTTCTTTTAGAAGTTAAAAAATTAAAAAAATCAACCGATATTATCTAAAAATAAACAACGATTTCAAACATAGTTGCACCGCATTGTAAAAGTGTACTTCGAGGCTCTAAGTGTGGCTCGCAGATAAAATGGAAGCATACAACATGTTTTGTATTAGTCTGCTCAATCCTAATACTTTGTGTACCTTCCATTTGCTTTTATCACCGCTCCATATCTTTTATGCATGCTACCGACTAGTGACGATAGCTCCTCAGAAGGGATAGAGTCCCATGCGGCCTTTAGCAATATTTCTAACGTGGCAGAGCGCACTAGCCTGTTCCCATTTATCTCAGGACTATTTACCTGTATATGATTTATTAAGATATTCTATAATGACTCGATCGTGTTCAGGTCCGGATAGTAAAGTGGCCATCTAATAGGCGTTATTCCAACCTCACGGAGCGCCTCGATTGTTGAGTATGCTTTGTGACATGGTGAATTGTCGTGCATGTATAAAATTTCTAGATTTTCAAAGTGAATTTGATTCAGAAGAGGAAAAACCCTCTTAAAAGGATGAGGCCCTCATCGATCCCCGATCCTTCTCCCAGGCTCAGAATGGTCTTTTCTGTCATCCATACAATGATTACTAAAATATCCAGCTTTTCTTGTGAGTAAAATGAGTCATAATACAGGTCTCTTCATACTCACCATCAGGATTAACTCTGCTACTATTATAGGGAATATTTTGATAGAGTTTATGCGTACTTTTCTTGTGACACGAGGTTTCATATGAGAGTCACCCAATATCCAGATTTCATCAGTCCACAGTATTCGACTCAAATGCTCCTCGCTCCAATCTAAATGTAATTGGGTGAACTACAATCTTTTCTGCTTGTTTTCCGCAGTTAACGGTGGCTTCTTTCGAGAAATGAATCTGCTGTATCCTCTTTTTTCGAGGGCATAAGAAATTACTTGCTGACTGCATCCCAAGTGGCCGAAGGGTCCCATCGCTAGTTCCAGATGGCACATCTGACGATTTTCAGGAGATTCCCGCACGAAGCCTCAAGCTCATCGACTTGTTCCCAGCTTAATTTTGGCGAGCGTCCTTTGCGAGGTATAGGATTCTCATCCTCTCGAGCACACGCACGTTGTACTTGCCATGTTGTAAAGCCAAGATCGTTGGTTAGATTTTGTATTGTCAAGCCAAGTCTTCTTAAAGTTCTAATTTCAACACATTGATCGACAGTTAGCTGCTTGCGAACATAGTTTCGGAAGCAGACTTTTCGAGAGACATCGTTTGCTAGATTAGAGTATGAATAGAAAGTGATGTCAAGACAAAAATGCTCTGTTGGTTGGGCAGTCAAATGTGTCGTTGAAAATACATTGCTCTTGGCGATTGTTTGGAACGGACGATTGGATGTAATTCATGGAGAGCGAGGTAATGAGGAGAAACAGTCTAACCTATTATGAGTTAACATAACTGCGCCTGCAGGGTGAATGTCACAAGTAGCCCAGTATAAAGTTATACCCTTTCTATCCCAGAGTGACTGTGTGGAATATATTGAGCATTAATAAAGCGGCTTATTTTATCGTGCATATGCATTCAAAACCAATGTGATTTCTGCGCAATGACGTTTGACTTAGACTATGACATCATTGATTGTCCAAAAAGCCCTAGCTGAACAAGATGAATAAGTCTAATCCTAAACGAATAACTATGCATTCTGAAAAGTCTCATGATCATCAAATAGCACATCAATGCCACCATGCAGTCACTGATAACACTCGAAACTGCGCATGCGGCTTTCACTTTATCCTCGTACATTAATTTCCATCCAATGAAAAAGAAGTCAAAAAGGTTTGGCTGCTCCAACATTTCCTTATTGTCCTATCTATTTTCTATTCAAGAAATGTGGTCACACAGTAGTTTTTACCAAGCAGAGACCTAATGCGACGCCTTCGTCGACAGTCCTTACATGTCGGCCTGCAATAAAATTCTGGAGTAATAGATTAGTTTTTATTCCAAATAGGCCTTGCAATGTCTAGAAATAGTTGATTTTTCGGACTGAATCCACCTTCTGACAAAATCTATCACAACTAGCCGCACGATTGGGGGATCATTTAAGTTAATGGTCGAGATAATTGATTTATGCAAGTCCGATCGATTTCGAAGATAAAGTTTAGCGTGTGATAAGTAACATTATTCTCTTTTTTCGCAACAAAAAAGGATGGGAGCTATCTACAAGGTATAGCCTGGATCAGAGAGGAGCCCTATATGCTAGATATTTTGACTCAGACTGTATATTAAGAGCCCCAAATAATCCTCAAGATTGTCCGCATAGCCACGAGAGAAAGCCTGATACTTGCTAACTGATGGAAGGACATAATCCGTATCGTTCCGTGTTATTCACGCAATGTGTAGCTTGGGCTGCGGCGACGAAGGTTAAGGGAGCTGATTGGAGGCGGAGTGACGGATAGCTATCCGAGCTGGTAGCTTCAGACGGCGGGATTTAATTTGAATTGCAACAAAGCAAGGACAACAGATGCCACTTTCATCCTGGATCGTGTACATGGGTAAGGGATTGGGTCTCAATGTGAAGGTTGACGTGGATGGTTGGATTCGCATTATCTAATAATCCGAGCCGAAGTGAGTCAAATCTAATATTCGAAACGTCCACCAGTGCATCACAAACGCGCTATTAAGGTGTTGGGGAATGTGATCAATCCGAGAAATTCCGACACCCAGAATGCTTAAAATTGTGTTAACTTTAAAAGTTTTGCCTCAAGAGCTGGCATCAGGAACTTGCGCCGGATTTCCTACTCGCCGTCCACTTGCGCGACATGAGGCCGACGTCGGCACATTCGCCTGAAAGCGTTGCCGTAGACGCATGTCCCACCAAATATGTCCGATCGAATACAACGAATACAACGAATACAACGAATTCGTCGAGCAAGTTACCAGATAACCGCAACCTATTTCTACCGAACGGCCAAAGGCTGACGGTTCTACCAGTCTTCGGTGGCTTTTTTTTTAAGTCAAATGATATCAGCCTTCACAGTAATGTTTTTCCAGCCGGATGGACAGTTATCCTGCAGACAGAATACCCTCACAGCGAGGATAGCTCAGATGAGAGCGATGGAGATATAAGAGGTCGACATGAAAAAAGAACTCGCCACATCTTTCCATACAAACAGCCTACCCTCCAACAAGACTACTTATTTATATCATCAATATCGAACCCATCAAGTAATGATTTTCAAGCACCCACTAGCCACGTGCGACAGACAGCTATGATGCTTTGGGCTTCACTCTACTGGTATTTTCACCAAAAAGAACCATCACGCCTCATGTGTGATGAGGCGTCTAAGAGCACGCCTGAATCTGGAAAACCGCAAGGAGAGTGGCGCATCAACATTAAGAGTGAAGGTGTCTTAAGAGGAAGAGGACTAGTCCAAAAGCTGGAGCGCATGGGCTTAGTAATGTCAGAGGATTCATCTGTCGGCGTCAAACTATCGGATAATGGGGTACAGGATTCTGTTAAACTTTTCACGTCACGGCGCGCATTTTGGCAGTTACCTATGAAGCTATTTATATTTACCCTCTCTGGACCAGCTTCTATATTCGTTGCCTCTCCTTATGGAAGTCGCCCTGGATCGCCAGTTTGGGGCGATCATAAGAATTCTACATCTACCAATCGAGATTCTGGAGAGCTATATTTTAGACATCCTAGCCCTGGAATTATCTCACCATTCATTACTGGACCCTCTACTAATAACGAAGTCCACTTTTTGAACTACTACCCTCCTGCACCACTTCAGTATGTCATCACAGACGGAGTACGGCATCCGCTAAGGCCTAAACCGCCCAGTCAGGGCGAAGTCTTTTATTCCCGATATATCCCCAGCGTAGGCCAGTATCTAACATTTCGAACGGCATCACTCTCAGAAAAACCGATTACTACCAATGGTCCGACTTCCCAGGCGTCTTCACATGTCTTCACTCCATCTCATCATGCAAATAACTCGCTGCCTGCCCTCTCTCCACTATCCTCCAGTCACCCACACTCAAACCATGCTCCTTATAATCTTTCTGGACATATTTCAACGTTTTCTCTTGATGGTGGCAGTCTCACGCCCCATATCGAAAATACTCATCCTCCGAAATTAACAGATCTTCAGCTTCTCCACAACTGGATGAATATCCCACGTGTCGCCAAGTTCTGGGGCTGTGACGGGCCAATCTCTAAACAAGAAGCTTTTTTACGTAAAAACCTCGAGTCACGCCATTCATTCCCAGTAATTGGTCTATGGGATGAAAAACCTTTTGGATATTTCGAGATTTACTGGGCGAAAGAAGATATTCTAGGTCGGAACATTGGTGATGGAAGTTTGGGTGATTGGGATAGGGGCTTTCATGTTCTAGTTGGCGAAAATGAATTTAGAGGGAAAAATCGGGTGCAGTGCTGGATGACAGCACTCGCACACTGGGCATTTACTGATGACATTAGAACTAGCTGTACCGTTCTTGAACCAAGGATAGACAATGTGAAGTATGTCCACATCTACTTACCATGATTTGCCTTAAAATATTGTGCTATCACTAACAGCTTTTAGGTTTATTTCTCACTTGCAAGACACTGGGTTTTTAAAAGAACGAGAAGTCACCTTTCCACACAAGCAGAGTGCGCTGATGAAACTGCGAAGAGACAACTTTGAGGCACCAGTGATATAATTTGTACAAAGACTGGCACATAAGTTATCTAGGGTTGGATAGGAACAGGATTCGCGCAGCAATAGTATGAATTTATATCTTTTTGAATAGTAAACTCGGGGTCCATTCTCAATGCTGTGCGGCAATCAATAGCTGTCTTTCACTTAAAGACTTTCTTGAGACAATCTGATGGCAAAGGCCTGTAATAGACTTGTTTTGCATCATGTAGACTAATTATCGCGTCGTTCAGATTTGGGCCGGGCCAAATCTAGTTGAGTTTACGACTCATAGCCTGTATAGACTTAACCTCAATTTGTCCATAAAATATATCATGAGATAGCTTGCAAGGATTATCATGTTCTTGCCCAACCCTTTGGCTCCGTACTCGCTGACAACGGTCTGTGTTGTTTATTGTATTACTTAAGTCTATGACTATCTCGCACCTTAGGCTCCTCTCTGACCCAGGCTACACCTTGTACCATGCTCCTTGCCTCTTTTGTCTCTTGAAAGATCATTGATACACTTCCCGTGATGAATAGCCATTCAGCCACCTTTTCCTTGGAACCTTTTACTCAAAAAGGATAATAAAATTAATGTAAACGGAAACCACGTGCGCGGGAAAAAGTCTCAAAAATCCTGCAGCCCCAGCCAGGCGAGGCCTATACACCGGGACCACACGAGGTGCACATATTCATCTATATCTCCCCTCTTTGGAACAGTCGAGGCCGACTTGATTCAATCCACCATCTCCGTATCGGGTGCTGGGTACGCTCCGGAAACTCATCGGATAGCTTTTCCTCCATGATCAAGGGTGGGTGATGAAAAGGGCTCCGACCCTCCCATCTGATCTGATCGTGGTTAGCTTCATAATAATGGTGATAGGGGGATATGCTTAGGAATGAAGACGATACAGACGGCGAATGCGATTGGGAATCCTCATCGAAGTGAGGACTTTGTCACTCAATCTCGGCTCTGCAGACTCTACAGTGAGAGCTGGAGGTTCGTAGGGGACACCACTGACAGGTGTTGAGAATAGTCCCCAACGAGAGTAAAGTGATAGTTTGAAAATACTCGATCAACACTTATATTTTGTGATATCATCTCGTTCCTTTATTCTTTGCCATCCTGGCAAAAACGCCCCGAACTCGGTGAATCGAGCTGATTTCATCGCAGGTGCACTTCAACGTGCTCTGCACTTGGTATCTCGCGCAAGCTATGGAAAGTTTGCGTCAAGGATGGTCGCTTCTGAGACGAATGAATAGTTGTTTTTCGACTTTTGCCCTTGGGATATCTTTCTTTGAGGCTGAAGCCACCGCCTACGGCATAGTTTTCACAATTGTCACTGCTTTTCGTCGTAGTCCGTTTCGTGATACCGTGGCCCATCCCGTTGGTATGTATGGTGCAATGGCGACGCATTGGTCACATGGAGGAGTGTTGCTCCAGCGGCTGAAATGGTAGCGAAACAGAGGACCAGATCTGCCGCTATTTGGGCAGTAAGTTGTTCTTCGGCCTAGCGAATTGGTAGAAGCTTGGGCGGACATTCCGCTTTTTTGGCGGTTTCGGCAGTGTGGTTACAATTGAAGCTGCATTTGTTGCAGCTTTATCCAACGGATTTGCCCCTGTCGTTCAGGATTTAGATGGTCCTCCAGTTTCGTAGAGGACTCAGACTAGTTGTGGAATTTCCTCAACAATCTCAACTTGCCCGATGGCGACAAGAAGAATTCTTTACCTTTCAGTGATGCCGGTGTAATCGCTCAGCATGCTCTGCATCCCTGGGATAGCCAAGAAGAATCGCATCCGAATCCAAGTCGAAAGGAACCTTAAGCATATCGAAAATCGGCAACTTCTCGACAAATGTTTGACCTATCATTCTTACATGGGTCCTCTACCTCAATCTTACTACACCGCCTCGCCTCAAATTCCCGCAATGGCCTTACTCCCATTGCAATCGGGCATTTGCCTCATCAAAAACCGGCCATCTCCCATTACAAAATTACGATGCTACGTATACCCGCGAGGAGGAAATGAAGGCAAAATCTACAAAGCTCGGGTCTTGGTCTACGGGGGACCATTGCTTTGACGGAGCTTCACAACCTGAGGGAAGACAGGTAGCTGGGACGTGGGACGACCGAGTGAAGAGACCACAAATTGGCATGCTGGGACGCACATTTTTTAAGTGTTTTCAAATTAAGAGTGTCTGCGGGCGCAGAGGCTACGATTTCTGATAGTGCTATCGACTCTTTAAAAATAGGCAACGATGGAAGGTGTTTTGGTCTGCCTCCTGGTCGTGCTCTCTCCTAATTGAAGTCTGGGTAGCCTGAACACCTACCTCACTCGAGAAAGGGAGGACTGAGAGGTCATATCTCGCACGGTGGATACATCCAAGATGACAAAGGCATGTTAGGGTAGCCAAAGGTTTTTTCTGTTTTCCCTTTAGTGGAAATTAACGGCTGGGGGAATGGCGAAAGTCCCTAGCACCAAGGCCTCGAGTGGTATCAGCGAATGCACCCACTACATGAGTAGTCCAATTGTCAAACTGAGTTATCGTCGGATATAGTCGTCGGGGAAGCTAGTCTTCTTTGCGTCATGCTCTTTGAACGCAGGGCTTGTGCCCGTCACGAATAAACATTCATTCAACTGACCCGATCATGTCAGTATCGGGCTCGTCGACGACAGGGAGGCCTTTCTTCCTCCCTCTATTCGTAGCCTGGACCATCTCCACGCATTTCAGAGACCGGGTAAGGCCCGATGCATGTACGAAAGCCCTCGGGCGGCATCGCATATTGTCCAACTTGGCCTTGGGACGCTTTTTCTCAACAGATGACATGATAAAAATACCAGAAGCTCCATAACTTTGTCAGTGAATGAGATGAGCACGAGAGGGGGCAAGAAGGGGAAAAATGGAATATTCGAAAATTCGAAATCCAAAATATCTTGGGATGTTTGAATTTGATTTCATTTAGACCAAATCGACGCCCTACAGGCTCATTCGGGTGTTTCTTACCTCTAATATTTACATAGTAGGAAACTTATGTGGTAAATCCCCCTCAACATCTCTCAAGGAGTCTAATATAGCGGTAGTTCCACAGGGTACGAAATGAGATCGTAAATGGAATGGGGATCATACGATAATAACTTAGGCTGAGGTGTCACTGAGAGGAGTGAAGGAGACAAAAGAAGTGAGGCAGTGTAATGGTCTTCCCGAAGAAGAGATGAAGTTAGAAGAAGAAGCGTTTATATTTTTCAGAAGACGTTGCGTGAGGTCTGAATATTCTAATACTAAGTCTCTTATATACATAGCCCAATCCAGTTAACCATCACACTTTCCATAATATCATGAGTTTCATGATGTCATACTTTCGGTGATATCATACTCTCAGTGACTTAAGAATATCGCATGCTATTGATTAATTGACGTCATAAACACCCAAGTAAGATTATTCCGATCTAGATGATGTCATGACAGGGAGAATTCTAGAGTATTAATCGACGAAGATATGACGTACGAAGATAGTACATCTTTGCTCCTACCTTCAATACTTCATCATGATGGTTTAGTCTGTGAAAACATCTCAATTTTTCTACACTCCGATGCTGTGTTATCTCGGGAAATGTATTACTACTGTTATATCCAGTGTGGATAACGTCTCGTCCATTGATACTAGAAGTTTGTCTCCCATCTACTCTCTCTCTCTCTCTCTTTCGTATCGTAGCTTCGATTTTGTCACAGTTCGAACATAGGAAGCAAATGGGAATTTGTATGAATGAAAGGTGTCAAGAGGTAGATTTGAATTTGAAATCTTTTACGTGACAGGAAGAATCTAACATCTATTTAGACGTGACACGGGTAGATGGGCTCTGAAAGCTCATTACTACCTATATGACCGGCAGTGGAGCCAGAAGCGACAAAAGAAAAGAATGAAAACAAAGAGGAACAGTATCTGTCTGAGTTACGGTGCCCTGCGTAGCATCCGTATCTTTCACACCCATCTCCTTTCGGGTCAGAAACAATCTCAGCGTGGTCACCTCCCACCCTGTTCATTCTTCGGCAGACTGTAAAATCTGCTTGTAGTTAAGAATTGGATGAACTTCTGCCATCCCTTCTCCCCTATCATTTCCCTGGCCCCAGGCGAGGCCTTTTTCTCACAGCTTCTCCGACGTTGCAAAGCAGGTCGGCACTCTGAAAAATGCCAGGGCCTTTTCTCTCGGCCGCAAACGCATTTCAGATCTTCATGTTCGGGGTTGAAACGTCGATAGTAGTCGGCGTAGTCCCCGTGGCCTATTCTTGCCGCAATAAGACAATGGTACTCCCATCTTCGTAAAGCTAGTTCCAGTGGTCTTTTGCAACGCATAAATAGGTCCAGATCTTTGTATCGTTTCGGTCGATACTTCTGCCACCACTATTCCACGAGCTCTCAGCTGCGCAGTTTAACCCACCCCCATAGTGCCGCAAAGGTTAGATCTTGATCTTCTCCACTGGGCGCATCTGAGGTTAGTGGCCGGTTATCGGGAGCTCCCAAGGCTGATTTGGCCAGCTTATCAGCCTCTTCATTGCCTTGTATCGCCACATGACCGGGTATTCAGCGTATTTCCACACACTTATTGTGTCTCAGCGACGAGAAATTGTCCACCGCTGACTGTGAGGAGTTAGATCTTCCTCTTTCGAGCGCCTGGGTGGCCGCTTGATTGTCCAGAAGAATGCAAATCAGTAAGTCTTCTCCTAACTCTATTGCAGCCTTCAAGGCTTTCATGGCACCTACAACTTCTGCTCCGGGAAGTGGACCGGAACCACTTACAACTAGCTTCCCTCCTTGGTATACTACATACCCCCAGGCTGATTTTCTGGAACCCAATGATGATCCATCAGAGAAAGCGAAAACTGTGTATGCTGGACTGGAAGCTAACCACTGCTTTATGCTTCCAGACCTAGCTTCATTTTCTCGACTACATGGAATCGATGCTGGGGTGCCACGTGGGAAGTATAGCTTTCCCGGGCCTTCGGCTGTCGGAACTCGACGCACACTCATTTGTAGGCGTGTCATGTACCATTCTGGTTGTCTGAACAAACGATTTCTTTGTCCCGATCTAAGACCTAAGCGTCTTATTGTCTCTTTCGGATCCTTAGCCGCCCGAAGGGCTAGAGGATGCCAGATATCCATTCTTCACATACGGGCTGCAGACCGCAGCATCTTTTGCTGAAGAATTATTGATGCCGGGGGTATTCCCGCTTCACGATGAAGAGCACTATTGGGAGTGGTATGCCACGCTGGAAGTGCCACTCGGATAGCTTTCATTATCGTTTTGTCCAGTAGAGATATATGCCAGCCTACTCCAGTGCCGACTTCTTTATCTCGCAGTGTGGTTATTCGAGTGAGACCTGGCAACCACGCTTCTGCCCCGTATAAAGCTGTGCTCAGAACGCATGCGTGTACCGCACGAATTAGAGGTCCGGGTGCTGCACCGCGTTGAACTCCGTTTATATGTCGTAAGAAATGTACTAGACGATTAGCTTTTCCAGTCCATTTCTGTAAATGCTACTTGAAGTTTAGCTGGGTATCAAGCCAGACTCCTAGCCACCGGACATAAGGTGACGGTTCGATCCGGCGATCTTTCACCAAGATGGAGAGATCAGCCGCGTTGATTTTCTTTCTAGGCCCTCCTCCAGTCACTAGAAGTTCTGACTTTGCTGGATCAAAATCGGTCCTGTGCTCTCTTGCGAGAAGGATAAAGCTGTCGAGGTCGTCTTGAGCTGCGGAGATAGCATCCGCCGCGGTGTTTCCAATTCTGACAATAGCTACATTATCAGCATAACCAAACCTGCTCGTTAGACCATGATCCTCAAAAAACACAGCGATGTAGAGCATGAAAAGAAGTGGCGATAGTGGCGAGCCCTAAGGTACTCCACATACCAGTACCTTCTCTTCTCTAATTCCATCACGGTATTTTACCTGGACTTTTCGTTGGGAAAGAAATGTCTGAATAACCCGGCATAGGGATTGTGGCCAGCCTTGTTCTCGAAGGCGTTTGAGCAGTCGGTTGTGAAGGACTGCATCAAATGCGCCTTGAATGCCGAGTGTGACCATTGCCGCACACTTACCACTTCTCATGGCCGCCTGAACATCATGGATTACACAGGATGCAAGGTCGACTGCAGATCGTCCTGGTATGGAGCCGAATAGTTGTGGGTGAACAACTTGGTAACTTATCTTCAGCCATGCCATTCTCTTACCAACTAGACGCTCAAGTCTTTTGCCTAAACTCGACAACAGCTAGATTGGTCGCCAACCCTTAGCAGTTGACAGATTTCTACCCGGTTTGGAAGAAGCACAACCTATGCTAGCCTGAAAGCAGTGAGAAAGTGGTCGATTTTCAGATAGGCCTGGTAAAGATCTTTCACGAGAGGTCCTAGATGGGACCATTAGGCTTTCAGTAACCGTACCGTTATCTTGTCCGCTCCCGGTGCCGTATCGTTGACAGATACAGTGGCGCTTGTCGCATCGTCTGGTGATATTTCCGTATCCCATGGAATACGCTCCTCCTATCCGTTCTCCCAGATAGAAATGTCGTTCTCGCCGCTAAACATAGCCAAAAGAGTGTCTCGTAGCGCACTAGCTCGCTCTCGCGGGTCAGATAGCCACCGGTTTTCGTCAATCTGCAGAGGAGGGGTCTCAGCAGCTGGTCGAGGCTTAGCCCATTTCATGAGCTTGAATACCTGTGCGTCAGTAGTCACTGCCTCTACTTGCCTCTTCGAGTACTCTCGCTTGGCTTTTCGCACCACGGCTCTAAAGCTCTTGCGGGCCTCCTTCGCGAGGTCAGGGTTGTCTTTCGCTGCCTTGTACTCTTGCCATTCTGTGCGACATTCATCGGTCCACCTTGGCCCAGTTCTTCCACTTTCGATGGCAGGGACTTTCCCTGCAATCTTGAGCGCATCTCCAAGTGCTTGTAGGAGATCATTTGTGAAATTTTCGATGTTGACAACACTGTCAAGAGGGCCAGATTTGCTCCATTGGCTAACTGTTATAATAACGAGGCTATATAGGAGCGGGATGATGGATGCTACTGGGGAACTCGTACTTGCAGTAGGTCTCTATTATCACTGTCGCGTGTGTTCTCTTTGTATGTAAAACTTGAATTGTATATTAAGGATACTTGGTTACAAATGAATGAACGGAGGTTGAGACCTCCTTATATCCTGCTCCAGACTTACTGTGTTGTTCACAGCCTAGTGCTAGAACATTCTCTTGTGATGTCATTTTTCTGCTACGAGAAACGAACATCTCATTCTCCCTCAGTTCATCAGTCTCTCGCTGATTCCATTATCCCTATTCTATCGAGTTCTAGTTTGGTCCATAACGCCCACACATGCATTACACACTAAACATCCCACGGTTTTGTTTCACAGTCACGTGCATATACTATGACGTGACCTTATGCATCTACCACGGTAGGTGACATGGATAATACAACACTAACGCATCGGCTAAATTCCTTCAAGTTGGCGTCGCTGACACGAATGTTCCTTGCAATTCCAGAGAGATCTTTCACTATAGGATTCAACACAGTACCCTCGATGGTCGAATGATCTGATTAGATTAGATTAGATTTTTTATTATAGTCCCTACTGAGTCTAAGACTGTGGAGGACTTTGTGAATCTAACTAAGGATTCTAATTACATTTGAGAAATTTAATTTTGAAATATGCCAAAATTTGTTCTTATAGATATTGAGGGAACAAATAATTTCGAGTGAACTGAGGTACAGCGGTAACGGTTGGACACTGATGCTATAGCGGCCGTGTTGCTCCACGTTAGATCTAGGACGTTCCCATCCCTGTGCGTTGGCTCTCCAACAATGCTGACTAGGTCCATGTCGTAGGCTGTTGCCCATTCCATAATCTAGTTACCATTGCCATACTGATTTGTCGTTAGCGGTTGCCAATGATGTGACACAGAATTGAAATCGTCTCCAACAACCGCTAGACCTCTAATTTCCCACCGGAGTAGGGGTTCCAAGGTTCCACTAGTGCCTGGGGCACGGTATAAGTTGACAAAGGTTAGACCGCCCATCTTTACAAAACAGTAGTCAGATGCCGGGCCTGACAACAGTGGAAGTAGTTGGGTCGCATGACTACCGTTGCGCGTGAGAGTAATCACGCGGGACCGGATGTTTGTTCCTCCAAATGGTATGTGGGTAATGTAGCTAGGGTGACTTTTTATGATAAGACCCCCCTCTTTCTTTCTTGTCCATGGTTCCTGTACCATGACTACATGTGCACCGGCATCCCATACCTGCTGCAATGCTATATCCGTACTTTCCCCACCCCTTCCGACATTCACTTGGTGAAAGTGGACGGTGTTGTACTTGTCTTTTGGTGCTTTTGTTGAGGGGTTTCCTAACATTAACACGACATTGTTGAGTCCTGGGCAATGACGGTTTCAACCGCTTTGCCTTTCCTTTCCGAGTATGCTAGAGCAGCGTGATAATCACGATGTCCGCGTTCTCTTATGATATGTAATTCTGCGGGGGTGCGGGGCAGAACTATCCCGTTTTGTCGTCTTGGCCTAGCCATACAGCTACCCTCATTCGAGTGGTGAGGTCTCGCGCAATTTTGAGCACTTTGACACCTTTGCCTGGCACTCTGATGTCTCATGGGTTCCCCCACATCTCCAATATTATTGGCTCCGGGTACAGGAACGCGTTGTGTGAAATCCCCAGTAACTTTGGCACTGCTCGATCGGTCGTCGGCGTGAAAAGGGGATTGCTAGCCCGCTCTTGTCAAAGAGACTAAACTTTGTGTTCGCTGGTTTCTGTTGGAAATGAATAATCCAGCTCGTTGAGTATTGGCCAAGTTTTGTTTCTATGGGCTGTACCTGGATTGATGTGGCGCCGCATATAGCCTGGCACTCGTTTTTCACCATATCGTTGGTGACTGGGATGCTGCCTTCAAGCGTCCTGATGTACAATAGCACATGAGGTACGATGAATGATGTCCATTTGGACGCTTCCTCAATCACTGTATTGTCTTCCTGTAGGGAAGGTGCAATCCTCATGATCGTATCTCTCAATTCATCTAATGCACATTCGAGAGCTATCCCCGACCTGACTGGGTACATGGAGGTGATAGCTGAGGCTGCTATCCCAGCCTTGTCGGTTATGATTTTTTTGATCGTAACTGGCGAGAGCTTGTGCCAGTGGTGATCTCTCCCCAATCGAAGGAACAGGCGTTTGTCCTCCTCTGGGGTTGTCTGTGGTTTCGGGTGGCTTGATGAAGCACGCCTTCGCGGAACTTGCACATTTGGTTGTGTCGGTAACTTGGCCGCTTTGCGGGCTACTGTCACCCAGGGCGAGCTGGTGTCTTGAGGCTTTGATGGTAAGGTGTGGCTGTGATCCTCAACAGCTGAATTGTTCCTAGGCGCGACTGGTTTTGGAGTGCTAACCATGGTGGGGAGCTTCTTACTTGTAATGTTGGTTGCTTCTACCTGATCTACTGCGAAGGTAGTGATAACAGGCATGATGTTTTCCAGCAGAGCCGCGACAACTGCTGCTGCTAGCTTGTCTCCTTTACTCTTAGCCCAGGAGTCGATTAGTTCTAGAAATTCCTGGGCTATACTTAGTCTTTCTTTCTGTTGTTGTTCTGCTTTTTGTATTGTATTCACAATGCCAAGCAGGCTTGGGTGAAGTTGCCCTCCTGGATTGGAGGGCGTTGTCGATGACGATGCAACAGCTGGGGCCATTGTACCGATTGGAGATTCTTGTAAAAAGGGTAATGAGTAATGCGATGTGGGATGTGGGATAAAAATGTGATCTGTGATAGTGACATCACGGGGCTACTTTGTTTGGTTTTATATCGAAATATTAATAGCAGCAGTTAAAATGGGTGGCCAATGATGTACGGTAGTGCAAATTGCAAAGGGAGGGATCGCATTTTCTCTATCACAGTGCGTACATTTCTCTCGGTTTTACCATTTTGCTCAGGAGTGCGTGAAGAAGATTTGTGCCATTCAATACCACGAGTTAGAAGTTCCTCCTGTAGTTCTGCATTTGAAAATTCAGTGCCTCTATCGGTATGTATTATGATGAGAGTCTTGCTAAATCTTGTGTTCAAATGTTCAAGGAAATAACGAATTTGAGATGGTATAGTTTTCTTTGTGTATACTGGCCGAGCTCATTTCTAGGATGTATGCTCATCGGCTGCTGGTATAAACTAAGTTGCTGCTGAGACTGAGTTATCAGTCGTTTATGGGCCAAGAGGCTTTTGACCACCAACTAAGTCCATATAGATTGCTTCAGCAAATGAGGTTGTACTTTGAAGTGATCCATGACCTTAAGAGATAATTATTTCTGTTTTAGTACAAGTTTCACAATTCGATAGGGATTTAGCTCCTTTTATTCCAGCTGATTGTAGAGCAATATCCTGTGGTTTCTGTCCTGGATGACCAAGTAAAGTATGCCAGTTACGATGAACAGGATAAAGCTGAGTATTATTATGTAAATGCTTCTCAGATTTACAAATTAGTCTACCTGATTCACGTTTAAAAATGGCTCAAAGAGAATCATCTGGGCGAATTAGTTCAATATTTTTGTACATTGGCGGCCATCTAATGGAGCAGCCTTGCTTTTCCAATTGATCAGTTAAGATAATAATGGCATGTTCTCCTGGTATGCAGATGGCTCCTATGAGATTTTTGATTTTACCACTAATTGTATGGAAAGCTAAATCACATTTGCCAGTTGAAGTAACTTGACCTCCTCTGGCTTCGCAGATAGGTTCTTAGGAGGCTGAAAATAAGCAAAAATCTTTACCCCCGCGGCATCATTATAACAGTCTGCACCAGCATCATATTAATAAATCCGACTGCAATTTGATATTAATGATAGTGGCTTCAATTGTCTGGCATGACGAGATGATTTAATATTTTGCGCTTTCATATTCTTGCGACATATAGCTTCTTTATGCGCAGTGCTTTGACAGAGTTTACACACAGTTCATGATTTTTCCCTAACTTTGGGCTTTGGAGTTATATTTGAAGCCCATTGAAGACACTCAAAGGCAGTTTCATTAAAAGAGACTTGGCGACAATGATTCACAAGTATCGATTGTATTTTAGACATGTGATACAAACGGAGATTTTTCACTTGAATTTCATTTTCAGAAGTGACTTCAGAATGTTCCCACACAATTTAATGTCTTTTACTTTATTCTTTCATGAAAATTTGCAAATGGTCATTTTTCCATAGTTAAAAAATCCAGAAATCAGCAGTGATTTGTGAAATTAAAGAGTAGGACTTTGCTTGGAATATGAGAACAATCTCTGTTAAAATCACTCGTGGAGAATAACTAGGGGCCAAATGTGAGTTAGGTGCTTTTTTTGAAGTTTAGAGCTCCACCAGTTGGTCCATAAACAATTGGTTTTGTTATAAGGTGGACTCGTGAGAAATGGAGAAGATGTTTGAGTAAGATGTAATAGATCTTTACCTGATTTGTGCCAAAAGCGCCAGTTAGAACTATTGAGTACGGGTATTGGTGATATCTGTTCTATACAATTAAGACATTCGACGATAATCCAAATATATGTATTATTACTAGACTCTTTTAAGGAGTCCGATTAATCGTCGATAGTCGCAAAAGTGATGCCGGGTATACTGATATGTTCATTATAGGAGGTTCTGTATATATCAGATTTGATACTGCTCTGAAGGTCTGCCTCGGGAGACGGTTTGGTTTATATTCCCGACATCTTTTTTATGTGAGATTTGCTGCATAAATTACCCCGAATTAATGCGAAGATGAGAGTGTAGAATCGGTTTCATACAATATTTTTTTTTATTGTCCTGTGTGAGTCTATGACTAGGTAGAGCATGCAGGTCCTCTCTACCTACAGGCAAAGGATACCTATGCCAATGGTATATCCCCTCCTATGCCTCCCATACAGCTCCCCTCAAACAGTACCGCCCCTCACAAGCCCTCATTTGATCATACACTCAGAGGAGCCCTTCGCCCTTCATTTCCTCTCCTCTCCAGCCAAAGAAACAATGACTATTTGCGGGTGAATGGCAGCCGGGAAAATCGCATAAACCACTGCGTGCGGGGCTCTTCTAATCCCGAAATTAGGACTAAATCCGAAGACAAAGTGACCATTCCGGAGTGTTCAAAGAGGCCGGCCAGCTGGGCGCTGCAGACTTGTGTGTACCTCGGGAAATCCAACCTCTGCCTTTCTAGCCTCCTTCCAACTCCTTCCCGAAGGTCGTGCTGAAATGTCAGAAAAGTCTTGACAGAGCGTTATTGCTGTATGGTAGCTTAGCCCAACTTCTTTTCTTCCGTCCAGGGCGCTGGGGAGTGCCGTTGACTCATCGACAAAAGAAGCTCTCCTGGCTATTTAGCCAAAATCTCAGCCTTGGCGCCCACAAACGTTCCAAAGTTGAAAGCCCCTCGAAAATGTCAGTCCCAGCATGGTCTTCCAAGACCTCTTCTCCTCCTTGCACCACATCTCAGCCGCCTGCCCTTCCTCAAGATGTAGAACTCCATAAGAGCACCAGTCCCCCATAAACCATGACCCCAGCTTTGTATATTGTGACTTGATTTCCTCCTTGCGGGTATACGTAGCGTCGTAAATTATAGTGAGTGATGGCCGGTATTTAATGGGGCAAGCTCCTGTTTGCAATTGGAGTAACTTCCTTATTGGTCATTGAGGCGAGATGATGCGTGGTTATAAAGAGGTTGAGGACTCAGATGAGAATGATATTAAGGTATTGTCGAGAGGTCGTCAAATGGAGATATGCTTGAGGTTGCTTTCGACCTCGATTCGAATGCGATTCTTCTTGGCTATCCCAGATATGCAGAGCATACTGAGCGATTACACCGGCACCACTGGAAGGTGAAGAATTCGTCTTTGCCGGCGAGAGGTGCGAAAGTGAGGTATGTGTATTCATTTATGTTGTCTATATCTATCAAATCTGCGAACGTCCAATTCGCGGTACTGGCTGAGTCATCAAGGCAATGACTCAGCAATTGGAGATACACGGCACGAGGTGCCTAGGCCACTCAAACTATACCGGAGAACACCAATGGGAGGCGGATCATGGCACCATCCATCGTTTGCGTGTTTTTATAGTGTCCGCCGCACTCTCGCAAGCGAAGTCTTGGCGCGCACAAATTTCGATTTGTAAAACTCGTCAAAACTCTACATTTCACGCCCGTCGAGATTGTAACCATCCGCTACATCATCTTTTGAACTTGTCCTGATCCCTCTCACGCCCATCCCAAAGAACTGTCTCCCAGATTTGTGCGCCGCGCTTTGCTTCCTTCGTCAGGAGTGAATATCGGCGTGGGCGTGTATTTGGTGGTCAGCTGAGGCCAGACAAAGTCGACGACAAGTGTGGTCATTGGAATGAGTATGTACTTGGTTGTAACTGTAGACTTGATGAGACTTATGTAGGAATAGATCTCGTTGGGAGAAAAAAATTGACATGATGGAACATTTTAAATCATTGCATCGTGGGCCAACTTGTTCGGTATTGCGAAATTTGGCTGAATTTGGCTCTGGGAGAATATTTCACTCCCAGGTTCGTAGTGGCCACCACTGTCAGATGTTCAGTCTTGCCCTCCCCATGATCAGCGTTAATGAGCTTTACAAGTAGGTCTGCGCAATTCATCGTCGATCGAATCACGGAACAAATACGGGGCAACAAAGGAAAACGCGGGAAAATGTATGCAGAAAAGCCAGTTAAATTGCCTTCGAAAAATCTCTTTAAAGTCTCCGAAAAAGCTCTCTACCTACGGTCGAATCAGGAACATAGGTACAATATTTTTTCCCTCGAATATATAATTTCAAGAAAGAGTTGGAGTTCAAAGACAAGAAAATAAAGCCGACTGAAACAAAAACCTAGATCTATTTAAAAACCCAATGTTACTGCCAGGATCGGTGTCTAGTAGCAGCATGAAAATGATCTCGCAGGATTGATATATAGAAGAGTTTAATACGAGTATATCTGCGGCTGAGAGAGGCATTCGCGACATTTTACAGGGTGCAGACCAGCTCCAAACGGTAATCATAATTATACCTAAGGCAAATTATGTAGGTGCCTGCTCGGAACGAGATGTTAGGATCGAAAAATACAGACACTACGAAGTTTCTCGGGAGAAAATATCTCGAGACCATTTAATATGAGAAAAATGGCAAGATCCTGGGATAGGATATCAAAGGTTGGCTTTTGTTTCAGTCGTACAAATCTGCTGGCTGCTTGAAACCAGTAAGTTTGGTAGTAGTGTGTTCCCTAATGGCATAACCCACTGTAAAGCATCCTGTGTGAATGACTTCAGATAGTTACATAGACTATTTCAAATCAAACACAAATATCACTTGTCTCATGGATAGGATTACTGCCATTCTAGGATAGATTTCTAGCAAGGGTTAAATGGCCATCTGGTAGCTTAAATAGTTCCGTACAATAACTGTCCGACTGAGATATTGATGGAAGGCATAAAATGCTCCAGATTCTCCGTGGTGAAACGATCTGAAAATCCCCCTTCAAACAGAAAAACGCCGCATAATTATGCTTTCTCCCTTGCGCCAGTTATCAAATACATTTATTACGCCGTTTTTATATAAAGCAGCTACAAACTGTAAAAGCACTGTCTTGTACCTAGTCTTCGGATAAGGAATCGTCATCGCTAAAATCACTGTGCTTCTTCCGATTATGTTCTGAAATATCTCGAAATGTGCTCCAACTCAAGATAAGGAAAGCGGCAATGATCAAGAGCCCGCCGATGATAGCTGCGAAAGATAAAGGTACTCCGGTCCAAAGCCAATCGACAATAGCAACTAAGAATATTGTGAGTAAAGCTGCAACAGAACTTAATACAGGACTCGTTAAGCTAATTAGGACCAGGAAACTACCCGAAAATGTCGCATTAGACAATACGGAAATAATTAGCAGCCAAGCAGTATCTCCCCGAGGTAGTTCAAACTTCTCCACTCCGGTAATATGAAGGATAGGAATTGGAATCCAGAGAATTGTAAGAGTAAAAAATCCAATGAGCGAGCCGAAGGTATTTGCGAATATAATCCCTCTTGTAACGCTTGTGCCTTCCGGTGGGCATGCCAATCTTTTGTATAGTACCTCATAGAATCCATATAGTACACTGCCGAACCCAATAATCAGGTTGCCTGCAACCCGACTATTAGTTTCAACCGAGGGAGCACCATCGACTAGCTCTTCTGAGTTGGTACTTGGCGCTGCATCACCGTATGCAACAACCAAGACTCCGATTATTGCAACTGCTACAGCAAATAACTTGTCGAAGCGAAGCTTTTCTTTAAGAATAGGTATGCTAAAGGCGTATGCAAAGAAGGCTGAACAGTTATAAATTGCTGTGAGGTCTGAGGGCGAGGTCATGCTTATGGCGATGTACCAAGAGCCACCGGCTATTGTTAGGGTGCAAGCAATTAATGTTGTTATCTTTACAAAGTATTTGACTGGCGAATGTTGGGTGCGTGAGAGGTTTAGTTGTTGGGTCTCTACCATTTGTGCAGTCGACCGTAGGAGTTCCAAGTGCCTTCGCCAGAAAGTTTTCCATGGTAGATTCCAATGGAAAAGTCGGGAGATAAAAAGTTGGAATAGGCATAGCAAGCTCCATGATCCGTGAGTTAGATACCTGGCATGAAGTCAACCGCAGTTCTCACATTAAACATCATTTCATTCGATCACGTACAGCATGCAATAAGCTTTATTCCAGCCCAGCTCGTGTTGTATGTAAACCGCAGTCTCCGTCTGAATCACGAACGTAACTAAGCTTATTCCTAAGCAAAATGCCGCACACGTGTACTTCTTCCAAGTAACCAGCTTTGCCTTCCTCTCCAAACTTTTTCTCCTTAATGTATTGTGGGCGGAAAATGTAGGAGCCCGGTGAGTAAATGACTGATTCTCTAGACCGCTTACCGCTCCCACTTCAGTAGTGTCATCTTTGTTAAGGAGAGGCTGGTTTAATTTGCCGTCAGTGAGTCTGTGAATAGATGAAGTCCTGCTGCCCATAACTTCACACTCCTAGCCACGGAGAGGCGTTTAGAGGGCTTGAAGAGACTATCTTTTTAGTCCGGCTGCTGCTTCGTCTTTTTCCAATGACCAGTAACTCGTCGATATTGAGCTGTAGCCTCGAGGCGTAGGGAGACAGCTCTGTTGAAGATTACCAAACCACATGCGCATTTGAATTAGTAAGTAACGAGGCATACAGATATGAATGAAAATAATAGAAGTAAAAAGGCTTGTTCAATTCAAAGTGTGTCCGGTTGAGAGTTGCGGGAACGGCGACAGGGAAAGGCCAAGTTCCTGCTTTACAGTGAGGTGGCTAAGGTGAAAGGAGACAAGCTCACTGAGTGAGTAGGGGCTCTTGGTGTCCGTCCCAACCACACAAACCAGCTACTTGGAAGAATTCTTCTATTTTATCGCCAGACAAGTGAAAGTTAGCTATGGCATTACCCTCCGCGTTACCTGTACCAAAAGTAACACGCGCTCCGTCTACAGCATTTTTTTAACTACTTTTTGTGACAGAGATGGGAACACGAGGTGTAGTGTCGGCTCCTCAGGATCTCAATATCGAGTCTGCACGAAGTACTTCCTTACATGCATAGATGAGCAACCCTTTGCTAGTAAGCTGCTGATCGTCACCATTTTTGGGATGGAAGGGATGGGTGCAATCCCAAGGCCGAGTCGTATCCCTCTCACATATAAAACCAAGCATCTAGTCTGCTGAAACAAATGAGGTTTCGGTAGTGCCTGCAGATTTTCATGGTTACGAGGCGGGAGAGATCAATGCGAACTTCTATCTACATGTCAGGTTCCGACATGAACGCCTTGACGTGGTGGGTTCTTCACAGGTGTAGCTCATATCTGGGATATGACCCTCTTGAAAAAACATGACTGATTGCCAGATTTTCCACTCATCTGTCTACATGTGAGAACAATGCATGCATTACTCGCATTCCCGATAACATGAGCTGTGAGAGTCTAATGTGATTAGAAAACGCCCAAGACCTGCGAAATGTCCTTCTACGCCTCTAGAGAAATGTATCTCGTCCTTCAACGTCGTGGGGCGGCAAGGGCTGAAATTTTTCTCCAGAGTGTGTTTAGCTACAGGAATTGACCAGGTCATTTGGAAGATCCCCCTTTCCAAATACAGGGGCATGGACATGCCTGACCTATCTCCAAAGATCGTCGGACTGGGGCTAGAGTAACTTTGAAGCATTTTACCTTCATCTAGAATATTTAGTTGTTCGCTCGCATGACGTGGGAAATTAATAGCGCTGGCGTATCAGCGTAGTAAATACACACCTCAGCTAGTAACTATAGACTCATGAAAGATTCAACACCAGTAAGCTAATTGTTGTTCTGAATTATCATCAACCATAAGCCTTACACCTTGCAAGTCTTGCTTCGGTGTAGAAGCTTGGCTGATTTTCAGATGCAACGCTTGGATGCCTGATGTCAAAGCCACTTATGTATGTGTATGATACAGAAGTCTCTAGGACACGAGTTCAAGTCCATCTCGTAGTACTACGAAAGAGACCCACAAGATCTTATGAACTATTTATCATGCAGATCAATAGCGGGAGCAAAAACAGCCGCGCCTAGACTCAAAGACTAGAGGGCAGAACTGGACACCTGTACGTGGTGACCTCTACGAAACTGGGAGAGAAGTATTCTCACAGAGCCAAGTTAAGTCAAATTTCGCAATACCGAAGAATTTGGCCCACGAGGCAATGATTTAAAATGTTCCATCATGTCAATTTTTTTCTCCCAACAAGTTCCATTCCTACCCAAGTCTCATCAAGTCTACAGTTATGACCAAGTAAATTCTCATTCCAATGACCACACTTGTCGTCGACTTTGTCTGGCCTCAGCTGACCACCAAAAACACGCCCATGCCGATATTTACACCCGACGGAGGAATCAAAGTGTGGCGTACAAATCTAGAAGACAGTTCTTTGGTATTGACATGAGAGGGATTGGGACAAGTTCACAAGATGAGATTGAGGATGGATAAAATCTCGACGGGCGTGAGAATTTGAATTTTGGCAAGGGGTTTTACCAATTGAGCTTTGTGCGCACCAAGACTTCGCTTGCGAGAGTGCAGCTGACAGTATAAAAACACGCAAACGATGGATGGTGCCATGATCCGCCTCCCATTGGTTTTCTCTGGTATAGTTTGGTACTGGGCACCTACTCAACTTGGGAAGGAGACACCTCAGACTACATTTCGCGCGGAGAAAACTCAGTGGATGGTGAAGGCATGTCTGGATAACTCAGGGTTTTTGAGACGTTTCCCTGGGTGGGTATTCACAGATGAGGGTTGACTTGGGGTGAAGAAAAAGCCACTATAACTTCGCAGTGGTACTTGCAAATGAAATCCAAGGGATGAGTGCTCTTCCTTTAAATTGAGTCATCTTTTCTGTACTTTTTCTGATATCGTGTCATAGCTAGATAGCTGCATACACAATTATAATCTAATGCAAAACAAAAGGACTCAAAGACTAAATACTGCTTTACGGACCAAAATCTTCCACAGAAAAAGTGAAGGTCTGAAAAAAAGAAGCCGATAAGATAGCAGGGACCAAGGAGCGAGAAAGCTCACACATATTGCAAAAGAAAGAGCTGCTGTCTATTCATTAGGAATTGGTTGACTCATAATATTGGAAAGCAGCAAGTATAATCACCAACAAAATAACAGGTAGGAAAGGAATTACCTATAACTGTACACTCTCAAATATGCACCGGAATCTTAGCAGGGCCCTAAGCAGCATCGCAGTTCAGATAAGAATTGAGCATGTCGGCCTTAACTCCAATCTAAACCGAGAGAAAGGTCCCTAAAGTTGTGAATCCAAAATGCCAGTGTGGATATCTGTCGCCGAACGTCAAAAAATGGTCATATCGTGTCTTGAATGGGTATGGGGAAGAGGATAGTTGCTGCAACGATCAAAGGAAATATTATCTGAAACCAAGACTAACAGCCCAGATTATATAGAGAGAATAAAAACTTGAATTCTAGCTAATAGCTAATTTGAACAGTACCGATTTGTAGAAGCGATGAGACAGCTGTGAATCAAAAGGTGAATCAGTCTAGAAAAGGATAGCACTGAATTCACACTAGATGAACAGTATAAACACACTACCGGGAGGAAAACTAAGAGATTCAAGACAGATATGATTGTACGA
Source organism: Blumeria hordei DH14 (assembly GCA_900239735.1). Taxonomy (NCBI): domain Eukaryota; kingdom Fungi; phylum Ascomycota; class Leotiomycetes; order Helotiales; family Erysiphaceae; genus Blumeria; species Blumeria hordei. Next base: position 782,414 of record OENG01000025.1, on the reverse strand, counting down.
ATTTACAGAATTGGTTCCAACCTTTGCAAATACTGTAGTCAAATTTACCTGCATGGACCTATAGGATACCTTAACGGCCTAACTGAAATCATAATAAGTTGGCCCAGAAAGTGTTTGTATAATACTCCCAATTACTTCAATCCTTCGCTCCCATCAACAATAGTTCAAACAAAAACGCGATAAGCCTATAAATAAGACTTAGTATGTTTGAGGCTCGATTTATTTACCTCTTATCAATCCGGTGTCTCTTAAATTTCACATTTTTGATATGATGAATACACGAAGGAGGACCTAATTCGCCGTGTTTAAATCTAGGGCGGCAAATCTTCGAGTGTAGGCGACACTATCAAGTCGGTCATGACAGAATGTCGCAGAGAGACGTCATGTGGGAAGGTCTTTCAATTTGAGCCTGAGTAGCTTGGACATCTATTCAACTTTAGGCAGCAAACAACTGGTTCGATTTCAGCAAGATTCGACCTCACATTTTCCGAAGTGCTAGTGTTCACAGATAAAAAAATCATGCTAATCTAATGAAGGTTTAGAAACCCCATTTTACTCGATATTCATGGAGACGGGTCGACTGTTCTGTATGAGTAATCATAACTCAAAGCGATATTTACTGATAGAGCATAGAGTGTGAGTCTTAAGTTAAAGATTTATCTAAATTCTACAAAGTATATTTTTACATAAATGGCTTTAAAGGGCCAAAACATGGAGATACGAGCTGACTATTTTCTTAGGTGCGTAGGGTGTTGATTTCTCGTGGCTGCCAGCTACGAAATGTCAAAAGTACGGCCGAAAATAACGTCTGAATCGTATTACTCCGGATGAATGGCATTTTTGTTTAAGTACAGTTATATCTTGTCGAACATTGACTCTGACATGATCATCATCGCGATTTCCTAGAACATCTTACTGATAATGAGCTTTCTACATCTGGGATCCTCTACGTTTCACAGCCGGATAGCTGAATGTATATTAAATGACTTGAAACGGCAGATGTGGGATTATTTGAGCTACAAGGATTTATTCCACTGTTTTCCGGGCTGTATGCACTACGAAGAGATATCGGCAAGGCTGTATCAAAGTGTGCTGAGGTATTGTTACGGGTTGGTGTCCAAGACCTACTCTATAATGAATCGTCAACCTGACGGGCTTTGAAGTCCATTCATATGCGCGTCTAGACTGGGATTATTTTCGCAATTCTCACAGAAAAGCAATTAGCTGCTTTTACGATACTCGGGTGCTTAAGATAATTGCACTGCAGCTGTGTCACCCTAGATGTTATCTGTAGCACTAATAACTTCATCCTGTACGACTGTTTGTAGCAGTGGCACATTTAGTGTGTTAGTCTCTCGGGTCCGTTCTCAGTAGCTTGAAGGCTTATCCAACCTGAGCCAGGAGATTGCTGCCTTCAATCCAGTAGAACTTGACCAAATTTCTCGTCTTACTTGTTGCAGGATGATAAAGGCATGCTTGTTTAACCAAAGGTCTTGAAAATTACCTTTGGTGGCTACTCATGGAGAGTCGACCGTTTGTATGAGCACATTCCTAAAAGTTATTGAGATGTATAATCCACTACTTAGTTCGTGGACTTGTTGGTAAAGGGAAGCACATACAATCCTGATGGGTAAAAGGATGTCAATTCGACTACTCCTTTAAACACGGGTGTCAGACTACTTTGGGTTGGATGGTGCAGTGGTACACCATTCGAGCCGTTCTCCCAAGAAGATTCTGGGTAGCTTGAACGCCTAAACCATCTGAGACAGGGGAAAGCTAATTCGAAGCCGATAAAACCCACACACTACTCTTTCTCGCGGTGGGATTGTTTCTGAGGGATGAAGAAATCACATGCGGATAGCTACAGGCTACTCACGCTTTTGCCTGTGGTGAGAGTGCACGGAAGATATTATACGCCGTAAGGGCTAACCTCGAGTGGTATCTGCAAATAAAATCTGACTGTGAGTGTTCTAAACGTCAAATTGAATCGTCCTACTTAATGAACATATCTTCTGATAAAACCTACATGGGCCTCAAGGCGCCAAATTAGGAAAAATAAATAATTTATTTATCAGACTCCTTTTAATCCCAGTCCGGCGATTGTTCTCAATACCTGTCAGTGGTGTCCCCAACGAACCTCCAGCTCTCACTATAGGGCCTGCACAATCAAGATTGAGTAATAACTTTTCAACTTTGAGCTGAGGTATCTCCCCCTCCGTCAAGGATACGCTTTCGATAACACATAAGACGACGATAATGATGCTGGGAACTGGAAAGATAATGCGCCGCCAAATGCTACAACGGTAGTCAGAGAAGCCCTCGTTATATTACAACATGTGCTACCCACTGGCGGACTAACAAAAAGCCCACGAAAACAAAGTATAGACCCTTCCGCCCTCAAGAAAAGCAAATTTCGACTCGTCAAAAATATCGTCCCTTTTAACCTTTAATTTCGAATCTACTAGCCAGGAGGGCATCTGAAACACTTGAGTTATCCGATGACCCCACGTCCGTGACGACTTCTGGATGCTAGGCTAGAATCCTTTACGACGGTCACTCTCGACCATGACTTTTCTGATATCCCTTCACAACCTTCGGTTTGTCCTGCGGCAATAATCAGGGGAGGAGTAAGGAGAAAGCTAGGAAGGTTAAGACACGCTCTTAGGTATACACAGGTCTGCTGCGCCCGGCTGGCCGGCCTCAGCGTCATAGCAGAGCGCCGCATCCAGTGGTTTTTGAGACTTTTCCCTGCAGCTACACACCGGTGAATGGCCATCGTTTCGTTGGCTGGAGAGGGGAGATAATGATGGGATAACGGCTCAATTTAGTGTGTACTCGAATGAAGACCTGTGGGGGTATTACTACTCGAAAGAATTCGTGAAGGAGGCATAGGAGGGAGTAGACTACCCGAGGCATAGATACTCCTGGCCTGTAGGCAGAAAGGACCTACACATCCTTACATAGTCATATACTTCATCAGACAATAAATAAGTACACATTTTAATCCAAATACACAGTCCGTGCGGGATCTCCCATTAACAGCAGTAAACAAAGCTAGCACAGTGGTCCGCCTCCAGGTGGTGTTCTCCGGTATAGTTTGAGTAGCCTGGGCACCCACTTCACTTGGGAAGGAGACACCTCAGACTACATTTCGCGCGGAGAAAACTCAGCGGATGGTGAAGGCATGTCTGGATAACCCAGGAATTTTGAGACGATTCCCTGGGTGGGTATTCACGGATGAGGTTTGAGTTGGGGTGAGAGAAAAGCCACCATGACTTCGCAGTGGTACTTGCAAATGAAATCCGAGGCATGAGTGCTCTTGTAGTATATTGAGTCATCTTTTCTGTACTTTTTCTCCGATATTGTGTCATAGCTAGATAGCTGTCTACGCAATTCAAATCTGATGCAAAAAAAACCCCCCCACTGGGCCACACGACCTGAAAGATATTAGCCTAGAGCAGGCTTGTAGAGTATTCAACCGTATATAGTACAGTTGAGGCATACAGGCACACAAATGAATAATAGGCTATGCCTCATCTCGCACGGGTTCATGGTTTACCATTACATGACCCTTTCTCCCACCAACCCGAAACATTCGCGTCGCGTGGAAAACGAAAAAATATCGCCCGTGGACAGCATAGGCCAGGAGTAAGTTACGCTCACAATCAGCCGTGTGCCTAATGCCCGCAACCCTTCCATGAGAGTGCCGTGAAGTAGCCTGACCTAAATCCTCTGTGCCGTTCGCGCCATCGAGCGAGGGTGCGATGGATGAAGAGAGGTAGTGGAGTAGATTCGGGGATTGGTTGATCGATGGGAGGCGCAAGGTTTTTTAAAGTTTTGCATCAGATTTTAATTGCGTATGCAGCTATCTCACTACGACACAATATCAGAGAAGATGTACAGAAAAGGTGCCTCAATCTACAAGAAGAGCACTCATGCCTCGGACTTCACTTGCGCGAGGAGTCGTGGCCGGTCGACAGAAAAGACTCAATTGTCTTAGATAGTGGTGGACGGTGGCATCATGATAATGTATCGAATCAAATCTGTATTTCCTCCGGTAATGATACGAGAGGCGTTGGATGGGTGACAGTTGCCAGTCGGCCTTCCCAATACACATCGGCATAAAAATGATATATCTCATGCCAACCTCTGACAAATAGAGCTGGGGAACTGCACTTTAATTAACAACGTCCTGTATGGCCCTGGCGCAAACGGACTGCGCAGGCGTAGGTACTGGGCGGAATGGCTATTCATCACGGGCAATATATCAATGATCCCTCAAGGAACAAGAGAGGCAAGGAGCACTGTACAAGGAGTGGCCTGGATTAGAGAGGTGTCGAATGTGCTAGATAGTCTATGGGCCAAGCAGTGAATAGAAAAGGATGACATTAAAAAGACTCCAATGGCATTCTGACGGGTCGGATGGTGTAGCGGTACACCATCCGGGCCGGTCTTCCAAGTAGGGTCTGGATAGCCTGAACATCTTTCCCACCTGAGACAGAAGATCGCTGGTTCGACTCCAGCAGACCTCACCTTACTGAAGTAAGCTACATTGATGATGGTGGCATGTCTGGATAACCCAAGGTTTTTTGAGAGGTTTCCCTTGGGTGAGTTTCACGGAGGGCATAGTTCGACAGCGGTGAAGAAAAAGCCGCCTTGTCACAGCCGTAGTGAGACTTGCAAATGATATCTGAGGCATGATGTTCATCACAACTATATCATCATTGTATCTGACTGAAGTCAACACCTGCATGGGCCAAAAAGGCGCCAAATCAGGACAATTGAATAATTTATTTATTTAATGGCATTCTGATCTCATGTCGGTCGACCGGCCTACTCCGGTTACCGAATGCACTTGACGGCAAATTCTACAGGGGTCATGCATGGCATTCGGAAGATGCAGAGAGTCGGCTGAAGCCCTGCCTCAACGTCGACTCGAATACTAGGCCGTCGCTCAACAACTATGAATTGAAGAAGTGAGACTTATTCACCGCACTGCCTCTCACACGTCCAAGCGAAGCAATGGCAATCCTGGGCACGCGTACATGTTCGCGCGGGAAATGGCTGTTCAATCACTGCGGTCGTCGCCAGCTGTCGTCAACCGCAACGCGCCACATCGCCACGACGACTCCGCGGGCAAATATCCCGCAATCTGGCTATAGCTTACTGCACACTCGCTGCCTACTCGCCATATCTGGGCCGGACGCGCTGCGCTACCTTCAAGGCGCCTTGACCGCCAACATAGAAGCAAACACTTCGCGAGCATTTTTCGCTGCCTTCCTGACGGCACAGGGTCGCCTCCTACACGATGTCTTCATCTATCCTTATGCGCAGAATGAGAATACCCTGAATGGGCATCAAGCATGGCTCATTGAGGTCGACTCCAACCAAGCTGAGAACCTAGCCAAGCGAATCAAGCGCTACCGGCTCCGGTCAAAATTTGATGTACGGGTGCTGCCGTCATCGGAAATGAAGGTGTGGTCTGTGTGGAATGAGACCGTCGAAAATACACAGGTTAACTCCCTCTCATCTGTAGATCGAAGCGTTTCATTCCCTCACGAGGTTGCTAGTTGCAAAGATCGTCGTGCCCCGGGAATGGGGTATCGACTCTTGCTCCCAGGGGACATGAAGCCCATCATCGATTCGAACGAGTGCAGTGAGTCCGTATATCGTATGAGGAGATATATGAGGGGCGTGCCTGAGGGCCAGGATGAACTTATCAGTGAGCAAGCATTGCCGCAGGAGAGTAATATTGACATAATGGGCGGCATTGACTACAGAAAGGGATGTTATCTTGGACAGGAGTTAACAATCAGAACACATCATACTGGCGTGGTTAGGAAGAGGATTTTGCCTCTTCAAGTTTATGGGGTCAACGAAAAAGAGCCTCTTGAGATGGTCTACGATCCGCTACAGAATTTCAACAGTGAAAGTATTCCAGTAAATACTAGCATATTGCCCTGTGAAAAGAAAGGCAGGTCCGCTGGGAAATGGAAGGCTGGGATTGGAAATATTGGTTTAGGCCTCTGCAGGCTGTCTACCATGACAAATGCTACTGAAAAGAACGAAGTGAGTAATTATCAAGTGGGGGATGAGTTTAGTTTGAGCTGGTTCCACGAAGAAACCTCCAAAAACTGTGTGAAAGTAAAAGCATTTGTACCTTTGTGGTACCCAAACTCTAGAAATTAAGCTATGGCATGGACACACATAATACGTAGGTGAGGAACTAAGTGAATAGAAGCATGTGAGAAATTTTATTTTCAAACAGTGTCGTATACTTTGACTGCTAATCAATCGACGAGACGAAACTTGTTTACTTGCGTCCCGAAACCGAGGTTTTGGGAAGAATTATAGATGCTCGGGCGTCATTCACACTAATTTTATACATGGATCAAACAGAAAGATCGGTAAATTTGTTAGAGTCTTGAGCGTTTTAGAGATTTAGTAGAATTCGACAGACTGTCTAGGCTTGTATGTGATTCGAGTAAAGAATATCTTAACTGATGACAGATCTCCTTGTAATTTTCTCATTCTCTAGCCAATACTCATATTGTAATTGTTGGTAGTTGTTTTCTGATTAAAATTCAACTGACAATATCTCAGGAGATAGGGGTCTGTCGGTATATTTATTCTCGCATTGATAAATCCCATAGTTGTGTACTTCACGGGCAATAATTTTCGTATGCGTGGGGACAATGGACGATCTTTCAATCAGTTGTCTGAAGGACCAGGTTTTGGCTGTTTACCAAAATAACCTGGGTTGCAAAGGCCTCCGCGGCATCGTGGAATTGATTGTGTCCGAGTAGTTAAGAGCTATCCATGGGATTTGTAAAACTAGATTATCCAGTATTATCAACAAGCGTTATATCTACAGGTTATCCAAAACCCCGAGATGAAATTCGGATTTCAAGTGCCCAGCACAGGCGTGGTTCTGATATTATGGTGAATTGGCATCAAGTCTCCGGTGTAAATCAAACCGCTTATAGCTCTTGCTTGCTTTCCTTGGATTGTAATCGTGATTGCTGTGCTGCCTTCAACCTTGCCATGGTTACTGCAAAATCTGGCTTGCTTTCTGACGATGACTTGAGGATGGGGGGTTTTTTTTTCGATGTAGCGGGCTCTTCAGTAAAATTTGGGTCCTTTAAAGAATTCAAATCTTCTTTTGATGACACCATTTTATCATCTACTGCTACTAAAACTTTAGTAATGAGATTATTAGTGATTGGTATTGATTTAGTACCTCTCTTGACCTTCCTTTCTGCCCTACGCTTGGCTTTTGCATCTGCAGCTTCCCGTATCTTTTTTTCAAGTCGTTCGATTTCATCTTCTTCAGTTTGTCTCGCAAGAGGCTCAGCCATTTGAGCTGGTGTGGTAACCAGATTTTCAGGTACCTGGCTTGGGGCCGAATTCTCTGCCACAAGCTTTGCTCTTGCAGCTCTTCTTTTACGACCCTCCTCTGCTAGTCTCTTCAACTCTAATTCTGATTCAGCGTGAACATCCTCGTTCCGGGGCCTCTTAGATAGTCCCGATAACCCATTTTTTTCTCGCGCTTCGAGATCCTCCTTCATCTGTCTTCTCTTACCGTCAAATAAATCATTTGCACGCTTCTTTAAGATTTTTGCGTTGCGATAGTTGTCATATTGGGATTTTAAAGACGGATCAATGAGCACCTCATACGCCGCTTGGAAAAGCTCATACTTGGCTGGGTCGAAATCCTTACCTACTTTGTCAGGATGATATTTGAGAGCGGTTTTTCGATAGGCGCGGCGGAGCTCTGTTTCAGGTGCCTCAAAGTGAGTCCCAAGTAGGTCATAGAAATCAACGTCACTTGTGACCCATTTAATCAAGTCATTATTAGACATCTTAAGGTATCTTTATTTGGCTTAAGTACGCAGTATTTAATTCTGTGTATGTGTCAGAGAAAAGGCTTGTAGAAGATTTAGCTGACATGGTGTTTATAAAATGATTAGGGTGGGATATCGATCTAGTGCGGTACAATTTGCTTTATTAGCTTTAAACGGTTACATGATGGTACCTTGTCAGATGCTATCAGTTTTACCATAGAAAGAATGATCATACAGTCCTAACACTTGGCTAAGGACTTCGTGGTGAAACAGCACTGCGATGAATTTTATTTAATGAGAGTTACGCATCATAATGTACTCCGCCTAAGATAATTCGGTACAAATTACCATATTGAATCATAAGGCAGACATATTCCGCCAAGGCCGAAACTTGGTAGATCCTACTATTTTTTTTGCGTCAAATTTTAAATCGTGTATGCAGCCATCTAGCTATGACACAATATCAGAGAAAAAATACAGAAAAGATGACTCAATATATAACAAGAGCACTCATCCCTCGGATTTCATTTGCAAGTACCACTGCGAAGTCATGGTGGCTCTTTCTTTACCCCAAGTCAACCCTCATCCGTGAATACCCACCCAACGTATCAAAAACCCTGAGTCATCCAGACATGCCTTCATCGTCCATTGAAATTTATCCGCGGGAAATGTCGTCTGAGGTATCTCCTTCCCAAGTGAATTAGGTGCCCAGGGTACTCAAACTTTACCAGAGTACAACGCCAGGAGGCGGACCACGGCACCTTCCATCGTTTGCGTGTTTTTATAGCGTCCGCTGCACTCTCGCAAGCGGAGTCTTGGCGCGCACACAGCTCAATTCGTGAAATTCCTTGCCAAAATTCAAAATTTCACTCCCGTCGAGATTGTATCCATCCTCGGCACCTCAAGTTACTAGACAGGACTATTTTGACCGTAATCCGAGCTGCACTACCAGTATGGCGAACTACACCAAACATAGTTCTTCACCGGGAGTCAGGGATCTTACCTGCAGAAGTAATGCTTCAGCAGCGACAGCTCCGAAGTGCGGCAAGAATTCGCCGACTTGACAATTATCATCCGCTATTGTCAAGGGCAGTCGAGACACCTAAGGAGGCAATCAAGCGACTCAAACTGCGAGAAGTGCAGAAAGAACGTGCCTTTAAGTTTCCACATCGATACTTAACACGCCTTCAGAATGGGAACCTCAGCCTGCCGGCATCAGAAGGGCCTGGGCAGCTTTACCACCCAAAGATCGCGATGGCTACTACCAGGCCCAAATGCGACAAGGAGAAAAAGGCGAAGCAGATCAAGGTTTGGCTCAGGAATCTTCCCCCAGGAACACTCTGTGTTTACTCAGATGGGTCATCGATCGTCCTAGCATACTCAGCCTATGGCTACGCCATATATAGGGGCGGCGAACTTATAGCGAGTGGTGGAAAACCCCTTCCCGGAGCTGAGGTCTTTGATGCGGAAATCATCGGAGCAGTACGAGGCTTAGAGGCAGCGTTAGAAATTGGAGGTAGCACAGATATTAAGGTACTCCTTGACAATCAAGAGGCGGCTAGAGCCCTTCAAGACTGCAGAACAAATACCTCGCAAGTAGAGGTAATAAATTTCTTGGAACTACGCAAGACTCGACCAATGATAGAGGTCCACTGGATTCCGGGACATAGCGGCATTCCAGGAAACGAAAAGGCCGATTCGATGGCAAAGAAATGCCTCGCGTCAAATAATCGTGATGGGAACATGCCGGAACCAGAGCGCATCTAGGAGGAAATTCACGAAGTTCTGACCTTTGCAGCTCTAAAACGCCAAGTTAACATCCGGGTACAAAAACTTGCGGAAGAATGGTGGCTTAAGAACAGATCCAGTAGGTATGAAGATCTGGACCTACTTATGCGGAGAAAACACCCTCCAGAGCTAGCACTACCTCGATGGGCATACCACCGCCTCATCGCAGCAAGGACCGGGCATGGTGACTTTGCCAGCTATCATAGACGGTTCCAACACCAGAATGAAGAAATGCTCTGCAATTGTGGCCGAGAAAAGCGACCATGGCATTTTGCTGAGTGTCGCCCGACCATCCAGAAATAGAGGACGGAAACGAAGGAACCACGTCCCACGATCAGGGAGATGATAGGACAAGAAGGATGGCAGAAATTCTGGCGTTTTTTAACTGTGATAAAGTGTTACAGCAAGATTGAATCGTGAACGGGGGATGTAAAGGTCAACTGTATTGCTTCTCGGGGTCGTTCGGTGTGGTACGAGAATTAAGGTGTAGCGCAGGGCGCTAACACATTAGAAATGGTGTCTTTATCTGTTTTAGTTTTGTGTGTCTAGGTTTCTACGAAATGATGATGTAGGTAGCGAAGAGTCTTATAGATCTGGACTACCCGTGCCATGCCCTCTGGGTGCTGGGATAGTACCCGGTCACGATAAAAATATCATTATCATCATTGTATCCATCCTCTGCATCAGCTTATAAACTTGTCCCAATCTCTCTCACGCCCATCCCAAATGGCTGTCTCCCAGATTTGTGCGCCACGCTTTGCTTCCTCCGTCGGGTATAAATATCGGCGTGAGCGTATATTTGGCGACCAACTGAGGCCAGAGAAAGTCGACGAGAGGTGTGGTCATTGAGACGAGGATGTACTAAGTCGCACTTGTAAACTTGATGAGACTTAGGTAGGAGTCGAACTCTTTGGGAGTGAAAATTTGACATGGTGGAGGATTTTGAATCATTGCTTCGTGGACCAACTTTTCTTGATATTGCGAAATTTGACTGAACTTGGCTCTGGGAGAATATTTCACTCTCAGGTTCGTAAAGGACACCGCATACAGGTGTTCAGCCTTACCCTCCGACATGCTAGTTGGGGGGTGAGGCGACTGAGGGGATTCTCCAATGTCGTCTTAGGGAGTCTAAAGACTGAGCCTCTTAACCACGGTCAAAGCGAAACGTTAGCCGGAAAAGACGACTTCTTCACCTTCCAGTGGTGCCGGTGTAATCGCTCAGTATGCTCTGCATATCTGGGATAGCCAAGAAGAATCGCATTCGAATCGAGGTCGAAAGCAACCTCAAGCATATCTCCATTTGACGACCTCTCGACAATACCTTAATATCATTCTCATCTGAGTCCTCAACCTCTTTATAACCACGCATAATCTCGCCTCAATGAACAATAAGGAAGTTACTCCAATTGCAAACAGGAGCTTGCCCCATTAAATACCGGCCATCACTCACTATAATTTACGACGCTACGTATACCTTCAAGGAGGAAATCAAGTCACAATATACAAAGCTGGGGTCATGGTTTATGGGGGACTGGTGCTCTTATGGGGCTAAACATCTTGAGGAAGGGCAGGCGGCTGAGATGTGGTGCAAGGAGGAGAAGAGGTCTTGGAAGACCATGCTGGGACTGACATTTTCGAGGGGCTTTCAACTTTGGAACGTTTGTGGGCGCCAAGGCTGAGATTTTGGCTAAATAGCCAGGAGAGCTTCTTTTGTCGATGAGTCAACGGCACTCCCCAGCGCCCTGGACGGAAGAAAAGAAGTTGGGCTAAGCTACCATACAGCAATAACGCTCTGTCAAGACTTTTCTGACATTTCAGCACGACCTTCGGGAAGGAGTTGGAAGGAGGCTAGAAAGGCAGAGGTTGAATTTCCCGGCTGCCATTCACCCGCAAATGGCCATCGTTTCTTTGGCTGGAGAGGAGAGGTAATGAAGGGCGAAGGGCTTCTCTGAATGTATGATCAAATGAGGGCTTGTGAGGGGCGGTACTGTTTGAGGGGAGCTGTATGGGAGGCATAGGAGGAGATATACTACTGGCATAGGTATCCTTGGCCTGTAGGCAGAGAGGACCTGCATGCTCTACCTAATCATAGACTCTCACAGGACAATAAAAAAATTAATAATCCCCCAAACTCTAATGCAGGATGACCTCCAAATATTGGTTGGATACTTCAACCAACACCACCCAAAATGGAGAGGCCAGGCAGCCATGTCACACCATAAAGGCTCAGAACGTCTTATCGAAATGCTTCAAGAGCTTAACATGGAACTTATACTTTGAGAAGAAACTGTCACTTGGAAGAGTAGAAGAAGTCAAAGTACTTTTTTATCTATCTTTCGTCTCAAACAAACTTGAGGAGACCGTCTTAAGGTGCCAACCAGCAAACGAGCTTGAGGCATCCTCTGATCACATCCCCATACGCACTGAACTACAAATACAGCCAATTTCTCAATTGGAAAAGACAACTTATCACCAGTGGAAGAATATAAATTGGGAAGCATTCAACGACCGACTCGCCACAATTCTGTACCAGAACCTGCATAATTGTCAGCTAGACTCCAGGCAAGCCATTGACAAGAGAGTTATGGTTATTACCAGTGCTATCCAACAAACAACTGAAGAAATGGTGCCTAAGTCGAAACATTCGCGATATGCAAAGCTGTACTGGAACAGGGAATGTTCAGCTGCAGCTAGAAGGGCAAGGAGAGCAAGAAGAAAATGGGCCCGTGCCTGTAATGAGGAAAGCTGGGTTGAATGCCAAGAAGCCACAAACCAGAAAAAGAGGCCGATAAAGAAAGTCAAAACGCTGGGCTATAGGGCACTCGTTTCGGAAATAACAGAAGACCCGATCAAAATATGGAAACTAGCTAGATGAGCCAAGAAAAATTACGGAGAAATAGGGAGGTCCACTCTGATACCGATCTTCAAAGAAGACAAAAAGAAAGCCAACATCATGGCCTCTCATTTTTTCTCACAGCCCTCGCAGGCAGATACTAGCGATATTGCTAACATAGTCTATCCCGCGGAAATAGAAACAATCTCCGACAGAATGACCAAGGATGAAATCGAAGAAGTAGCAGGATCTCTACCCAGCGACAAAGCCCCAGGTCCGGACGGAATACCAAATCGTGTTTTAAAGCAGTGTAGGAAGACTCTAAGCAAAATACTAACAGTCTTGTTCAACGCCTGTCTCACAATAGAATATCATCCGAGAGAGTTCAAGGATTCTACCACTATTGTCTTGAGAAAGTCTCAGAAGCCAAAGTACGATACTCCAAAAGCTTATAGGCCTATCGCCCTTCTCAAGGCTTTAGGCAAACTCCTGAAAACGCCGGTAGCTAATTGTCTCTCTAAGGCCGTCGAATACCACAGACTTATCCCCGAAGAGCAGATTGGTGCCCGGCCACAAAGGTCCACTATCTCCGTAGTAGAGCTTCTCACGGAACAGATTCATACAATTTGTGGTAAAGATAAGAAGCTAGTGGCCTCTCTGTTAAGTCTAGATACATCGGGGGCCTTTGACAACGTGTCCCCCTCAGGTTACTACATAACCTGAGGGGGAAAAGAATTCCAGAGTGGACCAGACTATATATAAAATCTTTCCTCGAAGATAGAACAACCTCCATGGTGCCGGGATCATTCCGAGGAAAGAAGATCTCTACCAGTACAGGAATACTTCAAGGCTCTTCACTGTCACCTATACTGTTCCTATTTTTCGTCAGTACACTCCTTCCAATGTTGAAAACTTCCTCTACATCAGCAGTTGGATTTGTTGACCATATCAACATTCTAACCTTGCCCAATACAACGGAGGCAAACTCTCGAGAGCTGGAGAGGCAACATAAGGTCTGCGAGCAGTGGGCAAAAACGCACGGAGTCAGATTTGCGCCCGAGAGGTATCAACTGATGCATTTCTCACGAGCTAGGAAAAGATATGATCTTAAAGCGACAGATCAGATACAAAGTCACACTACAGCGCCGCAGCCTTCCCTGCGCGTCCTTGGTATCTACTTTGATCCAAAGCTAAGCTGGGGGGGCGCACATCAAAAGTCTAAAGCTGAAAGCTGAGACACAGGTCCAGGCCATAAGTAGGCTGACACAATCCACGTGGGTAGCCACTTTTCACAAGTCAAAGCTGCTTTATAGCGCTATAGTGAGACCAGCCCTAACATATGGGTCGCCAATTTGGGCTGAGGCTGGACCAAGAGGTAGAATACCCGAAAGAATAGTCAGCCCCCTTCGAAGCTCTCAAAGAAATTGTCTGAAAGCAGTAACTGGGGCATACAAATCGACCAGCACTAGGGTACTGGAACATAAAACTGCTACTCTTCCGATAGACATCTACTTGAAGCAACAAAGGACTCAGTATGTAGGCCGCACAAATTCTCTACAAGTCCAAAAGACTATCCGATCAGCATGCAGTAAAATAAAGCTTCCCAGAAGAGAAAGAGAAGATATTAGAGTACACAATAGAAGGGCGAACCTTGCCTACTGGAAAAAGATTTGCGGAGAGGAGAAATCCAAAGACTTACAAAAAGAAGCGGTAATGGTTGCAGCGTACCCAGAATGGGCGAAATCTTGGACTGCCACAAAGCGAACTCGACAGCCTATAAGATTTGCCTCAGCAGATCCTAAAACTTGGGCGGCAGCAGCAAAGCTCTACCAATGCTGCCACTCTGGACCTACTTAAAAAAAAGCTTCCGCGAGTCACCATTTCCCCTCCACAAGAACCTAGCGAGGGCCTAAAGTAGCTCAGCAATCCAAATTCGAAGCGAGCATGTCGGGCTCAATTCCTATTTATACGGAAGAAAAGTAGCAGGAGTTCACCACCCATGCTGTCCGTGTGGCTACCAATCACAAAATCCCAAGCACATGATCATGTCCTGCCCTAAGTGGTCAATTGGTAGAGGAGAAATCTGAAGACAAGCCCGAAATCGATCCTTTGAAGCAATGATCAGCAATCCCAGCCATATGAAAAGAATCACACAATGGATTATTACTCATGGCTGGATAGAACAATTCCGCTTGACAAATACAGTCGAAATACTGCTCAGGGAATGAGACGGGACATGTACAAAGATGGGGTTGATAGAAGGAACGTGATTGGTACACATCGACGGCGTTACAGTGTAACTGTACTTCCTGAAGGATAAATTGCAAACTATAAGAATTAGATCAGGAAGTTTGGGGGGGGGGTTTCACCGAAAGGCTTCCTCCTATGTACATATATAGCTAGGTTTATAGCCATCTGCATGGGCCCACAAGGCGCCAAATCAGGTTACATGAATTCAAATTCAAACTGAATTAATAATGGCAAGGACAGGGATGTGTAGAATACGCGTCACTAATCTCCCATTAATTGTGAGGTTAGTATTAATGCGCCTTGACGTAAATACCAATCACTAGATTTTCTCATCACCGAATATAGATTAGATTAGATTTTATTGTAGTCCTGGCTGAGTCTATGACTATGGAGGACTTCTAGAATCTATATAAGATACTAAGTTATATGATTTATTTCATGCTTATAACTTCAAACTATTTTCTCATAGATATTGAGGAACAAGTCCTGATCACAGAATATAGATTAGATTAGATTTTATTGTAGTCCTGGCTGAGTCTATGACTATGGAGGACTTCTAGAATCTATATAAGATACTAAGTTATATGATTTATTTCATGCTTATAACTTCAAACTATTTTCTCATAGATATTGAGGAACAAGTCCTGATCACAGAATATAGTTTATATGGCACTCTGTGTCCTAGTGGGAGAAATGAACATCTCTCCATGATAGATTTACAGACTCCTCTATTTCCCCACTCGCTTCTCCAGGTGATGTAATCTGTGACCAACGCTCACAGGCTCTGGCAAACCTATCCGCTTAACATCTTCAACTTCGTAATTTGTTTTGTTCTGCTTTTTTCTCCTGGTGATGGTGCCACAGCCGTTTTCCATTTTGCCTGTATTTTCATCCCTCCTATCTTCTATTGTGAAGTCCGATCATAGTTTCTACACCTCGAACACCGCTTTTTCTATTTCCTCTGAATCTCGCTCGAATAGCAAGGGTTTTCCTGGGTCAAAAGGTCACAAATTTATGTACATATTGTTGGAAAGTGTGTATGGGTTCTAAGAGGAAACTCACTCAAAGAATATAGGCACAGCTTCAAAGTACTTCGTGGTAGTTCAATCAATTAAATTATTCACGTAAATCGTTCTTATCATATTATATCATTAATCAGAATATTGAAAAATATACATCTAGGTTTCTACATATTACTCGTGTTCTTTGTCTGACGCTAAAACCAATTTCAGCCTAGTGCAATTGTGCGCCAAGTTATTCCTAAGCAGCCTTGCCCATCATCACCGACAATTGTGTAGCTCTAGAGTAAGCAACTGGTGCGAGTGGGTGGGTTTTTATTGTACTACTTGAGTCTTCGACTATCTAGCACATTGGGCTCCTCTCTGGCCCAGGCCACACCTTGTACAGTGCTCCTTGCCTCTTATGTTTCTTGAAAGATCATTGATATATTGCCCTTGATGAATAGCCATTCAGCTCAGTATTTACTCATGGAATTCAGCCACCTTTTCCACGGAACCTTCTACCCAAAAAAAATAAAAATGGTAGCAATGGAAACTGCGTGCGCGGGAAAAAGTCTCAAAAAACCTGCAGCCCCAGCCAGGCGAGGCCTAGACACCGGGACCACATGAGGTGCGCATATTCATCTATATCTCCCTTCTTTGTAGCATTCGAGGCCATCTTGATCCAATCCACCATCTCCGTATCGGGTGCTGGGTTCGCTCCGGAAACTCATCGGATGGCTTTTCCTCCATGATCAAGGGTTGGTGACGAGAAGGGCTTCGACCCTAACGTCTGATCTGATCGTGGTTAGCTTCATGATAATGGTGATAGGGGGATGTGATGAGAAATGAAGACGATACAGATCGCGAAGGCGACTGGGAATACTCATCGAAGTGAGGAGGTTGTTACTCAATCTTGGCTCTGCAGACTCTACAGTGAGAGCTGGAGGTTCGTAGGGGACACCACTGACAGGTGTTGAGAATAGTCCCCCAGCAACTGGTGCGAAATTCCACCACATATTAATCTATGATCAATTTTAATTCTAAAAAATACCTCCTCAATATTTTCAAACATTATTGAAATACTGGTTTAAATTTGACCTGTATCTGTGCAGTTTTAAAAGTTATTTGCTCACCACATAATTAGAATAGAATAGAATAGAATTAAATTTAAGCCCCTACTGAGTCTATGACTATGAAGGACGACCACATCATTAGAGAATGTAGGGCAAAATTTATATTCCGCGAAAAAGATCCGCCCTGTTTATCCGTTAATAGACGTGTGTGAATGTGCTCTTAAGCTGTAATTATAACATCTAGAATAATTGTCGTACAGTTTCAATGCAAACCAGATAATTGGTGGCTCAGCACTCTGGTAATAATTATTATTTCATACCAAACTCTAGTGTATATGAAGATATTATCTAAATTATAATCGAAACAAGAGAAATTGGTGGTAATTTGTTCATTATTATTGGCCCCACCTTTAAAATAAATCACTATATTTTCGGTCCTCTCGTCGACGCCGTTGTCCACCCTTATCTTTACAGAGCCATTATTTGCGAACCTGGGTTTACCCCTTCTGTTACTGCTACTACAGCTCAAGCACTCTTCTGAGTCAAAGGTGTTGCGTCGGTATCTTCTTTTTCGGCTTGATCGTCCTTGGTCGCCGACCCGATCTTCTCAAGCTCTGCAATGGCTGCTGCAGCTGCTGCGTCATCTTCGGCGTTTCTCTTGGCCAGAGCTCGGGCAAAGTGACGCTTGGATAAGTTGTACTCAATTGCACGCTTCTTGGCAGCTGGGCTTTGTGTCACTGCTACCGATCCTCCAAATGGGCCTGCTGCTGCTGCATTTTGCATGCGGACAATGCATACGTTCTGAGCGTCGCCTACTGTCCCAGAGCATGTCATTCCCGCTGGCATCTGTACTTCTACCGGGAAGTCCATCACGGCCGCGGCTGACAATCCTCCGATGCCGATTCCGGGCACATTTTGCGTGACTTGGGCCGATTTGAAAGCTGATGGATCGGTTCCACCCGAAGTGGCGTCAACCATCGCCGTCAAGGGCCCGGCTCCGTCTTGGTTGACCTGATGATAAGTCATCTTGACCTTACCGTCGTCCGAGCAAGTCGGCATCCCACTGGCCGCTCCAGCTCCGGCTGCAGCCTTGACACCAGTCTCCAAGGTACCCTTAGGGGTCTTGATTCCTCCGTTGGCTGCACGCTCTCCGAGACTTCTACGAAGAACGTTTGCAGCGTGAATGTCCCGTGCCTCCTTTGTCGCCGTGGCATTGCCGCCGCCTCCCATGAACATGGCCATCATCTTGCTGGCGTCGACGGGACCACCACCCTGGGTACGGCCAAGTGCGGTGGCCTTGTTGGAGCCCATCTCACGTTGGCGGATGATGGAAGTGTCAGCCTCTGACCCACATCGAGGGCTAGCGCAGTCACGCGGCGTGCCGTCGGCAACTATGATCGACATGTTAAACGAGTCTCAGGGAATATGACCGATGATGGGCGACAGGGATGGAGACGGATCACATACCTGAAAGACCTGGCATGGTAACTCCATTAGCGCCTTCAACAGAATCAAGAACTCCGTGGGTGAAGACACTGGTTACTGCGAAAGCAGCGATAAGAATAGCGGATGAGTATTGCATATTGTTGATCTTTGTGTTTGATGTAATGAGTTGGCTTGATTTGTTTAGTTTCTTGTTTACTTGGTCTGCTAGGTCTGGAAATTGAAGTTGTTTTGATTAGTAGTTATTAAGTATTTTGTTTGTTTAGTATTGGTATTGGTATTAGAAGCACCGGGCCGGAAAATAAGAAGAATACTGAAGGAATAAAACCCTAAATAGAACTGAAATGAGAATAATTGTGATATCCAAGGCTTCTTTCGGCCGTTCTTATATGACAAATGTTGGAGTTTGATGGTTACAGATCAAAGGCTCTTCTTGATATTTCTGTCGAACATCCTAGTGTGTAATGCTCAAGCCATAATCTCGACGCAAAACAAATCATGAGGCATCACCAAAAGACGTGTGCGGCAACAGCGAGCATGATGGCGTGTTGCTCGTGTCATGAATAACGCTCTTCAATAGACCAAGAGAAGAGAGTGATGAAGCACAAGATCAAACGAACGCAGAAAGAGAAAGAGGAAATGCGAGTTACAGTCATGACTGTTAGATCAATAGATTCACGGCATGCGAGGAGTAAGGGGGTATGATGTAAATATTGGGAGTCTTGAATCTTCGACCTGTGAGGAATGAAGAGCACTCAAAATGTGTAACGGTTTGATCATGGCTTTGAAGGGCTGGATTCCTAGTTGGAGTCAGGGGCGCAAAAGGGACCGTGCCCTATACAGCTTTGTAGCCAGAGCCTTAGCGACATTGCGTCACAGCAATGGAGAGTGTGTATGGATAGTCATTACCCGTGGATATGTTACTACTCGGTCCGCACATTAATCCCATGTCAAAATTGCAATCAAATGAGTTTCGTCAATTAAAAAGTAAGCTTGAAGGCTTTAGGTCAACGTTTGACGATGTTGAAACACAGGTCTTTTACGGGCGCTAAGTTGAAGTACGTTCATCGAGAGTTCTTCAGGGGTATTCCAGCCATGCAATTCCTATTTCTTTTAGGCACACGATTGGAGAATGCTTCCTGAGTTACATCCATCAATTTTCGTCATATGTGTGCTACATACGAGAGATTCAGGGGCGTAGAATTCTAATGAGACGAGATGAGATGAAAATGTGAGACTGGCTCTCATTCCAGGAGATAAAATTGATTTTGATTGATAGGTCAAGAAGAAATGGTAGAGCTAATCTAGAATAGCTCGAAGATAGGTGGGTCAGCGATAGAAAAACTTGGTAAAACAGACAACTGCAATTTCCGAGCCGTTTGATCGGCGAATTGGTTAATTGGTTAATTATCAAAATGAAAAAATACCAATTAGGGGCAAACGTGCGGCTGCTACGTGGAAAACTCCTTGGAATCCTCAAGTTTTGAGGTCCTTGAGAAGCCCGAGGCCACTGATGATATGTTTTGGAATGTTTTTCCCGCGTGGCATTCACAATATTTATTTTAATGACTTTTTGTGGGCTGGCGGTTCCGTAGAAAAGAAGCCGGAGATCTGCGGGTAACTACGGAGCTAAATGGTTATCCCCAAAGGACATTATCAGATAAAAAAATTTGTAACAAAAGGAGATGGGAACGCTGTGTCAGAGGGGAGCCAAATGCACTATATGTTCGTTGACTCTTACATTGCGCTATATCTAAAGCATAATTGAAATATCCCTGACCAGCTCTGCCTAATTAACGTTCATGCACCATTGGACCTTTTAAACCTCCGAAGACGTCTATCCCGCCGTAGGATTACAGTTAGAGACAGATTCAAATTGAGCCTAGATATCCTGCCCTGTAAGGCTAATTGGGGGAGGGCAAGACTGACACCTGTATGCGGTGTCCTCTACGAACCTTGGAGTGAAATATTCTCCCAGAGCCAAGTTCTGTCAAATTTCGCAATACCGGACAAGTTGGCCGACGATGCACTAATCCAAAATACTCCACCACGTCAATTTTTTACTCCCAACAAGATCGACTCCTACCCAAGTCTCATCAAGTCTACAAGTACGACTTAGTACATCCTCGTCTCAATGACCACACCTTTCGTCGACTTTCTCTGGCCTCAGCTAGCCGCCAAATACACGCTCACGCCGATATTTATACCCGACGGAGGAAACAAAGCGTGGCGCACAAATCTGGGAGACAGTTATTTGGGATGGATTTGAGAGGAACCAGGACAAGTTTACAAGATGACACAGAGGATGGATGCAATCTCAACGGGCGTGTAATTTGGAATATTGGAAAGGAGTTTTACGAATTATGCTTTGTGCGCGCTAAGACTTCGCTTGTGAGTGCAGCTGATACTATAAAAATACGCAAACGATGGAAGGTGCCGTGGTCCGCCACCTGGTGGTGTTCTCCGGTATAGTTTGAGTAGCCTGGGTACCTACTCGACTTGTTGTGGAGACTCTAAAGACAATATTTCGCGCGGAGAAAATGCAGTGGATGATGAAGGCATGTCTGGATAACTCAGGGTTTGAGAGGTTCCCCTGGGTGGGTATTCACGGATGAGGGTTGACTTGGGGTGAAGAAAAAGCCGCCATAACTTCGCAGTGGTACTTGCAAATGAAATCCGAGGCATGAGTGCTCTACCTGTACATTGAGTCATCTATTCTGTATTTTTCCTTCGATATTATGTCATAGCTAGATTGCTGCATACGCAATTAAAATCTCATGCAAAAAAAGACATGTCTGCATTTGTATGCAAGCCAGAAATGTATTAGAACGGCGTTGATCACTTTTCAATGTGCCCCAGACTATCAAAAGACGCCAAAAGTTCTCTTTCACTTGGATTTTCAGCTTGAAGAATAGTAGTGAAGATGTTTGTTAATAAAGCTCGTGAAATCTAAAATTATTTTCCTGTTGGGATCCAATGTACATTATTTTGCCGGAAAGATGCGCTGTATTCTACACTGCCCTTATCATAAATTTGACCCTTTGAATCTCAATTTTTTATCTTCTTTACCCCGGCTCATCTATTTGCTTTCCGTGCTTCAGCATGGCGGGTGTAAGTAAATTCAGTGGTTTCGACGCGTCGCCACCGCCGTGAATGGCCACCACAAACAACAGTAGCGGAGTGCAGTCAGCTCCAAATGATCATACCCTAGAAACCATTGGGAAGCTATTCAAAAGGGTTCGACTAATTGTGATTGTAAGGATGACAGAGTTGTGTGGGAAGTGTGATAAGAGTCTAACGACTCTTGCGGCATCACTTTAGAGGCATTAAGACTGGAATTGATAGATCAATGAGAAAGTGATAAACTGTTTTATAATTAAACTAGAGTGGTACATTTCAGCGTGTTAGTAACACTGAGTTTCCTTCATTTGACCTGAGTTCCCTACCAGAGTCTAAGTTAGTTAGATTGTGTTACTAGACTTTTATAAATTTCAATCACTGGTGTAGACCGAGATATGTTTTTTATGCCAGCCACTGTATTAGAAGCAGGTATAGTATTAGAATCATCCACCACCTAGTCCAGGTTGTCAGGATATATGTGATGTGCAAGAAGCATGAATGTTACATTATGTGTTGTTTGTTATTTATTCATTTGTTTTTTTTTTGCTAATTTCTGGTCCTAAACTAACGCTTTTTTATCCACAATGGGTCAAGGACCGGTGGAGCCGGCAAGGATCACTACGTACAGGGCCAACTCTTCTTTTTTTTTTTAAATCATTTAATGTGTTTTCAGCTATCTAGCTATGATACATGACCGGTACTATGTATACATATAGGATGACTCTTTTGACGTTAGAGACACTCATACTCTGGATTTCATTCGCAAATACCAACAGGGCCAACTCATTCCAACCGCATGAACTTCTACTGAAATCGTAGAAGTTAACAGCAAAACTAAAATCAAAAACATTGTCACGGTTCGAGTGTCGATGCGGGAGCAATCAGATGTACGAAAGTAGTTTATTATTTTCTCTGTGCCTATCTAAACAAGTCCTACTTCAACTATTTATACACTTACTATACTATCTGGAATATTCTTCTCGCCTGTAACCAGTTTCTAGTATGTTCCCCTGAGGCTGGTTCGCAGTCCCACTACTAGTTACTAGAAATTTCTAGTGACGTCCCGATTGATCGATGAAAGAATACGGAGTTCCGAAGATTTGTACAGCACGTGATTACCATCATGTGACACTGAACTCTTACCGGCTTACTAGCCGTTACAAACATAAATCAAAAACTGAAATTAAATTTGGAAGAAACACCGTTTGGTCCGGATCCCGCGCTTCTCGCCCGTTCCCTTTCCTGCCACATCCTCCAAGTGACTTTATCTTATCTCCGCTGAGAGCGAAAGATTAGTTCGCAGATTACCTGAATTCAGCTGGTATCCTGCTATATATTTTGAAGCTTTTTGTAGACTTCACCGAGGGTTGCTGTACCCTCAAACTTCTTCGTCGGGTTCCAGGATTCCGAAACCCGATCCCTCGGCCATCGAGACATCCTTCGTTGAGGCCATCGTTGCCTCTTCGGCCCTTTTGGCTGCAGCCCTAAATCGAGCCACTTTCGCGAACTCCCCTTGCTGGATCTGGCGGATCCGCGCGAGCTGCTCTTTTTTCACCGGTCCGGACTTGCTGGGTCTGGCTAAGCAGACCCGGAAATCCGATCGGTGAGGTCCCCCACAGTTTCGACACCGGGGAGGGCCTTGCACTCTGATTCTGAGTGCATGTTAGATCCGCATTTCCAGCAAGCTGGAGTGCGGGAGCATCCGCGACTGGCGTGGAAGCCAAGGCAGCGTTTGCATTGTTCTATTGGTCGACGCGGTCGGAAGAGCTTCGCAGCTCCAGAGTCGTCGAGGAGCGGATTCTCGGGGAAAGAGCGCTTGCCAATTTGAATAGGGCGCCCCTAGTTTGCTAGTCCCACGAGGACGAACCAGAAAGGGAACCAACTGGGTCACTCGCGTGACTTCGTCGGCAACCATCTTTGCTGTCACGGCGATGGGGCCAGCAAGTGTTCGAATTGTCTCCAGAACGGTGGCAATTTGCATGGCAACCAGATTTGATGCTGGTTCCAGGTGTATTCCTGGATCTGTCCGCAGTGCGGAGGAATCCAAGAGCTCCTTTCGAGAAGCTTCGTTCTTTGCTGTAATAGCAAAGCCGATCTTTACCCGCTGAACCAACGTAATATCATTAGCAGCGGTTCCCAGCGCCAGAGACACAACTGACCTAATGCCAGCTGGGGAGAGGAGACGGTGTGGGTGGAAGTAGTCGAGGCGCAGAAAAAGTCGTGAATCGACTTTTGTCCTCGGGTTGGCACTCTTTGCTTTGGGGGCGGGCGGTGCTGCCTTTTTTGTCGACTGCCCAGCGCTGCGGGCTAGGCCTCCCCGGGCTACGGTAGCCCAAGTTGTCTTTGGGGCCGGAGCCTGGGTTGTTGGAGGGTTAGGAACCCTTATTTCTGGTGCCCTCGGCGGAAGAGGGTTGGCGGGGCGAGTAGGGAGAACTGGTGGTGTGCTCCATGGGCCAGATTGTACGAACTGGCCGATGGCCGCTTTTATAGATAGACTTTGATTCCGTCTACAAATTCTTTATTATCGCCAATCGAAACAGGCGAAAGTACTGCTTCGACACTGCTGATTGCAGTCGAGTAGATTGCGAGTCGGGTGTTTATTTGCGTCGTGCGACGCTTTTCGGCCTCCATCACAGATTGCAGCTCTGGTGGAAATTCCATTGCTGTTGTCGATGCTGCGCCTTTAGAGGCTGGTACAGCATTGTTTCCTGCAGATGATTCTGCACGTTCGGTTGCTTTTCTCGAACAAATTCCTTTCCTTTCCTGGAGCTACTTGCCACTGGGGCCAGCTCGGCGGGGGTTTTGGTCTTGGGACCATTGGTTTCTGCTCTGATCGGTTCAGAGTCAGTCATCCCTTGATCGGGAAGATTTATGGATTTCCCTGGGACAAAGGCCTCACTCGCGAATAGGCTTGATAGTTTTTGCGCGAGGCCAGTAGGTTTTGGACACAATAGTGTCCGTTCAACGCCGGCTGAAGTTGTGGGCTTTGGGCGATTTCTTCTCACCGGAGGCATTTTAAATACCTCGCGACGGTTAACAATTCGAGAAGTCAAGCACAGAAGTGATTATAGGAATGGAAAAATGGAAAAAGGGAATTTTCGAATTCTCGAATTTCTCGAATTTCTCGAATTGGGTTTTTTTATATTTCTTTTTGCTCTATTAAAGTCCTAAGCTAAAACTCTAGGTCCACTATCGGTACAAGACTGGTGGAGCCGGCGGGGATCACTGCTTACAGGTCCAACTCATTCCAACCGCGAGACCCGCTACAGAAAAAGGAGAAGGTAAATTACAACTCAGAAGACACCACCTACTCCGACTCCGAAATGGAGACTCCATCCTTCAACCCTAAATTCAAATACATAAGAAATTTCCTCAGGAAAACGACACTTCTCGCCTCGTTCCCTTTCGTGTCATTCGTTGTGGCAATGACTAGTTTATCTGATCCCCGCTGAGAGCAGTGGATGAGTGAGCAGGTCGTCTATCAAAACAGCCGGTTTCCTGCGCAAATGTTTTGAAGCTTTCGTGGCACTTGGGCCCGAGAAGCTTTTTGATAAAGTCAGCGCGTGACATTGACTTTCTAAGCCTACGCGTTTGTTGTGCGTGATGACTACAGTGGATGAAGTAGGTTGGAGTAGTTTCCTTCCCGCAAGAGCACTCCATAGGAGCGTATGGATTATTAAAATGGCGATGGTATGCCACGAAATTGCCGTGACCCGTTCGTGCTGCAATTAGTTCGCGGAGCAGGTGCCTAGAGAGAGACAGTTCCGGTGATTTGCGTCTCCTCACCTGTAAATTGAGTTGGCGGTATTTAGGCGGACAGGCCTCTTCCCACCAGTTGTCAGGCAGCCACTGTCGTCTGCGATTCATGAGTTCTCGATGATGTGCAAGAGTACATGATCCTGGTGGTGTATCCTGGCTAGGTAGCTTGCGAAGGGCGGCACGGGCAATGGTGTCTGCCTCCTCGTTTCCTTGGATTCCTGCATGCCCTGGAACCCACTTCACTGATATTTCTGCTTTGTTGGATGAGGCACGGAATTTGCGTACATCTTCAAGGCTGCTTGAGGACGAGCCTGTCGTTAGTGCGCTTACAGCCTGCTGGCTGTCAAGAAACACGTGTATTTTCCTAGAACCTCCACCTTTCCTGGACTTCTCGTTCTCCAGGAACTCCAGTGCAGCCTCCAGAGCCTTCCTTGCTCCCATTATTTCTGCATCCAGCACCTCTCCCCCGTACTTGATGTCACTTCCTTTGCCGATAAGTTTCCCATCCTTCCTCAGAACGAAACCCCAGGCGCAGCGTCCATGTCCTTCCGATGAACCATCCGAGTATGCGCAAATGTCCGTTCCTGGCACGTCGCTAATCCATCGGACACAATCTTCGCGTTCCGTCGGCTTTGAGACTGATTTCCTAGGGTAAACCACAGGCATCAGACTTTCGGGGGCTTCTGCTTCCGGGAGCTCTCGGTAGGCACGCTGTAACCGTGACATCTGGATCTCTGGTCTAGCTGAGGTCTTGGCGGTCTTTTTGTATTTCCGAGTGCCGACATTCGGGCACACGGAAGCGCGGATCCTCAAAGGGTGTCGGTCATCAAGGGTCTTAAGCCTTGCCGAAAGTCGGAGTCGGTTTCCCTCTAGTATGACCTTCGCCGGCGGGATTCCTCCTTCTCTGTGAAGGACTACATTTGGTGTTGTCCTCATCACTGGAAGTGCAGCCCGTAATCCCATAATTGAAATAGTTCCGAATATTGAAAGAGTTAAATACTAGCCTTATGGTTGATTTAGAGATATGATGAATCTATTTAATGTACGAAGAAGTTTACTGATATTTAATGGATAGTTATTTGTAAAGAAATTGCTATAATTCTATCTGTGTAGCGAGAAGTCCCTCTATATACATGAAAGCGGGGTTTTCCGCACACTAGTGTAAATTCCAACATACTTCCTTATCTAACCTAAATGGGAAGGTTGTTGGAGATCCTGAAGCCAATGTATGCTGTAAGGCATCTATTGGCTAATTACTATTCATGCCAGTGAGTGATGATATAGGTTAATCATATCTCATGGCGTCAGTGAATGTTATTCTAATATGAACTATTTGTCTACTGCAGTCATGTTGCTGCCTTAACTACAATGCCCATCAGGTTAGCTCGGTCAATCATGCTGCAGAGGTTGGAGGTAGATGACGTGACTATTCCTCGTATCGTTGGGCGTTTGGACCCTGGCCACCAGACATCAGATCCAAAAGTTGCTAGCGAGACAACGCACATGTCTACTGCCTTAGTCAATGGCCCGGGGGCTGCTCCTGGAAAGGCAGAGTTGAAGCGGCGTATATGCTGGGCAACTTTTACCGCTTTACCGCACCATGTAGTTACATGGTGTTTAAAATTGAGTCGTGGATCGAGATTCACGCCTAACCAGCGAATATTTTCCGCAGGCTCAATAAGGGTTCCGTTGATATGGACACCAACTGCTTCCTCTCGACGTCGTCCCGGAAATTGAATGACTTTGGATTTTTCCGTGTCAAAGTCGACGGCATTATTCCGCGCCCATTCGAGAAGATGATCTGTCTCTCCTTGTACAGCAGCGGCAGATTCAACAATTGTGCGTCCAAACCCTAGAATACCGATGTCGTCGGCATAGCTAAACCTCAATCCCGGGGTACCACTTTTCATTGGCTCCGCCATATACAGAAGAAATAGTAATGGTGAAATTGGTGATCCCTGTGGAACTCCACAGACCAGCTCTCTCTGGGTGGTGACTCCGCCGGAGAACCTCACTTGTACCTTCCGATGTGTGAAGAATGAAGTAGTCCATTGAATGATTGAGTCTGGCCATCCCTGGGCTTGCATGCGCCTAACCAAGCGGTTGTAGAGCACTGCATCGAACGCTCCTTGGACGTCTAGAGTTACGAAAGTTGAAGCCCATCCCTGGGAGCGTGCTTCTTCGACGTCATGGACTACGCAGGAAACCAGGTCCGTTGCCGATCGCTTCGGGAGCGCACCGAATTGTTGATTGCCAACCACATCACAGGTGATTGCCAGGTGCGCCATTCGCTTGGATATAAGCCTTTCCAACCCTTTACCTATATATGAGAGGAGGGCTATAGGTCTCCAGCCCTTGATCGTGGTTGGGTCCCTATTAGGCCTTTCTAGTAGTACCACTTCCGCTAGCTTGAAGCAAGATGGATGAGTGCCCAGTCGTATACAGGCTCTAAAGAGCTGCGAAATACACGTTCCGATTGTCTTCCAGCAAGCTTCGAGGAGCTCGACCGTAACTCCGTCTGCCCCTGGTACTGTCTTCCCACAGCCGATTGTGCAAGTGCGCACTTCTTCATCTGAGATTTCACCTTCCCAAGGTATTCGATTATCGCTTGGAGTGTTGCATGGCGGAAGGTCGTCCGATTGTTGGTGGCGTGCAAGAAGGGCGTCTCGGAGAATAGTAGCTCGCTCTAACGGGTCCGTGATGAACTTTCCGTTGTGATTGAGTGGCGGAGGGGCTTTGGCCTGTCTATGGTTTACCGAACGCATCAGCTTGAAGATATCGGACGGTGATGTCATTGCTTCCACTTGGCTTGTCTGGTATTTTTTCTTGGCGGCTGTGATGGTCGCTCGAAGCTCCTTTGCGCAAGTGGCCCGCTGTGTCGGTGTCGTTGCGGCTCGGTATTCTGCGTGTGCGGATTTGCACATAGGAGTCCACCACGGCGCAGATTTGCCGCTTTCTTTTCTGGCACGGGTTCCTGTCGCTTTGATGGCCTCCGAGAGATGGAAGCAGATCTCTTGAGCCTGCTCATCCACTTCCTCTGTTGTGCTCAAATCTAAGTGCGGATGTACCTATTTTGCAATGGCACGCACAAAATTGGGCACATTTTTCTTGGGCACTCTGATCTTTGGCGGAGCCGGGTTCCCGGTGAAGGTTGCGGAAGGTATGATTCCACGGATCGGAAGATGGTCGCTGGTCATACACTCCTCCCTATCGACCCAAGCACGGGCTGCAGATATGTTGGTACAAGCGAGATCCAGAGTATTGCCAGCTTTATGAGTCGGCTCTCCATTTGTAAGGCAAGAGAGATTGTGGTCTTCCGCCCACCTCTCTATTGCATCACCCTGTCCATAAGGCCGAGTTGCTCCCGGTTGCCAGGCAGCATGCACTGAGTTGAAGTCCCCGGCTACAATGGACCTCGTAGACGGTTTCCAGTCGACGAGCGTGCGGACTGCAGTCGGGTCGTTAGGGGCCTTATACACGTTGAGAAATGTTATTCCATTGACCAGTACCCAGCAGTAGTCCCCAGTCAGCCTGTTACAAGGGAAAATCTGCTTTGCCGATACCACCTTTTCGTTCTTTCAAGTATAGGTCACCGCCCTCGGTCTGACATCCACACCTCCGTACGGTGTATGACAGAGGTAGCCTGGGTGTGAATTGGTTTCCTTTATTTGTTTGTTCCAACAAAGTTCTTGGATCAACACAAAATCCACGCCTAGCTCGTAAGCTCGAGATAGCGCAATGTTGTGGGTTACGCTACCCCTGCCTACGTTTATTGACATAAAACTTAGTGTAGGAGGGTGGCGTGAAGGGGCCCGTAGGGTGCCCTTCACCAAGCTTCTTCAGGGTTCAAGGCCTCAAAGCCCGAACCCTCAGTCATTGCTGTGTCTGTCGAAGATGTGTCCTTACCAACAGCTGGAGAAGCTGGTCGGGTCACTGTTGCGGCAGCTGTTGCGGCAGCTGTAGCAGCCTCTGCGGCCTTGGTTGCAGCTTTAGCCCTGGCGACGGCCTGATATTCACGTTGGCCAGCTTGTCGAATCGTCACAAGTTGCTCCCTGGTAGCTGGGCCAGACCTGTTGGGACGAGCAAGATGGGGGCCTCCGCAGTTTCGACATTTAGAGGCCGCTTTAAACTCGAATGCCGAGTGCATGGTGGATTCACAGTTCCAGCAGGCTGGCGCACGAGAACACCCACTGGTGGCGTGGAAACCGAGACATCGCCTACATTGCTGTATGGGAGGGCGGTTTCGTTGGATAGTTGCGATTCCTGAGTCGTCGAAGAGTCGGAATTCAGGCTTTGGGCTAGCGTTCCTGGGAAACAAGGCCGCCCAGGATCTGTAGGGAGCGCTGAGCTTAGTTTTTCCGTGTATACTTACTCGGTCTGGAGTGCAGTTGGTTACTCTAGGGATTTCGGCGGCCACCATTTCGGCAGTGACTTCGATTCGTCCTTCTAAGCCGAATACGGTGACTGGAACCGTTGCGATCCGGAGGGAAACTAGATCACTTGGTGGTTCTAGTTTTGCCTCCACTTGTGTGAAGGTGCTGGAGGCCTCCAGTAGTCGAGTTTTTGAATCCGGGTTTTTGGCACGGATGGCAAAGCCAGTGGGAACGCGTTGCACCTGGTCGACATCAGCAGGGGTGCATTGTGTTTGTTTAGCGACGGCTTCGCGAACGCCAGCTGGAGAGAGCTGTCTCCACTCGTGGTTTGCATCCAGACGCAGGAAGATTCGGTCGTCTTTCGCTGTTGTTGTTGATGCTGCCAGCTTCTTCTCTGGTTTCCTGGCAGATGAGGTAGCAGAAGCCGAGGTGATATTTGCAGGAGCCTGTGCGCCTGACTTTTGGTGTCCTGCTCTGGTGACAGTGGCCCAGGTGCTTCTGGGTGGGATAGGTGCAGTAGCCTATGTTATATTGCGAGGAATGGCTACTGGGATGGCGGTCGCGGGGGGAGTTGCGACAATTGGTCGTTGGGGCAGGACTGGCGGAGCGGTGCTCGGCCTGGCCGCCACGAATTGCGCGATGGCTGCCCTTAGGTAGACTTTGATGGAGTCTACAAAAATTTTATTTTCACCGGTGGAGAGCGGTGAAAGGGCTGTCTCGACACTGCTAATCGCTGTCGAGCATATATGAAATTGCGCAGCTTTTTGCCTTGCCCTGCGCTCCTCCGGTTCGATCGCTGCCAGCAATTCTGGGGGGGGGATATTTTTTCTCTGCCTGCTGCTTCTGGTGCTGTAGGCGGTTGGGCCAGCGAAGAGTTTTCGGCTCCTGCTGCCTTGGTTGTGGGTATGTCGGCCTCTTTCGCGGGCCTCACTTCTACCGGTCGCGGTAGTGCTGGAACCGTAGCGCGCTTCTCGGGTGCGACGACGGTTTTTGTGTTGGGTTCGGTAGGCTCTAAGACTATATCCGCATCTTCTAGGCTGGAGGAAGCCCATCTTGAATCCGCGAGGGTCTCCAACTTCTCGACTTCTGCGTCCACCATGTCTACCTCGGGGACATCGTTCTCCTTCGCTTGGAGCGCAGTCGCGATGGCGTTCATGTTCTGAGGATTGGACTCGAGTCCTTTTCTTGTCAGCATGTTCCTCGCGTGGTTTTGAATGGCTGGAGTCCATTTACAGGGTTTGATGACGCGATCTTTGGTGATTCCGCTGATCGCGTTTTGGTGCGTTCTACGCGTCGGAGGCATTTTAAAATGCCCCCGATGGCAAACAACTGCAATTCAATTCGAAAATGAACGGGTGAGACGGGTGGAAATGGGCAAATAGGGGTCTCTCGAATTGGTTGTTTGTTTGTTTTCTATTTTTAAGTCCTAGGATATACCTATTTTCACCTGAGGGTCAAAGACTGGGGTTTACAGCTAAGATCATATCTATGACATAGCCAACTTATTACCACCACGTGAACCGCTACTCAAATTGTAGCCAGTTAAATTACATGCAGCCATATACAAAATAGAAATCACAACATAACTCCAGGCTCCAAAACTTTGAGCTCCAACTAAATATCAGCATGTGTCGTTGGGAAGCAAAGCTTCTCGCCTTGTTCCCCTTCCGATCGAGTCATGTTACATGACTAATTTATATGGACCTCGCTGAGAGCAGAGGTCCAGCC
Source organism: Blumeria hordei DH14 (assembly GCA_900239735.1). NCBI lineage: Eukaryota > Fungi > Ascomycota > Leotiomycetes > Helotiales > Erysiphaceae > Blumeria > Blumeria hordei. Next base: position 751,202 of record OENG01000025.1, on the reverse strand, counting down.
TACAGCTGATCACCCATAACATTCATCGACCATATATCATAGCTAGAATGACGAAAACTCATTCAACTATTTAGAACCAAGTAAAGGGTTAGTCTGAGGTATTACCAAGTACCAAAGTCGGTACGAAGAAGTTAGTCTGAGGAAATATGTAGCAAACACACTCTGTCAGGTTTTTTAACAATTTACCACAATATTTGGGGAAGGATTTAGATGAGGTTCGCAAGGCAAAATGTACTTTCCTGGACTGATCGTTATCGGGATTCTTAAGGGACTTCTGAAATGGTGGAAGTGAACATCCACCACAATGACAAAAATACAGAAACTGTAGTAAATTGGAATTAATGGAAGGAAATACACGATTAGGACTAATGTGTATTGTTATTGTGGACTGCTCTAAGATTATAGTTAGTCTTTTGTAAGTGGTTCACACCGGCCGGATGGTGTAGTTGGTTATCACGTGTCCTTAACACGGACAAGGTCCTGAGTTCGAGCCTCAGTTTGGTCATTCAATGTCTCATTGAGGCCTATGTTTTTGTGCTTGGTGTGATCTTACCAACACATCAAATGATATTAGATTATTCTGTAAGTGTAGCACGGATATTTTAGAAACTGACGATTAGCTTTAGAAGCCCCTCATAGTCGTTGATTGTGTGTAGGGAGGACAAGACCGAACAACTGTAGATGGTGTCATCTACGAACCTAGGAGTGAAATATGCTGCCAGAGCCAAGTTCAGTAAAATTTCGCAATACCGGACAAGTTGGCCCACGAGGCAATGATTTAATTTATTCTACAAAGTCAAATTTTCACACCCAACAAGATTGACACCTATCTAAATCTAGACAGGCCTACAAGAACGACCTAGTATATGCTGATTCCAATAACCACACCTCTCGTCGACTTTCTCTAGGCTCAGCTGATCGGCAAATACACGGCTACGCCGATATTTATACCCGGCGGAGGAAACAAAGCGTGGCGCACAAATCTGGGAGACAGTTATTTGGGATGGATGTGAGAGGGATCAGGACAAGTTTACAAGATGACACCGAGGATGGATACAGTCTCGACGGGCATGAAATTTTGAATTTTGGCAAGGAGCTTCACTAATTGATCTCTTTGCATGCGCCAAAGATTTGGTTGCGAGAGAGCAGGCGACACTAAGAACACTACCATGGTCTGATGGTGCGTTGGTATATCACCTTGGCCGGTCTTCCAAGTAGAGTCTTGACAGTTTGGACACACATCCCACTTAAGATAGGAGACTGCTGTTACGAATCCGGCAAAACTAAGCTACATTTCTCGCAGCACTGGTATGCATGGATGATGAAGGCATGCTTGGATAATCAAAGGTTTTAAATTTCCCTTTGGTGGGTACTTACGGAGGAGGGTTGACTGTTTGTGTAAGCAAACATACCTCATAGTGGTATTTGCGAATGAAATCCAGAGTATGAGTGTCTCTAACGTCAAAAGAGTCATCCTATATGTATACATAGTACCGGTCATGTGTCATAGCTAGATAGCTGAAAACACATTAAATGATTTTAAAAAAAAAAAAAAAAAAAAAGTGAGCCACGTTGTTAATACACACGTGACCACAAATAATGTACATAGTTTCACTTCTGTATTTGCGTAAGCCACTGCGCTCTACGACGTCAATGATTTGAGGTTCATTATTTCCTTAACAGACTTAGATATATATGCTCGCCTAACCAGTACACCAGAGATATATGCTGTAGCCTTGAGCCACGCGCGCTGCCAAAGCCTCGACTACCTCGTCGTCTCACATCATAATGGGTGCTGCTCAACCTAACCTCAGAAGACTCTGCTGTATGGGCAGGAGGCTTTAATTTTTTAAATCATTTAATGTGTGTTCAGCTATTTAGTTATTTAGCTATGACACATGACCGGTGCCATGTATACATATGGGATGACTCTTTTGACGTTAGAGACACTCATACAGTGGATTTCATTCGCAAATACCACTGCGAGGTATGTTTGCTTACACAAACAGTCGACCCTCCTCCCTAAGTACCCACCAAAGAGAAATTCAAAATCTTTGATTATCCTCGCACGTCCTCGGCATCCATGTATTCCAGTGCCGCGAGAAAAGTGGTTTAGTTTTGCCGGATGTGAACCAGCTAACTCCTGTCTCAAGTGGGATATGTGTCCGAGCTATCTAGAGCCTACTTGAGAGTCCGGCCACGAAGATGAGCCACCACATCATCAGACCACGACGGTATTTATAGTGTCGCTGGGCAGGAGATCCGCAGGGACATTGCTGGGGGGTTTTCAGTTTTCATGCTCCTCGCCTATGCCGGCTCTCTAAGCCGCCGGAACAATCTGACTCTCGTTGACGACGGGTAGTGTGGCTTACAGTGAGTGCTAGACTTCAAACAAGACTTATCTAACACGCAGTGTTTATCAATTTTCCACTGCCTGCTCTCCACGAATTCAAGTAGATGAGAAAGTGGGAACAATTTATGACAGATAACGAATCAAATGTCAATTTTTAGAAACCGTTGACCAGTAACCACAAACGTCAAACATCCAATGTAAGACGTAATGCGCAAAAGGTTCAGAGTCGAAGAGAACTTCTCAGATTTGTTCTACTCACAAACAATCTAGTTTATCGAGCTCTAAAGTTTCAATACTAGCTCTTTACAAGCTTTCACCTCACATCGTTTACTTCACAATTCATGAAACTCTTGACCATAAAACTGCTTTTTAACTCTCAGCCATTCTTTCTCTTCCTGAATCCGTTTGATGGAGTACTATGATACAAATTACTTTCAACACATTGAACCAAATCGTGTATGACACAAGAAATAAGCCAATAGCTCGATTGTCATCGCCAAACTCCGGTCAGCGATGGTTCCACATGAGTTCTGCGTTGGAACGATTGCTTCGAGTGCGGTGTGCCATGGTTCTCGGATGGCCTCCACGCAGTCTCTTTTGACTAAAAACGATAATACTAAAGAATTTCAGCTATAAGAACGATGGGAAACTGCATTGATATTTTAGAACCATTCACTTTAATATTCGGTTTAGTTTTTATCCATTTAGAATTCTACTCACTTCCCGGCCCGGAGCCGTTAATATCAAATCAAACCAAATTCAACAAATCAACAATTCAGTAATATCTAAATCAAACTAATCAAATTCAATTAAATCTCGTCGAATCAGTCAATCAACTTCATCAAACTTATCAGACTTATCCAGTTTTTTACATCAAACAACTTTTCGATCACCACCATCATCATGCAGTATTCGTCTACTCTTCTCCTGGCTGCTTTCGCCGTCACCAGAGTCTTCTCTCATGGAGTCGTTGATTCTGTCGAAGGCGCCAATGGAGTTACTATGCCGGGTCTATCAGGTATGTGACTCGCCATGATCCCTGCCCATATCAATGTCCCTATTCCTGTCGTATACCCATTATGAGTCGCTTCTGACAATAATATCAGTTGCCGACGGCACACCGCGTGACTGCGCCAGTCCTCTGTGCGGATCTGAGGCTGATACTTCTATCATTCGTAAACGTGAGATGGGCACCAACAGGGCCACTGCACTTGGTCGCACTCAGGGCGGTGGTCCCGTCGACGCCACTAAGATGATGGCCATGTTCATGGGAGGCGGTGGCAATGCTACGGCGACAAAGGAGGCGCGGGAAGTTCACGCAGCCAACGTCCTTCGTCGCAGTCTCGGAGAGCGTGCAGCCAACGGAGGAACCAGGACCCCTAAGGGTACCTTGGAGACTGGTGTCAAGGCTGCAGCGGGAGCTGGAGCATCCAGTGGCATGCCGACTTGCACGGACGACGGCAAGGTCAAGATGACCTACCACCAAATCAACCAGGATGGAGCCGGGCCATTGACGGCCATGGTTGACGCCACTTCGGGTGGAACCGATCCAGCAGCTTTCAAATCGGCTAAAGTCACGCAAAATGTGCCCGGAATCGGTATCGGAGGACTGTCAGCCGCGGCCGTGATGGACTTCCCGGTAGAAGTACAGATGCCAGCGGGAATGACATGCTCTGGAACAGTAGGCGACGCTCAGAACGTATGCATTGTCCGCATGCAAAATGCAGCAGCAGCAGGCCCATTTGGAGGATCGGTAGCAGTGACACAAAGCCCAGCTGCCAAGAAGCGTGCAATTGAGTACAACTTATCCAAGCGTCACTTTGCCCGAGCTCTAGCCAAGAGAAACGCCGAGGATGATGCAGCAGCAGCCATTGCAGAGCTCGAGAAGATCGGGTCTGCAACCAAAGATGATGAAGCCGAGAAAGAAATTACCGCTGCCACCCCTTTGACCAAGAAGAGTGCAGAGGATGACGCAGCAGCAGCAGCAGCAGCCATTGCAGAGCTCGAGAAGATCGGGTCTGCAACCAAAGATGATGAAGCCGAAAATTAAGATATTACTACTATTTAGTCGACCAAGATGTCTGACCTGAGAATGGCAGTATCAATAGAAGGAGAAATCGCAGAAATAGTGTCATAGGATCTACTAGAAAAAGTGGAAAACGATGCTGTAACCTGGGCTTAAATTTTTGCCACGAATCTGAAATAAGTTGAACTTTTTTCAATAGATAGGGTGAACAACCGATAATGTCTTGATAAAATAGAAATATTCGTTTGACATAAACGTTGTGACATCAAAAGTGTGACTACAATATTAAGAATCAGCTAACCACTAAATGATTGAAAGTCAATCATACCTCTTGAGTATAAAGTTAGGCAGCATTCCGAATGGTACATAAAACGAGCCCAACAGTGATTAAGCTTGTGAATTTGCTGATAGTAAACGAGTGAAATGGATGACATGTCTTCTTCGGGATAAGATGGACAGGCAAATTGTTGCGGTATCGGTTACACGTGAGTCTTGCTAATGAAAGATGGATTAGGAAGATAAGTAAAAAAGGCATAGCGTGAAGAGAAAACCTCCTACAGCTTGAACCATTATAGAAGTAGATGCTTTTGCTGACCCGGAATATTTGTAAGAAATAACTGCGCATTTCCTCGCATTAATCATGTTCTCCTAGTTATTTTCCTCATGATTCTCTCTAGTTGTCTCTGCATTTATAATTCCACGACTTAGCAAAAATTACCTTATCTGTTACAATCAAACACCTATTTTTCTCATCATAGAGGGACTTTTCTCAACACCTATTAGTCGTGTTCCCCGTGAGCCTCCAGCTCTCACTGTAGAGTCTGCAGAATCAAGATTAACAATGTCCTCACTTCGATGAGGATCCCCAATCGCTTCCGCGGTCTGTATCATCTTCATCCACCAACACTATCTTAAAGGTAATTCTTATGAGATGGGATCTTAGGATCGAAGCCATTTTCATCACGAACCCTTGATCATGGAGGAGAGGTCATCAGATGAGTTACCGGAGCGTACCCAGCACCCGATACGGAGATGGTGGATTGGATCAAGTCGGCCTCGAATGTTACAAAAAAAGGACAGATAGATGAATGTGCGCACCTCCTGTCATCTTTTACTACTTGTAAGATCATTGATATATTGCCCGTGATGAATAGCCATTCACCTTAGTATTAATCCGTGGAATTCAGCCACCTTTTCCATAGAACCTTCTTCCCATAAAAACAAATTAAAATGGTAGTAATGGAAACTGCGTGCGCGGGGAAAAGTCTCAAAAATCCTGCAGCCCCAGCAAGGCGAGACCTAGACACCGGGATCACACGAGTTGCGCATATTCATCTATCTGTCCTTTTTTTGTAACATTCGAGGCAGACTTGATCCAATCCACCATCTCCGTATCGGGCGCTGGGTACGCTCCGGTAACTCATCTGATGACATCTCATCCATGATCAAGGGTTCGTGATGAAAATGGCTTCGATCCTAAGATCCCATCTCATAAGAATTACCTTTAAGATAGTGTTGATGGATGAAGATGATACAGACCGCGGAAGCGATTGGGGATCATCATCGAAGTGAGGACATTGTTAATCTTGATTCTGCAGACTCTACAGTGAGAGCTGGAGGCTCACAGGGAACACGACTAATAGGTGTTGAGAAAAAGTCTCCAGCTTTCCAGAGAACCCGATATGTGAGCGCCGAAGCGCAAAATTTTCATCGGCCTCTGCGACAACAGATTTGAGCCCTTGAAAGCTTCACAACTTTTATTAACCCTTGCCGTTTAGCTCTAGATTTGCACCGTCCCAGCATTCTCTCTACTTTTTTAACGTTTGTTTCTTTTCTATTTTTCGTACGTCGGGGCGCCAAGCCATGACGAAGGTCCCTACTACCCACTAAACTAGCTGGTGGCATGGAGGGCAAGACTGACACCTATACGCGGTGCCTTCTACGAACCTGGGAGAGAAATATTCTCCCAGAGCCAAGTTCAGTCAAATTTCGCAATACCGATTAAGTTGGCCCACGAGGCAATAATTCAGAATTCTCCGCCATGTCAAATTTTAGCTCCCAACGAGTTTGACTCCTACCCAATTCTCATCAAGTCTTCAGTTATGACCAATTACATTCTCATTCCAATGACCACACCTCTCGTCGACTTTCTCTGGCCTCAGCTAGCCGCCAAATACACGCCCACGCCGATATTTACACCCGACGGAGGAAGCAAAGCGTGGCGCACAAATCTGGGAGACAGTTCTTTGGGATGGACGTGAGAGGGATTAGGACAAGTTTACAAGATGACACGGAGGATGGATACAACCTCGACGGGCGTGTAATTTTGAATTTTGGCAAGGAGTTTTACGAATTGAGCTTCGCTTGCGAGAGTGCAGCGGACACTATAAAAACACGCAAACGATGGAAGGTGCTGTGGTCCGCCTCTAGGTGATGTTCTCCGGTATAGTTTGAGTAGCCTGGGCACCTACTCTACTTGGGAAGGAGACACTGAAGACTACATTTCGTGCGGAGAAAGTTCAGTGGATGATGAAGGCATGTCTGGATAACTCAGGGTTTTTGAGACGTTCCCCGGTTGGGTATTAATGGATGAGGGTTGACTTGGGGTGAAGAAAAAGCCGGCATAACTTCGCAGTGGTACCTGCAAATGAAATCCGAGGCATGAGTGCTCTTGTTGTAAATTGAGTCATATTTTCTGCATATTTTTCTCTGATATTGTGTCATAGCTAGATAGCTGTATACGCAATTAAAATCTGATGCAAAAAAAAAATAACTGGTGTCTTCGCCCTTGCTACTTCCCAACTCGGTATGCAAGGCAATTCTCTAATTAAATGATAGCGCTTACTCCTTTATAGCTAGTTACCGATGCCCTTCGCTCCTTTGATGTATTATACCCATTCTCGAGATACTACTAAAAGATCTATTCAGAGATACCAAGCAATCTATTCACAACGCACGGCTCAAAGTTGAGACAGAGTACAAGACCTATTTATCACTTCTCTGATATTTCTAGGGCTGTTCTTTGAGTAAAACTCAAACATGGAAAGCCACTTTGCTACACGTAGGACCCCTTCCCAGGTTCCTAGCAAAAATTTCTTTGGGTTCCTTCAAGATGCTAGAGCTCGAGGGGGTCTGTGGGTGGCTAGGTAGCACTCCAGGAAGTGCAATGGGGCTTTGAGCTGACCGCAGTCGCAATATATGTTAGCGCCTTCGTGATTGAAACAGCAGTGGTACTCTGCAAAGTCACCATGTCCTGAGCAAGCAGCGTATAGTTTAGAGAGAAATGGTCTGGCTAGTGAGAGTTCCTTAGGGTGACGAGTATGAGTCGATGTCAAGCTCCCTATGGAAAATTGGGGCATATTGGTCCAGTAATCTATCATAATCGACGGTACTTCTGCTTTGATGCGGTTTTTTGTAGTGTAAAAAAAATGTAACCATGGGGTATTGGTGGGGGTTTTGAAAGCTCCTCACGGGCAGAGACGTCGGCCAAATGATTACCCGATATGTCAGAGTGGCTTGGGATCCTATAAGCCTGGACTTTCCCAGGAAGGATATGTGGAAGCCAGGTGCAAAGAGGCCAGTCTCGGGAGAGGGCCTGTATTTTTTGATAGACTACTTTCGACGAGAAAATTGGAGACTGAAATAAAAGGCCAGCTACCTCCAGGTTGTCTGTGAGTATCCAAAGACTCTCTGAGAAGCGTGCTATTGGTAGGGAAAGCGCAGCTTTGAGGGCTTCTTTCATGGCGGTCACTTCTGTGTCGAAAGGTTACAGCGTTGAGTCAAGGGACAGACTCTCGTGGTAAACCATCTGGCAAGCTTAAAAAATAACGATTCCACAGCCTGCCCAGGGCGATTCTTTTATCTCAGATCGAGCACCGTCTGTATAGACTACTAGATCTCTAAAAGGGATGCCAGAAGGGAGATTATTGGGAGGGTGCGTAACTCGCCTTACACTATTATATCATGTCTCTCTTTTAAGCCATGACAGCTAAATCAGAGGGTCGATAATTTCAGGGTTCAGACTTTGCAGAGTCCAGCTCAGATCAGGAGGGGGGAGACCTGATTCACGGTACAAAATAGGAATCGTCGTGGTCCGATATACAGGTAGGATAGCTCTGGCTCCCGTTAGAACAACTTTGAAGAGGATGGATAGGTGTCCTTCGACTTGATTCGAGATGAGTCTTTTGCACTATCTGGTGCGGTCAGGCCACCAGGTGGTGTTCTCTGGTATAGTTTGAGTAGCCTGGGCACCTACTCCACTTGGGAAAGAGACATCTCAGATTACATTTCGTGCGGAGAAAATTTAGTGGATGATGAAGGCATGTCTGGATAACCCAGGGTTTTTGAGACGTTCTCCTGAGTGGGTATTCACGGATGAGGGTTGACTTGGGGTGAAGAAAAAGCCGCCATAACTTCGCAGTGGTACTTGCAAATGAATTCCAAGGTATGTTTGTCTTTTTTTTATCTACTTTCGATCCTAAGCTGAAGCTATGTTTTCCACATTGGGTCAAGGACTGGCGACTCCGGCAGGGTTCCCTGTAACTTTTCCTACAGCCTAACTCGTTCCAACCTCGTGAATCGCTACCAAAAGTGCAGCTGAATGAACTGAAACGAAAAATCAAGAAAATCAAAACACCTCCGAAAACCAGAAGATTCCTCCTCATTGGACCCAAGCAATGTGCTTATCACACATTCCGTCGTCCGTCACACCTTCCAAATGACAAAATTTATTCAATCTCTGCTGAGAGCAAGAGATGAGTTAGCAGGTACCTTTGATACAGCCGGTATCCTGCTATTGGTTAGTAGATGCCCCAAGAGGAGACATCGTCGAGGTTACTGTGTCCTCAAACTTCTTCAGATCCCAGAGCTCCGAAACCTGTTGCCTCGGCCATCGAGACATTCTTCGCCGCGGCGATGATAGCCTCTTCGGCCTTTTTGGCTGCAGCCCTGGCTCGTGCCACCTTCGCAAACTCCCCTTGTTCGATGTGGTGAATTCACGCGAGCTGCTCTTTGGTCACCGGTCCGGATTTTTTAGGTCTGACTTGGCAGGCCCGAGAATCCGATCGGTGGTGTCCCCCACGGTTGCGACAGCGTGTGAGGGCCTTGCACTCTGTTTCAGAGTGCATATTTGATCCGCAGTTCCAGCAAGCTGGAGCGCGTGAGCAACCACGTGTGGCGTGGAAGCCCAAACAGCATTTGCACTGTTCAATTTGTCGGCGAGGCTTATGGATGGTAGCCATACCCTAATCGTCGAAAAGGCGGAAGCCCGCACGAGGGGCTTCGTCCCGGTGAAAAATGGCATGCCAGTTTCGATAAGGCGATCCAGGCCGACATGTCCCATGAGGTCGGACCTGGATTGGATACGCGCTGGTCTTAAAGAAGATCTCAGTGGTGATTCTTGCAGCATTGGTCGCTACGGGACCGTACTGTGAAACGGTACTTACAGGTACGTTCGGTATCTGTAAGGCGACAAGATCCGGAGATGCTTCGAGTTTGGCGTTTTCACTTGCCAGCTTCGGAGAGACATCTAAGATCTTTTGTCGTATTTTTTCGTTCTTTGCTGTAATAGCAAAGCCGGTCTTTACTCGATGAATCGAGGTTATATGATTGTAAGAGAGATTAAGCGTGTCCGCTACCTTACTATTCACAATGTTGTTTGAAAGATTCCGCCACGGGTGCTCCTTTTCTAGGCGAAGGGACAGTTGCTTATCGACTTTCGACTTGGGAGCTTCTTTCTTTTGAGCTTTTGCCGCAGGTCGCGGCACAGCCTTTGCTATAGGAACTGCATTTTGACGCAGTCCGTTTTTAGCCTCCGTGGCCCAGGTGCTTTTTACAGGCAGCGCTGGGACGGCGGGAATTGGTATGTTCCTGGCGTCGGGAGCCCTTGGGAGTGGGTTCGCCGGGCGAAGAGGTAGGTCGGGTGGCGTAGAGGCCTGGTCCGTGGCCATGTATTGCGCAATGGCAGCGCGTAAGTAGACTCTCATCGAGTCTACGAATTGTCTATTTGACCCTTTGGTCAAAGGGAGGAGCGTGGCTTCGACGCCAGAGATGGCAGCGGAGCTGAGGGCCAGATTTGCCGCTGTTTCGGTGGCGCGTCGTTATTCTGCTTCGACAATTGGTCGGAGCTCGAGGGGACACTCTGCTTTCGTGGCAGCTTTTGGCTGCGACGTTGATTTTGGCACTGCTTTGTCTGCAGCGTTTTCCGACGGTTTTGACGCTGTCGGGGGAGATTTTGACGATTCTCCAATCCCGTGAGGGACGAAGGAGGGTTGAGAAAATTCCTCAACAATATCAACCGACCCGATCATGTCAGTATCGAGCTCAGTGACGGCGTAGAGGGCTTTTTACTTCCCTTTAGTTGAGACCTTACTCATCTCTGCGCATTTCGGAGACTAGGCAAGGTCAGGTAATTTTTCGAGAGCCCTCGGGCGGACTCTCGTATTGTCTAACTTGGCGTTGGGACGCTTTTTTCGAACTGGAGGCATTGTAAAAACGCCTGGGCTCGATCACACTTTGACGATGGATGCGACGATATCGAGAGGTGAGGAAAGAGGGAAAAAATGAATGTTCGAATTTTCGAATTTCTCGAAATGTGCTTTTGCTTTGCTTTGTTTGATTAAGGTCCTAAGCTATGCTCTATATCTCCTAGGAGTCAAAGACCGGCGTACACGGCCGAGATCATGCTACCCACATGCCCAACTCGGTCTCACCGCGTGAACCACTACACAACCAGTAGCTAGTTAAAAATAAAAATAAAACACCCATAAATTCCCTTAACAAAAATAAATTCCAAATCCAATACTCCAATTTGAGGTGAGAAAGCGACACTTCTCGTCTCGTTTTCCTTCCTGTCATGCTTCGTGCTATGACCTAATTAATGTCCTCTCCGCTGAGAGCTGGAGATGGACTCGCAGGTTGGCCCCCGAAGCAGCCGGTTTCCTGCACAAAATATGTGAAATTCTCAAGGCACTTAGGCCCGAGAAGCTTTTGGACAAAGTCGTGATGTGACATTGTCCCTCGAAGTCGACGCGTATGGCGTGCGTGCAGTCGACAGTGAATGAAATGGAGAGGCGTTGTTTCCTCTCCACACGCACACTCCATGGAAGCGGCGAAGTTGTTGAAACGACGATGGCATGCAGCGAAGTTTCCGTGTCCCGTTCGGGCTGAGATCAGTTTACGAAGTAACCGCCGGGAAAGTGTCAGCTCGGGTGGCTTGCGTCGTCGCATGAGAAGACCCAGGTTACGATATCTAGGTGGACACGCTTCTTCCCACCATTCCTCGAGAAGAGCTTGACGTTTCTGGTTCATCAGACGACGAACGTACGCCAAAGTGACGGAGCCAGGCTGGCTCTCTTTACTTGGCAGTTGTCGGAGGCCGGAGCGTGCAGCTCTATCGGCCTCTTCGTTTCCCTGTATCCCAGAGTGGGCTGGTATCCACTGACCGAGACTCGAGCCTTTTCTGATAACTCTCTAAATTGGCGTACGTCGTCGAAACTTGTTGTGGCAGTTCCCGTCAGCAGTGCCTTCACTGCAGACTGACTATCCGTCAACACGTTGATCCGCCGCCTGCCGTAGCTTCCACTGTTCTCCCTCTCCAACAAACCCAGCGCAGCTTCCAGGGCCTTCCTCGCCCCTACAATTTCCGCATCAAGCACTTCACCACCATGCTTGATGCCGCACCCCTTCAACAGAGTTTTCCCATCTCTCTTCAAGACGAAACCCCATGCTGAGCGACCATGTCCCTCCGACGATCCATCCGGGTAGGCACAAATATCCGATGTTAGTATATCTCCAAGAAACCGAGTAACCTTTTCCTCCTCCTCTATCCTTGGGCCGAAACTTGAAAGATAGCATGGCGGCGGCAGAGGCTCGGCGTCTTCCGCGTCCGGGAGTTGACGGTAGGCCCCTGTACTCGGTGACATCTGGATCTCCGGATTCCTGGTACCCGAGCAGACTNGATAGTCACACCCGTTCACACGAATAGCCACTGGATTCTCGCGTTTCCTGCCGGGAAACTGGACTATCTCCGACTTGTTAGTATCGAAGGAGACTGCATTGTTACCTGCCCACTCCAGAAGATGATCCACTTCCTTCTGTACAGAAGCGGCCGACTCGCAATGCTGCGCCCGAACCCTAGGATCCCGATATCGTCTGCGTAGCTGAACCTCATTCCTGGGTTGCCGCTTCGCATAGGCTCTGCCATGTATAAAAGGAAGAGGAGTGGCGATATTGGTGATCCCTGCGGAACCCCACCACCAGCTCTCTCTGCCCGGTTACCCTCCGGAGTATCGGACTTGTACCTTTCGATGTGCAAGAAATGAAGCCGTCCATCGAAGGATCGAGTCTGGCCACCCCTGTTCTTGCATCCTCCTCACCAAACGGTTGTGGAGTACTGCATCGAATGCGCCTTGGACATCGAGAGTCGTGAATGTGGCCGCCATCCCTGGGTGCTTGCCTCTTCGATGTCGTGGACTACGCAGTTGACAAGGTCGTTTGCCGACCTCTTAGGGAGCGCTCCGAATTGTTGGTATCCGACAACGTCGAGCGTTACCGCGAGATGGGCCATCCGCTTCGCCAGGAGTCGTTCCAGTCCCTTACCCAAGCATGACAAAAGTGCGATCGGTCTCCAGCCCTTGACAGTCGTTGGATCTCGGTTCGTCTTGCGTAGGAGCACCACTTCAGCCAGCTTGAAGCAGGATGGGTGGGTGCCGAGTCTGATGCAGGCGCGGAAGAGAGTGCCGACAAATGGTCCAATCGTCTTCCAACAGGTTCGCAGAAGCTCCACAGAGATCCCGTCTGCTCCAGGCGCTGTGTTGGCGCAGCCTACGGTGCACATGCGAATCTCCTCGTCCGACACATGGTCGTTCCAGGGGATTCGGTTGGTACTTGGCGCATCAGGTGGCGGTAGATCGTCCGTCGCTTGGTGCCGTGCCAATAGAGCATCTCGGAGTATCGCTGCCCGCTCGGCCGGATCGGAGTACACCTTCCCTTCGTGGTTAAGTGGAGGGGGGTTCTTGCCTGCCTTGGCTCGGCGGACCGCATCAGCTTGAACACGTCATTCGGTGTCGTGATCGCTTCGACTTGCCGCGTCTGGTGTTCTTTCCTTGCCGCTATGAGGGTTGAGCGCAGTTTCTTCGCATGCACTCTTCGTTGCTCCGGGGTCACTGCTTCACGATATTCCGTTTGAGCCAGCTTGCATTCCGGTGTCCACCACGGCGCACATTTGCCACGTCTTCTATTCCTTCGTGTTCCTGCTGCTTTGATAGCGTTAGTAAGGCCGGAAGAGAGATCGTTGGCGTATTCGTCCACCCGAGAGACCGTGTCCAGGTCTAGTGGCGGGCGAGTCAACTGCATCACGGCGAGGGCGAACCTCGGTAAGTTTCCGCGCGTTACTCTGATTGGCGAGGGTTCCTGGTCCCTTTTTCCGAATCCGATGGGGACTTGTCCTCGAATCGGAATATGGTCGCTGGTCGCGCACTCGTTACGATCCACCCATGCTTGAGCCCCGTTGATGTTGGTCCAAGCAAGATCCAGCGTGTTCCCAGCTCGATGCGTTGGCTCGCCCACAATCAGGCAAGTGAGATTGTGGCGTTCCGCCCATCTCTCGATTTCGACTCCTTGTCCACGTGGGCGGGTAACATCTGGTTGCCACGCGCAGTGCACCGCGTTGAAGTCGCCAGCCGCGACGGATCGTGGTGGTGGGTCCCAGCTTAGAAGTGGTCGAATGGCCGTCGGGTCTTTCGGGTCTTTGTACACGTTGAGAAACGTGACTCCGTTTACCACAACCCAGCAGTAATCCGCCGTCGGGGGATCGCAGGGAAAGATTTGACTTGCCGAATGGATTCTCCTATTGATTAGTGTATAAGTCACAGCCCTGGGTCGAGTGTTTACGCCGCCATGTGGTATATGACAGTCGTATCCAGGGTGTGACTTTGTTTCCTTTGTGGCTTTTCTCCACAAAGGTTCTTGTATTAACACTACATCGACGCCTAGCTCGAAAGCTCGGGAAAGCGCGATGTCGTGTGTTGGCCCTCCCCTACCTACGTTGATCGACATAAAACTTATCGTAGGTGGGAGGCTAGAAGGGACCCGTGAGGGGCCCTTCAGGAAGACTCAACAGGATTCGTCGTTCCTGTGGCCGTGGCGTCGGAGGCGACGTCGGTCATCAGAACTTCGAAACTGTTGTTCGATCTCACCGCTTCGGGTGAGGCTTGCTTTTGCTTGGCAGCCGCTTGTACTGCTGCCTCAGCGCGACGGGCTGCAGCTTTAGCCCTCACGACAGCCGCTAGCTCGCGTTGGCTCGCGATGCGAATGTTGGCCAGTTGCTCTCTGCTAACGGGTCCGGACTTGGTTGGGCGCGCCAGGCAGGCTCGACTGTCGGACCTGTGCGGTCCTCCACAGTTGCGGCACTTGGTGTGAGCACGGCACTCGTCTGTCGAGTGCATCGTGGAGGTGCAGTTCCCACAGGCTTGAGCACGAGAGCAACCTCGCGTTCCGTGGAACTGTAGGCAGCGTTTACATTGTTGCACAGTCTGTCGTGGTTTGTGTGGGACCGCGATGCCCGAGTCGTCGAATAGGCGGAACCCTTTTCTTGGGGCCGCTCCCTTCTCGAAATGGGCTAGCCATGATTTGTACGGCGCGTTGAGCCGAGTTTTGCCGTGGGGCCGGACCTTGACTGGAACGGCCGTTGTGACTCGAGTGATCTCCTCGATCACCATCTCTTCTGTCACTTGCACCCTTCCAAGAAGAGTGTGGATGGCGACTGGGACCGTCGAGATGTGGAGCGCCACAAGGTTAGAGGCCTCCTCCAGTCTTCCCCGATGGCAATAAAAGATTCCGCCGCGTTGAGTAGGTGTTGGCGGGATTCCTTATTTATCGCTTTGAGCGCAAAACCTGTTGGGACACGGTACACGTGTTCGATTGATGCTTGTGGCGCGTTTGTGAGCTGCGCTACAGCTTCTCTAATACCAGCTGGTGAAATCTTTCTCCACTGGTGTTTTGAATTCAGCCGGATGAATAGTCGGTTGTCCGGCGAGGACGAAGGGGCCGCTTTGGCCGATTTCTTGGTCGGCGGGGTCGGCATTACTGGGGCACAACTTGCCATCACTGGTGTCGGGTGGTTGGGTAACCCATTCCGGGCTACATTTGCCCAGGTTGGAGTTATCTGGGTCACTGCGACGGCAGGCTTTGCTGGCCTGGCGGTCGGTTTTGGTGGGGGCCCGATGCTGCTGGCCTGCTGGCCGGTGGGGCGGGGAGGAAGACTTGTCGGCACTGGTGTCGTCCCAGTGCGAAGGAAGTGGGCGAGGGCGCCCCTCAGACACACGTTCATTGCGTCCAAGTACTCTTTGTTATCCGTCGTTTTCAGGGACAGGATAACGCTTTGTAGGGTGTTTAACACCGTCGAGCCTACTTCGAGCTTGGCGGCGGTAATTGCAGCCCGCTCCCTCTCGGCTTCAAGCAAAGCTTCGATTTCTGGCGGGTTGTTTTGTGTAGTGCCAGTGGAAGCTCCACCGGCAGCGTGTTTGAGGCCCTCAGCCGTCCCTGGAATTGAGGCCGGGGATGGCGGAGGTCTGGAGACGTTTGCCGCCTCCGCGCAATTCGGGACTTCAGTTCCCCTCGGTGTGCTTTTATTTGGTGTCCGATTTTTAATCGGAATCGCAATTTTTCGAGCCGCAACGCGTGCGGGCTTGGTTGTTGTCGACGGGACATCCTTCTCGGCGACAATTTCTGGGGCAGTTGATGCCGTCTGAGAACTCTCAGCTCCTGCATTTGCCCATCGCGAGTCCTTAAGACCCTCACTGATCATCTTCCTGATTATTTTATCGACCTCCAACATCTCAACGTCGGTTTGGCCGCGTTCTGTCATCTGGGCGACAATATCAACTTCCATCAAGTCGAGTTCGGCGACGCTAGGTTCCAAACCTTCTTCGCCCATTCTATGAACTGCCACGCTTCTAGCTATATCAAGCATGGTTTTGTGGGGATCCAGACGGGTCTGGTGTTTGTGTTTAGCTATTTTCGTGGTTAACACAGCTTTCGCGATTTTCGCGGATTTGGGGGCTACCGGTGCCATTTCAAGGCTGAGTGGCGCGGTACCACGAGAAATTGATATTTCGACGTTCGAAGGGTGATCTAAAGGGGGGGAAAGGGAAAAAGGGAATTTTCGAATTTTCGAATTTCTCGATTTGTGCGTTTGTTTGTTTGTTCATTAACGTGCTAGGTGAAGTAACTACTGTCGCAATCC
Source organism: Blumeria hordei DH14 (assembly GCA_900239735.1). NCBI lineage: Eukaryota > Fungi > Ascomycota > Leotiomycetes > Helotiales > Erysiphaceae > Blumeria > Blumeria hordei. The sequence goes on along the minus strand of OENG01000025.1, from coordinate 734,579 downwards.
TACTGAAGCTTGAGCACGAGTGGGGTCGGGCCGGATCAGGTAAGCTACCGTGCAGTACAAATGCTTCGTCCCACCTAAATGACCGGAACCATGCCAAAACGCATCTATGTGTTGAATCATGACGAGTCCAGCAGCCCAGAATGGAAAACAAAACAAAAGAAAACTTCCACGCAAAATCCTGCATGACAAAAGAAAAACTTATACAATCTCCCTTCCATCGTTCCGCCTCAGCCACCACGCACCCGAGCCTCGATTTGAATTCCCTTTTTCCATGCCAAACCACCTAGGCTTTCGATCTATCACCTCCGAGTCACAGGTATCCCTGCTATCCCCCGACTGGCTTCCGCGTAAATTCCGCTCTCCTGGACGTAATCCCTGAACAGCTGCCATCCTCTTGATCCGAGCATTGTTTCTATAGCTGGTGCCCTTCGCTTTCCGCTTTTCAGCCGCCATGTTGCCAGTGCTTTTCGACACTGGACAAGGTGACCAATTGATTTTTCCCTCCCACACCCGCAGTTAAGTGTAGCGTCAGTGTAGTTGAAGCGGCGATGATATGCCGCAAAGTCCCCATGTCCAGTTCGGGCAGCGATCAAGCGTGCAAAGACCGCTCTAGGTAGCGCTAGTTCTGGCGGTTTCTTGCGGCACATCTCGAGTTCAAGATCGGCGTAATGTTTGGGGCGATTCAAGTGCCACCAGTCTGTCAACATCTGCCTGGCCAGTTCACGGGATTTCCGTCCAGATGAGGCGAGGGTCATCACACCATGTGTCGTCCTAGAATTGTCCGGCGAGTTGAGCTCTCTTCGAGCGAGTTCATCAGTGGTTTCATTTCCTGACAGCCCTTCGTGGCCCGGGATCCATTCTATTTTTACAGGCGCGGCTGATCTTGCGGCCATTTTCACAATCTTCTGGATTCGCCAAGATGATGAGCCCGTTGTTCCCGTCAGTAAAGCCTGAACTGCAGCGGAATTGTCGAGCAGGAAGTAGATGGCGCTGCGTCCTCGATCTCGATTGCTTGCAGTGATTGCTTCTAGAGCAGCCAAAGCTCCATGAACATCCGCGTCGAAGACCTCCGCATTGGTCATTTTGCCTGAACCACTTGTTCAATTACTGTGCCTGTGCCACTGATAAAAGTCACAAAGGCCCATGACACGCTATCGGTGGACGCCCCAGAAACATCACTGTAAACGCAGAGACAGTCGAGTGGGGGTGTCGGTAGCCACTCTCTTATGAACTTAGCAGCCTCTTTCTTGCTTGTCCAACAAGGAATCGGCTAGGGGGGTATCGGTGGTCGGGGCGGAGGAGGAGGTTCAGCTTCTGGCAGAAGTCGGTACATCCTCTGGACCCTCGAATCATGAACTCTATCCAGACCAAGTCTGGTTTTGTTGCATGTCTTTAGTCCGAGTCGGTGGCGAGCGCTGTCTGTGCTTTCCGTGGCCCGAAGTCGAAGCGGATGATAATCGTCCAGTCTTCGGATTCTCGCGGCAGTCTTTAGCCTGCGTTCCTCGAGCAGAATGTGTGCAGGTGGAATGCCAGTCTCCCTTCTTAAGGCTGCGATGGGTATGGTGCGCCAAGTTGGTAGAGCCACGCGGATTTCTAAGGCAGAGGTTTGGTCAATAACTTTGCACTGTCTCTTGCATGAATTTCGCGCGACACCCCGATATGTTTCCCTGGTTGGCCCCGGGCACTAGGATTCTGCTACGTGCAACGCAATTGGTAGAACTACCGTGAGAATGACTGTGGTTAGTAAATCAGGCCTTGGTCCCTGGGTACACAGTGTGAGCCGTCGGAAGTGCTGCACTAGACGCATTGCTTTACTGGTCCACTTGGAGATGTGGCTTTCGAAGGTCAGGCCACAGTCCAAGTAAACTCCGAGCCATCGGATGTTATCGGATGCTTGTACATCGCGAGGACCTACCCTTATTATCGGAAGATCGAATCTCCTGGACCTAGGGCCGAGGAAATAGACTGCTTCGGCTTTATCTGGGTCGAAAGAGACGGCATTTTCAGCGGCCCACCCTAGGACTGCATCGACTTCTCTCTGGACAGCTGCTGCGGCTTCGTTTGGAGTCGAACCTATGCCGAGGATAGTAACATCATCTACATAGCCAAATCTCCAACTACTGCCCCACATGACTTTGGCCATGTAAAGGAAGAGAATTGGGGATAAAGGCGACCCTTGTGGCAGCCTGCATTCTAGGTGAATTGGGTCTGTTACTCCATCCTCGTGTCTGACGCGGGCGGATCGTTTGTCCAGGAAAGACTTTATCCAAGTGATAGCTGCGTTCAGCCACCCAACTTTTTTCATCCATTGTAACAGCCTTCCGTGGAGTACAGCGTCGAATTCCCCCTGTAAGTCCAAAGTGACAAGGACTGCTTTCTTCTGCCTTTTCATTGCATGTTCCACATCGTGGATAACGCATGAGACAAGGTCATTGGCGGATCTGCCAGAGAGTGCTCCAAAGAGCTGCTGCGGCACGGCCTTGTGCGAAATGGCGGTGTAAGCCATACGCCTTGCGACGAGTCTCTCAAGACCTTTGCCGAGAGAGGAGAGTAGTGCGATGGGCCTCCATCCTTTAGCTGTACTGAGATTACGGCCAGGTTTGGGGAGAAGAATTACTTCCGCTAGTTTGAATGCCTTCGGGAAGTAGTTCAGTCGAATTGAGCCCTCAAAGAGTACTCTCACTGCGTAACCAATTGATGGCCAGGCTGTCCTAAGAATACGAACAGAAATCGCGTCTGCTCCAGGGGCATTATTTTGGCAGGCCGTTGTGACCCACATGGCTTCTTCGTCCGTAACGCTTGAGACCCATGGAAGGTATCCGCGCACTGGCTCGAGGTGCTCGGTGTCAACGTCGTTTTGGCTAGTGAACCGGCCGAGGAGGAGGTTGCGCAACAGATGTGCACACTTTCCTGGATCCGAGACAAAACCATCCGGAGTTTGGAGTAGTGGAGCAGCGGATGCAGGTTGCGGTTTAGCCCAGCGTGCCATCCGATACATGCCGACGTCAGTTGTAGCTTCCGAGAACTTTCGCCGCCAATATTGGCGTTTCGCACTTTTGACTATGCGACGGAAATCCTTTCTGCTCTCTTCGTCCCTGAATGTCCTGTACTCGCGTTTGGCCTGTGCGCATTCTAACGTCCACCAAGGTGCCGTCCTACCCTTCTTCGCACTCCCGAGTCTTCCGGTAGCTCTAATAGCGTTGCTAATAGTTTGGACCAGCTTATCAGCAAGGTTGTCCACCGCAATTTTTGAGACCTTTGGCTGCATCCCTGTTCCATGGGCTCACCTACTTAGTACCTTGGCGAAGTCTTCGAGGGCATCGTCTGTCACTCGTACCGGTTGGCCAGTTTTGATAACAGCTCTGGCTTTCGAGTTCGGACGAGGGACGTCTCCTGCAAGAGTTCTGTGATCCGATGTTGAGTCAAGCTCTATCGAAATATTTGCAAGGGCACCAGTGTTAGACCAAACCAGGTCGAGTGTGTTTCCGAGATTGTGTGTCGGGACGCCCGGTGTGGAAGATAGGTCCATACCGTGCTAGAACATCCACTCGGTGAGCACCTGGTCGTCGCCGTGCAGCCTAGTAGCCATTGGCTGCCAGTCGGGGTGAACGGAATTGAAGTCTCCGCCGATGACTGTAGGCCCAGAGGGAGCCCATGATAACAGCGGCAAAAGGTCTGCTCCAGGAGCGCGGTATACGGAGACAAATGTGACTCCTTCTGCCTTTAATGCGGTGAGATCCGGTGATGTCACGCAGATTGCTTGCTGTTGGCACTTGATCACTTTTCGCATATAGATGACGGAGCGTGGCCTTGAAAGGTTGGCAGCAGCATGGGGAGACAAATGCCTATCGAATCCGGGATGCGATTTGGTGAGCCAGAAGCCGTCCTTACGTTGGGTCCAGGGTTCCTGGATAAGTAGGACATCGGTTCCTGAATCCCAAGCGGATTGCAAGATGATATCCGTAGCGGGGTCTCCTCTGTCGAAGTTAGCACGGAGGAACGATATTGTTGTTGCTGTTTTTTGAAGCTCGGTTGGGTTGTGGTCCCTTACGGGCATTGAGCAGCGTTTGTATTTTCGTTTTCAGCAGTAGCCTCGGTGGTTTTCTGCTTTGCTTCTATCTCTCTGATCAAAGCATTCCTTTCTTTTTGACCCAGCTCGCGGATCACCGACAGCTGGTCCCTTGTGCGTTGCACCGTCTTCCCACCAGCCCGTGTCGGCCTAGCCATCCAGTTAGGCTCAGTTGCAGCATGTGGCCCATGGCAATTGATGCACCTTGGGACGAGCTGTTTGCACTCGGTAGCTTTGTGCTCAATTGAGCCACAGCGGGAGCAGCGCTCTGCTCGTGAACAAATCTTAGTTGGGTGGTGTCCCCAGCATCGGTTGCATTGCGCAATTTTGAGCTTGCGCTGGAGTTCGTGAAGGCGTCCGCTTTCTTCAAACAGTCTTTCTCCAAGTTTCGGTTTTCCTGTTGCGAAATGCAACACCCAGTCCGTTGACGGCCTGGCCATGCTAGTTGCGAAAGCACGAGCCGAGGTTGGTCTAACTCCTGTTTTGAGAGCTGCTTCTTTTATTACCATCTCTTGAGTCACTATGGTGGGCCCATCCAGAATGTAAAGCTTGTCTGGGATATTCGGTGCCAGGACTGATATCCAATTGCAGGCGGCTTCCAATTTCATTTCAGAGCTGTCCAAGATGGCTCCTCCTGAGAGAAGTGCACCTCTAGTCCCTTCCCCTTCGGCTTGTATTGCGAACCCTGAGTTCACGACAGTGACCTGTTTGATTATCGAGTTGGCGAGACGCAGCTTGCTAGCTAGGCTTATTTTTACGAAGTGGGGTGACATACGTCTCCACGGGTGGTCAGGTCTGAGGCGCAAGAATACGCGCTCGTCAGGTCGTTGGGGGTTTGTTGCTGGAGCTTTAGGCTTCGGCGCGGAGACGAGCCTAATTGGCACTGTCTTGAGTGTTGAAGATGGAGCCACTTGGTTTGCTGGCTTGTTTCTTTTTCCCAATACCTCGGTCCAAGATTTCTCTGTAGCGTTGTTGTTGGTTTTGTTTGAGCCCTGGTTGGGCTGGAGAGTTGCGGGTGTGGCTAACGGCCTTGGGGGTGCCGGTCTGTTCTTTTCTCTGGCAAGGATCAGCATTGGACGTGTGACGCTTGCAGGACTTTGTTTTGGAGGCTCTGTAACTTGAGCCGGATTGGGTGGATTAATATGGCCACTTGCAGCCTTTGGGGGAGCGTTGGCGTCTGCTTGAGATGGGTTGCCCCATAGAATTTCCAGTATCTTGCCCTGAAGGGCCAGTAAGTCCTGATCGAAGAGTTTTCGAAGTCTCTCGTCAGTGACTGGTTCCAACAGCTTGCAGAACCCAATGATGAAGCGCTCTGCTTGTGCGGAGCGCGTCTGGAATATCCTGCCCTGTTCGGCGAGGAATTTGGTCGCGACTATTTGAGGCGACGATTTGAGGCGACGGAGTTTGTTGGTGCGGTGAGCTTCGATGACTCGCCTCGTAGATTGGCTCTACAAATTGTTGTGTGGGTTGTTGCGATGGCGGTTGTGGCCCGTTAAGGACCATTTCGACGTCTTGAAGCGTCGAACATTGACTTGGGAGGGGAGGTCAAGAGCCAGCCTCTGCGGAGGACTGGGGCGGCATGAGTGAGTGAGGTTTGTGGCAGTGTGAGATCGTAGATGGTATACGGGAGCGCTCAGTTTCAATGGCTGTGTTGTGCGTGTTGAAAATTCCGAGGCATGAGTGCTCTTCTTGTAAATTGAGTCATCTTTTCTGCACATTTTCTCTGATATTGTGTCATTGCTAGATAGCTGCTTACGCAATTAAAATCTGATGCAAAAAAAAAGAGAGTCCGATCAAAGTGGACCCCTAGCCAACGCTTGTGGGGTTTAGAGGGATCTTCCGAGAACTTAATTTCTCTGTGGGAGATGTGAGGGGTTGATAAAGGGTCGCGGTCAGCCCGTTTTCGAAGAAAGTGATGTAGCTCGGATTTTTCTGGCTCGAAATTAATGCCTTCCCTTTCCCCCCACTCTATTGCTTCCGCCAGCGAGTGAGTGAGAGCTATGCAGTTACTCAGGAGGTTAGGCCCATACTATTTTTAAGTGTCTTCTACATTAAAAGTTCCATCCAATCGTCGCAGCAGGCAGCGCGTCGGGCTCCGCAAGTTCTAGGAGCTTAAGTGCACATCAGAGCGTTTATTAGTTCTCTGAGTACCGAGCTGTGCACGAGCATGTCGTTAAATCTCATCGATCAAATTTGAAGTCTGAAAAAAGTTTGTCAAAAAAGAACTAGAAAGAGATCGATACAATAATATTCAAAGCCTTACAAATTCACCACATGACTTACTCTAACAAAGATATCCATCACACTAGTTGTAGAAGATCAAGCAAAGGGTCTAAATATAGAGGAGCGGCAATAACAGTTGTATCTTTCAACAAGTTTTGATGCTAGCCATTAGCTGGTGAGGTCAGCAAATAGCTCAAATTTAGCAATAAACCCTATCTAGGAAAGCGTCTTGGATGACGTCGCAACACCTCCAACCTATTCTCCACGGAATGAACTGACTTTACTCCTAACCATCTGAGGGATCCTGGACAGATGAGAATAATCTAACGCTTTGATGCGGGTTCGCAGACTGGACTCTCGCCCACCTTTGTCGGCTAGATGTGCCGCGATAGCCATATCGGTATTTCCTTGAACACCTGCACAACGGGCCTATTCTGGCATACGACAGTCATGTCCACTCAATACCAGGCCTTGTTTCTCCATGGCAAAAGACTAAGCTAACTGCTTATCATGAATACGAGGGACACTCAATCAATTCCAGATTTTCATCGCGTGAATTGGATTAAGGCTAGTGATTAAAGTGCATATCTACACTGCAAACTGGTAAGTCGAGACTAGGGTCCTTGTTTCTCCTTCAGTCTGATACCCACAAGGAACAATGATCCGAAATACCACCAAAGCATGCGCATATTACCATCAAGAATTTGTAATATTCTAGGGGATGACACGGAAGCACAATAGCTGCCCTGTGCAAAACTTCATAGGATTACTCCGACTCGGGAGCTGAGCATGGTCCGCGACCTTCGAGCCTCTTAGTAGAGTCGGATGGACTCTAATCTGTCATGCCACGTGATAATCAATTCAGGATGTAACAGCTAGCCACGAATATCCACAGAAATTAGGATCAGCCCTTGACTTTCTCAATATTTACGGCCTAATCGGTGTTGGAAATATATTGTGGTAGTCTTAGTTTATTTGATAGCCTCGCTGGACAACTTCGCACTCAAAATACATCTTGAATATACCACGGTACGGCATGACAATTTAATTCGCAGCTTCCATGGAGACGTCACTAATTTAGCTATCTAGCCATACCATTGACGCTCGAGTCTTTTTTATAATATTCATCTAAGTTTTCTGCTCAATAGTAGACCCTGTGCGATGAGCCTCATACAGGGTCCATTTCTGCACCCACTCTACAAGACCCATAGAGATGCTCGCTAAAGGGTTATGGTGGCCTGGAGGATCCCAGAAATTAAAGACATGTGTAGTTTGGAGCTTCTTTGCCGCGCATCCCGTTATATCCGGTGCTAAACTTTCGCCTCTAGTCTGGATCCACTATCTGATGCTGAAATATCCACCAAAAGAAGATACCAAACTAACTAAGTCGCTTAACCTGCCCCGGCTACTCCGCATTCCGCTGGGTCGCTTTTATTTTCGATGCCACTAGTCCAAATTTCGCTATGAGACCTACCGGTGGCCACGAAGCAAATATTGGCCATCTAGTTATTCGGAAAACATAGCCCTACTCGTATACCTTCACCGGCACCAGATCTGCCGCTAGTATGAAGCGTAGCTCCTCGATAGTCTTCTCACAATCCCTATAAAGATTGATGCTTTGCACCTATGATCCAAACCTCAAACCTCCACCACTACACTCTTCTACAACTCACAAGCACCAAAACCAACATCAACAATCAACCCATCATCAACAACCACACCAAAAACCACACCCACAATCACACAACATCAAAAATTTAAAATGGCACCAGTCGAGCCCGTAATTCCCAAGTTCCTCGTTTCCGGAACCAAACTCCACGTAAGTTCACAACAGTTTGCATCCGCAACATATCGCTGTGCTTTTTCCAAGCCGAGCTAACTTCTGCCAAAGTTCGGTCATGGAAAAGGCTCTCAGGCCATGGTGCATTCAGTGACTCGCAGCGAAGTAGTGGCACGCGATATGTCAAAAGCCTTTCTCGTGGCCATCTGTTTTTTGATCGGCATGCTAGTTGCTGGTATCTTCATCGCTGGTATCGCAATGTGCCGCAGATATGTCAAGAAATGCCGCATGCAACGCGAAGCGAATTTGCAGAGGGAACGTGACGCCCTCAGTGAGTTCGAGAAGTTCGAGGAAGATTCGCAGGCATCTCACTGGGACACCTACGTCATTCCAGAATCACACAACGACCAAGAATGGTGATTGTATGCGGCAGGACAGCAGAAGAATCTGCAAATAACGGACTATCAAAATGTAATTAACCTTCATTTCTCCCTTTGACCTTGAGCCACAGATATCAGCTGAAATACTGACACTTGGACAGTTGGAAGCATGAGGAAAATATTGGAAAAACACTAGCCAAAAAGCCCGCAGTACTTATCATTCGCAGCGGGGTCTGGATATGAGTCTAGGGTTTAAAGCGATTAGGAGAAATTGATGGCTGGGCGTTATCGATCACGTGTGATACACCAGCCCCTTTCCCATTTAAGTTAGCGATGAAGGATATCACGTGAAAGCTACTCTTCCCGGAGTAATATACTTGGATTGTGTAGTCTTAATGTGGAAAATCAATCAACCCTTATTCAAATTCTAAGATATTTAGAGTAGACTCCTTCCGTGAAATTATGGCTTGGCTGAAATATATTAACGAGGAGCCCTTACTTACCACATTATTCTCCGAAAAAAGATAGAGACATTAACTGGGCGGGACAAAGGCTAAGGATTAAACAGACATAGGGAAGCTACCCATGGTTCCCTCTGTTTTCAAGTATCTCAAGATTTGAATTGAGTAAAGTCTTGTAGAGCTGTGGCTCATAGGTAGCGTGCGTGTCCGAGCTCATAAATGTACGTAGCTGTCCTAATAGACATGAACTCCAGTAGCACAATGAGTGTATTTATTTTACTACTAGATTCTCAGACTATCTAGTACATTGAGCTTCTTTCTGACCCAGACCGTAACTTGTACAGTGCTCCTTGCCTCTAGTGTTTTTTGTAATGATCATTGATATATTTCCCGTGATGAATAGCCCTTTAGCCGCCTTTTCCAAAGAACCTTCTACCCATACAAACAAATTAAAAAATTAAAGGGCTCAAAAAAGCTGCAAACCCAGCCAGGCGAGGCCTAGACACAGGGACCACACGAGGTGCGCACATCCATCTATCTCTCCTTTCTTTGTAAAATTAAAGGCCAACTTGATCCAATCCACCATGGCCGTATCGCATGGTCTTTTTATTGAAGGGTGGTGGTGTATATGGTCGTATACACTTGGTATCTTCAATTGAATGGTTGTGACTACTCAGGGGGCTTAGACTGTACTTGGGTGGTTGTGGCAATAATGTGTATTTTGGGTGCGAATGGCATCTTATTGTTTTATGTTATGTTATAGATTATTTACATGATGATTAACCAATCCCACATACTTCCAGATAGCCCCTTAACTAGTCTCCTTTAGGAGTGGTCTAGAGGTGAATTTAGCGATTGGGGGTATGTAATCTATCACAATCTAGTTCCATTCCCTTGGCCCTGCATGCTACGCTACGTGGATGACAATTTACTACTAATGTGAAAAGCGCATTCATGACACTTTTATCCATGATCAAGGGCTGGTGATGAGAAGAGTTTCAATCCTAACATCCGATCTGGTAAGAATAACTTTTAAGATAGTGTTGATAGATGATGATGATACACACCGCGAAAGCGACTGGGAATCCTCATCGAAGTGAGGACGTTGTTAGTCTTGACTCTGCAGACCCTACAGTGAGAGCTGGAGGCTCATAGGGATCACGACTAATAGGTGTTGAGAATAGGGCCCCGGTCGCGAGATCAGTTACCCAGGAAAATTTGAGATTGTGAATGTATTCAGTTGTTGTAATATGCACATGAGATAAGTTTTATCCCGTCTACGATATACGTCCAGAAGGGCAAGACTGAACACCTGTACGCGCCGCCCTCTACGAACCTGGTAGTGAAATATTCTCCCAGAGCCAAGTTCAGTCAAATTTCGCAGTACCGAACGAGTTGCCTCATAAGGCAATGATTCAAGACTCTCCGCCATGCCAAATTTTCGCTTCCAACGAGTTAGACTCCTACTTGAGTCTCATCTAGTTTACAAGTACGACTTAGTACATCCCCGTTTCAATGAGCACGCCTCTCTTCAACTATTCTCTGGCCTCAATTGACCACCACGTGCACGCCCACGCCGATATTTACACACAACGGAGGAAGCAAAGCGTGGCGCACAAACCTGGGAGACATTTCTTTGGGATGGGCGTGAGAGGGATCAGGACAAGTTTACAAGATGATGTAGCGGATGGTTACAATCTCGACGGGCGTGAAATGTAGAGTTTGGACGAGTTTTACGAATTGAGCTTTGTGTGCGCCGAGGCTTCGCTTGCGAGAGTGCGGGCGACACTATAAACACCACCGTGGTTGGATGGTGCGGTGGTACATCATCTTGGCCGGTTTCTCAAGTAAGGTCTGGATAGCTAGGACAAATATCCCACTCGAGACAGGAGACCGCTGGTTCGAATCCGGCAAAACTAAACTACATTTCTCGCGGCGCTGGTATGCATGGATGATGAATGCATGCTTGAATAATCAAAGGTTTTAAATTTCCTTCTATTTTTTCTTTTTTTTGCATCAGATTTTAATTGCGTATGCAGCTAACTAGCTATGACACAATATCGGAGAAAATGTACAGAATAGATGACTCAATTTACAATAAGTGCACTCATCCCTTGGATTTCATTTGCAAGTACCACTGCGAAGTTATGGCGGCTTTTTCTTCACCCCAAGTCAGCCCTCATCTGTGAATACCCACCCAGGGAAACGCCTCAAAAACCCTGAGTTATCCAGACATGCCTTCATCATCCTCTGAATTTCTTCCGCGCGAAATGTAGTCTTCGGTGTCTCCTTCCCAAGTGGAGTAGGTGCCCAGGCTACTCAAACTATACCAGAGAACACCACCAGGAGGCGGACCACAGCACCATCCATCGTTTGCGTGTTTTTATAGTGTCCGCCGCACTCTCGCAAGCGAAGTCTTGGCGCGCACACAGCTCAATTCGTAAAACTCTGCCAAAATTCAAAATCACACGCCCGTCGAGAGTGTATCCATCCTCCGTATCATCTTGTAAACTTGTCCCAATCCCTCTCACATCCGTCTCAAAGAACTGCCTCCCAGATTTGTGCGCCACGCTTTGCTTCCTCCGTCGGGTATAAATATCGGCGTGGGCGTGTATTTGGCGGCTAGCTGAGCCCAGAGAATAGTTGATGAGAGGTGTGGTCATTGAAATGAGGATGTACTTGGTCGTACTTGTAAATTTGATGAGACTTAAGTAGGAGTCGAACTCGTTGGGAGCAAAGATTTGACATGACGGAGAATTTTGAATCATTGCCTCGTGGGCCAACTTGTCCGGTATTGCGAAATGTGACTGAACTTGGCTCTGGGAGAATATTTTACTGCCAGGTTCGTAGAAGGCACCACGTACAGGTGTCAGTCTTGCCCTCCAAAATTTCCTTCTAGTGGGTACTTACGGAGGAGGGTTGACTGTTTGTGTAAGCGAACATACCTCATAGTGGTATTTGCGAATGAAATCCAGAGTATGAGTGTCTCTAACGTCAAAAGAGTCATCCATTATGTTAACACAGTACCGGCCATGTGCTATAGCTATATAGCTGCATAGCTGCATACACATTGGATTATTCTAACAAAATGATCGCTACATTCATTCGTAGAATGCTACGAACAGACTTGTCATGGAGCTCCGTGGAAGTGTGCGGGACTGGTTCATTATCATGTAAATAAATCTTCAACTTATAACCACACGATAACATTCGCATCTCATCACACTACTACAATAACCACCCAAGCTTATTCCAAGTCCGCCAAGTAGTTCCAATCCTTTAATTGAAGATATCAAGCGTATACGACCATATACATCACCACCCTTCAATAAAAGGTAACGTGGAAAAGATGTCTTAATATCATGGGAAAGCACTGAACTGATGGGCTCTCTACACCTCTGACAATTTACCTATGATCTCTTGTGTAGCTAGAAAGGATATGAGAACTGCAAAAGGTAAGAATAGTGTTGAAGGGGAGACCCGTAATCTGGAGAGATTGCATCTTAAGTAGCTTAGAAAACTCACGCGCGCTGGCGGCTGTAGACTAGATTGGAATTGAAAAATATTAAAAAATAGTCACACTGAGGATCGAACTCAGAACCATCTCGGCTTTCAAACTTTGTGAACGAGATATCATAACCATTAGACCATGTGACTATTGACCTTTCCTTCTTAGTACAATATATAATCCATAAATAAAAAAAAACATTTTACGGTCGATCAATGAAGTTCAGCGTTGAAGGAAGACCAGTCCCCTTTTTGAAAGGCCCCAATAAACTAGACCGTATAGCCCACCAGATTCTAAAAGTTGTGCTCAGTTATTTAGTTTGGTAGATCTAGTAGCTGGTGCTGTTACGGCGTGCGCTAGGGGTACTAGAGATCGCCGTCTGCCGAAGGTGTCAAAGGGTAGAATTTCACCTATTCATGGAAACTAAGCTAGTCACGTCACATGACCTTCCTAGCAGTACATAGATTTCATCTGTAGCAGTAGACCTCATCAGTTAACATTTACAATCTATAAACCGTGTCCCACTTTCTCTTTAAGAGAAGGTAATGTATTAATAATTGTTCAGATTATAATTGCTAACGAAGGATACTCAGATATAATCCAACTGGCGAGGTGCCAGGTGGTCAAAGGTCGGAGAACTACAGGAGAGTCGAGATACAAAGTCAAGCAGTCGAGTTGCCGAGCCAGTGATCAAGGCTGATAGATCAGGGTGAACACAAGTACGAATAATGTAAATACTAAATGAAAGACTGAGGATATCGGACTGTGAGGATCTAGAATTATGATATTATAAAAGTGCTAGATTTCGAGATCAAAGATCAAAAGAATGAAAGATTGAGAAGCTGGAGAACTACTATGTAGCAGCTCCAGCTTCCTTATTATTGTGATAACGAGGTTATGAGAAGTCTAAGAATTGTCGCAATGGATGTAACAGTCAACTTGGGTGGATATAGGATAGCGCTTTAAGTCTAACGTGAAGAAGAAGGATATGTATTGTAGATCTGCTATATTGATGACTATTGAAGATAGGAGTAGAAAAGGTTGACCATGTACAGAGTTCTAGCAGCAAGTATTTATACACAAAAATGGTACACAAACTATACCCTCTATAGCAATAACTCCCAACCATTCAGCCACTCAACAATTATATCATTAGATATACCTCCGTCATATGATCATATTATCATGTATGACTGAGATACTGGTGTTGTCATTTGCTGTATGTTAATGACGTATCATTGACACAGGATTGCCTGTCCTTTTGGTTACACTTGCCTAATACTAGCCATTTCAAGTTATGTGATCTATAAGTGTGCCTGATCACAACACTCATATCTAACTCGAGACAGTACTTGACTCAACTAATACTATGGCAAATGTAATCATGACGCCAGCCCCTCCATCTCTAACTGTCAGAATTTTCTCGGAAACCTTCTCCTATCTACTATTCCTGAGAACCTTCTCCTTGAAACCTCTTCAAGGATGCCTGGCCATAACAGGTGCATAGGTGGTGATTATTGTTGGAAATCCAAATTTCGTATGTATGAAGGTTTAGATTTCTAGTTTGAACATCTAGATCAATTTACTTGATTCTATTGCATACGACTAAGCTCAGCTAGGGGGAATGAGGTTCAGTAGTATCTGAAATGGAGTGGGTAGGAAATGCTACCATGCGGTAATTGAGTGGCAGGGGGACTATTCTCAACACCTGTCAGTGGTGTCCCCTACGAACCTCCAGCTCTCACTGTAGAGTCTGCAGAGCCGAGATTGAGTGACAAAGTCCTCACTTCGATGAGGATTCCAAATTGCCTTCGCGGTCTGTATCGTCTTCATCCATAAACACATCCCCCTATCACCATCATCATGAAGCTAACCACGATCAGATCAGATGGTAGGGTCGGAGCCCTACTCATCACCAACCCTTGATCATGGAGGAAAAGCCATCCGATGAGTTTCCGGAGCGTACCCAGCACCCGATATGGAGATGATGGATTGGATCAAGTCGGCCTCGACTGTTACAAAGGAGATAAAGATGAATGTGCGCACGTCATGTGGTCTAGGTGTCTCGGCCTCGCCTGGCTGGGGCTGCAGGTTTTTTGAGACTTTTTCCCGCGCACGCAGTTTCCATTGCTACCTTTTTTTTTTTGGGTAGAAGGTTCCGTGGAAAAGGTGGCTGAATTCCATGGGTAAATACTGAGCTGAATGGCTATTCATCAAGGGCAATATATCAATGAGCTTTCAACAAACATAAGAGGCAAGGAGCACTGTACAAGGTGTGATCTGGGTCAGAGAGGAGCCCAGTGTGCTAGATTGTCGAAGACTCAAGTAGTACAATAAACAAACACGCACATAATTGAGTGGCTGGTCGTCGCTAGATCACTAGAAGTTCGGGATCACTAAAGCCTGGAGAATCTGTATTTAACGATTGGCTTACTTGTATATGTTAAACTAAGTTAGCGAAACATTATATTTTTTTAATTCATATTGAGAAGAGAATTCGATATCTGTTGACAAATTGGGACTAAGAAGATTTATCTCAGAGTGAAGAAATGTGATTGATTGATCATTGTGAAGCACTCCATCCCTCTTTAAATACATGTCCTTCCGTCCTTCATCCGATCACCCATGTACAGACCATATTATCTCCCCATACTATTGTACAAGCTTAATGTATCAAATAATCACTAGTACAAGGTTACGAGTCGTAGATAACATGAATATAGATAGTTACAGAATTACAACTCGTAGATGATTACATGAATACAAACAGTTACAGAATATTTTCACAGATAACGTCAGGTAAAACGTTTAGAGCTCGATATGTCTCACGTGAGATCTTGGTGCACTTAGCCCGCAGGGCTATATGTACTTGTCGGTTTCACATCGCTTTGGATGCAAGTCGTAGTCAGGTTGACAATATCCTATACAACTATCAATATATTCTTGTCCGAAATTCTGCACTTGTTCTTCGAGATATTTCCTCCTAGAAATCCTTGACAATTTCTAACAATTAAGGCAGTATGGCGCACGCGGGAGAAGCATTTTCTACACAACAATATTACAGGCAGTACTATTTGCAGTGCGAGAGATGAGTTTTTGATGTTGGATATATGGCATAGCTATTGAATCGAGGGCACACTTGACGCGCCGCACATAGGTTGCCTGATCGCTCTCCCGGCGAAGTGGCTTGGGAACATGAGACGAGACTCCCCCCATGTTGTGGATCTGGAAATGATCTACATAGTCACAGGCTGCTCAGATTTTGGATGTACGGCACCTATGAGGTTCCTAGTGGATTAGAATAGGTGAAGAGTGGAGGAAGCTTACCTTATGATGGTGTGGGTTACGGGTGTCTCGTGGCTCCAAACTATCAATATGCATAGTAGAGCGTAAGACTAGATGTAGCTTGATATTCCATTCACACGGGTTATCGTCTATTTAGGTACAGTATGACTTATCTCGCGCCCGCACTGCGACATGAACATCACTACGCAAGCATGACAATTCATCAGAGCCTCGTACTAGTCTAGCGGTCTGTGGATCTGGGATCCCCATGAATACGTTATTACAGTGAGAAGATGTGGTGTGTAGGCCGCGACGAATTCTAACAAGCCGTCTCCGGTCTTGGGTGGAGTCATCGTCCCAGCTATCCAGAATCTACTAGGGAGATCAGACTAGACGATATACCACTGCACCATCTAACCTTGGCGGTGCTGAAAGCGACGCCTCTGCTCACACAATGACATTCAATTTGGAAAAAAGGAACTAGGTTAATTTCTATTTTTTGTGTTGATTGTCCTATTGAGTCCATGATTATAGAAGGACGGGTAAGTTCTTCATGCCTAATGGCCAAGGATACCCATCTATTAGGATTGTTATAAATACAAGGCTATGGGAGGTGGCATATTTATCGATGAATAAATTTACTTTTACTGAGTCATGCAGACAGAGATGAGGCAAGATCGAGAACTGTTGGAAATCTAGATTTCGTATGTATGAAGGTTTAGATTTCTAGTTTGATCATCAAGATCAATTTACTTGATTTTATTGCATATGATTAAGCTTAGCTAGGGGACACGAGATTCAGTAGTATTTGTAATGCAGTGGCTAGGAAATACTACCCTGCAGTAATTGAGTGGCTGGTTGAAGCCGGATCACTGGGAGTTCGAGATCACTAAAACCTCGGGGATCTGTATTTAAGGATTGGCTTATTTGTGTATGTTAAACTAAGTTAACGGAACACTATATTTTATTAATTCATATTGAGAAGAGAATTCGATATCCTTTACAACTATCAATATATTCTTGTCCGAAATTGTACACTTGTTCTTCGAGATATTTCCTCCTAGAAATCCTTGACAATTTCTAACAAGAACTAAAGTTGCTCTTATGGTCCTGCACTTCCTTGAGGGCCTCTGATACTACTGTTCTTTCCGACCATTGTATGGTGATTCTGTATGGTGCACGAGCCAGGTGTGAATTATGTTGATGCGTTGGAAGCTACAATATTTATTGTCTACCGGGTGAAAGCAAATGCTATTGCCCCATCCCAGGGGGGACATGGTGACTGCTACAAAAGAAGCTACATTACTTTACAGTTGGATGCTGAGAAGCCTCGAAAAGTAATTTCCCCCAAGATATGGTGAGCGCTATGCAGCGTATTTCTCACCTTACTAGACTACACGTTGCGCATAGGGCAGATTTTAGATAGAAGCTTGGCCTTCTCCAGTATAGAGGCGAATCTTTTTTTTTTTTTTTTTAAATCAATTAATGTAAATTCAGCTATAAAGCTATGACACATGACCGGTACTATGTATACATATAAGATGACTCTTTTGACGCTAGAGTCACTCATACTCTGGATTTCATTTGCAAATACCACTATGAGGTATGTTCGCTTACACAAACAGTCGACCCTCCTCCGTAAGTACCCACCAAAGGGAAATTTAAAACCTTTGATTATTCAAGTATGCCTTCATCATCCATGCATACCAGTGCCGCGAGAAATGTAGTTAAGTTTTGCCGGATTCGAACCAGCGGTCTCCTGTCTCGGGTGGGATATGTGTCCTTGCTATCCAGACCTTACTTGAGAAACCGGCCAAGATGATGTACCACCGAACCATCCAACCATGGCGGTGTTTATAGTGTTGCCCGCACTCTCACAACCGAAGTCTTGGTGCACGCACAAAGCTCAATTCGAAAACTAGTCAAAATTATAAAATCCACGCCCGTCGAGATTGTTTCCATCCTCTGCATCATCTTGTGAACTTGTCCTAATCTCTCTCACGCCAATCCCAAAGAACTGTCTCCCAGGTTTGTGCGCCACGCTTTGCTTCCTCCGTCGGGTGTAAATATCGGCGTGGGCGTGTACGTGGTGGTCAATTGAGGCCAGAGAAAGTCGACGAGAGGTGTGATCATTGAAATAAGGATGTACTAAGTCGTACTTGCAAACTTGATGAGGTTTTGGTGGTGATTGATCACGTCAGGTGTGAAAATTTGATTAGGTGGAGAGTCTTGAATCATTGCCTCATGGGCCAACTTGTTCGGTATTGCGAAATTTGACTGAACTTGGCTCTGGGAGAATATTTCACTCCCAGGTTCGTGGAGGGCACCGCGTACAGGTGTCAGTCTTGCCCTCCTTAGAGGCGAATCGTTTAGCACCACGGCGGGTGCCGAGAGGAAAATTGAGAGATCCTAGACTTCGTCGGAGACCGGCAGAGGCCAACTTCTCTCGAACGAAGGAGCAAAGAACTAAGTGAGACATTCACCTGTCTCCCCCGCAGGAACAAGTAATGAGGACCTCTCATGTTGAAACCTTACATGATAAGCGCAAAAGTGTTATGATTGGTATATGATTTGAGACATACACATGCGCTGGAACAGCTAAGATAGTTTGTGGAGAGATATCTTCATTTGTATGCAGAAGTGAAGTAACTGTTTTTTTTTGTTTTGTTCATTTGCGTGCTAGGTACATTGGTTCCCGTCGCACTCCTACTGGAGCTTAAGCACGAGTGGGGCCGGGCTGGATCAGGTTAACTACCATTAAGTACATCTACCTCGTCCCACCTGAATGACCGGACCACCTCAGACTTCACCCATGTGTTGAATCATGTCAAGCCCAACCGTCCAGAGAACCCTCTTTTGACACGCCGAAGCGCAAATTCCTCCTCAGCCTCGGCCACCACGCGCCCGAGCCCTTGACATCCTCATTGACTCCGAAATATAATTGCCGTCCAATATCTCATCGTTGCTCTAGCCTTGCGCTTTCATATCGTACCGTCGGGTTGTTGTCGTCATTGGTGATTTTTATAATCCCCTCGGTGTATCTTCCCTTTTCTTCCTCCTTTATACACATCCCGTTTCCATCATGACTTTCCTCATTAGGGCGTGTGTAGGTAGGTGATTTGACGAGTATGGAGGTGGGTCGCAGGTATAGGACCGACTGAGAAATGCTTCGTCGCAAATATATGGGGAGCTTGAGAAATTTCGGATGTCTGAATACGGACCCCCAGATAGACCTAGGCCCATTCGTGAATCGTACGTTGGTGGTGATAAGTTTTTTTTTTCGACTTTCTTGCGGTTGTGAAATCTCTGTCGGCTGATGTTCCGA
This sequence comes from Blumeria hordei DH14, assembly GCA_900239735.1. Taxonomy (NCBI): domain Eukaryota; kingdom Fungi; phylum Ascomycota; class Leotiomycetes; order Helotiales; family Erysiphaceae; genus Blumeria; species Blumeria hordei. The sequence goes on along the minus strand of OENG01000025.1, from coordinate 715,548 downwards.
CCAAAATACCGAGTATAACTCCTTCAAGCCGAAAATCCGTCAAATAAAATTCATCCCACCCTTGTTCGTGACTGAATCTCGGCTCTGAGAGAATATTTCACTCCTAGGTTCGTAGAGGACACCACTGACAGGTGTTCAGCCTTCGTCCTACAGTGAAGTAACTGTGATAATTGTTATGTTACAGCCGGCAAAGACGAATTCTTCACCTTCCAGTGGTGCCGGTGTAATCGCTCAGTATGCTCTGCATATCTGGGATAGCCAAGAAGAATCGCATCCGAATCGAAGTCGAAAGCAACCTCAAGCATGTCTCCATTTGACAACTTCTCGACAATGCCTTTCTTACCATCCTCATCTCAGTCCTCAACCTCCTTTTAACCACGCCTCATCTCGCCTGAACAACCAATAAAGAAGTTACTCCAATTGCAAACAGGAGCTTGCCCCATTAATTACCGGCCATCACCGACTACAAATTTACGACGCTACGTATACCCGCAAGGAGGAAATCAAGTCATAATATACAAAGCTCGGGTCATGGTTTATGGGGGACTGATGCTCTAATGGAGTTCTACATCTTGAGGAAGGATAGGCGGCTGAGATGTTGTGCTAGAGGGGGAATAGGTCTCTGAAGACGATGCTGGGACTGACATTTTCGAGGGGTTTTCAACTTTGGAACGTTTGTGGGCGCCAAGACCGAGATTTCGGCTAATTAGCCAGGAGGGCTTCTTTTGTCGATGAGTCAACGGCACTCCCCAGCGCCCTGGACGGCACAAAAGAAGTTAGGCTAAGCTATCATACAGCAATCACGCTCTGTCAAGACTTTTCTGACATTCCAGCACGACCTTAGGGAAGGAGTTGGAAGGAGGCTAGAAAGGCAGAGTGTGAATTTCCCGAGGTACACTCAAGTCTGCAGCGCTCAGCTGGCCGGCCTCTTCGAACGCTTCAGAAGGGGCACTATGTCTTCGGATTTAGTCCTAATGTCGGTATTAGGAGAGCTCCGCACCCAGTGGTTTTTGCGATTTTTCCCGGCTGCCATACACCCGCAAATGGCCATCGTTTCGTTGGTTGGAGAGGGGAGATAATGAAGGGCAAAGGGCTCCTCTAAGTGTATGATCGAATGAGGACTTGTGAGGGGTGGTACTGTTTGAGGGGAGCTGTATGGGAGGCATAGGAGGGGATATACTACTGGCATAGGTATCCTTGGCCTGTAGGCAGAGAGGACCTGCATGTCCTACATAGTCTTAGACTCAGACAGGACAATAAAATGATTTAATAATAAAATAATAATTGTTATGTTACAGATCGGGGGAGCCTCGTCTCTTATCCCCTAGCTTGTTCGCTTGTAGACCAATCACGTAACCAGTATGCAGCGCACCTAAGTGTGCTCCCAACTGAGCAGCCATGCCATCTATCCTGTAGCAACAACCCATCTCTCATACTACGTACAGTACTACCTGTAGTACTGTTATGTAGAGACTGGATATCCTTTATGTGCCATAATGCCATACTGCCATAATAACTACATATGCACCAGCTACTAGATCTACCATACTACATAGCTGGGCATAACACTTAGTACATCCTCATTTCAATGATCACACCTCTCGTCGACTTTCTCTGGCCTCAATTGACCACCTCGTATACGCCCACGTCGATATCTACACCCGACGGAGGAAGCAAAGCGTGGTGCACAAATCTGGGAGACAGTTCTTTGGGATGGGCGTGAGAGGGATCAGGACAAGTTTACAAGATGATGTAGCGGATGGTTACAATCTCGACGGGCGTGAAATGCAGAGTTTGGACGAGTTTTACGAATTGAGCTTTGTGCGCGCCAAGACTTCGCTTGCGAGAGTGCAGCGGACACTATAAAAACACGCAAACGATGGATGGTGCCGTGGTCCACCTCCTGGTGGTGATCTCTGGTATGGTTTGAGTAGCCTGGGTGCCTACTCCACTTGTTGTGGAGACTCTAAAGACAATATTTCGCGCGGAGAAATTTCAATGAATGATGAAGACATGTCTGGATGACTCAGGGTTTTTGAGACGTTCCCCTGGTTGGGTATTAATGGATGAGGGTTGACTTTGGGTAAGGAAAAAGCCACCATGACTTCGCAGTGGTACTTGCAAATGAAATCCGAGGCGTGAGTGCTCTTATATATTGAGTCATCCTTTAGGAAATTTTCTTTGATATTGTGTCAAAGCTAGATAGCTGCATACGCAATTAAAATCTGATGCAACAAAAAGAGAGCGCCATCTTCGTGACTCATCGTTGCACATGAGCCCGTAACACTCCACCAAAGGACAGCAGAATCATAATTGCCATACACCTCACTGCTCATAAGCACAACAGTTGTAGTTTTGATCATCCTGAACATCTTGATCACCATGTATAAGGAAATGGTTAAACTGTCCTTTGCAGCTATTGATGGTGACATGAATTAAGATGATGATTGTGATTGAGATAGTTTTCTATATAGTTTATAATACATGATATGCTCAGGTTCATATACCTCGAGCCAAGCAACCAGATTATTTTCCTCCAGATATAGATTCATCAGAATAATTACTTACTCAGTAAAATTCTCCTGGTCTCAGTTGTATGTTTAGAATCTTGACTAGGTTTCTAGTAACTAGTCAAAGATGTTTCTCTTATAACTGAGACATAGTCATGGTTGATACAACAGGTACAAACGATGAATCGTGTCTATACATAACGTTGTGATATAGTAATGATCGTCTGAATAATATCAACTCATGAATGAAACATGTCTCTACATGACACTATGTGATTGGTGACATATCAAGGCTCGAGAGAGTTAATCCGAAAAGATTTGTGATCCCAATACCCAATGATTCTCATTTCTCGATTCAGTAGATTCCAAAATATCGGTTCTTTGACAGAACTTGTGAGTACCTGAGGAAATCCACCCTCTGCCTTTCGAAGCTCCTTCCAACTCTTTTTCAAAGGTCGTGCTGAAAAATCAGAGGAATGTTTAAAGAGCGAATTTGCTGTGTATTAACTTAACCTAACTTCTTTTGCGCCGTCTGGGGTACTGGGAAGTGCCGTAGCCTCATCGAAAATAGGATTCCACCGGGCTAATTCGCCGAAATCTCAGTCTTGGCGTCCACAAACCTTCCAAAGCTAAAAATTCCTCGGAAATGTAAGAACTAGCATAGTCTTCGGATAATTCTTTCCTTCTCACTCCACATCTCGGCCGCCAGTCCTCCCTCAAGTTGTTTGTCTCATTAGCGACACAGTTGCCCATAAGCCGGGACCCGAGCTTTGTAAATTATGGCACATTTCCTACTTGCGGGTATACGTAACGTCATAAATTTGTAGTGGGTAATGGCCAGTAATTAATGAGGCAAGCTCCCAATTTCACTTGGAGCTACTCCTTTATCGGTTATTGAGGTGAGATGATATGTGGTTAGAAAGAGGTTGAGGACTCTGACGAGAATGGTAAGAGCGAGATTACTGAGAAATCGTCAAATGGAGATATGCTCGTGTTCGTTTTGGACTTCGATTCGGAGTCGCTTCTTCTTGGCTGACCCAGGTCTGCAGAGCATACTGAGAGATTACATCGGCACCACTTGGAGGTGAGGAATGCATAATTATTGGCAGGCAATAATAGTGCTTATAGCGCAAATGTTAAACTTCATATCAGAACCCATATTTCAAGTTGTCCTGCCGACCAGACTTTGAATTTTGCAGAAAGCTGTTCTTTCGGTGGGTGTCTCGGTGTAGAGGGCTGTTCATGCTCCCAAAAGGTGGGTTTGGCCATCACAGGCAAAAGCACCTTTAGCATCGGATGAAAGTTGTATGGCGATATTTTCACTCTATACCTAATTCCCGCTATCGTAGAATGATAAAACTTCAGACGCATATACACTTGTTTTCAAAGGATGGCTGCATATCGTAGATTCAGCTTTGTCAGCGAGTATGACTCATGATTACGTCAATCTCCACATACGTCTACCTTGAATGTAAATGTCTCATAGGCCGGAATGAAGAAACGTGAATATTCTATTACTTTTCCTGTTCCTGAAATCGAAAATTACAGTCTTCCAGCCGGGAATACGAACGAGAGGTGTGACACGAGTCATTCTTCATAATCTTCATCCAAAAGCATCTACGGCCTCACGGCTAATGGTATTTTGCTGGAATAAATCATACGGTTCGGCAGAGGAAGGTATAAGATGTGGCTAATTAGCGCAGGTTGGAAGGTTCAAATGTCTAGGTCAGAGTATCTTCCTTAAAAGACGACTACCCTCGGCACCTCGACCATTCAAAAGGACGATATTGACTGAATGAATTATTACTTGTGAATCCGAGATCTTTTCTACTCAAGCAGAAGCTGCGCGGCGAAAATTCCTCACTATTCACTGATACGGATGGGTTAGATGCAGAGAGGAAAGAAGATTGGTTCACACTAGAATGAGGCTGCTAACTCTTATTTTCATGGCCATTTGGCGCACTACTCTTGCCCTCGGCATGCAAAGCATAGTTTTCAGGGATACTTTGCAAGGACGTTCTATACCTATATTTAACGACAATTTCGGAATGAAATGTGACTCTCCTTCAATCTACGGAAGAAAATATATCCGGCTTATGGTTAATCTGGCAAGAAAGGATAGAAGAGAAAACCCTCATCGTATACAACCGTTCCTGAATCCCAAGCATCCCACATTCATCTTTTACGCCTATCACATGGGAGGCCGTATGTTGAGAGCAGATGGTTCGTTCAATCACAGTACTATTATCTTGGTTAAAGCTACTAAAAATTACGGCCAGGTGACAAAATTACTGATTACCTCATTTTAAATTCTCAATGGCTTGCTGTGGATGGAGCGATGCATGTTGTCAGAAATAATGTTGATACGATAAAATTTTGTAAATTTTTACCCGGCACTTCATTTCTCAATCCTGACAAATCCATAATTACGATTTCTGAGGATGAAGCCATCACAGACCCCGAGGTCGAGACGATAGAGCCTCCAAATTTTACAGAGACACAGTCAATGAATAAGCAATCCGAGGCGACATGGAATTCTTTCTCAGGCCTAAGGTACCCGATTATTAAAGACGCTTTGAGATCCAATGGTCTCTATGATTGATGGATAACTCCCTACTTTATCTTCAATAAGTCTGCAAGTTGTGGTGCATCTCTACAAAGTGACTAGGCTGTATGTTGGAGCAGCTTTCACTACAGAGGATCGAATTGGCTAGCCCTACAAGGAGGTGTGTTGGTTGGAGGAATGCAGCGGTTACCAACGCAAAAATTATTAATCATCTGCTACGGAATCGGTCTTAGATAGTGGGCACAAACAATTATGCCCTGTATTTTTGGCCTGAGGCAGAGAAACTAAACGAGACATTCGGCGACCCAATATTATGGACGGAGACTAATTTCAGAAATACCTGCAAGACTGGGTTTCAGAAAGTAGTACGCTGGTGCGTATTGAAGGTAAATTTGTATAAATTAGTATTACAAGCCTCTGGGGATTATGAGGATTTTGGAGATTTGTTTTTTGTTCATAGTGTATTCAGCCATCTAGCTATGATACATTTGTAATTCTAACCCTCTCCTTCCAAGTAAAATATTTACCAAGATATGTCCTAATCTAATTCTCTTAATATGCTGCCATGCACTTGGATGTATCCAAGTATTGTCAGCAATGCTTCCTATTGTGATGGAAGTTGTGTAGAGAAGCTTAAGCTGTTAGGCTTGTGTTTAATATCACCTAGTGAAGCGATTTGGGAGATTGAAGGATCTGAAAACTGTGGTGCAGAATTGTTGATTGAATCCACTTAGTATCAGAGCGCTATTTAAAATAATTACTACGACCAAGCAGAGGCCACAATTTCTTTTCCTATGCTAGATATTTGTGAGGCTGGTCAATGTATGAGCCGCCATGAATGTGGCTCGTAATACTAAAGCCTTTTTACGCTCCATGTTAAGGCGACTCTTCATTGCCAAGCAGCGCCGATTTCAACACTTCCTTACGCCTTTTTGTACAAAACAGGGCCGGAAGTGTTATTGGCTCCATGCCGTGGAAGCATCTGCTCCCTTGGTCTCTGGATTTTTGACAGTGTAACGACAAGCGCTGCACGGGTTGTTTTTATTTCTCACCAAAATTGCAATTGTTATCATTTGCCTTCCCTATCATGTACAGATGGACCCTTGCGTTGGCTATTCCAAGGCTTGCCTGAAAGAATGTGGATTCAGTCTCCCTACTGTATCCTTGAAATCCAAGTAGTTTGTAGGAAGATTTGGGATGGTTAGTCTGGGCCTCCTGGAGCCTGTCATACCCGCCGAGTTCAAATCTTTTTTCCAATGCCTCAGGAACCCATTATCTAGCGCTCTGCTTGATGAGCGAGTGAGAGGTTAACTAGTCTCTCTTCATTGCCTGCTTCTTCCCACCTCCTCTGGCCTGTTTATCGGCCAGCTCACTTCCTTCTATGCCAACATGTGCTGGACACCATTGAAGATGAACTGTTCATCCTTGATATATCATTCTAATCTAGTGAGAACAATCAGGCGATTTCAGAGTAAGAGGAGCAGAAAGTAAAGCTCAAAGAATATGGCTTCCATCAAAGATCTGACTTTCATATAAACCGACAATTTAGATGCGCATCTCCTAGAAGTAAAGTAGGCATGCAAACACCAGCTATTACAGTGAAAAAGTCTCAGCACAGCTGACCACACAATCAATGTGCGGATAATGAGAAAGTTTCTACCCCGCACCTTTCGGTGCGAAGTAAACACGACCATAGAATAGAACGTAATTTATGTCCTTACTGAGTCTATGACTGCGAAGGACCAATGCATTCATATCTTGCGCTAGATTTGAAGGCTACTTAGCCGAGCGGTAATGGCACCAGTTTCAGGTACATATGTTCCACTGGTTCGAGTCCCACAGTTACCACAAGCTCATATATTCCCGTGCCATCCCCTCTGGGTGCTGGGGTAGTACCCGTTGACGATGAAAATATCATGATTGCATTAGATTTGCGCCCAACATTATACTATCACACACATTCAAATGCATAAGAAAATCGATCAAAAGCGTCGAGAAATTAGTGTAGAATATAGTCTTGTTTGCAGTATGCAGGAAAGTTGTTCATAATTGGAAGGAATGCCAATGGCCATGAGAAATGTGGCAAATTACAGTAGAAATTGATTGCTGCTTTTTTTGATTCGAAGAATGCCAGCCTGACTATCAGTGAAAATATGAATGGCATTGTCAGCAAAATATTTTCTCACATGTTTACCTACTCTCCAGATGCAGCAGGTCTCGGCATCTATGAGACCCATAGTATAAACTATTAAATAATCAAGGTGAATGTCCTTGATTTTCTGCATGTGAGATAGTTTAGATGTCGCCTTTGAGTCGTTGGAAATAGTGATGTTCATGTCAGCTTGATGCCATAGTGGAACCCAGACGGCAAGAATATTGGAAACACGCACACATAATTTCCCGGATTGATTATCAGAGGAGATTGACAACTGATTCGACTACCCTCACGCAATTGATGGTTCAAGTACGAGTCGGTGATTGTCGTGATGGATTGTTCTGATGCTAAGAAGCGGAAGAAATGGCCTGTCCAGGTCTTCAACTTCCCAATTTGAGTTGTTATCCTCCGTTCATCATAGCCCTCTTCAGTGTCATGCTACCACAATCAATAACTTTTTGATACAAAATTTCTTACTTCTTAGCCTCCATTGTGAACCTTAATTGTCACTTTTACCCCTTTCACTTCTCGCCCCAACATACATCCTAATCTTACAATGAAAGGTGTTGTAGGCCTTGCAGTTAATTATAGGTAGCAACCATTGAGCGGAGGAAAATTGAAGGTATGCAAGCTCTACATGAAGGTAGAACGAGCATTCACTATTCATGGTCCTAGCAGTATGATGTGCGATAACAGAGTAGTCGAGATTAGGGCATTATTTATAGCCTTAGGCCACAGGACAATATCACTTGTGTACTATTTAAGCGAGCGTTTTTATAATCTCCTCAGTGTACTCGCTATACTATAAGGATTTTTTAATCTTACGCTTTCTATTCATATCCATATACCATAGTGATGTATGAGTCTATTCACTGTCGGCAATTGCTAATAACATTATCCATTCCTCACCGCTTTGCAGTATGACTGCCGCATTGCTCATAACCATAACAACTAGTTCTGTAAGCAGAAGGAAGTCTATTTAGGGTTAATTGCCTTCTCAATTTGGCTCAGTTCCCTACAATCACGTGGCAACCGCATATTTGTGCTATGAAATCTTACAAGTTCACACCTATGATCCGCTGCGATTCAAGGACCGGTATTAATAGCTCGGATCAGATACGTCCCATTACCAGGGTGATTACAGTGCAAGAAACACTGCTAAAGATAGCACACAATCACCGCCAGCCTCTAGATACTCTCAGTTCATAGCCAATCTACTTCTTTCACCTCTACATTGGGGCCGCCTTCCTGCTGCTTCCTCTCATGATTTTGGCTATCTCTTCCAGGAACTCAGCTCTTTTCGATCGCCGCAAAACGTGCGTAAGAATTAGTCATTTTCTCCATAACCACAAAATGATATGTCCTTGTACCCAATCACTCCTAGAACACTTGAAACTAGATCTCTACGATCTCGACAAACACCGAACCAAACGCGAAAAGGAGAACGTTTCGTGAAGACAGAGCCAGAAGTAGTGGATTTGGAAACAAGAGTCTAGAGTACTCAAACTTTTCATATCCAGACGAGTGGATTAATAAATATTGGATCACCTTGTATGCAGCAGGTATTGGAAGATGTAGTCCTAATGGAGTGCACATCCTACAATAGTCTTAGACCTATATAGGATGTAAATGGATTAAAAAAATGGATTCGAGATTACTTTGGACGATAGAGCCGTTACAGACTTTACCCCATCCGACGATAGAGACGCAAAAAATAAGGTAGCGAAAATTGAAACATTCGATGGCGACTTTAAAAATTCCAAGCTCTTTTCCGCAGCCCTCGACTTTCAGTTTACGAAATACATTGAAACATATGAGTCACCCTATTTCCGAATTGCATGAATCGCTGAATACTGTATGGGTCGTACTGGCGGCTGGATGGTCTCTATTCTCAATGGAGAGAGCCAAACTCAAGAATTACTCTGAATTCATACCGCAGTTTAGGAAAACATTCGATGATGCACAATACTTACATCGCATGCAATCTCATTCCCTCAAACAACATACTACTGGTCTCGTAACTGTCATAGGATACTAATCACGTGATATAGACACTAGGATCATCATTGATCCACTTTCATGTGTATATCTTGTTTTGTTAGTCGACCTAACAATTTCTCCCTATAGATTACAATCATATAACTGTCTTGCATTTACTCAGAGCCTCTCCTGACTCTTCTGCTATCACAGTGGCAAGCTTTCCAATTCGGTATCAGGAGGCAGCAAATACTTGCAGCTACAACCACAATGTCATGACCCCTCGATTCTCAAATCACATGAGGAATGAGATCAAAAAATTCTTGAACCGCACTCCTACACTAGATAAGGAGGACTACAAGATGGTTCGTAAGCTGGCTATCCAAGTCAACAACAGCAAAAACACATGAGAACCAAGTACCCCACACAAATCACACACACACACAATTTAACCCTTTATTCTTTCGAACTGAATGACGATGTCTGCCATAGAAGTATTCAAATCAATGCTCAACAGTGTTGTAATGTGTGGTCTATGGGGATTACTGAAGATTGGAGTGGTAGCTATGTTGGGTAATATTCAGTGCACGGACACCTCAATCTTGTATACAGCAAAAATTTTCACCTCATCAGATCAATATATTCTTCAACACACAACAATCAGACCACAAGGTTATCACATCCTGCGCATAATGCTAGACAGAAGCTTTAGCCCATTGAATACCGTAAGCTCATAATCACAACAAACGGACCTGTCGCTGCTGGAGTCGGTGCCACTGTCGATCCAAGTCTCACACGCGAGAAATTTCACATCATCCCCTGGAACCCCACCCGACGCCTCAGAGTGAATCTCAAAGTCACGGACGAAGGAATGACTATCAGTACGAATCCAGTGTTATGAACGCGGACAATGACTAGGAGTAATATGATGACAACGAGGACTAGGACGAAAACGAAGGCAGAGACTGACAAGGAAATTGACGAAATATTCAGGTTAATGATGATATTCTAAAAGATAAATAATTTACATGACAAAAATCTACAGTACAAATTCAGCCTTAGAGTTCTCTTAAGTACACGAGCATCATTACTATAATCAAGTGTCTAAGAGCCCATAGCTCCAACATAGCAACAGACTAGTGCGTCGAAAGGCAACTGTTGCTATCATAACACCGTAACCATTACCATTCCTTAATTAAGTTATTATGTGTACGTCATGACTCTGTTGGATAGGCGCGACGCGACATTCCAGAGGTAGTTTGTGGCACCCAGGCACAAAATATGCGGACATTGCCCTTGATGAACTGTTCTTGTATGATGTTAACGATGTAAATAAGGTATTCGGGTTTGAGATTGTTGCGGATAAGGTCATGAACATTAAAGAGGACTTTAAAAAATTCATATATCTTGACATGGTTGCAATCCTCCTGGTGGTCTTATCCCATGTGAGCTATAAGATTAAGTGTAGAGAAGCCAGAACTGCAGAAGTGGGTGACATCATGACCGAAAAGCTCAATAATGAAGAGATAGAGGAGATTTTTAAACCTACTTGGAGGCATGCACACCAAATACCAGACCAATCATGCCATGGGTGGGAACCTTATGCAAGCTTCAATGGCCTCAGCTGTGCGCGCCCACTTCAGACCCTCGCCGTCAAACACCCGGGAGAACTCAAAAAAACAGCAATCCGAGTTTCTCGCAAGTTCTCTATACTGGTCAACATACCCTGCAAACAAATGCCTCCTGATCCCCATGGTGATCAAAAACACAAAAATCTCCCATACACTTGTTGCTGATTGTTATGAACCTACTTATTGGTAGATTTTTGAAGCTGTTAAGCTGCAGAGATCGAGTCGATTTCGACGAAGACAAATTATCGAAGGTGCAAATGTGCGAATTAATTACAAAGGGACAAGTAAATTAATCGAAGTTCAGATTATCAAAGGTTAAAAAATTGATATGTCAAATTGTAAAAATATCGAATGGCAAATTCCAAATAAGTAAATCCTTAAAAAAGTAAAATTGTTATAACTAGAGAACAAATTGAAATATCCAGCCTGACCAAACCTTAATATTGTTGCCTCAGCCCTAACCAAATTAAGAAATTAAGCCTTCCACCACTATATCTGGGTTACATCTAACAAATTCATAACACTGATGGCCCAGAACCAATCACTGTTGTGGTAGATGAATACTTCAAAATTCTTGCCAAGAGTCCACATGCATCTACCCGCCATAACTAAGTAACGGCAGCTGCACAGTGTCACAAACTACCTCTGGGATGTCGCGCCGTGCCCAGGCAACCGAGTCATAACGTACACATAATAACTTAATTAAGGAATGGTAATGGTTATCCACATTCCGAAAATTCGACCCCATTGATTTTAATCCCATAAAGTGTGTATCAATTGTAACAGTGATGGCGAGTAATCCTACGAGAGGATTTAATGGCGGAAAGCCCTGCGCGGGCCACAGAGATGGAAACGTCGCGTCAAAAACACTCCAAGACATCAACGCGACCTTGAAGAAACTCAAGAGCGCAACACAAGCATAAGAGCTCTCTAGTAGAGCTTACAGAAAGATAATTGAAGAGTCCATGCAGTTAATCGAGAGTCTTCAGAAAGCGAAAGTCTCCCATACCCGCTCAGACTGGCCATAGTAACGATAATTCTGCAATGGCTAAGATACTAGAGGAGATAAATGGCATTAAAGCCTCCATAACTCAAAGTAGCCCACCAATTCAAGCCCCAGGCTGTTCCTGGGCAAAATTCGCAAGCAAGGGAGAGTCGTACGGAACTACTATCCGTATACAAGATGAACAGGAAAAGAGAGACATAGCCAAACTCTAGAGCGAAGAATTAGTCAAGAAAATCGGAGTACAACAAATAATAGGTGCTAGACAAAAGCCAAATGGACAGGTAAAGGTCTACTTCTCCGGTGAAGGAACGAAAGGATTCATGGAGCATCACAAAGACTGGACAACGAAATTGGCTGCTTCTGCGAAAGTTGCCGGCCCTGTTTACCAAGTTCTAATGCATGACATGCCGCTCTCCTTTGAGCCACAAAACGCAGAACATCTGAAGCTGCTACAAAAAGCCAACCATGTTTATATACAAGGAATGGTAATCCAAAGAGCCGCGTGGGTTAAGAAATCTTAGCAGCCAGGTAAAAGGTCTGGACCGTTAATCCTGTGGATTGATCGTATTAATGCTCTAGAGGTTTATCTGGAATGATAGAAGTGAACGTTGACCGTCAAGTCAATACTGTACGAATCGTAAGATATTGGGGATTTAAGGATCAGAGATAAAAGGTTAGGATCAGTGAGGTTTTTGGTTTTACTGAACTTGTATTTTGTTAGTTAAAAGTGTATAGTCTAATATACATCTAATTGTCTATCTATGTTCTACCTCGCTTAGGTAGAAACATTGTGTTCTGATTACGTGATGGAATAACATTCACACCACTGAGATCATTACCAACCGAGACCTCACCAAAGCTGGTAGCGATCGAAGATGAGTAGTCTTCGTCTACTCCGCACTACGTGCAGTTCGGTATGATATGTCTAGATTTCAACAGATCGGGCTATTCACGCAGATATGGCGATAAAAAAGGGCTTGATGTGGCAATATGAGCTCAAGTCGACAGAAATATTCAGGAGTGACTTTCGCATGATTCAATGCTTCAATTGCCAAAAGTACGGACATATTGCGAAAATCTGTTCAGCAGACTCGAAGTGTGGCCACTGTGCAGGAGAGAACAACACTCGAAACTGCACAGGAAAACAAGACGTCAAATGCAGCAACTGTGGAAAAGGACACAAACCATGGGATCAGAGCTGTCCAGTTAGGGCAGCTGCAAAAAATAGGGCTGTCCAAAACAGGACCCAAGACCCAGGAATGTTCTTGATCGACGAAAAATCGACAAGAAATCAAGGTGGCGAAAAGCAGATTGCAGGAAAAGAAGAGCAGTATTGACTGCACCACTTGTTGGGGCCGATAGCAGTATAGATGGTCGTAGGTGTCCAGGTAGACCACCAAAAATCCCATCTACTGTCCCCACGGTTGCAGGGCTCTTCGCAAATCTCAGCGAGGTGCCACCAAGAATCACACCCCGGTCAGTGACACGGGGAAATCAAGCAGATGAGACTGAGAGCGAAATGGATTCATGAAAGACAAATCAATCCTTTCAATCATACAGTACAACATCAACAGGAGTAAGAATAAAGTGCAGCACGATTTCCTCCAAGCTTTAAATCCGCTGAAACAACACATAGTGGCCCTGCAAGAACCATGGCGTCACCTGTTATGAATCCGAATCACGTGTTAATAGCCTTGGCGTTTGCGTAATGGGTCTGTTTGACAAAAGCATGTACATAACACTTTTCACTACAAATTTTAGTTAGACAGCATCATATACGAGCCATTTTATTATCAACAATAATATCTTCTCTACATATCTCTGTCACACAGTGTACACTTTCACAACAGGTTAGAGCCCGGTAGTAGCGTACAGCAATCCGTGGATTATCAACATCCATTATCTTCTCAAATCCCGGGATTATCAACATCCCATTCTCTAGTTTCTCTTCTCTCGAAAGAATCAAAAGACTTTTTCCAATATCTAACGTTAATCATTCTCATTTAGCATTACCATTCTCTTGCTCAGGATGTCCACTTACAAAGATGATACCAGGTCAATAATTCTGAGGTCCGGCATACCATTTCTAACTTGGTCGTCGGATCTTCGAAGTGCCCTCGCACAAGAAGATCTGGTAGGGTTCGTCTTTCACAACATTGACGGTATTCGTCCTAAAATTGCACCATCTGCACCAGATAGCGCAGAATCTATCAAAGATCCTTCTTGCCTTGAAAAATATCTTGATCAATATGAAGCATGGAAAACGAAGGATCTACATGCATACGGAATAATTTTACGAAGAATTGACCAAAGTATTAGACCAGAGTCAACTGATACACAGACAGCTCTGCAGCTCTATAACATGATCGCCAATACCCACAAACCATCTTCCGCCATTCCATATCGAACATCCTTCAATAAACTGATGAATACCAAGCTTACCTCAAGCGCAACGCACTACTGTAACGAGTTTCAACAAAATCTCTCAAATTTCCGTAATGCCGCTGCAAACCTAGAGACAACAGTGAAGAACTCCACAAAATACGGTATTACAGATGGAATGGCGTCAATGATGTTCTTTGAAGGAACATCCCATATCGATTGGCTGGAAACTTGGAGAGCAACGGGAGCCGTAGATAGAGATAATCAGAGATATGCATCGCTTGATCAGATGATGGCAACGTTACGATCTGATTCAGGTGACCGTCATGCCCAACCACAACATGTCAAAGTGGCAGCTCTGTCAATTGGCCGTAGAGACGACGACCTGTGCTACATTCATCCAAAGTTAAATTATACCAATAAAGAATGCCGAGTTCAACATCCTGAGCTCCGAGGGGTTCTTAAAAATAGGTACAAGGAACATAGTGGACACTCTAATGCCGTGATAGCTCAAGACTATGAAAATGATGATAGTTCTCCTCTAGCTATGACAGTGTTTCCACCGTCCCTCATACGAGCAGCTAGCGCATCTGGTATTTCAATAACAAGAGACTCATTTATATGGGACTCAGGTGCGTCAAAGAATTTTATCAACAAACGCTCGGCATTTTCTAGTTTAAATAAACTTGAAACCCCCTTCACCTTTGACCAAACTATCGATAAAACTTCTCTCAACTATGCGGGTACAGCGCTCATCAAAATTGGAAAATTAGACTTACTTCTTGGTGACGCACTTTATTCTCCAAAATCTTCTATCAACCTGATCTCAGCAGGTCGGGCTTTTCGTCTTGCCAAAATTTCGGAGGATCGTAAAGCTGGTCTTCTCATCCGAAGTGTCAACGGTCGCCAAACTCCAGTAGCTCGGCTTGCTACTATAAGTGATATCTCCACTATAGTCCCACTCTCAGATACCTCGCCTCATAGCTCCAACTCAATCAAACTAGCTGCACCTCTGCTTGCGAAGCCAGCAATTTCCAAACTAACGAAACGCTCATCCGCTGACAGATGGCATCAACGCCTTGGCCATGTCGGGCCTTTGATAATGTCCAAAACGAAGAACTTCGCTCAAGGACTGGGCGCACTAGACACTAGCGATCTCTCACACTGTGAGGCTTGTCATCTCAGTAAAGCACAGCGCACCGTAGTTCGAGAACCTCGTCCTATTCCCTTTGAGCCCCTGGATGAAGTCTTTGTTGATATGGTAGGACCCATAGACCCTAATATTTACAATCAAGCTTATGCCGTTATCATTACAGATGCCACTACACGTATGAGATGGTGGTTTGGTACTGTTAAGAAAGACGAAATACCGGATCAGCTTATTGAATGGGTATCAGCAATAAAAAATCAGTATGGCAAATCTATTCGCATTTGTTTTTCTGATGGAGGAACCGAGATTCAAAAAAACACGCGGTGGCAGACCATTGCTCGAGAAAAAGGCATACGTCAAGATATTTCTTCTCCATACACACCAGAGCAAAACGGGGTGGCGGAGGCAGCCAACAAAGTCATCATTACTCGGGCACGCTGTTTATTAATTAATGCTGGTATGCCAGTTTGTTTTTGGTTTTGGGCAATTAATCATGCAATTTATCTGACTAATCACATTTACAATCTCTCCACCAGTGACGTGCCTATCTTACACTTCAATAAGGGCCTCAATATTGCTCATCATAAATTGCTAGATTTCAGATGTCTCCCACGTTTTGGCTGTAAAGCCTACCGAACATTGAATAAGCCAGAAAAAGGTGGTAAATTTGACCCAAGAGCACAAATAGGATGGTTTGTTGGTTTCCAAGCCAATACAACTAAGAATACTATCATTCTCTCCCCGCACAAAACGCCACAACATGAATGGTCTTGGAAAGTTTTCAACACCCCTCATGCCTTTTTCTACGAAAACTGCATGTATGGGCCCACTATGGCAAAGCTCAATGAATCAACACCTCTTGAGTATCATTCAGGGGGTGGTCTTGGATTTTAGTACCCAGGTACCACGGAGAATGATCTAATACCTCCACCAACGCCTTCATCAAATTTAACGCCATCCCCATCAACACCGTTGCCTCCCAGTCCTTTACCTGAGAGCTCTATTGATGAACAACCGCTTGAGGGGGAGCCAGAAATTCATGAATCGTCCAGCCAGGGGGAGCCAGAGAATACAGAAAAATACGAGGACCATGCATCATAGCATGATGACCCTAGTGATCATGAGCACAGCCATAATATTTATGATACCTCAATGACACCTTTTGAGCCCCCAACTTATGTAGGCCAGAAAAGAAGACACTCTTCAAGCCCAGAGCCTCTACCTACAAGTAATCTGGTCCCTATAAGCTCCGTAGAAAATGATCATCTGCAGCAAGAAGATGAGGTTAACTATGATACTTTAATGACTCCTTTTTTCCCTCCATCTTACTCTGGCAAAAAGCGCATCCATTCACCAAGCCCCCCATCTTCTCCTCCCAGTTCAACAATGATAACTAGTCGCGGACGTACAGTTAAACGCCATGATTACAAACGTCTTAACTCTGGGAGAGCCGTCAAAATACACTCAGCCTACACTGATCCAAAATCATGGACAGAAGCGATGACGAAATCAGATGCAGACATGTGGATGGAAGCTGCCGAATCAGAGATGCAATCTCTAATCTCCACCGGCACTGCTATCATTGTAGATCGTAAAGAGGTTCCTAGAGATCGAAATATGCTTACTGGAAAGTGGGTATTCAAACGTAAAACCAATGCAGATGGCTCTTTAGATAAGTACAAAGCACGATGGACTGCACGAGGATTTACACAACTAAAAGGTCTGGACTACTTTGATACATTCGCTCCCACGCCTAGAGCTGAGACAACAAGACTTCTTCTGGCCCTTGGTCATCATCTTGGATGGCATAGAATCCAAGGTGACATCCCAGCAGCTTTTCTCAATCCAAACCTAGATGTTGTACTGTTCATACATATGCCTCAGGGATTCGAGCAAAAAGATAAAGTAATAAGACTTGAGAAAGGGCTCTATGGTCTCAAGCAAGCTGCAGCTTTATGGCATGATAACGCAAAATCGGAGCTACATAACCAGGGACTCGAAGCTACGGAATCTGATGTCTGCCTCTTTTCTAACAAAGAGAAAGATCTATTTGTCATACTTCATGTGGATGATTTTCAAATTCTTGGCCCAGATAAGAAGAAGATTGTCGGCCTTGTAAGAGCTCTAAAGGAAAAGTTTGATTTTAAGATCGTCACAAGTGATCAGTTCCTGGGAATATTTGTCAGTCACGAGGGGGAAAATCTAAAGCTTTCTCAAGGTTCATATGCGCGTGAATTACTATCGAGACATGGGCTTGCTGACTGCAAGCCAGCGATTACTCCCATGGAACGACGAATGGAACCATCATCTGAGCCAATTTCGGCTGAGCGCGTAACAATTTTCAATCAGATTGTGGGAGGTCTTCAGTACTTGTCAAATCAAACACGCCCAGATATATCATTTGCGACAAATCACCTATCCCGATTTCTTACTAATCCGTCTGAAGAGCACCTAACCGCTGCGAGGCACGTACTAAGATATATCTCCAAAGATCCTGACTCCGGTCTTATCTTCACCAAAGATCAAAGTCCTGTTCTAGAGGCATTCTCGGACTCAGACTTTGCAGGGGATCCCTCCACAGCACGCTCAACAACTGGATCTCTTATAAGACTCGGAGGTCCAATTTATTGGAGATCTCATCTACAGCGAGATGTTGTATTGTCTAGCACGGAAGCTGAATACCTTGCACTCACTGAGACCACACGACAAGTTACATGGACTCGCAATATTCTCGAAGAAATCGGACTCAGTGAGCGAATAAAAGGATCAAATTGCACTAGTATTTTCGTAGATAATCAGGCTGCCATTTCATTAACAAAGAACCATGACAATCACAAACGCTCACGTCATGTAAACGTTCGGAACCACTATTGCCGACAGCAATATCATCGTGGGCTAATTGATATACACTATATACCGACAGGTAAACAACAAGCTGACTCTCTTACCAAGCCCGTATCAACAGTTCGAATTGAATGATTGTAATAATTCTAGTTTTCCATGTATTACTTTTAACACTGTACACAGTGAGGGGGAGTGTTATGAATCCGAATCACGTGTTCATAGCCTTGGCGTTTGCGTAATGGGTCTGTTTGACAAAAGCATGTACATAACACTTTTCACTACACATTTTTAGTTAGACAGTATCATATACGAGCCATATTATTATCAACAATAATATCTTCTCTACATATCTCTGTCACACAGTGTACACTTTCACAACATCCTGGCTAATTAGCCTAAATCTCGGTCTTGACGCCCACAAACGTTCCAAAGTTGAAAACCCCTCGAAAATGTCAGTCTCAGCATGGTCTTCAGAGACCTGTTCTCCCTCTCGCGCCACATCTCAGCTGCCTATCCTTCCTCAAGATGTAGAGCCCCATTAGAGCATCAGTCCCCCATAAACCATGACCCCAGCTGTGTATATTATGGCTTAATTTCCTCATTGCGGGTATACGTAGCGCCGTAAATTTGTAGTGAGTGATGGCCGGTAATTAATGAGGCAAGCTCCTGTTCGCAATTAGGGTGAAGCTGTTATCGGTTGTTGAGGACTCAGATGATGATGATGGTAAGAGAGGCATTGTCGAGAAGTTGTCAAATGGATATATGCTTGAGGTTGCTTTCGACTTCAATTCGGATGCGATTCTTCTTGGCTATCCCGGATAAGCAGAGCATACTGAGCGATTACGCCGGCACCACTGGAAGGTGAAGAGTTCGTTTTTGCCGGCTAGGCGATACCATAAACACCGCCATGGCTGGGTGGTGCTATGATCCGCCTCTTGGTGGTGTTCTATGGTATGTTTGAGTAGCCTGGGCATCTACTTCACTTTGGAAGAAGACGCCTGAGACCACAGTTCTCACGGAGAAAATTCCGTGGATGATGGAGGCGTGTCTGGATAACTCAGGGTTTTTGAGACGTTCCCCTGGTGGTTGTTGACGGATGAGGGTTGACTTGGGGTGAAGAAAAAGCCGCCATAAGTTCGCAGCGGTACTTGCAAATGAAATCCTAGTCGTGGGTGCTCTATTTATAATTGAGTCATCTTTTCTATACTTTTTCTATGATATTGTGTCATAGCTAGATAGCTGCATACGTAATTAAAATCTACCGCAAAAAAATTCACCTAGGTGCACTCTGCTCGACCTGGGGCCAGGGGAACGACAGGGGAGAATTTATGGCAAAAGTTCATCCAATTCTTAACCACAAGCAGATGTTACTGTCTGATGAAGAGTGAACAGGATGGGATTGTTTCTTACTCGAGTGGGGATGTGTTTGGAAGATAGGGATGCAGCGTAGGGCAACTTTTTTTTTAATTATTTAATATGTATGCAGCTATCAAGCTCTGACATATGACTTGTGCTATGTGTAGATGTTTGATGACTCTTTTGACGTTGGAGGCACTCATACTCTGGATTTCATCCGCAAATACCACTGTGAGGTATGTTTACACTATCAGTCGACCCTCCTCAATTAGTACCCACCAAAGGAGAATTAAAACCTTTGATTATCTAAGCATACCATCGTTATCCATGTATACCAGCGGCGCAAGAAAATTGGTTGTGTTTTGCCGAATTCGCACCAGCTAATTCCCTTCCCAAGTGACATCTGTGTCCAAGCTCTTCAGAATCTACATGGATGACCAGCCTACATGATTTACCACCGCACCACCAAGCCATGGAATTGTTTTTGGTGACGCCTGAACTCTATGCAGGGCATTGTGACTCACACATCTATTCTACTTTTTTTCTGTTCCTTTCTTTTGTCGCTTCTGGCTTTATTACTGGTCATGTAGCTAGCCATGAGCTCTCTGAACTCAACAACCCGTGTCACGTCTGACAAGATGTTGGGCTCTTTCTGGTAAGTAAAAGATTTCAAATTCAAATTTCAGACCTATCTTTTTCACGCGAGTCCTCTCCATCAATCTTGCTACCCCCCCTCGCCTCAACTACCGATAAAGGCGTTACTCCAATTGCAATGGGGAATTTGCCTCATGAACAATCGCCCGTCTACCACTATAAGGTAACGACGTCATGTATGCCCGCGAGGATGAAGTAAAGACGTAATTCAAAGAGCTTGGGTCTTGGTCTATATGGAACCGTTGCTCGCTTGGGACTCCACGTCCTGAGAGAGGACAGACAGCTGGGACGTGGGACGAACGAGTGAAGAGGTTACCAATGGGCACGCTTGGACGCACATTTTTTCGAATTTTTTCGACTCAAGGGTGTCTGTGTACGCAGAGGCAACGATTCCGGATAGTGCTCCCGGCACTTTAAAAAACTGGCAACGATGGAAGGTATCTTGGTCCGCCTCCTGATCGTTATCTTCCCGAATTAAAGCCTGGGTAGCCTCGATATCCACCTCACTCGAGAAAGGGAGGACTTTGAGTCTATATCTCGCGCGATGGCTGTGTACAAGATGACAAAGGCGTGTTAGGGTAGCCAAAGGTCATTCCTGTTTTCCCAATGGTGAATACGAACGGTTGGGTTAGGGTGAAAGTCCCTAGCACCAAGGCCTCGAATAGTAGCCTCGGATGCGCCCACTATATGAGTGGTCCAAATGTCAACCTGAGTTATCGTCGTTTACACTCGTTGGCGAAGGACTAGCCTTCTCTGTGTCATGTTCTATGAGTGCAAGATTAGTGCCCATCACGAAGAAATATTCATGCACTCCGGGATTGGGGTGCCTAATACGAGAAATGGCGGATTTCATTTCAAACCAGACATGTACGGCTCTAATATTTTTGAAGGACCTTGAAGTTTTGTTCTTGCTCAAACTCTCGGATTCCCCCTTGAAGTGCTAAAAAGAGTGCTTGATCTAAGGCATACAATTTGGCATCAGAAACCTCTCTGTTGTAACCCAATCTATTCTCGGGTTTCCAGGCTATTCCAGTCCCAGATTTGCCGTTATATGATATCGTAATGAAGCCAAGCTAGTTATACTGTAATGTAAGATTAAACTATGTGGAGAGAGAAGTAGCAGAACTATGGGTAATGGCTATGTCTACAACTTGCCCATCCTTGTCTTGCTGAGCAACCAAACTTCACTCTCGCATTCAGTAATTACACTTCGCCGTCTCACATTACTAGCTATCCCTAATTTAATTTGGCGCAGTGGAACTTATTCGTCCGGTACAAGATAATAGAGATAACTCTCACTATGGAGCTGTGAGTCCAGGTCAGGCGATGCTCTGACATATTTCAATCGTGCTGTTAGGTAAACTTGTATCAGCGCAAGTCACCAAGTCCCCCTGGGACAGGGTAATAGCGTTGGCTTTCGCCCCGTAGACAATAAAAATATATAAACAAACTTTTGATAGCATATTTCTAGGATTAAGCAGCCTTTGGTTAGTAGAATCAGAAACCAGCCTTTACCTAAACTTCAAGGCTCGACAGGAATTCTATGATACTAGTTAGAGGCGTGTCTTGAATCCGAAGCCAAAATTAATAATGCGAAATCAGGGCGCCCATAACTCCGCTTAAAGTCTCCACCTGGGCTAAATCAAGGTTAGACCGTAACAACTCTAGATCCATCGAGCCAGAATAATAAAACTGATATCGCCAGATCATACGCAACTGCATCTTATGATGCCTCTTTACCCCTAAGAAGGCTAAGCTATCCAGGAGTGGGATCTATCTCGTTGAGGGTTGGTGATTGATGTGGCGAGGAGTCATAAATCATTAGCTCGTGGGCCTGTCGCCGGATCAATTGGTGTTGGTATACAGCAGAGCAAGTCCAGAATAAAATCAGTTAATTTACGAAATCTAGAGACAGATGGACTTCTACATCTTGCTATTTACATGAGGGATTGTAATTAACGACGCCGATCATGACAGTCTCCGTCAATAGCAACCGTATCCAGTCTACACCCTCGGTAGTCTCTGTAGCTGACTAGACTCTAGATTCCATCTCTACCGTGCTGGCGCAGACAGTACACCCACAAGGAATTATTCCATTAACAGGCCCAACTTCTTTGGTTTGGGAAAATATGGCTATGTTGGCTCTGGGATAATATTTCTCTCACAAGCTCGTAAAAGACATCGTGTATAGGTGTTCAGCCATTATCTTCCCAGGTCATTTTCCAATCCTTAATAAGTTGATTTTAAGATTTATATATAGTCATGTTATATCCCTGAATCAGTTGCGGGGAATTCACTAACCCTAACACCAGCCAACATTTGGATAGGGTTATCAAGTTGAGATATTGGAACATATTGTTCTTGCTTCCCTAGTTTCGTCATATAAAACTTGATCCCTATATATAGTTGTATTCCCTTCTTCATCCAGAGATCTTCAGCGCATCAAATTCATTAAATATCTCTGAAGGCCATATTCATATTCGTCTCGTGAAAACCCCATAGATTTATACCTTAAGCCCCATCACTTGATTTTGAAGTTTGAATAATATTCTTCGGAGTTCTGGCCATCACTCTCGATCTATAACCTGACAACACGACCTAATTCCTTGACTTCCTAGAATACTACTTGATACATCTACTTTTTTGCTGATGACCAATGTAAACCCCTGTTGGTCATCGATATCTTGAGTTTTTTATGCCGCTACATGATGCCTTTCTCGTAGGGTAGCAGCTTTTATTCATAGAAGCTCTAGTGAAGCTTCTGAACAGTCCCCTTGTAAATTTGAAAGGTCCTGCATGCCGCTCTTTTCCATTCATCGTATTCTATTGATTAAGAGGTCTAGAATTGTAATCTTTGTCGCTGGACACAGATCTTTGGTCGACTTGAAAAATCTGGAATTCTTTAACACTTTTATTTTGGCATACAGAAGGGCTCCGCAAACCTCGATAGGTGATTATTCCCTAAACCTTGAAAGGCCTCCTGCTCTGCTGTGTTGAGTCGCGTCTTATTGAGAGGTCAATGGGACGAACAACTCAATGTCATTGCTCCTTAGTCGACAAGCCGCATATACAACTTGAATATGCTGTGGCCTCTTTATGAGAATTAATGTAGGCAGTATTTGTTTTGGACTCTTAACTCGTATTCTGTCCGTTGTTTTCGCCATCGGAGACTTGAAAAATGAGGCAAATGTTCACGGCACAGGTGAGTACAAGACCGTTAATCTAACCACTTTTCGGATGACATGTGCAAGACTTTTCTACATAACCTCTTTCAATAACTTCTCATTTCCTCAATCGGAGGGTACCTCAACGTTTCTTTATCCAGTCCTTTTCGTGTTTCCATACTGGGCATGTAATCTTCCTCAATTTCGCCCATAGGGGTTAGCTTTAAATATTTTAATAAAGATCGTTATATTTCGCAGTTCTCGTAGTTAGGGGTTAGCTTTGCTCCATTGTTGTTAATGGTATCGGCCATTATTACTTTATTTGGAGCGTCGAGGCTGCTGGTCTGCGATCATTAACCCCCAGGCCCGCCAATTTGTCGCACAGCGGACTTCCAAAAAACAGGTGAGCGATAGGTAAAAGCAGGATTCACGATGCTAAATTAATTAAACAGGCAGCGTGTAATGCTGCCTAGTCTTGTATGAAGTGCAATTAAAGTAATGTCTTTTACAGATGTCTCCTGAATTACGGAGCGAAACTGATGACACTTTCAAATTTTGCTAAATTGTAGACAGTTTTCTGTGTAGGCGAAACAAGACGGAAAGCCATTCAGCTCAACAATCAGTCCGATATGGCGCCCCTAATGTTCAGTAAAACCCAAGGGTTGTTAGTACCTGACTCTCTGGATTTAGATGTCTTGTTCACTGCAGCTTTCTATTCTCGGCTCTAAAAAAATAATTCCGAATTTAATTTTCTTCTCCTGATTTGCTCTTTAGTGTATTTATTCTGAATTTGCTTGCTCATAAATGTCGAATTTGTAGCTAGTCTCTCCCTTTTTTTTTGTAATTTTACATTTACTCCAACTTTACTCACCTTGTTGATGGTTTTAGTTTGACGTTCTTTGGAGGATTTTCAAGCTCTGGTATTTAAAGGATAACCAGTCTTGTCATAAATTCTTGGCGAGGATGTCATGAAACCTCATGATAAATCTTTTGGTATCTCCTCATAGGATTAGCACACATTCAAGTCTTAATTTAATCGCCGATATTGATTGTTGTTCTATTTCTTAATTATAGTTACTAAAATTTAGTTAGTTTAAGATGACATTAATTGAGCAGGCACAGAATTAAAGTTCAGTTTCATACTTATATCCTATCGACACGTTAGTCAGGGCCATGTGTAGATTTCATGACTTACTTCGTCTTCAAGCACGTGACTCAGTCCAACACGCATTCCCTCTATTTAAGAAATATTTAGCGATCAAGTCATCGAGTACATTTAACATAGAACTTACGATGGCGAACGCTACGACCCCAAACTATGGCAACTTTAAATCCATCGATCAATGTTTTGTGGATAGAATTGCAGAAGTCTTCAACAGTACACTTTGATGATCGGAGAACAACAGGCTCATCAAAGTTGGGTTGCACTCCTTTTGGTTTGGTGTAAACTCGAACAAGGTTGAGTTTGTCCCACCTGCACATCATTAGTTACAGTAGTTATGTTGAGGTGTGACTTACATCTGCTCCATTAGCTCATCAATATTCCAACCATGTTCAGAGGATATAGGGCATGCATTGGGAATGCGGTAAAGAAGATCTAGTTCCTCAATCGAAATGGAATCAATCTTATTTAAAGCGTATATCACAGGAATATATGATCGACTTTTTGCCTCTAAAACATCAATAAGATCGTCAATTGTAGCATCACACCGAATGGCTATATCGGCCGAAGATATTTTATATTCGCCCATAACTGCTTTTATTTCGTTCTGATCGATGTGGGTAAGTGGTACGGTATTGGTGATAGCTATACCTCCCTTATCTTTCTTCTTGAAGACTATGTTTGGCGGTTGCTTATTGATTCTGATGCCAAAACCTTCAAGCTCAGCCTCAATAACCTTCTTATCGGTTAAGGGCTTGTTGACATCTAACACGATGAAAATTAAGTGACACTAAGAGCCTATAAGCCTTAAGGAAAATTTGGAATGGCTGATTCTAGCTTACGGTCTTTGCTACTGCTATAACTTGCTTTCCTCTACCTTTGCCATCCTTAGCACCCTGAATAATACCAGGTAAATCTAGCATCTGTATCTTTGCGCCATTATATTGTACTTGACCAGGGACAGTTGTTAATGTAGTAAATTCATATGCAGCAGCCTCTGAGTGTTGTCCTGTAAGTTTACTCATCAAAGTACTCTTACCAACTGATGGAAAACCAATGAATCCTACGCTCGCAACGCCTGTTCGGGCGACATCGAAGCCGGCTCCACCACCACCACCACTGGACGTAGGCGTAAGAAGTTCTCTCTTAAGCTTTGCAAGTTTAGCCTTTAGCTGCCCCAGGTGAAATGAGGTAGCCTTATTTTTTTGAGTCTTGGCCATCTCGGCCTCAATATCCTGGTGATCATTGTGAGCCAGAGCTTCATATAGCAGTTTAAGTGTTAAAAGCTGATACTAACCTTGATCTTATCTACTGTCGTCGACATCTTGACCTCTGCAGTTAAATTAGTACAATACTCAGCGTTGGTAAAGTTGAATTAGTTTTAACGATAAGGTCGTTGATTATTAATTTAGAGGAAATAACTTTCGAATCACAGTCGACTCGGTTATCTCGCAACTAAACGGCCCTACCCCGGAATATCACCAATCGTGACGCGTTAGCTTGGCCACTTCTTGGAAGCCAAACTCTAAGTAAATTTTAATGTCGTTATTAAGTCTACAGGCAAATAGGATGAAACTTATGATCCGTCCGCGATATTCCTCAAATACTTTGAACTCTATACTGGGTTTCTCCAAAGCCTAGAAAGGTTGCACGGCTCATCAGCCTTAAGCTGAATTATCTAATCATCCCTCATAGAAATATTGCTGATAATTTCGAAGACGACCCCAACGACAGTGATGACGCTGGCCGAACTTACTGAAGTTATAGTACCAAAACCTGTCGCGGTAGTTGGAAAATTAAGAATGGTGAACGCTTGTTCGCAATATCTATGTAGCAGAAAATTTAATATTTTGCTAGGACCTAGACCACTTAAAATTCACCATACTTAGGAGGGCTGCCTTTTTTTTGCATCAGATTTCAACTGCGTACGCAGCTAAAAGCTTTGACACAATATCAAAGAAAAGTACTTGATTTGTATTCATTATCCTGATTTGGCGCCCTATGGGCCCATGCAGGTGGCTATAACACTGTCTATATATTTACATAGGAGGAAACCTCTCGGTGAAAACCCCCCAAGCTTTCTGATTAAATTCTTATAGTTTGCAGTTTATCCTTCAGGAAGTACAGTTACACTGTAACGCCGTCGATGTGTACCAATCATGTCCCTTCTATCGATCCCAACCTTCCACATGTTCCCTCTCGTTCCCTGAGCAGCATTTCGACTGCAGTTGTCAAGCGGAATTGTTCTATCCAACCATGATTAAGAATCCATCGTGTGATTCTTTTCATATCGCTAGGATTGTTGGTCATTGCTTCAAAGGAGCGATTTCGGGCTTGTCTCCAGATTTCTCCTCTACCAATTGACCACTTAGGGCAGGACATGATCATGTGCTTGGGATTTTGTGATTGGTAGCCACATGGACAGCATGGATTGTAGACTCCTGGAATTTTTCTTCTATGCAAATACGAATTGAGCCCGATATGCTCGCTTCGAATTTGGATTGCTAAGCTACTTTGGGCCCTCGTCAGGTCTTTGTGGAGAGAAAATGGCGACTCCCGGAAGCTTATTTTTGTACGTCCAGAATGGCGGCATTGGTAAAACTTTGCTGCTGCCCAAGTTTTAGGATCTGCTGAAGCAAATCTTTTAGGCTGTCGAGTTCGCTTTGTGGCCGACCAAGATTTCGCCCATTCTAGGTACGCTGCAACTCTTATCGCTTCTTTTTGTAAATCCTTGGATTTCTCCTCTCCGCAAATCTCTTTCCAGTAGGCAAGGTTCGCCCTTCTATTATGTGCTCTAATATCTTCTCTTCCTCTTCTGGGAAGTTTTATTTTAGCACATGCTGATTGAATAGTCTTTTGAACTGGTAAAGAAAAGTACTTAATAGATGATTCAATATAAGGAAGAGCACACATGTCTCGGTTTTCATTTGCAAGTACCACTGCGAAGTTATGGCGGCTATTTCTTCACCCCAAGTCAACCCTCATCCGTGAATGCCCACCCAGGAGAACATCTCAAGAACCCTGAGTTATCCAGACATGCCTTTACCATTCGCTGAATTTTTTCCGCACGTAATGTAGTCTGAGTTGTCTCCTTCCAAAGTGGAGTAGGTGCCCAAGCTACTCCAGCTATACGAGAGAACACCACCAGGAGGCGGACCACGGCACCTTCTATCGTATGCGTGTTTTTATTGTGTAAGCTGCACTCTTGCAAGCGAAGTCTTGGCGCGCACAAAGCTCAATTCGTGAAACTACTTGCCAAAAATTCAAATTTACACGCCCGTCAAATTTACATCCTTCCTCTTTGTCATCTTGTAAACTTGTCCCAATCCCCCTCACGTCCATCCCAAAGAACTGTCTCCCAGATTTGTGCGCCACGCTTTGCTTCCTCCGTCGGGTATAAATATCAGCGCGAGCGTATATTTGGCGACCAGCTAAAGCCAGAGGAGAGTTGATGAGAGATGTGGTCATTGGAATGAGGATGTACTTAGTCGTACTTGTAAACTTGACGAGACTTAGGTCGGAGTTGAACTTGTCGGGAGCGAAAATTTGACATGGCGGAGAATTTTTAATTACTGCCTCGTGGGCCAACTTGTTCGGTATTACGAAATTTTACTGAACTTGGCTCTTGGAGAATAAATCACTCCCAGGTTAGTAGAGGACACCGCGTACACGTGTTCAGCCTTGCCCTCCTTTTGGCGCTCCCGAAGCGTCGTCACCACCTCTCTGGTCCGCGCAAGGCATTACGGAATTATTTTCTCTCGTGGGAATACCCGTCATCACTATCACGATACGCTGTCAACATTCTGGAAACAATCTAACTGGTCGACTTTTTGGAATGTGGATGATCCACACTGTAGCTGTGTGGATAAGCACAACACTAAGAAAAACTATAAAATACTCTATAGCTGTGAATCCTGTATAGACTTGAACAAGAGTGTTCATGAACAATAGAACGACTAATTCGTAAAATCCATAGCTCTTTACGTAATCAACACGATCGGTCCTGAAATTCCCCGTAGTCATTTCAACAGTTTTATGTAATGAAGGTTTTCATAAATTTGAAGTCAAGATGAGAGTTCGTTTTCTGATATGTAGTAATAATCTTTGCCTTCATGTTATGATTTGACCCGAGACTTCCACTTCACTTAGACCTCCCTACAATCATCAATAATAGTCCTTGACGTATAATGATAAACGAGCTGGACATTTCGGATATTTTTGTTTTGATCAAAAACTAATCGATAGGTGGTTCTCGTTTCTATGTATGAGTTAATGAAGTTGAGGCTGAGAACATATATGATAGATAAGACTCCCACCTGATACGAAATAACTTTGCGGGACTGGGATTACCTTCCACCAAAAATTCAAATAACCGTTTTCAACAGGTACTGCACCAGCTGCGTAGAGGTCCGATTCTGAGTCATTTGGGATATCGTCGACAGCTGCCTGGATAAATCGGCCCTCAACCACAACACCATTGGAACAAAGATAGTCCTTTTGACATTGTACTGTCGTTATAGTAGTGGCAAGCCAAGTAAAAAGGCAACCCAGTAAAGTGGATGTGCGCATATTTGAAGATTCGGATGTGGAGGGAAAAGTGAGCGGTTGACGCGTGCACGAACTAAATGAGAGATGGGATGAATGGCTCAATGGGTAGCCTTGAGTTTTCACTAGAGAAGATGTGTGTATTAACGTAACCAGCGCGCGGCTCCAGTATTTATATCGACTCTTGAGTAGATTTGGAGCGGCGGTCCAAGATAGTCATCTCAGATAAATGTGAGGCATTCAATGGACTTTGATGGATGAACATGTTCAGTAAGATAGCTTGTCTCCATACTGGCGTATATCCAGGCTATGAAGCCCTGGTATCTTGGCTGTTTTCTACACCCCATCGCCCTGCAAATTTGGACGATGCTCGGCATTAAGGATCCTGCTTCCTGGTAATAGCCAAACTGCCGCCCCATTTCCGGCGTTCCATCAACCATAAGCATATCTGGCTCCGGGACTCAGTTGACAGCAGGAGAATGTAGCCATGAATTGTCCGATTTTCGGCCTCTCCATGATGTCAGTAAAGTAGGTGACGGATCTGGTAGGAATTGTTAACATTTCTATCTTGATATCGACTCGTGTAAACTTACCGTACAGTAGTAACTCATATTGACACTCACGATTGCAATGCGTAGCAGAGATTGATGGTATTTATGGTAATACGGGTTCTGGTAATTGCGGACAGGGATATGACACATGTCGAAATATATATCGCGCACTAGACTCCTTTTTTGTTTTTTTTAAAATCATTTTATTGTCCTCTCTGAGTCTAAGACTATGTAGGACATACAGGTCCTCTCTGCCTACATGCCAAAGATTCCTATACCAATGGTATATCCCCTCCTATGCCTCCCATACAGCTCTCCTCAAACAGTACCACCCCTCACAAGCCCTCATTCGATCATACACTTAGAGGAGCCCTTTGCCCTTCATTATCTCCCCTCTCCAGCCAACGAAACGATGGCCATTTGCGGGTGTATGGCAGCCGGGAAAATCACCAAACCCACTGGGTGCGGAGCTCTCCTAATACCGAGATTAGGACTAGATCTGAAGACTTAGTGACCCGTCTGAAGCGTTCGATGAGGCCGGCCAGCTGGGCGCTACAGACTTGTGTGTACCTCGGGAAATTCGCACTCTGCCTTTCTAGCTTCCTTCCAACTCCTTCCCTAAGGTCGTGCTGGAATGTCAGAAAAGTCTTGACAGATCGTGATTGCTGTATGGTAGCTTAGCCTAACTTCTTTTGTGCCGTCCAGGGCGCTGGGGAAGTGCCGTTGACTCATCGACAAAAGAAGCCCTCCTGGCTAATTAGCCGAAATCTCAGTCTTGGCGCCCACAAACGTTCCAAAGTTGAAACCCCCGCGAAAATGTCAATCCCAGCATTGTATCCAGAGACCTCTACTCTTTCTCGCTCCACATGTCAACCGCCTATCCTTCCTCAAGATGTAGAACTCCATTAGAGCATCAGTCCCCCATAAACCATGACACGAGCTTTGTACATTATGACTTGATTTCCTCCTTGCGGGTATACGTAGCGTCGTAAATTTGTAGTCGGTGATGGCCGGTAATTAATGGGGCAAGCTCCTGTTTGCAATTGGAGTAACTTCCTTATTGGTCATTGAGGCGAGATGATGCGTGGTTATAAAGAGGTTGAGGACTCAGATGAGAATTATAATAAAGGTATTGTCGAGAGGTCGTCAAATGGAGATATGCTTGAGGTTGCTTTCGACCTCGATTCGAATGCGATTCTTCTTGGCTATCCCAGATATGCAGAGCATACTGAGCGATTACACCGGCACCACTGGAAGGTGAAGAATTCGTCTTTGCCGGCCTAGACTCCTTTTTATTATGTGGATTTTTCAGACTACATTCACAAAGCCCATACCTACTCTAGGCTAATCACCCCTTTCTACATTGGTCCTACCATCTAATTGGTGTCTTTTCACCCTTTCATCTTTAATGTCAGGTCACGATATTCTTAGTCCTACTGACCATTATCAAGCTCATAGATGTGGACAGATAAAATTTTTAACAGGAATATCGCTTGTGTTGACAGGGCCTCAAGCCCCATGAATAGTTAGAGTATTGGATTAACAATTTGATTGGGGCAGTGGATTCCACCAATTGGCAACGGTTCGAGAAGAGATTTGTGGAGCTTAACTTGATGCCGTTCATGTACAGAGATATCATTCCTTTCCATGTAGTCCAGCTAGCCTTAACCCGGCCCACTCTCACTCGTACCCAGGGTCCTCGAGGGCGATGGGCCTCGATTACTTAATACAGGATTTTATAAGTCGAGCAATGATGCATTTGTGAGTAACATGTTCCTTTCCTACAGTGGTGCCGCGATAAAGCCGGAACTTGATGGACCACTAGTTCGCCGTCCATTAAGTCAGCTTATTTGCCCTGGCATTTATCCTAAAACCCGTCCTTGCATTCAGCCCAGAACTAGGATACGTCCAGCCTACCGAAGCAGCCTGTAACCCATGCAAAATTTTTAAACGTCTATAACCCATTATGTCCGAGGATTATTATTAATCCATTTACATCCTATTTGAGTTTCTAACTATTTAGGACAGACTATGTAAATACAACTTTTCTTTTTCATTCCAAGTAGGGTTTTCATGATTTGATGTTGGGATCCCCGTTACTAGTTCGCAAGGGTGTTTATGTCCGAGGAGTTGCCTAGTAAAAGCATCTAAGCTCATGTCTTTTCTAAGTTTACGCGCCAGGTTATCGTCTCTCCGACAGCACGTTAAATATTATAAATCAACGGAGTTAATGAGTTAGCCCTGGACCGTTGATCCGCACCAGCTTTCTCTTGTCTCAAATGGGCTAGGTTTCAAGCGGCCCGATATCTATATGGGTGAACGGCCCGAATGGCGTGTCACTGCACCATTCGTCCCGTTTTTGATGTGTGCGATTGGAATTTTGAATCAGTATATAAGCAAAGTCGCTTGCTCCTCTCTCCTATTCCCTCGTATGGCACCATTTGATATTCAACGATAATTCAACGTGAATTTGTAGGATGAGAAAGCGTTTAATTAAAACAGACAACTCTTCTTTTTCTCAAAAATGGGTAAAATAGACAGGTCATAGATTCCGTCCTAGCCTATGTACGCTACAACACCATAAGACACCTTGCAACTGACCCAGCCATCATATCACCAATCCATCGTGCATATCCTGTCACAATTCAATCAACATGGGCGACAATAATGAACTTAGATCAAAAACTGGGTATCCCCAGGAGAATCGCACCTGACCGACCACAATCAGATAAGGATGCTTATAGTCCTTCACGACATCAGATGGCTGCGTGTCTTCAGGTCTAGCCAAATGACCAAAGGTGCCTGTCAGAAATCCCGCAACCTCAGGTCAAGACGATTGATTGTTCATCCATATAGCCTATAAAGCTACTTGTTGTAACATCAATGAGGAATATTCATAAGCTAAAGGACCGTCATTGTGACCTGCAAGGCATAGGAGTTTGTAGTGCCATTTCGTAGTCGTCACATGACTTAGCGCGGCTTGCTGTATCACCCATGAGGCAGGCAGGCCCGCAAGTCGCAATAAACACAAAAGTCATAACCTGCGACTACGTCAAGAATGAATCATGGTCTTCCAAGATAATTGCTTAGACCCACCCATTGACTTAGACGCCCCCAAAGACTCCCTTTCAAATTAAAATCTCACGTACGATGACCCTCCTGAAAACCAAACCCTCGGTCCCATTCAACGGTCTCTCCTCGAAGGCGCTTAATTAGCAGCCTCTAGAGCTCGTGAAGCACAAAATTTATTTGGCTCACTAGCCCGACTTCTCGACGAATATTGCTCTTCTCACGCTCGTGCTATTCTACCAGAATCTCAAGCTCAAGCCCTCCACAACTGCACCTCAGAATTAGCAACTATTGCTGCTAAGCACTTCAACGCATACATGCACGGTACCTCAAATATTGAGGACCCCTGCCCTGTGAAGACAGCAAAAGTAAATGCTCCTCAAAGCTATGCGGGTACTGCCAAACGAGGCACACAGCAAACCCCTCCCTCCGCAATGAAGCAAAATGCTCACGCTTGATCCGCAAACACCAAACCAGACGACAGATTGTTTGTCCGCCTCTCCTCCAACAGTCCTCTACGCACCGCATCGGGCTATGCAATACAAACGCACTTGAAGTCTAAGCTTGGCAGACAAAGCCAACTTCTATCAAGTGCTATGTCAACAAAGACAGGGTTTGCTCTCCGCCCTAGCGCTGGTAACGCTGATGCCTTAAACGAGAAACTGGCAACAGTAGATCTGTTTGGAACTGCTCCCATTGAGAAATCCTCGCCATGGACGTCCTACTGGATTGAAAATGTCCCTCGGTTCTACGGGAAAAATAAACCAAAATATGCAATACTGCCTCGAGCGAGTCACAATCGAGGCCGTAACAGCTGCTGTAGCATCAGCAGCTAGCGCTACTCCCGTCTCTGTACTCGCGTCCCAGGATAATGAGACAAATCCAGACAGCCCAGATACAAGCTGGATTGTCCGCTTTCCTCAAGACCATAGCCGTCTTTCATGCATTCTATATCTCTTTGGATGCCGCACTGTCAACCGAATCCTACCTAAACGCTCGTCAGTAGTACAGTGCAGGACGTGCTGGCTTTAGCACAACAGCCGCGCTTGTTCCTCTGCCACAAGATGCCGTCTTTGTGGGTCTACTCAACACACAGAGAAGGATCACAATAACCTCTGCGCTGCACCGGCTGGACACATCTACCCATGGCGATGTATCCACTGTCACGGCCCTCATCCAGCAGATGACCCAACTTGTGAGCTACGGCCACAACCCTCTAATCCACCAAAGATAAAATCACAGGTTATTGACATCCGGAGGATCTTCTCTGGGGCATGCATCCGCTGCCAGGTAGAAGCAGGATGCGTTAAACCCTCTGAAACTATGCAGGGCATTAGCACCTCTCATTCAGTACATCACACTAGCTATCCAGCACTTTCCCAGGGAGCAGGACCATCAAGAATCGCAGCTGCAGCCAAGCGGACTCTTTTCTTAAACCCTTTCGAGATCTTGAAGACATCGGCCGGAGCGTCAGATGATCAGATGGAACTTTGAAAAGATAGAAGTCAACGTGGCAAACCTTCAGCTTGCTTTGTACCAGTTTATTTCGTACTAACTTGCCCTCTCATTTGTGGGTATTGCGTTTACACTAAAGGGGTTTTTTTATTTTATTTTTATTTTTCCTGCAAATATCGTTTCCATCATTTATCATTATCGTATCTTAGTCATTGGATACGATCTTTAATTGTTTATCAGGTCTCACCTCCTTTGGTTAGGGAGTCGTAGCCCTCTGACAACTGAGGCAGTAAGCTTTAGCGTCCTTTGCCCATTTGGGTTTTAGATAAGACGGGCATAGGCCCGTTTTTTAGATAGACGTTAAATATAAAAAAAACAAACAAACATGTCGCAATAAAATATGAAGAACTAACACATCATAGAGAGATTCATTACGTACGCGTACAAGTGTATATTGCCGACCGACACTAACCTTTGAGTTATTACACCCGGTAATAATCACAATCTCGTATCGTGACCCTTAATGAAAAGTATTGACGATAAATCAGAGATACAGAGTGTGACCAATACTACCAATAGATTTAACTAGAGGACTGGCTCACTGCAGCTTTAACTATCTGTTGATTACATGGCCATGAATATTATTATTGTTAGCCCCTGTCGTTTCATCCGGTCTTGTGGTCTAGTGGTATGATTCTCGCTTAGGGGTGATAAGCTTAGCATGCGAGAGGTCCCGCGTTCGAGTCGCGGCAAGACCCTGTAATATGGCAGTCAAGGAAATTATGTGATGTACCCAGTATTTTGCTGTCAAAATAGGTTGCAGCGGCCAAATGGTTTCGGAGCAGAGCCTTGCTTTGTAAATCACCAAGCTTCAACCTGCAGATTCATTTCGACGCATTAGATTTTGATACAGTGTGCAGTTATCTAGCTCTAGCAATATATCGAGAATAAAGTACGGAATAGTTACGGCCTCGCCCCGACCTGTGCCTAGGTACCTTGGCGTGAGTACTCGTTGTACATGCACGTTAGCATATAGCTCCTGTCCGCCTCTAAATATTATCTCCTCATAGCCAATCTGCTTCTTTCGTCTCTACATTAGAGCTGCCTTCCTGTAAAAGGGTTAAATAACTCAGAAGTACTTGAAGTCGATAACTCAATGGGAATGAGTAATTTTCTCCTTGGGGAGAGCTAATCTGCTGCGTCGTCTTCTGTACTTTATGTCCTCCGCTTACTCTAGTAGTAACTCCCGCCCTTGGCCACATGAGAATCATCCTTTTTCCCGGCACATCTCTTCTCCTGTACCATACTTTCCATCTATTACGTACCCCCACTGATACCTCCTTAGCGCTTCTTTCGTCTATCCAGGAGCGTTGCTCTGCCACGACCTTACTTCGTAGACGGAGAGGTCCTAGTGACCAGTCCCAATGCGGGCAAGGCCTGTCACACTCCCTCTTATGATTGGAATTGTAAGGTAACGTTATACTGATGCGAAAATCTCTCTGAGTTGATTGAATTCTGATTGTCCTTTATGAGGATGCTATCTACGCTCTTAAATGCATCTTGAGATTATGCTTGTAATTGCTCCCAGAGTTCAGGTATAGATTTCCTCACTGTCTATGAGAAAATAGTTTGAAATTATAAGCATTGAATAAATCGTATCAAATTAGTATCTTACATAGATTCTAGAAGTCCTCCATAGTCATAGACTCGGATGGGACTATGATAAAATCTAATCTAATCAGATATAGGCCAATAATTACAATTATTTATGCAAACAGCTCCTATTCCCCTCCCTTGTATGCTTCTGAAATTAGTCGTGTTTGTTCCCTTGCTACCAGATTACAAGTGGAAATTGTAAGCAGGCATAGTAGAATTAATGCGGCTTGATAGCAGATTGAGTGCCTCGATTGTAATGACAAAATACAAATTGCGCATATCAACGTAATTATGCATAGGAAAGTGGGCATCTATCTAATTGCTGATGATAAAATATGCATGACTCGGCTGTAGTCAGTGACGCTTTTAATCTCGAACTTCAGTTGCATATGGGTTGACAATCACAACAAAGGTGATTCTTTATTTGGATATTATGATGTTTTGTCGGACAGGAATGGATGAAATAATTTGAAAATAGAGAATTCACGCCTCGAATATCATTTGCGAGTACCACCTCTTCGTTATGAAGTCCTTTACCCCAAGCTAGCCCTCATCTTGGGCTAGGCAGTCATCCACTTAGGGCAATGTACGAGAGACCTTTTAGGAAACAAAGGAGAAATGGACCAATCCACAAGGGGTGGCCTTGTGTTGGAAATGAAGTATAATCTTATCAGTGACAATTTCCTACCTTACGTAAGGGTTCCCGACGCAATCCATATATTCACTATTCACACTCCACTTCCGTTTCCCCAGTGGTATTTGTAAGAGTACGTACTAGCGTGGCTCCACTTCTACGAAAAATGAATACAGCGTGGATTATGTATTTCGGTACTTACAGTCGTTGATGGCTGAATTTGATTTCACTTAGCCCGATTCGGCGCCCTATGGGCCCATGCAGGTGTCTCCGAACTCGAATATTTATATGGGAGGAAACTTTTGTAGTAATACCCCCTCAACTTTTCAATTTATATACACTTTAACGTTATGTTATCTTCACGAAGTACACTAACACTGTTATGTCCAATGCAGATACCGTCCACTAACTTATTTGTGGCAGGTGATCATCTTTCCCCTACTGCCCTCTCTCTCACTCATCGTGGCTTCGACTTCAAGCGTCAGTCGAAACTGCTCTAGCCTTCCTTCCTTTTGTATCCAATTTGTAATTCTAGTTACAGTCAAACCCCTGTTAAGACGATGTAATCGGGGCCGTGAAAAATATCGTCATATAGAGGATATCGTTTAAAAAGATATGGTTACGTAATACAGCTATCTAGGCTACTTTGTACTTTTGATGCCTCTTTTATACTCTCAATTGCCGTCTCTAATCGCTCTAATACCCTCAAATAGCTTGAATTAAGAGAATCTTGACTCTCGGTACACTCAATCAACGCTTTCAGAGCCATTTCGGCCTCTTTTGCTGTCCGCAAAGGCTGTTCGTCTTGTACTACCTCTTCTTCGTCATGATTTACACACGAATATTCTCCTATCACCTCTTGTAATATCATTGCCTCGTCAAGCATCAAATTCCCTTCCTCTTCCTCCTCAATTGGATTAAGAAAATTGTCTATTGCCATTGAATCTCGTATGTCTCCTGCTCTAACTACTTCATTAAACAATTCAGAACGTCCAGTCGGGAGTACAGACGTAGGAAGAGCAATTGGCTTGGAAATAAGAGTCGATTTGCGATTGCAATTATGAATCATTGTATTTGTAACTTCGTTATTCCAACTTCGTAAGATCCAGCGAATTGCTAGTCGAATATTGACACTTGATTGTGGATCTGTACCCTCTTCAATGGCTTGTAGAACAAAGCAGAGCCAGTATTGTCTCTAGAATACTTTGCAGTTCTGAATAATACCTTGCTCAAGGACTCGGAGACTGTGGACTAGCTTAATCGATGGCCGTACTCAGCGAAGAACTACTCAATGCACTGTTTTTGTGTTGGTTTTGGGACCTGGCGGTGCACCCATCGTCGCAGAGCACGTCGTTGCCCTACAGAGATTCCATTTTTGGCGGCATTATTAGCACCAATCTAATAGAAAAACCCTGGTTAAGACGATATTTAGAGGTTGAGGAACGATAATCGTGTAATCGGTAAATGTATGAGAACCAAGTCCGTTCCGGAAAAAGTATTGTATAAACGGCAATATCGTCTTAACAGGGGTTTGACTGTATATCTCTCGGGTTATTCAGCATCGCTTCGAATGACCGATTCTCTGCCTTTCTCAGTATCTCCCCTCTCCATTTAGCCCAGTCGGGACAGGCCATGATCATGTGCTTGACGTTCTGGGACGGATATCTTTGTTGGCATCGTGGGCTGTCTACTCCGGGAACATGTCTTCTGTGCAGATAGTAATTGAACCCAATGTGTTCGCTTCTTATCTGCATGGCTATGCTACTTTGGGCCCTGTTAAGGCTTTAGTCGTTGATGGTTAAACATTATTTTTACTCCTTTTTAGACAGCACGTGTTAATACCTATTTTACATTACAAAATTAATCTATCTACTCTCCTCCATTCTGCCTTCAGTGATCCTTTTTTTTTCAATACCTTGGTCAGATAGAAATCCAATGCGCCAGTTTTTATTGACTCAAATAGCACGATAGACTAAATATATCATCTTCGGCCCTCATCCGTGAATACCCACCCAGGGAAACGTCTTACAAACCTTGAGTTATCCAGACAAAGCTCCATTATCCATTTACTTTTCTCCGCGCGAAATGTGGTATGGGCGTCTCCTTCCCAAGTGGAGTAGGTGTCTAGGCTACTCAAACCATACCGGAGAACACCACCAGGAGGCGGACCACAGCACCATCCATCGTTTGCGTGTTTTTATAGTGTCCGCTGCACTCTCGCATGCGAAGTCTTGGCGCGCACAAAGCTCAATTCGTGAAACTCCTTGCCAAAATTCAAAATCACACGCCCATTGAGATTATGTCCATCTTCTGCATTCTATGCATCATCTTGTAAACACGTCCCAATCTCTCTCACGTCCATCCCAAAGAACTGTCTCCCAGATTTGTGCGCCACGCTTTGCTTCCTACGTCGGGTATAAATATCGGCGTGGCGTGTATTTAGTGGCCAGTTTAGGCCCGAGAATATTTGATGAGAGATGTGGTCATTGAAACGAGGATGTACTAAGTCGTACTTGTAGACTTGATGAGAATTTGGTAGGAGTCGAACTTGTTGGGAGCAAAAATTTGACATGGCGGAGAATTTTAGATCATTGCCTCGTGGGCCAACTTGTCCGGTATTGCTAAATTTGACTGAACTTGGCTCTGGGAGAACATTTCACTCCAAGGTTCGTAGAGGGCACCACGTACAGGTGTTCAGTCTTGCCCTCCGGTGCAGCTGATTATAACAGTAACAAAAATCAAAACAACTCCAAAGACAGAAGATTCCTCCATCAAAGACCTAAGCAATATGCCCCTCACACATTCTCTCGCTAGTGACACCATCCAAATGGCAAATTTACTCAATCTCTGCTGAGAGCAAGAGATGGGCTAGCAGGCGCCTTTGATACAGCCGGTATCCTGCCATTGGTTAGTACTTGCCCGTGAGAGGCATCATCGAGATGTCTGTATCCTCAAGCTTTTTCTTCAGATTCCAGCAGACTGGAGCGCGGGAACAATCACGGGTGGCGTGGAAGCCCAAACAGCGTCTGCACTGTTCGATTTGCCGACGGGACTCATGAATGGCACCAATCTCAGGCTTTTTGAAGAGGCGGAACCCTGCACGAGGGGCGGAATCCCGGGTAAATATGGCATTCTAGTTTCTAGACGGCGCAACAAGGCGGCATCTCCCGTGCGGTCGCGCCTGGATTGATAACTCTCAGGTTTCATGGTAAATCTCGGTTGAGATCCAATCAGTATCGACCGTACGAGAATCTTCGAGTGTTCTTAGGGTCGCGGGAACATTCGCGATCCGAAAAGCGGCAAAGTTTGAGGCTTCTTCGAGCTTGGCTTTGCAATTCGACAATCTTGGTGCGGCATACAGGAGCATTTTCATTGTTAGAATCGCAAAACCGGCTCTCACTCGGTGTAGAGAGCTAACGTCACCAATGGCGCACTGCTGCCCATCCTATACTCTTTCCCGTACAGCGCAAGGTGAGAGCTTGCGCCACGGGTCGCAGCATAGCCTTTAGAGTTGGGACTGCTTTTTGTCGCAGTCTATTTTTGCCACCGCGGCCCAGGTGCTTTTTGATGGCTGTACTGGTGCGGCGGGAATTGGTGTGCTCTTGGAGTCAGGAGCCCTTGGAATCTGGTTCGCCGGGCGAGGAGGGAGGACGGGTGGCGTGGAGACCTGGCCCGTAGCCATATATTGCGCAATGGCGGCACGTAGGTAGACTCTCATAGAGTCTCCAAATTATCTGTTTGATCCGTTGGTCAAAGGGGGGATGGTTGCTTTCACGCCAGAGATGGCGGCGCGTCGTTGTTCGGCTTCGATAATGGGTCGAGGTTTCGGCGAACAATCTGCTTTCGTGGCAGCTTGAGGCTGCGACTCTTTCATTGAAGCTGAATTTGGTGTAGCTTTCTCCGACAGTTTTGACGATTCTCCAATGTCGTGAGGGTGGGAGGATGGTTGAGGGATTTTCTCAACAACTTCAACTGGCCCGATCATGTCAGTATCGGGCTTAGTGGCGGCATGGAGGGCTTTTTCCTTCTCTTTCGAAACTACCTGACCCATCTTCACGCATTTTGGAGACTGGGTTAGGTCCGGCGCTTGCGCGAGAGCCTTCGGGCGGACTCTCGTGGTGTCCAACGTGGCGTTGGGGCGCTTTTTACGAACAGGTGGCATGCTATGAATGCCGTCAGCTCATTTTCAGAAGTTCGAATGTATGCGATAAACACGGGAGGGATGAGAAGAGGAAAATGGAGTTACTTGAAATTTTTCAGGAATAATGGCACTGTTCATGTACCATAAGCAGAAGGCTGTTTGCAAATTAAATTATTTAAAAAACACATCTAACTAGACAACTCTTGTGCAACGATAAAAATTTAATTTTCGGAGAATCTATTTCAATTTATCCTTAGTCTGAATTTATAAAAATATTTGTTTATATTCCAAGACTTTTTTCAATTACTCAAGAAATTTCCATGACACCATACGACTTTTTTTCCTAATCCCTTTTTCATATATTTGGGTCAAGTCTCTAGCAAAGCCTAAAATCTCAAGGCTGCAAATTATGAACGTGTCTTGGCTCGCCTATGCCTGATCTTCAATTGCAAGTTCTGCGTCTGCAGTTGTTGCTGATCCAACTTTCTGAAGTTCGGAAATTGCTGCCGCTGCCTCTTCCTCAGCACTCCTCTGGTTCAAATCCGAAGCGACAACTGGTTCGATTTCAGCTTCTGCATCTTTTGTAGCGGATCCCATTTTTTCGAGTTCTGCGATGGCTGCTGCTGCTGCTGCATCATCCTCGGCGTTTCTCTTGGCCAGAACTCGGGCAAAGTGACGCTTGGATAAGTTGTACTCAATTGCACGCTTCTTGGCAGCTGGGCTTTGCGTCACTGCTACCGATCCTCCAAATGGGCCTGCTGCTGCTGCATTTTGCATGCGAACAATGCATACGTTCTGAGCGTCGCCTACTGTCCCAGAGCATGTCATTCCCGCTGGCATCTGTACTTCTACCGGGAAGTCCATCACGGCCGCGGCTGACAGTCCTCCGATACCAATTCCGGGCACATTTTGTGTTACTTCGGCCGATTTGAATGCTGCTGGGTCAGTTCCACCCGAAGTGGCGTCAACCATGGCCGTCAATGGCCCGGCTCCATCTTGGTTGATTTGATGGTAGGTCATCTTGACCTTGCCGTCGTCCGTGCAAGTCGGCATGCCACTGGATGCTCCAGCTCCGGCTGCAGCCTTGACACCAGTCTCCAAGGTGCCCTTAGGCGTCTTGGTTCCTCCATTGGCTGCACGCTCTCCAAGACTTCGACGAAGGACGT
Source organism: Blumeria hordei DH14 (assembly GCA_900239735.1). NCBI lineage: Eukaryota > Fungi > Ascomycota > Leotiomycetes > Helotiales > Erysiphaceae > Blumeria > Blumeria hordei. The sequence continues at coordinate 673,774 of OENG01000025.1, read as the reverse complement.
TGGCTGCGTGAACTTCCCGTGCTTCCTTTGTCGCTGTAGCATTGCCGCCACCTCCCATGAACATGGCCATCATCTTAGTGGCATCGACCGGGCCACCGCCCTGAGTGCGACCAAGTGCAGTGGCCTTGTTGGTTCCCATCTCACGTTTCCGAATGATAGAAGTATCAGCCTCAGATCCGCAGCGAGGGCTGGCGCAATCACGCGGCGTGCCGTCGGCAACTGTTATTGTTGTGTCAGATAGCTTTCCAGCGGTGTGGACAGGGATCATGGCGAGTCACATACCTGAGAGACCCGGCATAGTAACGTCATTAGCGCCAACGACCGAATCAACGACTCCATGGGTAAAGACACTAGTGACTGCGAAAGCGGCAATGAGAATGAATGATGAATACTGCATATTAATGGTTATTATATATCAAAAAGTAAAATATCAAAGATGATGTTAAGTTGATAGTTGATGTGATTTAGATTAATGATTAAATAATTTGATATTAGTAGCACCAGGCTTGGAGGAGAGGAATTTTGAATTATAAGAAATTAAATCAAATGTTTAAGTGATGAATCGAAGTTTGTTCCCAGCTACCGGTTGTTCTTATACATGGGAATTGTGATTTGAATATCTACAGAGCCGACAATTTCAAGGGTATATACCGATTTCATTGGCGTGTAGCGCTCGAAACGATTACCTCAGTGCAAAACTCGTCGTGAAGTAGAGGTGATGAAGATGTCGTGGTGACGTTTGGAGTAACTGCATATTTTCTGTCTGATGCATATTGTTGTTGGCGAGGCCAGAATCAAACTGTAACGCAGCACAAGGTCAAACGGATACAAAAAAACGGGTGGGAAAACGAGCAGCAAGGAGTATTCCTTGTAGGGGCCCAAGTGGTGCGAGGATATGCGTCGCAGATGTGATGGGTTGAAACCCCCATGGTGTTGGAAATTCGGAGTCGAATTAACGCGCATTAAGACAGTTATGTACTGACGGCTACATACGTACGCGGCATATGATAGCTGGCAATGCTAACGGTGAAAACGGCAATGGCTTTTACATCATGCTAGGTTGGGACGGAAATCATGACACAATTCATGGGATGTAGTCGGGCCAAAACACTCGATAGTATAGCAGTCTTTCATTGGGCTCAAATCATTTAGGTCCTTGTGTCAGGTAGTCGCAGAATTATATCAAGAAATTGGGGTACGAAACTCGTCAGGTGTCTGTGGTGTCCTCTACGAACCTCAAGCTCTCACTGTAGCGCCTGCAGAACCGAGATTGAGTAATACCTTTTCGACTTTGAGCTGAGTTATCTCCCCCTCCGTCAAAGATACGCTTCCGATAACACAAAAGAGGATCAAGATGACGATAGTAATGCTGGGAATGAGGAAAGATAATGCGGTACCAAACTCTACAATGGTAGTCAGAGAAGCCCTCGTTATATTACAACATGTGCTACCCACCGGCGGGCAAATAAAAAGCCCACGAAAGCAAAGTAAAAGACCTTTCCGCCCTCAAGAAAAGCAGATTTCGACTCGTCTACAATGTCGTCCCTTCTAACCTTTAATTCCGAATACAATAGCCAGAAGGGCATCTGAAATACATGAGTTACCCGATGACCCCACCTTCGTAACGGCTTTTGAATACTAGGCTAGGCTTCCTCACGACAGTCACTCTCGACCAAGACTTTTATCACATCCTTACACGATCTTCGGTTTGTCCTCCAGCATGAATCAGGAAAAGAGGAAAGAGGAGGCTAGGAAGGTCGAGAGACGCTTTTAGGTACACACAAGTCTACTGCACCCAGCTGGCCGGACTCTTCGTCATAGGAGAGTCCCGCACCCAGTGGTTTTTCAGACTTTTCCCTGCAGCTACACACCCATAAACGGCCGTTGTTTCTTTGGCTGGAGAGGGGAGATAATGACGGGATAACGGCTCCTCTTAGTGTGTACTCGAACGAAGACCTATGGGGGTATTACTGCTGGAAAGAAGTTGAGGCGGAGGCACAGGAGGGAGTACACTACCCGAGGCATAGATACTCCCGGCCTGTAGGCACAAAGGACCTAAATGTCCTTTCATAGTCATAGACTATATTGGACAATAAACACATTCATATACACATCTCGTGGACAGGAGTATCCCAGACCATGTTTGTGTTCAGGTGCAGCCTAAGGTTACCAGATTTTCCAAACCGACACAAACAGTCTCAGAGTCCCTGTATTGTGAAGCAGCTAAAACCTTGATTCAAAATATACTCAGGTATCATTCATAGGAGGACAAAGACTCAAAGTCCGACTTCAGTGTTTTCTATGGATCTGGGGGTGAAGTAATAGCTTAACCAAGTCCAGACAAATTTCACAATAGCAAAGAAGTTGGCTCACGGGGTAATATTTCTAGTCTCTCCAAAAAATCAAACTCTCCAGAGATCGATTCCCGCCCATGTATGTGTGTGTGTTTATTGTACTGCTTGAGTCATATACTATCTAGCACATTAGGCTCCTTTCTGGCCCAGGCCACACCTGTACGGTGCTCCTTGCCTCTTATGTTTCTTGAAAGATCATTGATATATTGCCCTTGATGAATAGCCATTCACCTCAGTATTTACCCATGGAATTCAGCCACTTTTTCCACGGAACCTTCTGCCCAAAAAAATGGTAGCAATGGAGACTGCGTGCGCGGGAAAAAGTCTCAAAATACCTGCATCCCCAGCCAGGCGAGGCCTAGACACCGGGACCACATGAGGTGCGCATATTCATCTATATCTTCCTTCTTTGTAACATTCAAGGCCATCTTGTTCCAATCCACCATCTCCGTATCGGGTGCTGGTTACGCTCCAGAAACCCGTCGGATGACTTTTCCTCTATGAGCAAGGGTTGGTGATGAGTAGGGCTCCGATCCTACCATCTGATCTGATCATGGTTACCTTCATGATAATGATGATAAGGAGATAAACTTAGGGATGAAGATGTCAGGTAACTGGGAGCCTGACCTGTGACAGGCGAAGTGTATGTAATTAAAGTAAAAGATAACTCAGTAAAAACAACTTGATTACTATTTTTCTCCGAATTCTAGGGCTATATACACTGATCATGATTGACTTGATCTCTTGATCTCTAAATATAGACATGCGCTAGGAATAGAATAACCTGCGGTTCTAAATACAGAATGCAAGCACTGACCGAAACAAACAGCCCACGTACGTATGGACAGTCCCTATTTTTGACCCGAGACATTTCCCTGTCCAACTTCTTCGGTAATTATTCTTCGCCTTCGACAGAAGAAGATACAGACCGCGAAAGCGAATGAAAATCCTCATGGAAGTGAGGACTTTGTCACTCAATCTCGGATCTGTAGACCCTATAGTGAGAGCTGGAGGTTCATAGAGGACACCACTGATATGTGTTGAGAATAGTTTCCCCCCCACCCATATATCATCAGGTGTACGAGTAAGTCTAAGCACATCTTCATTCCAATGACCACACCTCTCAACGACTATTCTCTCGTCTCAGCTGCCCACCAAAAATACGCCGACGCCGATATCTCTACCCGACGGAGGGAACAAAGCGTAGCACACGAATCTGGGAGATAGTTCTTGGGATGGAGGTGAAAGGAATAGAACAAGTTTGCCAGATGAGGCAAAAGCCGGATAAAATCTCCGAGGGGAAATATCCAACATTGGGGAAGAAATTTCTATTTTAAGACCTATTATGATTTGGGAATGTACATTTGCGCTGGATCAGCTAAGATTGTTTGTGGAGAGATATCTTCATTGATATGCAGAAGTGAAGGTACTCTGATAATTAAGTTAAAAATCTGGGGAAGCTTGTTCCTTGTCCCCTAGCTTGTTCGCTTGTAAACCAATCACGTAACCAGTATGCAGCGCACCCAAGTGTGCTCCCAACTGAGCAGCCATACCATCTATCCTATATCTTCAACCCATCTCTCAGCCTGCACACAGGACTACATTTAATGCCTTTATTTAGAGACTGGATCTCCTTCGTGCGCCATAATTCCATAATAACTACCTATGCACCAGCTACTAAATCTACCAAACTACATAGCTGAGCATAAGATACTAATTATAATTTGACCACAGCATGATAAAGGTCCCGATGGTTTTTGCAGTTTTTCCCGGCTGCCATACACCAGCAAATTCCCATCTTCCGCATTGATTGGGGAATGGATGGAAGAGAGCCGGCTTCACGACCTTGCTGTACAACACTTAAGCCAAGTGAAATATCGCCACCGCAATGACTGTGTCAGCCTGCTCACTAACTGAGCCTACATCTACCTCATCAGTTGTATACTCTCATTCGAGCCTGCTCAACTATATTTATTCTCGTCTTTCATAGCGCAGCATATCATTGATGTAATTATCATCCCGACTCAGCATATTTTTCCAAGATACCAATGTCCTCTCTACCTACATTCCAAGGAGATCTATGGCTGGGGTAGTATATCACCTCCTACACAATTTCTCTGGGACAGTATCACCCCTTACAAGTCCTCATTCGTCCGTACACTAGGGAAGCGCCCTTTGTCCTTTATGCTCTCCCATCTCCAACCAAAGATACGACGACCATTGGCATGTGTGTGGTAGCTGGGCAAAGTCGCCCAAATTAATGGGTGCGGGCCTGCTCCAATACCGATGTAAGGACTCAGACCGAAGACGGCATTAGCCATCTGAAACGATGCGGGAGGCCAACTAGCCAGCCGCTACAGCCTTGCGTACGACCAAGACAATCACTCTCTCCATGTTTCTCCACCCCTCCAGTCCTTCCATCAATCGTGCCTCTGAACAATTCCAAGGTCGCTTGGAAATATCGAAAAAGTCGAGCTAGAGACTCTAAGTGGAATTTTAGCTTCTTTCGACTTACCTACACTGGTGAATCTTTGATAGTCGAAATTACCCTGGCTATTTCTGGCGCCAAACGGTGCTTTCCAAACGGCGAAGCGTGAAGTGGGGGGATGAAGGGGACATTACTTAAAGGCATGCATGTTAATTTCAAGAGTCTTGCTCAAAGTTAATCATCCTTGTACCCTCAGCGTGATAGAGTTGGTGTTGAGATAAATGTAAACTTGGGAGTAAGAGGGTGAAGCGTTTTGTGAATTTTTTTTAAATCATTTAATGTGTATTCAGCCCTCTAGCTATGACACATGACCGGTACTATGGATACATATTGGATGACTTTTTTGACGTTAAAGATACTCATACTCTGGATTTCATTCGCAAATACCACGATGAGGTATATTCTCTTACACAAACAGTCGACCCTCCTCCGTAAGTACCCACTAAAGGGAAATTTAAAACTTTTGATTATCCAAGCATGCTTCCATCATCCATGCATGCTAGCACCGCGAGAAATGTAGTTTAGTCTTGCCGGATTCGAACCAGCGGTCTCCTGTCTCGGGTGGGTTGTGTATCCTAGCTATCCAGACCTTACTTGAGAAACCAGCCAAGATGATGTACCACTGCACCATCCAACCACTGTGGTGTTTATTGTGTTGCCGGCATTGTGGTTTTTTGATTTTGTATAACCTGTATTTGTAGATCCATAATAGTGTGTAGATGAGGCTGGTAAACACATATTAGAAGGAGCTTGGTGTGAGTATGTTCTTTGCTGAAGTTGTAATGAGGAGTGATGAGGGATGGACGATGTTATATTTAGTGGGTGACTGTGAGTAGACTTATACAATATTATGCTGTAGCTTTATGAGCAGAAGGTGAAAGACTAAACCTGTATCCTTTTATTGTGGCTACATCTATGAAACTATATACATGCTCGCGACAATAGACTTCTCCATCGAATATCACGCCACTATGCCGGAAAGGGGCTTCTGTTCTTTTAGCATTCCACCCAACACCCTGCGACACCTCTATCTCAATACGGAGTGGTAAAAATAAATAAATTATTCAATTGTCCTGATTTGGCGCCTTTTTGGCCCATGCAGGTGTTGACTTCAGTCAGATACAATGATGATATAGTTGTGATGAACATCATGCCTCAGATATCATTTGCAAGTCTCACTATGGCTGTGACAAGGCGGCTTTTTCTTCACCGCTGTCGAACTATGCCCTCCGTGAAACTCACCCAAGGGAAACCTCTCAAAAAACCTTGGGTTATCCAGACATGCCACCATCATCAATGTAGCTTACTTCAGTAAGGTGAGGTCTGCTGGAGTCGAACCAGCGATCTTCTTTCTCAGGTGGGATAGATGTTCAGGCTATCTAGACCCTACTTAGAAGACCGGTCCGGATGGTGTACCGCTACACCATCCGACCCAATACGGAGTGGTAGTCACTAACATGACAACCCTTCAGTCTGTTCCTCCCTCTAATCGCTGCAGTGGGAAAAAGGGAAATTTGCAAAAACTGAGTTGATGAAGAAAGTATGGTTGATTAAACTGGATGGTAATGAGGTGTAGCTGTGCCTACCGAAAGCTACATTCAAAATCTAAGGTTACCATCTGGACAGGATAGGTAATTTATGGGAATTCCTCTTTGGTTACTACGCGCACCGGCCCATGGGCGCCACATCGGGACAAAGTAGATATTGAAAAAAGGAACTCCCGAAAAACTGTTTCTGAACTCCAGATCCAATATTATTCCTTGTAGAGTTTTGAGAAGATATCCCATCCTTTGGAGCGCAAAGTCCCATTTATTTTTGAACCATTTAGCGCTTGTGTAGCTTTCAGCTGTGAAACATAGCCAGCATAAAGTGGATACTTTGAGTTTTCAAGGCTCCCACTCCATGGCACGCCAAAAACGGCCAAGAAATACTCATTATGCTTTCTCTCTGAATACCAGACCCCAGATTCTTGTCACGCCTGAATCCAGGGACTTTGGATGTCATTGTAGTAGACTTAGTCAATGTTGCTTGAGGATCACGTTCCTGTTTTAAAAAGTTACATGTTTGTAAAACTAGAGTCTGACAAAAACATGGATGAAGACCGTGTTTCGAGGCCCTATCTTAATAATCGGCAGTCCAACTAACAATGTATGCCGTTTTCGAGCAACCGAAGCTGAATCTCACATCACAAGGGAAGAAAATTTAGTCCAAAGCTCTTGCCGCTCCAGAAACTGAGGCCAGAGGGAAGTAGCAATTTTATAACCACGCTGCGCAAAGGTCTTGGTCTCATAAGTAGATTCAGTACTAGAGCCTCTTCCTTCATTTCTCGCTCCTAATTCTGTTACAAATGACACATTATCCTGACTCCGAACCTCCGCGCCGTCAATCTATCCTGGGACCTGGCATATTCCAAGTAAAGTGCTTGCATTGTATTCTCCCACTCGGTAAATCTTGGTCTTAGAGCTTAGACGGGATGAGCTCCTATCCCACCTCAAGTTTGGCAGGCCTGTAAGGGTGATATTGGCTGCTGATACCATTTATTTGGAAAATTCCGGTAGAAAGAGAGTAACTTCTGCTGGATAAAGAGACAGAATTTCAAATAATGGGCAAATCTTAGTAGAAAACGATGGAGCAAGCTAAGGCTTCTGTTCGTTGTCTGTTGATCTACTCTAGAAAATTTCTGATACTTTTTCTGACGAATTAATTGCCAATAGAAAAGAATTGTTCACCGCAAGAATTCACCTTTCGTCAATCGAACGAGAAATACTTGTTTTGTAGCTCTTACAAATTCGATTTAATCATTTTGGTAGCACTAGCCTCTTTATTTATCGTTACTTCACCACTATTTTCTCCATTCCCAAAGAAGATAACCTCGACTGTCAGATCATCTCTAGTTGGTTTTAGTTTTGTTCGTTGGTTTTAGAGTTAGAGGTAGACATAAGGGTTAAACTCACCGATATCGTCTTGAGTATGGAGCAGTTAATGATAGCAATGCAGAAACCAGGTCACTGTTGTTTCCCCCAAGAGCGTTACGAACTAGATGCGTTGCAGCATTTTTGTCCTGTACAACAAATCTTTCATTTTCGGTCTTGATACCCCATTGTTTTTGTCTAATCGGGGTCTTCTGAGAATTAAGATTCTGACTATCAATATTCAGCGTGATGGGCATACTAAATTTCTCGCTTTTTTTGATTTCGTTTTTCCAAAAATCACCATTAATACCTTCAGACTGCTTCTGTATCCATTGGCCTACAAGGTCAACTACTTCTTCGTTGCTGAGCATCTCCCAAAGTCCGTCAGTAGCCATAACGACAAAGTCACCCTTCTCGGGAAGTATTTGAGTCGTGCTAACTACAGGTTCTGCGGTGACGTAAGGCGGCGTTTGGAGAAGCTTGGAAGGAGTACGTCCAAAGAAATATTCCTTGACGTACTCCGATATCTCACGACTCCACTTATACGAGGCATCTCCAAACGCTCGTGTAGGTTCAAGGCCTCCTAGTACTCGACCGTTGCGTATTACGTGTTCTTCACCAGGGTGAGAACTTCGGAGACGTGCCTCTTCATCAGGGTTATTACCAGTCTGGTCAACGGTCAGGGGCGATGCAGTCCATTTTCCATCTTGATCCCGACGACCGAGGATAGCGCGAGAGTCACCCGTACAAGCTACATGAAGTAATTTCGATATACTGTCATAGAATGAAAGGAGTGCGCAAGATCCAGATAGAGCTGGTGTTAGATACTTAGCAGCAGCAAGTTTTGTATTAGCTTTGAAAGTCTTTTTAACACTCTCATTAACAATTTCATTATCAAGACGTAGAAATCCTGTCTTCATCGCTGCGCTAATTGCTTCGTTTGATGGGAGTCCTGTGGATGATTCCATCGTTGCATTTTTGTATGCAGAGTTTAATTCGCGAGCAACATAGTTTATCAGAACTTGTCGCAATTTTGCAGATGTTGTCCAACCTCTATATTAGGTTAGAAATATCAGAATTATTAACATTGAACTTACGAATGACCATCGTAAACGCCCCAGAACATCCAATCACCTGAAGTTCCGGTTTGATTGAAAGCATCCGTCCCAGTATAAGGCACCTCAATTATCTTTTCGGAATGATCGTCTTCAATTGGATCATTACTTGGAATCTGCACAACATCATATCTCATAACGCCTCTACCCCTTCCGATAAGATAGCTTTCTTCATTTCTTCGAAGTTTTTGAGTTGCTTGCAATGGGGTCAACTTTTCCAAGACCCTCTTCCCAGATTCGTCTACTCGTTTTGAGATTGGTTCTTCGTTGTAAAGATCGTCTGTAGATAATGATTCAGTTCCAATAGTTACTTTTATTCCTTCGGACTGAGTTGAAGCATTTTTCATCGGACCCTTGGGCGTATTGGTCTTAGCAGCCAATACATCATTGTTCACGATGTTTTCGGATTGACTTTGATGAGAATACCAAGCCCGACAACCAGCTACCCCAAATAACAGAGCAAAAAGAGAGTATTTACGCATGTGGACTGGAATTGCATTGGCAGCTGAGTGAATGTTGAAGCGGCGAACGCCGATGTTGTGAATTGTAGGATTCCTATAAGTACTACGACAAAGAGCCCTGTATGGAATGCCAATACGAGCCGTTAGGATTGCGTAAGGAATTGCTCGAGTCATTGAATAGTGCGTTCGTTGTGAAACCAGAAGTGTAGTCGTCAACGGATATAGATGGCGCTTTGACTAAACTGTGCCTTCCATGTCGAATTAATCTGGAGTAGCAAGCTAATATGCTCAGTTAAATAAAGGTGATGAGAACACGAAAATTTTACGCCAAACTAGGCGTATCATGAATGCCCTAAGTTTCTAATGTCCGCAAAGTACTGGACATGTATAATAACTATGTAACTGAGTCCATATTCCAATGAAAATAGGACTGCCCCAAATGCATATTATTTATTTTATTAAATCATTTTATTGTCCTGTCTGAGTCTAAGACTATGTAGGACATGCAGGTCCTCTCTGCCTACAGGCCAAGGATACCTATGCCAGTAGTATATCCCCTCCTATGCCTCCCATACAGCTCTCCTCAAACAGTACCACCCCTCACAAGCCCTCATTCGATCATACACTTAGAGGAGCCCTTTGCCCTTCATTATCTCCCCTCTCCAGCCAACGAAGCGATGGCCATTTGCGGGTGTATGGCAGCCGGGAAAAATCGCAAAAACCACTGGGTGCGGAGCTCTCCTAATACCGACATTAGGACTAAATCCGAAGACATAGTGCCCCTTCTGAAGCGTTCGAAGAGGCCGGCCAGCTGGGCGCTGCAGACTTGTGTGTACCTCGGGAAATTCGCACTCTGCCTTTCTAGCCTCCTTCCAACTCCTTCCCTAAGGTCGTGCTGGAATGTCAGAAAAGTCTTGACAGGGCGTGATTGCTGTATAGTAGCTTAGCCTAACTTCTTTTGTGCCGTCCAGGGCGCTGGGGAAGTGCCGTTGACTCATCGACAAAAGAAGCCCTCCTGGCTAATTGGCCGAAATCTCGGTCTTGGCGCCCACAAACGTTCCAAAGTTGAAAACCCCTCGAAAATGTCAGTCCCAGCATCGTCTTCAGAGACCTGTTCCCCCTCTCGCACCACATCTCAGCCACCTATCCTTCCTCAAGATGTAGAACTCCATTAGAGCATCAGTCCCCCATAAACCATGATACGAGCTTTGTATATTGTGACTTAATTTCGTTCTTGCGGGTATACGTAGCGTCGTAAATTTGTAGTCGGTGATGGCCGGTAATTAATGGGGCAAGCTCCTGTTTGCAATTGGAGTAACTTCTTTATTGGTTGTTGAGGCGAGATGAGGCGTGGTTGGAAAGAGGTTGAGGACTCAGATGAGATTGATAAGAAAGGAATTGTCGAGAGGTCATCAAATGGAGATATGCTTGAGGTTGCTTTCGACTTCGATTCGGATGCGATTCTTCTTGGCTATCCCAGATATGCAGAGCATACTGAGCGATTACACCGGCACCACTGGAAGGTGAAGAATTCGTCTTTGCCGGCGCCCCAAATGCATAAATCAATGCATTTGCTGAATGCGGTAAACTGGGTCCCAGAGGAGCTCTTAGACGCACAGATGACAGGGCAATCATGTCGTCATTTGGACAATTCCCGAATTAGGGCGGTCTCAATAAACCAACCCGGCTACATTTTAGACCGATTGACAATTTTTAATAATAAAATTGCAACATGTCCAGTAGGCAGCTACGAAAATTACAACAAAAAAGAGATAACGAAACTGCTGAATCGTTAAGAAAGACTAAGGAAGAGAGTGGGGATGAGCTCGAATATGAGCCTTTTGACCTCCACAACCCCGCTAAGAGCCTTTTTGCGAACTTCATTGATCTGGGAGTCGAAGACGGAAATGATGATACGGAAGAACTTGAAAATTTGCCAGCAGAACAGCAACAGCTAGACACCAAATCCACACCTATCAGTAAAAGATCAAAAAAAGCTAAGAAAAGGAGCAAAAAAGCTGCGAAGTCTGAGGCCAACGTAGTTGACCGAGTAGATGCAAATGATATCGAAAGAGTTTTGAAAGAGCTTAATATCAAGACATCGGTCGATGGTCGTACCCAGGCTCCCGAGACCTCTCGTGCTCAAGCTACAAATGAGAAAAGATGCGCGATCTTTGGCGTTCAGAGCAAGCACCTCAAGGTTGCAAATGAAACGCGAAAGCTCTTCGGGAAGGCTGCTAATGTGAGTAAAGATGACGCTGGAGATACTGTTAGGCAAGTGAGACGGCGGAGACAACGAGGGCAAGATCATCCAATTGATCTAGAAACGATTTTGAGAGGAAATCATGCTCCCGGAAAAGGGTTATCAGAACTTACTCTACGGAGAAACTTTTTTATCCAAGGGAAGAAAGAATGGCCAGCAGGAACTTCAGGTAGGTTGACAATGGAGATAGTCAATGACCAGGCACCTGATGGCACTATCGAGTTTCGATACGTGCATAGCCAGTCGTATCAAGAGGTACAAAAAGCCTTCCATCACTACACTGAAATTGGAGACCCGCAAAATCTGATCGAGCTTTTAGTAAGAGAGCGTAAGTTTTTGCATGCTTTATTGGCCGTTACAACACTAATCTATTCTACACAGCTGATCATATTTCCCTTCTTTTACAAGTCAGCAAAATTGCACAAAGTCAAGGAGATCATGCACTCGCTTCCGACCTTTTGGAACGTGCTCTCTTTTATATGGGTAGAGCAACTACTACCTATTTCAACACAAAACTTTCACAGGGCAAGGCACGCTTAGATTTTAGGCGGCCTGAAAACAGAGAGTTATGGCTTGCAGGGTATCAATATATAAAATCACTAATGATGAAGGGTACCTACAGGACCGCCTTAGAATGGAGTAAGCTTATATTCAACCTGAATCCAGTAGGTGATAATTACTGTATGAGGCTTTTGATGCACAATCTTGCCCTAAGGGCTCATGAATCTAACTGGCTCCTTGATTTGTATGATTTATTTCAAGATCAATGGTATGTAAACGATGAACCATTAACCACGACTCCATCGCTAGCCCTTGCAGCACTGCAGCTGCGAGACCAAGTTAAAGCTCGAAAACTTCTCACTGAGTCCATGATGGTGATACCCTGGCTGTTTGCGCGACTATTCTCTGAATTAAATTTGGACCTGCCTCCCAGCATCTGGGGTAATGAGCCTAAGACTGCAGCAGAAATTCTCTTTACTGATCTTTATATCTCACAAACTAGAGATCTATGGGATACACCTGAGGTAACCTCCATTCTCATGGAAATTGGACACTCGATTAAAAAGGACGATCATGGCACAGAGAAGCGTTTTAGCCAAACACTAGGATTGGACGTCGCAAGATTCGTCTATTTAGACAACTCACCGGGACTCATGGCACTAGTACCTGGAAATCTTTTACATGGAAGAAATTACTCGGATTCTGATCCGCTACCTCCAGTAGAGAATTTAATTTCTTATGAGCTTCAGCGACTGGCTTTAACAGACCACTATCGGAACGTTGATGCAGAGGGTACAGATATCGTTTTTGATCAAATTGCTGCCATGGCTAACATGTTACCTCGGTTTCCTGGCCAATGGAATAGTGAAGAGAACATTAATGGTAATATTTCTAGACAAGAACTTGAGGATTTGCTCGTCGCAAGTACAGCGGGCGGTAACGAATTTGCGAGCGACAACAACCAGTCTGGGCAGCGATCTGTTCCACTAAGCATTGTTCAAAGGCTTATAGAAGTATTTTGGAGACCCAGAGAGTTTGATGATGAGGCAGATGGTGCAAATTTGGATCAAGAGAGCTCGGGTTGGGAAACTTCGGAATCTGAGGATGATGATGGCGTGAGGAACAATTCTGAGAGAGATAGCCACGCCCCTAATGAAAGTCTTACCAACCAAGAAAACACTATTGAGGATAAGGGGCCATCACGGGAAGAATCGCATGAAAATATTTAGTAATTTAGCCTCTACACTTAGACTCCCAAACAGATGATAATAGTAATGACATTATTTCAGCTTGCAGTAATAGTGGCCATCAATGTCAGCCCAAAATGCGATATCTTTCGTAACTAATTATCCCTACCCTAGGCCTACTAGAAGAAAATTTGTACCTGCAGATAGCCAGATTTCTTCAAGTCACGGGCAATTGAGAGGATTCTTCAAACACCCTCACTGCAAGAATGATTGGTGATCTACTCTTGTTGAAACCTCCACTATGCTCCACTCGCTTCGAGCAAGTTTCATAGCCTCCAACAGCGCCGGACCGAGACCGAGCGTGGGTCTAATAGACGGTTTTTGTGAACTCTAGCATCATCCTCTCGGTCCTGAGCGGACGGCGCGAAAAGCTCATGGTGGTGTATATAATGTGTACGTCTGCTTCCTTCACCCCCACTCTCACCAACTCTATTACCGCAAAGTTTTCTCCACTTCACTACTGCCTTCCAAGTACAACTTGACCTTCCCCTATACTCCGCCTTCCGACCTCACACCATGTCTGAGGCTGAGCATAACTACAAATTTAACATTGCCATGAGCTGTGGCGGCTGCTCTGGCGCCATAACAAGAGTCCTGAGCAAGCTCGAGGGTAAGTTTTGTCTCGCTACAGCCTCCGTCTCCTCTTTCCCCAACAATCTCATGCTGACGTGTGATTCTCACTGCAGGCGTCAAGTCATTCGATGTCTCTCTCGAGGCCCAAACTGCCACCGTCGTGGCCGCCGAAACGCTCTCCTACGAGGCTGTGCTAAGTACGATCAAGAAGACTGGCAAAAAGGTTATCTCAGGCGAAGCCGATGGCGAGAGTCGGAGTATCGAAGTCACCGAATAGCTGGCAGATGCCAGACAGACTCAAGTAATTACGATGAAGGCTCGAGGGGATGAAGGTTGTTCGGTAACTTGGGATTTGAATGATTGTGGAATTGGTGACGATGAGTACGGTTTGCGTTTATAAGGTCGAGCCAAGCAAAGATTTCACTAAGCCTTTGATAGGCCCACCGGCCTTGACACTGAAATTCAATCGACATAGTATGCTCGAGAGTCAAAGTTAATTTGCGCTTGTTACCTTTAAATTTCACTTCTACCAAAAAGCTCTTTGATAATTTCGCGTGAGACAATGATCATGGCGAACTTTAAAACCATAAATGTAATTGGATAAGTCCTAATTTAGGAATGTCATAGAATCCCATACTCAACATCAACTGTAGAGAAAACGCCATGAGGAAGTCTTAGAAGCGTACAATGTTATTACTATTCTAATTCATGTTTAATCACTAATTCGTGCAGTCTAACAGTATTTAAATAAGGCAAAAGGCATTCGGGAGAGAATACTCGGCATCCCGCTAATTTGACGCGACTAAGTTTTTCTTAAATGATGCCTCATTCAATGATCATTTGTAATTATATTCGTATCCTACGTTGTTTATGGCATCTTTGAAACTACAGTCAAAAGGAGTTGATAACACAAGATATCTCTTCATCTGGTTTAATTCTTCCAAGTGATAGACAACATTGCTCCATCTCTGCAGATGCAAAGCTTGAAACCACAGCAGCTGCGCTCTCCCATGCAATAGCCCCAGCTTCTTTCTTAATCCCCAAGCCCATGCTAGTGACTAGAACGAATCTTTTACCGAAAGGGATAGTTGAGGTTCCATGAGGTTACACACCGCTCACGTGCCACGCTCGGACACACACACACACACCACATATCCTTTGTATTGTAAAACCTTAGATAGGGGAATATACACTCTAGTAGTCTGAATACCTTCACCAGTACAGTCGCGGATGTTATCACGTCCCTTTCGTGCTAGAAGACATCAGACTAGGAGCCACAAAAATAATTATTTTTGTTAGGAAACCCCTCTACGTTCAAACTCGTTTTTCTTGAATTTTACCCTCATTCCCGACCGAGAATATCCATCCCGTCCCCATCCCTCTACAAACCATTCATCATCCAATAGATCTCTTTCATCCGATCTAATGTCTAAGGAAGGCGAAACTGGCTCGTCGGCATCACCGTCGTCGAAAATTATCATGTCGGTCACTGTAGAAAAGAAGTTCAAAGACATCGACACTAGACTCGACAATATCGACAGCAATCTCGAATCTCTCGGTAGCAGCCTTGCATCGATCAAGCAGGCTCTGGATCAACTATCTAACAACCGTACTCCCAGGAAAAATACTGAACCTGAGTACGACTACGAACCTCCCTCTATGCAAGCCCAAGAAGCCTTGATACAGCAAGAGATCAAGGCGAAGGCAAGACTCCCGGACGGAAAAATCAATATACACCACGTCCCCAAGAAGAAGCTCCTCGTCCACATAACCTCGGCGAGAAATACGTACAAGAGATCTGGCCCGAAGTAAAACTTCGAAAGCAAATCATTGCCCTAGGTATATTGTACGACAGAATTCCTGAGGATGCGTACAGGATTAGAGTGGTGTTGGAACGATCTTGGGAGATGCACCTTGCAACCGATACAAAAATCTTCCTGAAGCTGAGGGAGATACAGCGTTCCCTGGTGCAAGCAGCAGTCCCTTACCAGCTCTGGGCATCCAAGCTGTCCCCATTGCTAGATGGAGATTTCCAAGCTGTGTCACGATATATCGAAACTAATAACGCAACTTGGACGCAAGCTCTCGAGGCAATCTTTGAGTGCATGGAACGGCACGGTACACTCAGACGTCCAGTGGTGACGTTTGCTAGGATGGCCCCGTACAAGGAGGAAAGTTATCTTAACTTCGCCTGGCGGATTCGGGCAGCATTCTATGCTCTGCCAGTGCAGTCACAAGAATCCCACTATGTTCGTGATATGCTGCACGAAATCATGAAAATGTACATGCCTCGAGCATGGGCACAATTACTCACGCGTATCTCAATCCTGACTAACCCGGAACTCATCGAGGAGGTGATAGTGCTCGCAGGCAACATCTCTCGATTCGAGGTGGAGGATCACATCTACACCAGGCCGAGCGTCAATGTCACTCTACAAGGACAAGCCTCACCTTACTACCAACTACAGGTTAGTGAATCCACAACAACGACGCCCGGAAAGGCGGAGATTGTGCAACCAGACGCCCAGACCACACATACCGGTCTGACTATCATCGACCCCAGAAAGGACAATCGTGCGGTGCACATCACGCGTGAGGGAGAGGAAGAGAGTGCATATGCAGCTCGCGGTGGCGATGTAAAATGCTATAACTGTGGGAAGATGGGACACATGTCCAAAGACTGCAGGGCACGCAAGCAGTCGTCAAATCAAGGATCCAGTGGCGGTAGTCATTCCGAGCCAGTCACAATCAAGGGAACACTGTTCCATGAGAACAAAGGCAACAACCAGGCCTTTGGGAAACGCTTTCGGGATCAGTTCAGGAAAGTAGTAACTCGCGGCCGGCCCAAGAACACCAGTAAAGGACGCGGTGGCTCGGCATTCGTGACCGGTGCGCCAGATGACGAAGACGATTTACCGGAGGATCAGTGGGACGAAGACATGGTTGAGGACACGTTGACGCAGCTCTATACAGCGATGGAGGCTGATGCAGCGGAAGAATGAAGGTCGGAGTTCGTCCACTACGTGGCAGTGGACGAGCAGATACCAAAAGCTCCACTTGATCGACCTCTTCGAGAGGGAGCAAATCAGCCACATGAGGTCTTTCGCACACGTTTGTGTTCTTCCCTGGACACATTCAGTACCTTTCTAGACTACGGAAGCCCTGCTAGCTACATCTCACGGAAACTAGCAGCCAGGCTCCAACCATACAGTTCTCGCAAGCCATCAACTCTGAGCGGAATAGGAGGTTCTGGACCAACAATTGATGAAGACGTCGTGGTACGCTTCGCGTGGAAGTTGCCTAAAGGATGGTCACTGCCATACGAGGTGTCTGTGGGAGTAGTCGACGATAATTCATTCCCTGGAGATCTCACCCTAGGCAAGTCAGTCTTTCACAAGATCGGTCTGGCATTCCTTGAGGACGGAGCTGTACAACTCAAATCTCACCCGGGTACACCAATCCTGGTACCTTACAAGAGTAAGACAATCACGTTCGCTACGGAGGAGCGTGTTATGTCGACATCGGAGGAGGTTATTGTACAGCTGGACAATGTTGACGCCAAATACCATGACATTATTGCATCTTGGAATGAGCAATTCCCCGGCGTATTTGATCCAGCAAGGAGGAATACCGCAGAAAAAGCTACTGTCATGCATCGCATTGATACAGGCGATTCATCTCCAATCCGTCAAGCTCCGAGACGATACTCACCAGCTCAGGAGGAAGCAATGCGCGAGTTCTGTTCAACCCACATCGGCTCGATTATCAAGAAGAGCAAGAGTTCTTGGTGCTCGCAGGCGCTGCTTACACCAAAGAAGAAGGCAGACGGTACTCCGAAGATGAAATGGAATGCGAATAACAAGAAAATGGAAGTAGTCTGGCGTATCTGTTGTGATTTTCGACGTCTGAACGAGGTGACGAAGAAGCATGCGCATCCACTCCCGAACGCAGATGCAGAGATCGAAAGAGCAGCTGGACACAGATACTATTGCTTTCTAGACCTATTGAACGGCTTTTGGCATATCCTCATGCATCCTGAAGATAGAGAGAAGACTGCGTTTGTGACGCCCTTCGGAATCTACGAATGGTTAGTGATGCCTTTCGGACTGACGAACGCGCCAGCGACGTTTCAAGCATTCGTCGAAGAAGTCCTCGGTCCGCTACGAGAGTTCCTCGCAGGACTGTTGGATGACATCGCAATTTGGGGAGAAACAATAGAAGAGCTTACGGAGCGAGTCAAAAAGGTCCTGGAGCGACTTCAAGAGTACGGACTTGTTCTGAATGTCCCTAAATGCAGGTGGTTCGTCACGGAAGGAACATTTCTAGGCTTCAAGATCAGCGTGGATGGAATCAAAGCAGACCCGGCAAAAGTCGAGGCCATACGCGGTAGACCACCTCCCACGACTGCTACGGAAGTACGCAGCTTTCTCAACGCCGCAGGCTACCTGCGCCGCCTGATCGACCACTTCTCTACTAAAGCAGGACCACTCTTCGCACTGATTGGTGGAGTCAAGAACGCCAAAGTAAAGCTCACAAAGGCACAATACGACGCTTGGAAATTAATTCGGGACACCATTACTCAGACACCAGTCGTCGTCAAGTATCTCTATAGTTTACCAGCTATTCTCGAATCAGATGCGTCTCAAACCGATGCCGGGTGTTGCCTATATCAAGCACGATTGTCTTCGAACGGCAAGAGTGTACTTCATCCGGTAGCCTACTTCTCAAAGCGGTTCACGGAGACCCAGCAACGGTACAGCACTCAGGAGAGAGAGCTTTTGGCTATCGTTCTAGCCTTGCAACACTGGCGATACTGGCTGGAAGGAGCTAATATTACCGTGCTCACTGACCATGATTCACTGAAGCTGTTGCGCACAAAATCCGAACAGCCGCCTAGAATCATGAGATTCATCGACATCATTGAACATTACGGTTGCAGAATCCTTTCCAGGCCGGGCAAGACGAACGTTATGGCAGACTACCTTTCGCGGCCCTCTGCTTTTATCACCTTGGAAACAGTATTTGATACCGCTGAATTAGAGAATCAAAAGTTAGAAAGCTATGATCCAATAGCAGATCCAACGGACGGTCAAGAAGACGTTATTCTGCAGGACAACAATGCCATATCGGTCCCCAACGACAGTGTAGCTGAAGAGGTGAACGCAGGACAACCGCAAGATTCTTCGGAACCGACGATCGAGCGCCTGGACCATCTAAATCGCACAGATCTGCAGACAATTTTTGAGCACATTGCATACGGCCACGAACTTAGTACACGTTTATCTTACACTTGGGTAAAGAAGCATTTTACGGCACATCAAGATTCGCTTTTTCGGTTGAAGACGGTTCACTCTGAGCACAAGGAAGGTGCAATTATGATGCTGAAAGTCCCGGAATACGAGGATTTAATGCATGAAGCTGTCCAAACTCATCAGCGACTTGGACATGCGTCAGTTGGAGCAGTTCACAGGGACCTATCAGCGACGTATTGGCATCCAGAAATCATGCTCGCAGCTCATGAAGCAACCCGTACCTGCCGTCAGTGTCAACTCATGCAAAAGCCGGACCCGACTCTAGGACATCTCACTCCGATTGCGCCCTCACCTCCACTCACTCGGTGGGCAATCGACTTCACAGGACCGGTGTTCCAGCATACGATGCTGAACGCGATCGAGTACGCGACAGGTTGGCTCGTCAGCTTTTGGACGAATAGCACCTCTTTCGCAAGCACCGTTCCTCTTTGCAAGCATATTAATCTACAGTTCGGACCTCCCAAGGAGATCGTGAGTGATAATGCAGGAGCATTTCAAAGCGCGGAAGCGGTGGAATGGCATAAGATCAATGGCACAAAGATCCGACCAGTTACGCCCCTCAGACCGAATGGCAATGGAAAGGTCGAGCAAGCTAATGGTAAGATCAAAGCCATCGTGATCAAGCTTATTATGGATCAGCCGGGACGTCCCATACAAGAATACCTCGATCGCGCAGTCTACATCTACAATCGACTCAAAGGTCCAAACGGTTACTCGCCCTACTTCCTGATGTACGGTACGCACCCTCCTCAAGAACAGCAGACCTACCATGCCTACGAACGCGAACCTACCCCTGAAGAAGAAAAGCAATGGTCAGAAGAGTTGGTACGGGCACAAGAAGCAAACACAGCACGAACCGACGTTGCGTCGATGAAAGCTGTAAGAGATGCAACACGCTCGTATCTACAAGAAAAAAAAGGACTCATCCGGACCTATACCACAGGGGATTGGGTTCTGCGGGTGCGGCAGCGTACAAAGAAAACTGAGCCATTTTACGATGGGCCATGGGCAATATCTTCTTGCTATCCAAACAACACTTATACCCTCATTTCACCGGGTGGTGTACGATTAGCAAGGAGATACAATGGTACACATCTGTTCCCCGCCTACACGCGCGACGGTCATCCCGTCCGTAGTCTATGGTACGGGTCTGCTAGGTTATTGGAGCAGGATCGTCGGAGGATCGCTGATGCGGTGGGAAGCCTCTGAGACGGTGGGAGAACTTCAGGACTTCATTCTGTTTTTATTTTATTATCACGATCATTACTGTTTGGTTCATTTCGTAAGCTAGAGGACTAGCTATGTAGAGAAGGAGGATAATGAGGTTCCATGAGGTTACACACCGCTCACGTGCCACGCTCGGACACACACACACACACCACATATCCTTTGTATTGTAAAACCTTAGATAGGGGAATATACACTCTAGTAGTCTGAATACCTTCACCAGTACAGTCGCGGATGTTATCACGTCCCTTTCGTGCTAGAAGACATCAGACTAGGAGCCACATAGTTACTGTGGATAGAGCTTCCGAGAGCTATTATTTTCCTCATCGGGTTTCTGCAATCCTTTCCAGAAGCTCGAGGAGGGCTCATTCAACACTTTTCCTGCTGTGACGGTGAGTTTGAGATGCTGCTTCTTTTTGTAAATGGCTTTCCTTGCCAGGGTCGGCGAAATGAATCCATCTCTTAGGAAAGTCCTAACTTTATTGATTACTATCACACGCACGACACCTGTATGTGATAGTGTTAGCTGCGGCTGATAACGCGCTATGTGAAGTTATTGGTGGCTATAATTTTGTAATGTAGAAAATGATGTTGATCCCGAACCCGTGTCGTTTTACTTCCATCAGTACGGCCGACGACAGAAAGCTGGCCACGGTAGAGCCTCAAGAACAGTTGCCTTTCTTTGACCAAAAGTATTCCAGTCTCCCGTGTACCTAACATATTCTATCAATTTCAAGCCTATGAACTTTGACCGTGGTAGCTGTCACCATCGTCTCGTTGATCCCACTATTGTCAGCTTCTATATCCTCGAAATTGCTGTCAACATTGAGACTTGAATGCCTTTCACTGGAAATTTAGTCTTGAAATTTTAAATTCCGCCAGTTTATTATATTAGTGTCCGCGTCTCTCTGAAATGTCGACTGAACGAATCTCTCCGTACCTTTGCTCTGCATATAGCGGGCCGTACATTGGTAACTAGTGTTTTCTCTCGTCTTGGGAATGAGATATTTTGGTTACAAGTCTTATGCTGCGTCATTAGTCGTGCAAACTATTGTCTCCACTAATGGTGGAGCTGCAGCCGATACATTTGTCCTTCGGACTGGCGCTTCCCGTAGAATCTATGGAATAGACTTCTTGAGCGGGATTTACACGATACTTCCACACAACCTTTAGATTATTCCCACAGAGCCAAGATTCAGTCACGACAAAGGGTGAATATGAGGGTTTTCGTCGAGTTGGCGATCGGGAGGAGTGGTGTTGGCTCATTTTTGGTCGAAAATCCGACTTGCAGAGATTTCATGACTGCACAACTCAACGAAATCAACCATCTACACCTCAAATACGAACCGCAGACAGGTTATACCTGTCTGCGGTTCGTATCACAGCAACCGACACCTTCAAGATCTTAATTACATCCTCTGGAAAATCATTCTCAGCCAAACTCATCTCGCGGCCCTCTCCATAAGCATCTCACCACCTACCGAGGCAATCCCATACCTCCAAAAGTCAAATCGCCAATAAAGAAGTAAGAGGATGTCCGACCCACCGCAACTGCCAGTTGCTGTGAAGGTACGGTCGAAATACCGGCCTTGAATGCGTCCTCACCTCGGCCAAGAGCACCAACAACTCGACCTACAACGAATCGCCACCGACGATACGTACGACATTTCGCCGGCATACTAACTAGAGCGTTCGACAAAGGCTGGGGCACTGGTGCCTCGGTCATGAGCTCTCAGTCGCATTTTCGATCTCCACGGTTAGGGGTACGGCAGCGACAGGGCAATGCCGTAGGGGTGGACATTCTACAAAGTTTCTGGGATGACGAGGCTGACTAAAGGACAAAGGGATGCTGTATGGGGGAACAATAGGGAATATTAACTGAGGAGGCCTAAGTGGGCGACTGGTTGAGGCCTCCAATGAAGAAAACGACCCCTGGATGAGATGCGGAGATGCTGAGATGAGCCAAAGGTAGCACTGAATGGAAGAGAAAAGTTACAGATCGCGAAGGTGTCAAGGCCTCGGGCGCGTGGTGGCCGAGACTGAGGAGGAACTTGCGCTTCGGCGCGACAAAAGAGGATTCTCTGGACGGTTGGGCTTGACATGATTCAACACATGGCTGAAGTCTGAGGTGGTCCGGTCATTTATGTGGGACGAGGTAGATGTACTTCATGGTAGTTAACCTGATCCAGCCCGGCCCCACCCGTGCTTAAGCTCCAATAGGAGTGCGACGGGAACCAATGTTCCTAGCACGTAAATGGACAAAACAAAACTAACCTTTAGATTGGGGTGAAGAAAAAGCCGCCATAACTTTGAAGTACTTGTTACAAGCGAAATCCGGGGTATGAATGCTCTTCTTTTACATTGCGTTATCAATTATGTACTTTACTTTAGATTGTTTTGAAACTTCCTAGCAGTAAACGCAATTAAAATCTGATGTAAAAAAAAGACCCCTCCTCTAGTGCTCCGCTCTCTACTCGAATGGAGACACACGTGTTCATGTAACGTCTCGATACTTCCGTGAGGATTAATTGCTTTGAGTGCCTAGCTAATGTGCGCTTCACCGCCATTTGGTATAGTTACTATTGTATTTACTCGCGGCTCATCGAGACCGCCAGTGTTGCTCAATCTACTACACGAGAAGTGTTATCGCATGATCAGCTACAAATTGAAAGCGATAAATCTGTCAATATATACGTAATCTGTTCACTTGAATAACTTGATAAGAGACATTTCATAGCAAATGTAAGGAATAGATGAATCAGTATTGAATTGATATCCAACAATGGTGATATGAGTTGAGTTTTGTGGAAGCCTCCATTCACCCAACTGTGGTTCACTAATCTAATCTATTCTAAAAGTGTACCACTCCGTCGTGTGACTGAGAAATTCTTTGTTAAAAACTTGAGACATCGGGGTATAACTGCCCCTTCGCTTGGCAGATCGTCTCACGATTCGCCGCTTACATTACTCAGTGAATCCTAACTGACGCGTCATTCGTCTAGACATCGGACGGCTCGTAACTAGGTGAGTCGCGTAATCCGACCCTACAGGTTCGACACTCTTTTCTCCAGGATGTGATCTGTTTACTAAAAAAATTACTTTATCCAAGCATATATAAGACTGTGAAACTTTTCAGGACAATAGGTCTGGGCATGTATAGTCTTGTTAAATCCGTGTTATCTCTTCTCGCGTTGATATTTTTGGAATGTGATTGTCTACAATAAGTTTCATTTGTAATCTAAGGCTCGCTTTACTTTATGGCCTTGAGATATCTAAGGTTGACATATATTTTAGTATTTTATTTATCATGACTAAGCTCTAACCATATTCACAAGGTTGACGTTGGTCTATATTTAAGCGTGTGAAACAAGTTTTCATGGTAACAAACGCATTTGAATGATTCACTGCTATCTTTCTGAGTTTTGTAATTAGCTAAAACAAGGCGAATTCAAAAGTCCCCACGTCAATATTAAATTCTTTCAATAATAACTAATATTTGATGTTTGTGCATGAGCGTCGCGCTCTTTGTGAATATTCAATATCCTTCCTGTAGTACAACACACGGTGTATTTATCGATAGTATCATAATAGTTTTTGCACAACATTTGTATGCAATCAAGATAAATGGGGTTCAATTTCCGATTCTCTACTTTGATAGTCTTGATTAAAGGCAAAAGCATACTTTTCGTTTGATTCGAGCTCTGTAAACAAAGAAAGTAATTTTTTTCGAGCCTGTTTGTGTACTCTTAGTTTTATTCAAATATCCAGGGAGTTGAATATGACCATGGTTTTCTCATAATATCAGTATTATACCTTTCAAGCTTCCCTTTGTAAAGCAGAGTTGTTTGTTTCTTTAATTTAAGGTATCCAAAGTGGGCTGCTTACACAATAGCTTCATACCCGCTATTTGAGTAGGCCTCTCTGTTGGAAAAAAGCCAGTAGATGATTAGTCCAAATATTGGAAATAGAAACACAACTAGACACCACAAAAGCTTGTGAGAAATAGGTCGGCTAGATCTCAAGACTTCCACTGTTATCTGTCAGTGATGCTGTATGATTATTTTGGGTAAGCACTCTTACTAAATACGATAATATCAAGCACCAAGATGATGAAGCCAACGGCACCACCTCCTGTTCCGTACTTGAAGGCATTTCCATGGCCTGTGGCTGAGACCTCATCTACTGAAGATGCTAAGGCATAGGCGAATAACTGGAATAGCACAAGAAGAAACATCTTGTGCAAGCTGGTGACTATGGCTGAATGTCTTTTTTTAAATAGCAGTGAAAGGTTTTTATTTGAGAATAAAGTTAGAATATTTCAATGAAGACTGGAATGGGGAGTGGTGAAGACGGTCTTGTTGAGAAATAGTATTGCGTCATGAGACATACACTCAACCCGACAAGGCATGTCGTAGTTTAGCTTGCTTACAGACAGGGATCAAGACTGAGTCATCTAAGCCTTGTTCAAACATAGCGCATAACTGTCCGCTCCTGGCCAAATCTGAGATGTGCAGGCGAGGCACAAGGCAATGGTTTGTACGAGTCTTGTTTATTTTGCTACTTCAACCTATGACTGTCTAACATAATGGGCGTCTCTCTGAACCGGGCCACACCATTTATAATACTCCTAACCTCCTTTTTTACTTCAAAGATCTTTGATATATTGCCCGTGATGAGTAGCCATTCAGCTCAGTTTTTACCTGTGGAATTCTGCCACCTATTCCACGGAGTCCGCTACCAAAAAAATTAGATGGTAGCTACGGAGACTAATTATGCGGGAAAAAGTCTCAAAAACCTTTGGGCCCAGCCAGGCGAGGCCTCGATACCGAGACCATACGAGGTGCGCATATCCAAATACAATCCCATCGTTATAATATTAGAGGCCAACTTGATCCAATCCGACATCACCGTATCGGGTGTCAGGTACACTCCTGAAGGTCATCGGATGGCCTCTTCTCCATGATCAAGGTTTGGTGATGAGAAGAGCGTCGACTTTAACATCTGAACTGACCCTGGTTAGCTTCATGATATTGGTGATAGGCGGATGTGTTGAGAGATTGGGAATCCTCTTCGAAGAGATGAGTAAGGTGTCACTGATCTCAGCTCTACAGTCTCTACATTAGAGCTGGAGCTTCACAGTAGGCATTGGGAAGTGCCCAAGACCTATAGGGTAGATGGATAACATTTAGCTTAACTGTATGCAATAATTGAGTACGTTTGAATTTGATTTCATTAATTTGATTTGGCACTTTATGGGCCCATGCAGGTAGCTATAAACCTATCTGTATATTTACGCAGGAAACCTTCCCAGATTTCTGATTTATTTCTTGAATTGGCATTTTATCCTCCCGAAAGCACAATTACACTGTAGTGCCGGTGGACTATTCTCAACACCTGTCCGTAGTGTCCCCTGAGAAGCTCCAGCTCTGAATATAGAGACTGTAGAGCTGAGATCAGTGACACCTTACTCATCCCTTCGAAGAGGATTCCCAATCTCTCAACACATCCGCCTATCACCAATATCATGAAGCTAACCAGGGTCAGTTCAGATGTTAAAGTCGACGCTCTTCTCATCACCAAACCTTGATCATGGAGAAGAGGCCATCCGATGACCTTCAGGAGTGTACCTGACACCCGATACGGTGATGTCGGATTGGATCAAGTTGGCCTCTAATATTATAACGATGGGATTGTATTTGGATATGCGCACCTCGTATGGTCTCGGTATCGAGGCCTCGCCTGGCTGGGCCCAAAGGTTTTTGAGACTTTTTCCCGCATAATTAGTCTCCGTAGCTACCATCTAATTTTTTTGGCAGAAGGCTCCATGGAAAAGGCGGCTCAATTCTATGGGTTAACCTCAAGTATTAAAATATAATTTAAAGAGTAGAATCATTTTCTCTCCCGACCCATACCACATCGCATCACTCACCACCAATTTTATTTAATAAGAATCTCTAACCGGTGCAATGGCCCCAGCTATTGCATCGCCGTCGACAACGCCCTCCAATCCAGGAGGGTAACTTCACCCAAGCCTGCTTAATATTGTGAATGCAATGCAAAATGCAGTACAATAAAGAAAAGAAATATTGGGCATAGCCCAGGAATTTCTTGAACTAATTGACTCCTGAGCCAAGAGCATGGCAGAGAAGCAAGCAATAGCAGTCGTTGCGGCTCTGATGGAAAACATCACGGCTCTCATAACTGCCTTTGCAGTAGATCTGGTAGAAACAAAAACCCATTCAAGTAAGTAACACCCAACCGTAGCAAGCGCTCCTAGACCAGTCACGCCAAGGAAAAATACAGCTGTTGAGGATCATAGCCACGCTTTACCCCTAAAATCTCAAGAAAATAGCTCGACACGGGCTACAGTAGTCGGCAAAGAGGGCAAGCTACCGACACCACCAAATGTGCAAGTTCCGAGAAGAATAGCTCCAACAAGCTGCCCAAAGGCACAGAAAACCCCCAAGGAAAACAAACACCTGTTCCTTCGATTTTGGAGAGATTACCACTGGCACAAGTTATCGCTAGTCATAATTAAGAAAAGAATTACCGACAAAGCTGAGAAAGCAACCTCAGCTATCACGTCCATGTACCCAGTCAGGTCAGGGAAGCCTCCTGAATGCGTGTCAGAAGCATGGAGAGACACAATCATCGTAATTGCACTTTCCTTACAGGAAGATAACACTGTGATTGAGTCAGCGTCCAAATGGACATCATTGATTATACCTCATCTGCCATTGTACATCAGGACGCTTTAAGGCGGCATCCTAGTTACCAACGACATAGTGAAGATCGAGTGCCAGGCGATATGTGGCGCCACACTTATCCAGGTAAGGCCCAAAGAAAAAAAACTTTAGGAGTACTCAACAAGTTGGATTATTCACTTCCAAAAAAAACCAGCGAATACAAAGTTCCGTCTTTTTGACGAGAGCGGACCGGCCATTTCCTTCTCATGCCGACGACCAATCGAGAAATGCCAACGCTGCTGGGGATTTCATACTTCATGTTTCTGTACCTGGAGCCAACGATGTGGACGACATGGGGGACCTATGAGACATCAGAATGCTAGGCCAAGGTGTTAAAGTGCTCGAATTGTGCGGGACCTCACCACTCAAATGAGAGTAGCTGCACGGCCCGTCCAAGACGACAAAACGGAGTTATTCTGCCTCGAATCCCTGCAGAACTAAATATCATCAGAGAAGGCAGACACCGTGACTATCACACTGCACTAGCGTACTCGGAAAGGAAGGGTAAGGCAGTTGAAACTGTCACTACCCAGGACTAAACAATGTAGTATTAATTTTAGGAAGCCCTTCAACAAAAGCACCGAAAGATAAAAACAACAACCTCCAATTTCACTAAGTGCAAGTCGGAAGGGGTGGGGAAAATACAGATATAGTAATGCAGCAGGCATGGGATGCTGGTGCACATGTAGCTATGATACAGGAGCCATGGACAAGAAAGATAGAGGGGTGCTTTATCACCAAACGTCACCCTGGCTACAATAGCTGTATACCATTTGGAGGAAGAGACTTCTGGCCCCGTCCCATTACTTTCGAGCGGAAAGGAATTCAAGCGACTCAATCCTTTCCATCGTCATCAGGCCCGGCATCTGGCTACTGTTTTGTAAAGATAGTTAGCCTAACGTTTGTTAACATAAATTGTGCCCCGAGCACTAGTGGAACCTTGGAACCCCTAATTCGGTGGGAACTCATAGTGTTGAAGCTTTGTCGTTGAGTGATAGAGATGAGATAGAGGTTTATGGGTCACGATGTATGAGGTTACTGAGTGTGGATGTTAAAGTTCCTTACTATTGTTGTTATACTAGTTAGGGTTGGTTTTTCCTTGTGTTCTATGTACAAGAGGTATGTCTACATCTACAAGTGGGCCAGATCGCTTAGATCTAGCTAGCGGCTTTCGCCGTTCCTTTCCTTCTCCCCAGCATGGCATCACGTGCTATACAACTACTGCTCACCATGAAGTCCGAGGATGAAAAGCGTTAGATTACAACACATAGGACTAGTGGTTGTTGGTGGCGATTACAATTCTGTATCAAAACTTCGGAAACCGCTAACGTCAAACCAGTACGGCTGTAACGGGTTGTGAGCCTATTGTTGTGTGGTATGTAAATTAGTCCATTGATTTCCAAAAGACCATCATCATTTTGCCGGCATCTAGCCAAATCGACACCTAGATGCCGAGTTAGTCCTTGTTCAAGGGCCTTGAATATGCTCGGTCCAAACCAATCTAGTTTCAAATTTCCTTTAATTTCTGCTTAAAAGTGCGCTTCTAGCACTGAAATTTCAAAATTTTGAGATCCGAGTATTGTGGGAGGATGCAGTTCCTCATTTTCAACAGGAAGATCTCCCGATCTTCTAGTAAATACGTCTGCACGTTAATATTTACTGCCTGGACGGTAAAAAATCTTGATGTTTAGTTCAGAGAGCTCATTGGCCCAGCGTGCTTGTCTTCTGTTTAAAATTTGCTTTGATGCAAAGGTTGTCAAGTTCGAATGATCTGTAAGAATCAATAAAGGCTGTAACAAATTGACAATGTATGGACGAAATTTCAGTAGTGATGCTACAATGGTGAGGAGCTTCTTGTCACCAATCCCATAGTTGCGCTCTGCTGGAGTAAAATTTCTCGAAAAGTATGCTATTGGGTGTAGCATTTTTTTAACCTGAATACTGGAAATACTGGGACAGAATTCCTGAGATTGCGAAACCTGAAGCATCTGTTTCGAGGATTGTTTCCAAATTCGAATCAAAGTGTCGGAGCATCGGAGCTGGACAAAATTTCTGCTTTAAAGCCTCACATGTTTCTTGTTGTTCATTACATCATTCAAAGGTCGAATTTTTACAAAGTACTTTAGAGGTTTCAACTTTTGGGAGTAACCTTCTATGAATCGACGGTAGAAATTTACGAATTCAAGAAAATACTGAAGCTCTTTTACACATGCGGGAGGACGCCACTCAAGTATAGTCGAAAATTTAGCTAGATCCATGGATACACCAGATGTCGAGATAACAAACCCAAGGAACTTAGTCGAAGTAGTGAAGAACTCGCATTTTCTCCCTTGAAATAGAGTCCTGCTTGAAGCAAAGATTATAGTATTTGTCGGACGTGATGGCGATGCTCTTCCACATTTTGAGATTATATCAAAGTGTCATCAAGATAGATGACACAGAAACGATCGAGATACTGCCTCAAGGTATCATTAACGTATTGCTGGCAAGTAGCAGGAGCATTTGTGAGGCCTATGGCATAACTAAATATTCATGTAGTCCATAGCGGGTGCGGAATGCCGTCAAATGTTCATCTCCTTCTCGTATTCTAATCAGATTGTATGCTCCACGAAGATCTAGTCGAGTGAATATTTTTGCAGCTTGTAGTTGGCGGAGAGTTTCATATATTAAGGGAAGTGGATATCGATTTTTCTTAGTCAGGGAATTAAGCTCTCTGTAATCCACACAGAATCTCAATCCACCTCCAGGCTTACTAGCGAATGAAACTGGTGAGGCCAAGGACGAAGACGAAAGGCGATTTTTAATAGCTTTTCCTCAAGGTAGTTCCAGAGAGCGCGAGGTTCCAAATTCGACATATTGTGTTACGGGGCGAGGGAGTATACAAGATAAAAGTTATGGGACAAGATATAAACAAGATACGTAAAATGGAACGTAGACAAGATAGGATGCGAACAAGATACGGAAATCTAACATAACGTCGCACGCCCTCTAAAGACGTGAACGAGGACTACTTAAAGGTCTCCTCGGACTGGCTCGACGCTAGTGTCAATAATAACACCAGTCCTCTCCATTCCTGTACAATTGTGTTACTATGACAACTAGACCCCCCACCACTGCTTAGGCATATTTTCACCCTTTTATGGAGAGTCACGATAAGAACCATGACATATTGTTTAATGGACCAAAGGTGGCATTTTGCCTTCTTCAAGCTCTATGCTAAGGTCGACATACCTATGAGGAGAAAGATTATCTTCTTCCTCTCTAGTGAACAGCGGCAACAAGTCATGGAATTCCGGTGGGATTATCTGAAGTAATTCCTGGCACTCTTCAGATTCGGATTTTTCGGATTTTTCTAGATGCTCCTCAATTTTCCTAACGGAAATAGCGAAGACTCCGAGCTGTTCACGCTTTGCTAATTTATTTAGAACAGGTAGCGTGACAGAACAGATTGAGACATCAGAGTCCCTCTTGTGGAGACAATTAGACTGATTGAATTCTGATACGAGCAAGATCGAATCTGAAGACTTTTAAATTGTAGGGTCATGGAAATTGAGCCAAGCTTTTCCAAGTATGATAGGATAATCTGAGAGCTTTGTTATCTGGAATAGGGCACACTCAGAATGATCACCAAGCTGTAAACTTAAGTCAATCTTGTGTGTTATAGCCTCAATAACTGATTCATGGCCATTTCAGACTTTTAAAGTATCAGGATGTCTTTTCTTTTTGGGCATTAAACGATCTTTTTCAAGGAAATGAGCGTCGACAAAGAGCGAAGTTGCGCCGGAATCCACCATTGACGAAGAAGAAATATTTTTATTGATTATAGAACTTAAAGCAAGTGGTAGTTTGAATGAATGAATTTCTCTAGTTTAACGACCTATGCGGTATATATATACAGAACCATGAAGACGGTAAGCCGCTTTGGTAAGGGAAAAAGTTTTCAGCAAACAAAACCCGATGTTCTGTCACTTTAGACAAACCCAGCTTTATGTTGAGGACGTTTCTTTCAACCACAATTATATAAACTTTCACCAGAATTCTTTAACTCCCCCTTCAATCAAACTAACGTCATGAAAAATTAAAAAGGAAAGGTATCTCATCACTCGGCGTTGGTCGTCGAAGTGTCCGAAGAGTTTGCTCCGATGGTAGTGCTGATGTCACGAGGATTGTTGGTGCCACTGGGGCTTCGACTACTTACGTGGTGATCCTGGCCCTTTTTTGAGTCCTTCAGCCTTTTTACTGGTGACCAAAGTGAATTCCTAATCATCGATCGTTCCGACTGTTCGCGTTGGTGCCATCGTTAGTTTTTCGTTCCATATTTCTACCGTTCTCTACAACAGCTCCATCCGAGCCTTCTCCACACTTCCCTTGTAGACTTGACAAGTCCAGCACGCTGCCTTCTGCCACGAACGATATTCATTGTCACAGTTCGCGCAAGAAATTCTTTTCCCCGAACTGTTCCGAGTTTGGTGAGCACCAGCGCACTCACCGCACCTTGCTGTCTTTCCACACGACGCCTGGGTGTGTCCACACTGGCTGCAGTTGAAGCACTGCTTTGGTTGTGCCCGTGGTGACCATAACTACGCGGTGTAGAGCATGGCGTTCATAACCAGGCCGTTTTGGACTACTTCCGTTTGCATTGCCTCTGATGGGAGGCTAACCACTATTGTCCCGCGAGTGCGGCCATTTTTCTTTGATTGCTAGTGTTCCTTTCGGTCATGTAACCGTCGAATTTTATTGATCAAAAGGCCCGGAATTCGCGCCCTTGTTGCCGTCTCCAGCTCTCGGATGATGGTGTAATTGTTGGCATCTTTGCCCCCTTCAATTCGTATCCGCAATGGGACACCGTTGACCTCGACTGGAAATTCTTGCCACAAGATTTTAAATTCACTTAGTTGTCGCATATTTAGCGACGCATCTCTCTGGGACGCCGACTGGACAAACACCTCTGTGTCGTTGCTCCGTATTTGTCAAATCGCGTATGCGCCATCGATGTGTTGGTTTGCTTTTGATAGCAGCTCTTCTAGCTGCAGTTTATCGGCTCCGTCAATTCTGATTCGTATCGCCGTTTTCGTCATTTGCGGAGCTACGACCGACGCGTAACTTCTTGTGACGGCGCGCCCGAAACCATTGCTGGAGCAGCTTTTCGAGCCGGATCCGCGAGGCTTTTTTTGACGACTTCCTCTAACTTCATTATCCTATTTTCGATTGGAGACGCCTTCTTAGATATTTCTGTCCAGGCTCCTCGGTGAGCATTGAATGCCTTCATGACTTCGTTCACATCCTCCATTGATGGTAGGTCCTCCTCATCCGTCTCTTCCGTCATGATTAGTCTAATCCGTTCAAGTAGCTTCCCCAGAATTTCTAATTTCTTATCCTTTGAAGCTTTCTGCGCTCCGCTGCTGTTGTTGGTGGTCATTGTCGCTTTTTGCAAGACGTCGAAACCGCTGGATTTACCCACACCAGCATCTACACCCACCGTATCGAAGCACGGAAAGTAAATTGATGGGAGGAAGGTAAATGAGGTATAAAAATTGGATTCGCGATGTCAAATTAATGATACAAGCAGCGTGGAAAGTTGCGCATTTTTTTGGCAAAAATGATCTTGACTACGTATCAAATTTATGATCTAACCTGTTTCAGGGTAGGGTTTCCTTTTAAATATAAATTTCAAAAAACAATATCTGATCAGAATACAATGACATAGACTCCATTCCATCTGTCATACCAACTATGGATCTCGGATTAGTATGCAGGGTTTTTTTTGGTACCGGAGTTGCTGTAAGCTTGGGGGGAGCGTTGATACCATCATTTCGTAGCCGGATCATGACCTACGGCTCTCGCAGTACAAAAATAACATCATCTGCAAAGAAGCGGAAATTATTGTCGCCTTATGGATTTTTCTATGAAATTTCTATTCTTCAAGTTCCTCACACTTGGTTTATTCATTACTACATGGCCTCAGTGGGGTCTTCGATCTTCTGGTTGCATCAAATAATAACGCGTGGGGCTATACTTAGATTTATCACACCAATTTCTCCTTCACAGGATGTCATGGAAAATCGAACCCAGATCTTTCTCGCATGGCTTCTTATGTTCATTCAAGGTACCAGACGGCTCTATGAGTCGGTCATATTTACCAAACCAACTAAATCGACTATGTGGTTTGGGCTCTGGATCATAGGAATCATGTTTTACTTTTTTATAGGGATAGCTGTCTGGATTGAAGGTTTTGGTACGTACCTACATTAAATTATATCCTATGAATTAACCACGACTATGTAGCTCAGCTTGACTGTACTGATTGGCGGGATTATTGTTCGGGATTTTCGGTCACATCACTGAAATCTATAGCGGCAATTTTTATGTTTACTTTAGCATCCACTATTCAACATGTCTGTCATAGACATTTAGCGGGCTTGAAAAAGTATTCTCTACCCCATCATTGGCTCTTTGGCTGGATAGTTTGCCCGCACTATACAAGCGAATGCTTCATATATCTAGCTATAACACTGATCTCTGCGCCAAGTGGATTATTGTTCAATCGCACTGTCTCTATGGGGTTACTTTTTGTTGTAACGAACTTAGCGGTGACAGCTGATTCAACTAGGAATTGGTATGTCGAAAAGTTTGGCAAGGATAGCATGCGAAAAAAATGGCGAATGGTTCCATTTCTTTATTGAACAATATATTCTATATTTAATACGGCAAGAGCCAAACAAGGTTTTGGCTTCGAATGTAGGATTTCTCTGAGTTAATATATCCATGCACGTTTTTCAGGATGCTTAATGATTTTATTTATTGATTCTTTCTAACGCCCTATTCGGTATGCAATTTACAGAATTACCAAAAACCATAAGCTGTTTTATTTGAGGAAAAAGCTTATAAGCATTAATATCCCAATCTCCTACCACTTTGAAACGGCCCAGTTTGAAGCCGGGGACGTTTCTTTCAATTATAATTTGAAAAACTTTTCGCAAACTCGATTGAGTCCTTCGGTCAGACAAAATTCAGGAACAATTCAAAAGAGAAGGCGCCTTCTCATCCAGCTCAGGTCTTAGGAGCACTGGAAGAGTTGGCTCCGCTGTTCACACTCCTATAAATGTAATTTCTGGTGCCGATGGGCTCACGACCTCCATTCGCGGACTTACTGGATCTCTTCACGGTCCATCATTCTTAGTAATGTTAACCAAGGTGAATCCCTGATTATTAGTCGTTGTGACTGTTCGCGTTGATGCCGTGAATAGTTCTTCCAACCAAATGCTCGCCGTTCGAGATGGATGCTCAATCCGAGCTTTCTTCACACTTCCCTTGCAGACCTGGTAGGCCTAACACGCTGCTTCTGGCTACGAGTGGTGCTCCTTGTTACAGTTTTTGCAAGAAATATTTTTCCGCCGACAGTCACTGGCTTGGTGTGCACTAGCACACCCACCGAAATGGGCCGTCTTTCCATACGACGCCTTTGTGTATCTTGACTGGCTGTGTGGAAGCACTACTTCGCCTAGACCCGAGACAATCACGACAGTGGAGTGAAGGGCAAGGCATTAATCATAAATCTGTATCGTAATATTTTCGTTTGCATTGCCGCTAATGGAAAGCTGACCACGATTGCTCCTCGGTTGTGGCCATTTTTGATTGATCACTAGCTCTCCTTTCTTTTATATACATTTTTTATGATTATTCACTAGGCCAGCAATTTGGACCCAAGTTGTTAACACAACCTAATTTATAATGGCGACGCTTTTGGCATCTTTTACTCCCTCAGTTTTTGACCAAAGAGACGCGCCTGGAACCTCTACAGGAAAAGCTTGCCGCAAAATTTTAAAGTCAGTCGGTCGTCACGTACTTAACAAAAATTACTATCACTGGTAATTATTTTTAAGTATTTTATACGTCGCATATTCTAGATAATTCTGATATTGTGTCATAGCTAGATAGCTGCATACGCAATTCAAATCTGATGCAAAAAAAAAGTCTAGATAATGAAAATGTTCTCAGCTTATATTATCAATAGTAAAATAGAAATTCAAATTGTCCTTGGGTGTCGAAATTGAGGTGAATCCGGGCTAGATCTCGTCCTTCATTATCAATTTTACATTAAAAAATGATTTAATGGAAGTTAAAGGAGTTCTTGAAACCACAATCTCATGTTCCCATCATCTCACACGTTTCCTTATGCACATTGATTTCTTGAACCAAATTCACGTCCGGTATTATGGCCGCAATAAATGAATTATAGTCATCAACAGGCACTCTCGAGTAGTGTGTATGCTAATGGTCAACAGGGCACTGTTGAAATTGGTGCTTCCAATTATGACAAAGTTAGGGCTGTGTAGAATACACGCCACTAACCTCCCAGTAATTGTGAGGTAAGGGGGGACTGTTCTCAACACCTGTCAGTGGTGTCCCCTACGAACTTCCAGCTCTCACTGTAGAGTCTGCAGAGCCGAGATTGAGTAACAGAGTCTTCACTTCGATGAGGATTCCCAATCGCTTTCGCGGTCTGTATCGTCTTCATCCATAAACACATCCCACTATCACCATTATCATGAAGCTAATCACGATCAGATCAGATGGTAGGGTCGGAGCCCTACTCATCACCAACCCTTGCTCATAGAGGAAAAGTCATCCGACGGGTTTCTGAAGCGTACCCAGCACCCGATACGGAGATGGTGGATTGGAACAAGATGGCCTTGAATGTCACAAAGAAGGAAGATGTAGATGAATATGCGCACCTCATGTGGTCCCGGTGTCTAGGCCTCGCCTGGCTGGGGATGCAGGTATTTTAAGACTTTTTCCCGCGCACGCAGTTTCCATTGCTACCATTTTTTTTGGGCAGAAGGTTCCGTGGAAAAGGTGGCTGAATTCCACGGGTAAATACTGAGCTGAATGGTTATTTATCAAGGGCAATATATCAATGATCTTACGAGAAACATATGAGGCAAGGAACATTGTACAAGGTGTGGTCTGGGTCAGAGAGGAGCCCAATCTGCCAGATAGTCTATGACCTAAGTATACAATAAACACAAACACACGAGACAAACAGCTTTAAGGGGGTTCTACCGAATTAGTTTACTCTCTTGTAAAAGTTATAGCTAAATATACCTACATTGGCCCATAAGATAGCAAAACGGGCTAAATGAAATCAAATCAAAACACCAGTCATCTCCAATCCTGTAGCCGGCAAAGACGAATTCTTCACCTTCCAGTGGTGCCGGTGTAATCGCTCAGTATGCTATGCATATCTGGGATAGCCAAGAAGAATCGCATCCGAATCGAAGTCGAAAGCAACCTCAAGCATATCTCCATTTGACAACTTCTCGACAATACCTTTATTATCATTCTCATCTTAGTCCTCAACAACCGATAACAGCTTCACCCTCATTGCGAATAGGAGCTTGCCTCATTAATTACCGGCCATCACTCCCTACAAATTTACGACGTTACGTATACCCGCAAGGAGGAAATTAAGTCATAATATACAAAGCTCGGGTAATGGTTTATGGGGGACTGATGCTCTAATGGGGCTCTATATCTTGAGGAAGGATAGGCGGCTGAGATGTGGTGTTCTAGGGGGAACAGGTCTCTGAAGACGATGCTGGGACTAACATTTTCGAGGGGCTTTCAACTTTGGAACGTTTATGGACGCCAAGACCGAAGTATCGGCTAATAAGTCAGGAGGGCCTCAATTGTGGATGAAACAAAGGCACCCCCAGCGCCCTGGACGGAACAAAGGAAGTTGGGCTAAACTAACATACACTAATCACGATTTGTCAAGACTTTTCTGACATTTCAGCACGACCTTCGGGAAGGAGTTGGAAGGTGGCTAGAAAGGCAGAGGGTGCATTCCCCGAGGTAACCACAAGTCTGCAGCGCCCAGCTGGCCGACCTCTTCGAACGCTTCAGAAGGGTCACTATGTCTTCGGATTTAGTCCTAATTTCGGTATTAGGAGAGCTCCACACCCATTGGTTTTTGAGATTTTTCCTAGCTGCCATACACCCGCAAATGGCCATCGTTTCGTTGGCTGGAGAGGGGAGATAAAGAAGGGCGAAGGGCTCTTCTAAGTGTATGAACGAATGAGGGCTTGTGAGGAGTGATAATGTTTGATGTGGTGCTGTATGGGAGGCATAGGAGGGGATATACCATTGTTATAGGAATCTTTGGCCTGTAGGCAGAGAGGACCTGCATGTCCTATGTAATCATAGACTGAGATAGATAGTTATTGTCTTTAACGTCAAAAAAGTCATCCAACATATATATATAGCCTTGGTCATTTTTCACAGCTAGATGACTAAACACATTTGAAATGAATTCAAAAATACGAGAAAGGAGAAAAAAGTCATAATATGTAGTTTTTATTTAATTTATATTGGTAGTATTGATTCGCTCGGGATCAACTGTTTGTGTCATGTAAAGCCAGATGCACGCCGGGCCTCGTTCATGTAAGATTATCACTAAACAACTATATCACTTATTTCATTAGAGCTAGAATATATATTAACCAAATTATATTATCAGAAGGACTACCTGTCAGGATATCGATACTATCTGCGTGCAGCAAAGTCAAGCAGACCGCAAGGGGAACCGAGAATAGGCATTCCAAGAATCGAAAGCAAGAAATTAAAAAATCGGCCAAAATTTGCGGCCTGGAGAATGCGAAAGGGTGACAAAAAGAAGCCAATAAGATGGCTGTGTTCCAGGAGTTGAAAAACTCATGAACACGTCCAGCAAACAAGATACTATCTGGTCATCGAGCTTCAGCAGACCCTGAATATTGGAAAGCCGCAAAAATTATTACAGGTGAGGCAACAGGCAAAAAAAGGATTACATATAGAAACACACCCTCAGATATCCACCGGAACCTTAGTAGGGTCCAACGCAGTATTGCAACTCAGATAAGATGTGAGCACATTGGTCTCAATTCTTATCTGTACCGAAGGAAAGTCACCGGAGTGATTAATCCAAAATGTCAGTGTGGATATCCGTCTCAAAATGTCAAACATATGGTCTTGGCGTGTCCTCAGTGGGAAATGGGAAAAGGAGAGGTGCTACAAAAGGCAAAAGACAGGTCATTTGCGGCAATTATGAGAAGCCCAGATGACATAGAGAGAATTACAAAATGGATTGTGGCAAAAGGTTGGTTTGAACAATTCCGGCTTGCAGGAGAAGTAGAAATAGCATTGGACGAAAATATGAGACAATGTGGACAAGGATAAGACAGATGTCACACTGTATAAACAGTGTAAACGCACTTCCTGTAGTAAACCTCAGACAAACCATTAGATATGAGAAAGACAGTTTAGGGGATTTTTACCAAATTGGTTTCCTTTTTTATAAATATTATAGTTAGATATACCTGAATGGGCTAAATGAAACCAAATCAAACCAAATAATATTTCAATCTAAAACAGGGGTCTTTCTCCGCTTCACCAAACGAGTCCAACGTCTACGCCTCCATTCACCTCTCCTAGAACTAGGATCAACTGTAACATTGCAGTCTTCCTCACAGCTAGATGTTCCATCATGCGAACTCTTCTTCTCAGGTAAACAAGTCTGTTTTTCTTGTTCTTCAGCCTCATTTGTAAATTTCTTATTTTCATAGCGAAGGTCAAATACCCACCAACCATCATCCATTTCTACTTCAACTCCGGTAATATCGCGCTCTTCTACCCAATTATAACTGTGGGGATCTAATTCCCATTGTAGCTGATCCCACTCCCAGGCTACCGGGGCCTTAACATCTTCTATGAACCGAGTGCCTTTAGGATTTTCAAATTGTATCCTGGCCTCGGATCCGGGATCAAAAGGGGAGGCACTAAAAACACAGGGCTCCCATTCACCCGCGGAAGATAAAACTTGAAGCTCGAAAATTTCGACATTGAAGCTCTCATTTGAGTCTAGGATTATGTCCTGAGTAACCCAATTTTCAACAATGACCATAATTTTTGCTTTAAGAGTTTCAAAATGATTTTCGTGTAAACCAATGATTTGTCGCTGGATAGTGGGATGCCCTATACCTACTGTTACCCATCCAATTAACAGAAATATGAAATGCCATGGGAGAAGAGGTGATAAAACCAAAATAATAAGTAAAGTAGCAAAGGAGAAGTTGTAAAATGCTGAAGATAAAAGTTCGTCCGAGAAATTTGTCAATGGTACAGTAAGACTCACACATTGATCATGAATTCGACAGAAATCTCCCATGCTATTTTGAAGATCGCACATGTTGCGAAAAAAATCTTTAGACATCTCTCTGACAGGATTCATGGTTGGAGCCGGGATTTGTGTACTTTCTGTTGTAAATTGAGCAAAGTAGCGAGAGGTATAGGAAGGTACCAGGAGAGCTAAGAGCAATGCAGTAGCGGGCAAAAAACAGATAAGATATGGATTTAAGCAGGTTAAGGTATATAAAGCCAGAAATGATATCGTCTGAGTTGGGATATCCCAGGATAGTAGCTTTGCGATTTTTCTCTGAAAGTCAAAAACAACCGATATTCGTGCATTGAACTGCCTGAAGTTGGCAGTCATCAATGGGATTGAGAAACCAGGCCGGGTGGTCGATTCAACGTTGCAATCTGACCGGGTGGATGCGTCATCCCAAGGGCTTATCTTCTGCAATATCCTAGACAGTTATTAGTATCAAGTATTGATCGATAAATTGTGAATGTTGTAAGTTACATCTCTATTAGTTTCCCTTGCATACTAGCACTAAATGTAGAGGGTTTGGTATCAGATTTTTGCTGAAATTCTTTGTAGATGCCTTCATGATCTCCAGTCCGAGACCTGCGATGCCTACTAGATTGATCACTTTCATATTGTGCGAACTTGTTGGAAGAATGATGGGCATATTCTGAGTCTCTACCATCCGCCACATTGTCTGCCATGGCAAAAACCAGTCTAAAGCCCGTAGTATTGATGATAGAAATTCTTATTATTTTATCTTTCAACTGGTGATGGTGGCAAGGCTACACGCAGCTCGTC
This sequence comes from Blumeria hordei DH14, assembly GCA_900239735.1. Taxonomy (NCBI): domain Eukaryota; kingdom Fungi; phylum Ascomycota; class Leotiomycetes; order Helotiales; family Erysiphaceae; genus Blumeria; species Blumeria hordei. Next base: position 633,593 of record OENG01000025.1, on the reverse strand, counting down.
CATACATTTCGTCATCGCCAAAAAAATTCCGTAGCCTTGTAGTAGCCTCCAGGTCATAGGGGGTTGTGGTTCAATTTGCGAGCCGCATGACTTTCAAATGTCGATTCATGTCATCAACAAGGCAGACATAGGACGGCAAGACTTAACACCTGTACGCGGTGTCCTTTACGAAACTAGGAGTGAGATATTCTCCCAGAGCCAAGTTTAGTCATATTGCGCAAAACCGTACTAGTTGGCCCACGTGGCAATAATTCAAAATACTCCACCACGTCAAATTTTCGCTCCCAACGAGTCTGAATCCTACCAAGTTTCATCAAGTCTTCAAGTACGACCTAGTACATTCTCGTTTCAATGATCACACTTCTCGTCGACTATTCTCTGGCCTAAGCTGGCCACCAAATAAACGCCCACGCTGATATTTACACCCAACGGAAGAAACAAAGCGTGGCGCACAAATCTGGGAGACAGTTCTTCGTGATGGACATGAGGGGGATTAGGAAAAGTTCACAAGATAGGGCAAATGATAGATACAGTATCGACGGGCGTGAAATTATGAATTTTGGAATAGAGTTTTTACAAAATGAGCTTTGTGCGTGCCAAGAATCCGGTAGCGAGAGTGCAGGCGATACTATAAACACCGCCATGGTTGGATGGTGCGGTGGTACATCATCTCGGCCGGTTTCTCAAGTAAGGTCTGGATAGCTAGGACACATATCCCACCCGAGACAGGAGACCGCTGGTTCGAATCCAGTAAAACTGAATTACATTTCTCGCGGCGCTAGTACGCATGGATGATAAAGGCATGCTTGGATAATCAAAGGTTTTGAATTTCCCTTTGGTGGGTACTCACGGAGGAGGGTTGACTGTTTATGTGAGCGAACATACCTTATAGTGGTATTTGCAAATGAAATCCACTGTATGAGTGTCTCTAACGTCAAAAGAGTCATCCTATATGTATACATAGTACCGGTCATGTTTTGTTTTTTATTGTTTTATTGTTTTTGTCCTAAGCTAAGGCTATGTTTTCCAAATTGGGTCAAGGACCGGTGAAGCCGGCAGGGTTCCCTGTAATCTTTCTTACAGCCTAACTCGTTCCAACCTCGTGAATCGCTACCAAAAGTGCAGCTGATTGTACAGAAACGAAAAATCACGAAAATCAAACTAACTCCGAAAAAGACAGAAGATTCCTCCATGTTGAACCTAAGCAATGTGCTCCTAACATATTCCGTCGTCTGTCACACCTTCCAAATGATAAAATTACTCAATCTCCACTGAGAGCAGTAGATGAGTTAGCAGCCACCTTTTATCCAGCCGGTGTTCTGCTATTGGTTAGTAGATGCCCTAAAAGAGGCATCGTAGAGGTTGCTGTGTCCTCAAACTTCTTCTTCAGCTTCCAGAGCTCCGAAACCTGTTGCCTCGGCCATCGAGACATCCTTCGCCGCGGCAATAATAGCCTCTTCGGCCTTTTTAGCTGCAGCCCTAGCTCTAGCCACCTTTGAGAACTCCCCTTGTTCGATGTGGCGGATCCACGCAAGTTTCTCTTTTGACATCGGACCGGATTTTTTGGGTCTGACTTGGCAGGCCCGGTAATCCGATTGGTGGGGTCCCCCATAGTTACGACACTTTGTGAGGGCCTTGCACTCGGCTTCCGAGTGCATAGTTGATCCGCAGTTCCAGCAGGCTGGAGCGCGGGAGCAACCACGGGTGGCGTGGGAGCCCAAATAGCGTTTGCACTGTTCAATTTGTCGACGAGGCTTGTGAATGGTAACCTTACCAGACTCGTCGAAGAGGCGGAAGCCCGCACGAGGAGCGACTTCGCGGTCGAAAAGGGCATGCCAGTTTCGGTGCAATGCCCCAGGTCGACACGTCCCATGAGGTCGGACATGTCTTGGTCTCGCACCGGTCGTAAGGGCGATCTTGTCGAAGACCCATTCAGAATCGACCGCCATGGGGCCTCGCTCTGTAACTATACTATCAGGTACGTTCGGTATCTGTAAGGCTACAAGATCTGAAGATGCCTCGAGTTTGGCGTTATCACTCGCCAGCTTCGAAGAGCCATCCAACATCTCTTGTCGTATTTTTTCGTTGTTTGCTAGTATAGCAAAGCTGGTCCTCACTCGATGAAGCGGTGTTATTTTATCGTGAATGAAGAAGAATCTATTCTCCAATTTACTTCTCACGCAACTTGTGGACAGTTTTCGCCACGGGTGATCCTTTTCCAGGCGAAGGAACAGTCGCTTGTCGACTTTCGCACTGAGGGTTTCTTTCTTTTGGGCTTTGGCCGCAGGTCGCATCATAGCCTTTATAGTTGGGACTGCTTTTTGTCGCAGTCCGTTTTTAGCCACTGTGGCCCAGGTGCTTTTTACAGGCAGCGCTGGGACGGCGGGAATTGGTATGCTCCTGGCGTCGGGAGCCCTTGGGAGTGGGTTCGCCGGGCGAGGAGGTAGGTCGGGTGGCGTAGAGGCCTGGCCCGTGGCCATGTATTGCGCAATGGCGGCGCGTAAGTAGACTCTCATCGAGTCTACGAATTGTCTATTTGACCCGTTGGTCAAAGGGAGGGGGGTGGCTTCGACGCCAGAGATGACAGCGGAGCAGAGGGCCAGATTTGCTGCTGTTTCGACGGCGTGTCGTTGTTCAGCTTCGACAATTGGTCGGAGCTCGAGGGGACATTCTACTTTCGTGGCAGCTTTTGGCTACGACGTTAATTTTGGCGCTAATTTGGATGCATCGTTTTCCGACGGTTTTGACGTGGTCGGAGGAGATTTGGGCGATTCATCAAACCCATGGGGGACGGAGGATGGTTGAGGAATTCCTCAACAATTTCAACCGACCCGATCATGTCAGTATCGGGCTCAGTGACGGCGGGGAGGGCTTTTTCCTTCCCTTTAGTAGAGACCTTGCTCACCTCCGCGCATTTAGGAGATTGGACAAGGCCAGGTAATTGTTCAAGAGCCGTCGGGCGGACTCTCGTGTTGTCCATCTTAGCGTTGGGGCGCTTTTTTCGGACTGGAGGCATTTTAAAAATGCCTGAGCTCGATCACACTTCGAAGATGGATGCGACGAGAACGAGAAGGGAGGAAAGAGGAAAAAAATGAACTTTCGAATTTGTCAAAAATGTGTGTACCGGTCATGTGTCATAGCTAGATAGCTGAATACAGACTAAATGATTTTTAAAAAAAATCATCCTAAGCTGTCTGTTTGGATTCTGCGCTATTATAGTCCTATCTCTAGGTAGTGCACTCCAACTGTTGTTGCCAGTGTGAATTCCGAACTTGTCTTATGTTACCATAATCCTCTCTTCGCCTAATTAAAGCCTCGATTCCTACGGTCATCTGTAACGAAATAAGACGATGTCCTTATTAATAGATAGATTGATCACGAAGCCAAAAGTAGTCGAAGAGGACCATCCTACTTATTGTACCTCGCTTATTTGTTTATGCTAACCACCTTAGTTAGCGAGGGTTAAATGTGACATAAAGCCCTTCCTTCAATTACAAAAACGACAAAAAGAATAACTCAGTATATGCATACTATTAATCGAAAAGAAAAAATGTCAACAGAAGCAAAAACATAGTACAATATCACTTTCTCCAAGCGTTAGATCCAACGAACCACCATGTGGTGGCATAACAATAACTATGGCGTCACCCAACAGAAAATACCACAGTCAAACATCCAGCCTACTACCTGGTGTTTCCAAGAGGAAAAAAATGTAGAACATGCATATACGTAAGCAAACACCTCGCAGTCAATAAGTGGAAGATGATAAAATCTCCAGACGGAGCGGATGGGGATATCACAAGTATCAGCATCCAAACTGATAGAAGTAAAATATATATAAACAATATATACAACCTTCCCCCTCTCTTACACAGTAGCAAAAACTTTGGGACTCTCACATACCTTCTAGAAATTCTTTCGAAGAACGGTCAACATATCCTAGTAGGAGACGTCAATCTACACCATCCTAGATGTGGAGGTCAAACAGTACTCAGCCACCATAAACTTGCAGACGACTTAATCAAAATGCTAGGAAGTAAAGATATGGAGCTGGTACTTCCTAAGGGGCCAATAACTTGGAGCAAAAGGGGAAGTCAGAGTACGCTCGATCTTGTCTTCTTATCCAAGGAACTCGAATATGCAGTTATATGTTGTCAACCAGCCAGCGAGCTTGAAGCATCCTCAGACCACATTCCAATAACCGCACAGCTGTCAATCCAGTCACCTCTCAAGGAAGAACCGGTGCCCTATCGACAATGGAAGAAAGCAAACTGGGAAGAATTTAACAAAAGACTTGAGATTGGACTAATGGAAATGAGAGCTAACCAAGAAATCTTAGATTCTCGCCAAACCATTGGCTATAGAGTAACCGGCATCTCTGAGACTATCCAAAAAATTTTCAGTGAAACAATACCATATGCTAAACCATCGAGGTTTTCTAAACTGTACTGGACCACCCAATGCCCCGAGGCGGTAAAAGAAACTCGAAGGGCAAGGAGAAAGTGGAAAAAAGTTGGCACCAAAGAAAGTTGGATAGAATATCAAAAGTCGACCAGTAGGAAAAAGGCGCATATAAAAAGAGCCAAGACCATTGGCTGGAGGGCGGCGGTATCAGAGGCCTCTAGAGATCCGGAAAAGATCTGGAAACTTGCTAAGTGGGCGAGAAAAGATCCCGAAGACAGACAGAGGTTACCCCAAATAACAGACATCAAAGATACCGACGGAACTATCCGGACCGAAGCCCCTCAGATAGCACGAGTAATGGCTGAAAATTTCTTTCCCAAACCTAAGGCAGCAAATATTTCAGATATTACTGAAACTTGCTATCCCGAAGAGGTGGATGGGATTGCCTCCTCCATTACTTGTGCCGAAGTAGAGGAAACTCTCGGAAAGCTACCGGGAGATAAAGCTCCAGGCCCAGACGGGATCCCAAACCGACTCCTCCAGAAGTGTAAAGCTACTCTAAGTAAAGATCTCGCAGAACTATTCAATGCCTGCATCTCCGTGGGATATCATCCGAAGGGGTTCAAAGAATTGGTAATAGTTGTCCTAAGAAAGCCACAGAAGCCGAGATATGACACACCGAAATCTTAACAACCGATAGCATGTGACGGCCCTGCATCATAGTAATGAGTAGGGGTGCAATGACATAATGATAGGTCTGTATTATAAGGAGTTACCCGGTATGGAACGCACGGGCCAGGTGTAAATTATGTGCAGTTATAGATCTGTAGATGCTTTCTTTCCCTTCTCTTCCTTAGTTTAGAATCCTTTATATTATAATCCTAATTTGAGTATCTATTTGATTCGACTTCGTCATCTCCTAGTTCGTGCTCTCTTCGGACCCCTCACATTATTCTAAACTCATCTCCACGCCTGGGAAGGCAATATAATTTCCTGATCTCATTGAGACTGAGATTTTTTCGCAGTAAACTTTAAGAACGCGACGAAACGTACCATAACACAGTGTTGTTGTAAGAGTACTTTCAAGGAATAACTAACCACATAGGTTACCGTTGTTGGTGAAGTTTTCCTACTCTCAAATAGAAAAATCATATAAGATAAAGCCTATTTTATTATTATTTTATTTTACATTATTATACCTCATTTTTATTACTCACGCCTTTACTTACACACTCTTCAGTTCAACGTTTCAAGACGAGTGATATATATAAAAGCCCGAGACACGTTTACCTCCACAACCTGCTTTTGATTCGGAACACGAACACTCAGATGTTAACCCAGGAGAAGATGAAATACCTACAAGAGCCGAGGTGCCACATGTCGCCTTTCGGAAAAAGAAATCACGCATTTCAGAAGTTGATCAAAGGTTAGAAGAATTGACAATGGCTCATAATGAAGTTGGAAAAAAAATGTCGGATGCCATTGTCGAAACTGCATACAAACAATTAAGTAGCTATCATGACTTGGAAATCATCAATCGGCATCAACAAGAAGAAATAGAATTACTGAAGACAAAGATGAAACAACTTGAAAAGCTTATAGAGTCTGTGAATTTAAATTCTTCTTCGACTGATTTAAATTATAATCATCGCTCATCAAGAATACAGCCTCGCTACCCTTCTAGAGTAAGACAGAAATGCGAGGATATTGAAGAGCTTGAGGAAGAAGAATGTCAGGAGAATTTTGCTCCCCAATTTAAAAAAGGGAAATCGCCGAATAGGAACATGCCTAGTGAGTACGGACATCGAGGTCCCTCAGCCGAAAGATACCGAACCAATACACCTGAAACTCAACATAAGAGAATGTCAAGACTTCGAAGTAGTGAAGAGCCAGACTTCCAAGGACCCCCATTTGCAAAATATCAAGACTCGAAAGAAAGCGTTGGACAAACATATGGAAATGTAATCTTAGGAGAGCCAGACCGAAAGATTGACCCCATCCGCGAGTTTGGAGGCTCTTGTGACTTGAAGTTTTTTGAAAATTGGTTGATACTGCTTAGAGGAAAAATAAAAGACAACGAAGGACACTGGGGATCGGACAATCGAATCATGAACTTCATCTTCGCATCTACTAAAGACGACGCACAGGAATTATTGGCTCCCTACTTCACTGGGGAAGATGAAGAAAATGACTTTGTAAATTCAGTCCAGATGGTTAACCACCTCATTTCAACCTACCGGAGTAGTACTTTACAACGTGACAGTATGGTTAAATTTGAGACCCTCCGACAGGGATCTGCTGAATCGTTCCAAGACTTTAAGACGAGATTTATTTCTTTAGCAGGAAAAGCCAAAATCCATCACTCCATGAGGAAAGATCTTTTGTATGAGAAAATGAACCGGCAGCTCAAACAAGCCGTATATACACAGCTGCATCTCTTACCCGACTTCAACTCCTTATGCCAACACGCAGAGCCTGTAGACAAGGAAAGGATCAGACTTGAAAAAAGTATAGTGAACACTCGGCAAGAGAAACTCAATTCAAGGAAACTTTACGACCCCAACTCGTCTGCAATTTACTCAGTTAACCAACCAAGCCCTCGCAAAGAGCTCAATAAGGAATTGTCGGAATTTAGAGGAGTTATATGCCACAATTGTAAAAAAGCTGGACATACCAAGTTAGAATGTCCTAGATATAACTCCAAAATAAGCCCCCAACAGTCCAAGTTGTTGCAGTGGAAGAATCTGGGAGTGAAGTAGAGTCCGAAGGAAATTTGCCAGACCTTAATGAGTTATATGAGGGAAAAGAGGAATCCTAGACAAAGAAGCCCTTCTAGGATACCTGGTCAATATACAAGAAGTAGACCTGGGCAAATTATTTTCAGGGAAAACATATACCTTGCAGTGCTCACTTTCGTTTAACTATCAAGTTGTTGATGGTATATCTGTTCTTCCAGACACAGGCGCAAACGGATTCGCCTACATTGATTCGGAGTGCGCAACAGCGGTTGCGAAGTGGTTGGGTCAGACTCCAATTAATTTGGGTTATTCTATTCAGTCAAAAGGATTTGATGGGAAGAAAGGCCCTATAATTTCACAATACATTTTGCTGTCATTATGGATAGACAAACGGCGTTTGGACAACATACCATTCCTTATTGTGGAGTTAGGAACCCATGATATAATTCTTGGGAGTAGATGGCTGGCACACTACAATGTGATGATTGATTCACGACAACGCAAACTCGTCTGGCCGTTGAACCATCAATTAACACCCTCATTCTCATCACCAATTCGCATTCATCTGAACATTTTGTTACAAAACAAACCTACAGTACAAAATGAGCACCAAAAAGATATTGATCGCCGTGACAAATTGTTGAAAGAACAAGACAAGAATTTTCATTTTGGGGCTAATTCGAAAAAGAGGTCTGTGCATTTGAAAAAAAAAATTCACCGGAATTCCTGCAGTGCACCTCACAGTAATGAATTATCAAGCGAAGCCAACAAGAATCTTGATAATTATAACAGAAGTATAGAAACTCCTGATAATGATGGCAAATCTCATCTTGTTCACATCAAAAATGAATTACCTACTGAAACAACTACACAACCACAACACAAGCCAATACCTATGTGTCAACCCAATACATGTAAATTAATGGGAATGGATATCTGTGAAATAAGCGCCCCCGCTTTTCACTTGAATTTGATACCAGCTGATAGTATATTGTTCTCTATTAGCCTCCATGAGATCGAACAAGAGCTAGCAAATGTGGAGCAATCAGTAAATTTAGATGATTTTCAACGAGATTTAAATGAAACCATTAAGAAAATACCCTCGGACTACCACGACCTCATAGATGTTTTCTCTAAATCCGCCTCCGACAAACTCCCTCCTCACCGCACATATGACCACAATATAGTTTTAGAAGATCAGGCTCAACTAAAATCAGGTCCGTTGTACCCTATGTCTGCAGATCAGTTGAAAGCTGTGCATAAATACTTGTTAGAAAACCTCCACAAGGGATTCATTGAACCTAGCCAAGCACCATTCTCAAGTCCAGTCCTATTTGTGAAGAAATCAGATGGAAGTCTCCGATTTTGTATCGACTTCCGAAAACTGAATGCCTTAACCCGAAAAGATCGATACCCGCTACCTTTAATTGATGAAACCCTCTCGCGATTAAATAAAGCAAAAATATATAGTAAACTAGATATTAGACAAGCTTTTCATAGAATTCGCATGCACCCAGACTCGGAAGAATTGACAACTTTCCGCACCAGATATGGCTCATATAAGTGCAAAGTTCTCCCTTTTGGGTTGACCAATGGGCCTGCAACTTACCAAAGATACATGAATGATATTCTTCTCGATTATCTAGATGTTTTCTGTACTGCATACCTTGACGACATTTTAATCTACTCTGAGAACAAAAGTGATCATGTAGAACATGTAAGAAAGGTATTAGTAAGGCTACATCAGGCAGGATTACAAGCAGATGTAAGAAAATGCGAGTTTAATGTAACTAAAACACGATATCTGGGCTTTATTATTTCTACTGAAGGATTGATGGTAGATCCCGAAAAGATTTCTGTTGTGAAAGGCTGGCTACCTCCAAAAACAGTAAAGGGAGTCCAATCTTTCCTGGGTTTCTGTAACTTTTATCGTCGGTTTATTGCAAATTTCGGTCACATTGTCAAACCACTGGTGAATCTAACTAAAAAAGGCTTGTTTTTTGACTTTGACTTGGCTTGTCACAAAGCATTCGAAAAATTAAAAACGGCACTCACTTCAGCACCACTGCTATCTCATTATGATCCAGAGCGCCCATCTCGACTGGAAACTGATGCATCTGATGGAGTCGTAGCTGCTGTGCTTTCTCAAAAAAACGAAGACGACGTTTGGCATCCAATTGCATTCTTTTCTAAGACTATGCAGCCAGCAGAGTTAAACTACGAGGTCCATGATAAGGAAATGCTAGCCATAATACGAGGATTAGCAAATTGGAGGGCTGAGTTACAAGGTTCCCCACACAAAGTAGAAATTTTAACTGACCATCGAGCATTGGAATACTTCATGACTTCAAAAGATCTTACTGCCCGACAAGCACGATGGGCCGAAGTTCTGTCCCAGTTTTTCTTCCAAATTATTTTTCGCCCAGGTCATCAAAACGCCTCTGCAGACGCTTTATCGCGTCGAGAACAAGACTTAAATATTCAAGATAGTATTAAAAGAGAAATTCGTTACAAACCTCTATTACAGGATCAGAATTTGTCTAATGAGATCATAAAAGATTTAAATCTCTGCTATCTTGAGTCATTCAAAGTCATTGATGCCGTAATTGCCGCAAATAAAACCCACGACAGCTTAAAAGATCTACGCCAACAAGTCAACAAAAATACTAATCTTTCGATAGATGACGGCATAATTTTCTTCAAAAGTCGATTAGTAGTTCCATTGGTTGATAATATCCGCACAGAATTAATACGAGAAGTGCACGATCAATTATCTAATGCTCACGCCGGACGCAATAAAACTTACCAAGAACTCAAATCAAGATACTTCTGGAATGGTATGCGAAAAGAAGTGGAACAATACTGTCGCAACTGTCATCTTTGCCGTGTTAACCACGCAGCACGAGATAAAACTCCTGGACTACTACATCCACTGCCTGTTCCTGACCGGCCTTGGCAGCATATCTGTGTTGATTATATGGACATGCCAAGAGATAAAAAGGGTTTTGATAAGGTCGTAGTATTTATTGATCGATTATCAAAGGTTTCTGTTACCCTGCCTTGTAAAAAGGATGTTACGGCACGCGATACTGCGGACTTGTATTTTACTTATGTATACCGCTACTACGACCTCCCGGACTCTATTGTATCCGACAGAGGCGCTCAATTCATCTCAGCCTTCTGGAAATTTGTTATGGAACTACTAGGAGTAGAGTTGCGACTATCGACTGCCTACTCTCCGCAGACTGATGGGCAAACGGAAATTATGAATCAGTATATCACACATCGTCTTCGACCTTTTATCCACTACTATCAAGACAATTGGTCAGATCTCTTACCAGCTATGGACAATGCTCAGCTAACACTTCCTCACGACTCAATTGGGATGTCCCCATTTCAGCTCTCTCGTGGCTATACACCTCGAAAGTCTTATGATTGGAAAACACCGCAAAATCCCAAAAACGCACGAGAAATTCTAGCACTTGAGGATGCGAAAGCCTTTGCATCGAAATTACAAGAAACCTGGAAGGTCGGACAGGAAATCATGCACCGGAGCCAAGCTAAATGATAGCCCAAGCCAATAAAAATCGACGCGAACCTGATTTTGACATAGGCGATCGAGTCTATTTATCGACAAAAAATCTAAGACTTCAACAACCAAATACAAAACTGGCCCCTAAATTTATAGGGCCTTTTAAAATAATTTCTAAAAAGGGGTACTCTTTCAAGTTGAATACACCGAAGCAATGGTCAAACCATAATGTCTTTCACGCTCGTTTTTTGAGAAAAGCTGCTGATGATCCATTACCAGGGCAAATCCTTCCACAGCCAACCCCAATTAATATTGCAGGTGATGATGAGTGGGAAGTTGATAAAATTCTCGATGTCAAATTAATCAGAAAAAAACTTCAATATTGTGCAAAGTGGCTCGGCTGGGACGATGACCCACAGTATTATCCGGCTTCTAACTTCAAAACAGCGCCGCAAAAGATTATGGAGTATCATCTGCAATATCCACATAAACCAGGCCCGCCAAAACACCTGATGCTATGGTTAGACTCATGGAAAAACGGCTTTGATGATTATAACAAATTAGACGATGATTATCCAATGACTCCAAGCTTGAGGACAAACTTTTTTCGGAGGGAGGGGTGATGTGACGGCCCTGCATCATAGTAATGAGTAGGGGTGCAATGACATAATGATAGGTCTGTATTATAAGGAGTTACCCGGTATGGAACGCACGGGCCAGGTGTAAATTATGTGCAGTTATAGATCTGTAGATGCTTTCTTTCCCTTCTCTTCCTTAGTTTAGAATCCTTTATATTATAATCCTAATTTGAGTATCTATTTGATTCGACTTCGTCATCTCCTAGTTTGTGCTCTCTTTGGACCCCTCACATAGCACTTCTAAATACAATGGGCAAGCTTCTTGAAAAACTGATAGCCAACCGGATCTCAAAGGCGGCCGAAGACTTTAATCTTCTTCCAGACGAACAGATGGGTGCTCGACCCAATAGGTCCACAATTTCGGCAGTAGAGCTTCTAAATGACCAGATTCATAACATCTGGGGTAGAGATAAAAATCAGTTCGCTTCATTTCTCAGCCTTGATATATCAGGAGCTTTTGACAATGTCTCCCACGAAAGGCTGATAAATAACCTGAGGGTTAAAGGTATTCCAAGGCAGATCAGCTGATTTGTAGAATTATTTCTCGAAGAAAGAACTACCTTGGTAAATCTCGGGACTTATATAGGAAAACGTATCCCCACCAGCACAGGAATACCACAAGGCTCATCGCTCTCACCGATTCTTTTTCTCTTCTTTGTCAACACGCTCTTGCTTGTGACGCACGGACCACACAAAGGGTGTACGTGCAACATTCCTCACGCAGAAGACATGTAACTGTAGTTAGATAGCTTTTACCACAGTGCCAACTGGCCTAAAAAGGCACAATATTAGATCTGTGTATCTAATAGCTATCTTACTATATATGGTAGACTTGTGAGCTCACACAGAGCGTCACATTGCCAATACTCCAAACCTCTTCTACCTCGACAGTTGGATTTGTTGACAATACTAACATACTAACGTGGTCAAGTACAACCGACAAAAACTGTAAGAAATTAGAGGAACAGCACGTGATATGCGAGGCATGAGCAGAACAGAACGGCGTGAAGTTTGCGCCAGAGAAGTACCAGCACATGCACTTCACACATGCAAGGAAGTGACACAACCTTGAAGCAACTGTCAGCATACGAGATCATCTGACGTCCCCACAGTCTTCCCTTTGAGTCTTTGGTATATACTTGGACCCTAAGCTCCAATGGGGCTCCCATGTAAAGCATATCCAACAAAAGCCACACACCCAATGTTATGGTGTCAGATTGGAGCGTAGGCGTTTGACCTGAAGCAGAATTGGAGGGTGAGAAGAGGTCGGATAGGTCGCAAGAGATGACTGAAGGTCTACTGGAGATAACTAGGAGGAACTAAAGGTTTGAAAGATGGGTAATATAAATAGCTAAAAGGTCTAAAGGTTTGAGTGGATACTGTTACGGGAATACTTCCTTGTGCGTGTACTGTCTGCGCAGTACGGTAGAGATGGAATCTAGGGTTTAGTCAGCTATAGAGACTACCAAGGGTGTAGATTGGAAACGGTTGCTAAGCAACAGAGACTGTTATGATCGGCGTCGTTAATTAAAATCCCTTATGTAAATAGCAAGATGTAGGAGACTTCTGTCTCTAGATTTCGATAATTAACTGATTTTATTCTGGACTTGCTCTGCTGTATACCAACACCAATTGATCCGGCGACAGGTACTAGTGGTAATCCGAGGTAATCCGAAGGTGTTGGGTATGACAGAAAACTAAGCGTGGAGAGCTCAGCTTCAGTAGACCAAGCCCTTATTTATTTACATGATTTCCTTCCATTGTTCCATCATGACATAAGTCTTATCTTAATAATAGAGTACCCAGTGCCAAGAGCTACGGTATTGTCATAGCCGCTTGGAAGAAGACTAAAAATATATACTAAATTAAGAATGAAACAGGGAATCCTTACATATGGCCAGGAATTCTTGAAGAAGGTTCAAGGAGAAGTTTCCCAGGAAAAGGTTCAATGAGAAGATATCCGAGAAAACTCTGATAATTAGAGTTGGAGGGGCTTACCATGACATAATCTTTCAAAGCCTCACTTACATCTAGCACGTAGTTAGTTATACTTAAGGAAGCTGGAGTTACTCTAAAGTAGTTTTTCAACTTCTCAATCTTATATCCTCATAGTCTCTAGAACCATACTACTAGTCTCGACCTCTCGATCTCTCGTTCTTCAGTCCTAATCTTTTGTGCCTCGCCCGATCAGTTTAACACCCCTAACCTTACCTGTCTATATCGTCTCGTACTTACTCACCTAGTCATTACTAGGATATCTTCAGCAGACGGCAAATCCTACTTCAGTCACCACACGCCATAACACCCAAGTACAGCCAATAAGTAGATTGACGCAGTCAACTTGGGTCGCAACATTCAAGAAGTCCAAGCTTTTGTACAGCACAATAGTGAGACCAGCCCTGACTTACGGGTGTTCTATATGGGCTGCAGCTGGGCCAACAAGTAAAATACCAGAAAGGATAGTCAAACCATTGCGAAGTATCCAACGAAAATGCTTGAAGATTATCACGGGGTGTTGGAAATGGAGACACGGAGTGTTGTGGACGTACGGCCCTTCCATTTCGTCTAGGTTCCCGACACAATCTTGTGTGTGTTTAAGAGGTTGGAATGGGTAATATGGTAGCGCTTCAGGCTACCTATTAGATATATGAGCGGCTGTATGGCGTGGGCACAAGGAGGTTATTGGGGGGTTTTCTATGCCTCGATGGTGCCACACTCGTTTATGGTGTGGCTTAGGCTATGTGTCGCTTACATTTGTACTTGTAGCACATACTTTCCACACTTTTAGCTGTAATCCGAACATGACTGTCACAGGCTCATACCTGGTTATCATTAGGCTGCTGCCTAACAAATAAGGCTTGAACTCTTCCGACCATGTTAAACACCATACATGTCATGAACCCCTCCACAACTCAATAGACCCAAGTATAGGCCTTGGCTCAGTTCATGAAAATCTATTCTTAAATGACAAATTTAGATTGCAGACAGGACGACTCGAACACCAGTCATGAGTCATCTAAGCCACATGCATCATAACTATTTTAATAACTAAAATTGCTAACATTAAAATGAAGCTAAATTAAAATGAAGCTAAATTAAAATAGACGGAGATTCTGGTGTTTGTCGGAGGACAGGTCATGATCTATTTTGAGAATGGTATGAAATGAGGGAACGAGATCATAGTCTTGTAAATAAATAGGCGGCTTTCAGTCATGTCTCTTCTCCTTACTTAAAGATTTTCATTTGTATCTAGCTCTGAGTTCAGTTTGAATAAAACGCCACTTTAAGACCGTCACAATGACACTCTTTTAGTCAACTTCTACTTTTGTTCCACAAATATTGCGCCCATTTCATTGCACAATATTTCCAACACAGGGTCATATAACTCTACCAACAGTAGGATCCTAGAACACGACTCTTCGGTTCTCCCAATAGATATCTACCTGAAACAAAGGAGAGTCCAACATGTTGGGCTATCAGAAGGACTACCTGTCAGGATATTGATACTATCTGCATGCAGCAAAGTGTCAGGATTACCTTCTGTAAAATCTATATATGTGGAGATAACCAAAGTCAAGTGTTCTATGAGTCTGGTCTGGCCTTTTGGTTGAGTGGTTATGCACCTATCTCATGCACAATGTAGGATGGCAATCTCTTGCCTGGCATTTCTGTCTTGATCCTTGTCTTTGCTCTGCTGCCTACATGCTGCTTCTGACACAAAGCCAAGCAAACCGCAAGGGGAACCGAGAATAGGCATTCCAAGAATCGAAAGCAAGACATTAAAAAATCGGCCAAAATTTGCGGCCTGGAGAATGCGAAAGGGTGACAAAAAGAAGCCAATAAGATGGCTGTGTTCCAGGAGTTGAAAAACTCATGAACACGTCCAGCAAACAAGATACTATCTGGTCATCGAGCTTCAGCAGACCCTGAATATTGGAAAGCCGCAAAAATTATTACAGGTGAGGCAACAGGCAAAAAAAGGATTACATATAGAAACACACCCTCAGATATCCACCGGAACCTTAGTAGGGCCCAAAGAAGTATTGCAACTCAGATAAGATGTGAGCACATTGGTCTCAATTCTTATCTGTACCGAAGGAAAGTCACCGGAGTGATTAATCCAAAATGTCAGTGTGGATATCCGTCTCAAAATGTCAAACATATGGTCTTGGCGTGTCCTCAGTGGGAAATGGGAAAAGGAGAGGTGCTACAAAAGGCAAAAGACAGGTCATTTGCGACAATTATGAGCAGCCCAGATGACATAGAGAGAATTACAAAATAGATTGTGGCAAAAGGTTGGTTTGAACAATTCCGGCTTGCAGGAGCAGTAGAAATTGTAGTGGACAAAAATATGAGACGATGTGGACAAGGATAAGACAGATGTCACACTGTATAAACAGTGTAAACGCACTTCCTGTAGTAAACCTCAGACAAACCATTAGATATGAGAAAGACAGTTTAGGGGATTTTTACCAAATTGGTTTCCTTCTTTATAAATATTATAGTTAGATATACCTGAATGGGCTAAATGAAACCAAATCAAAATCGAAAAGAAAAAATCTAGAGGTTTATGAGATGAAAGAAAAGATAAAAGATAAAAATGGAGTATTAGTCATCCAAATCTTGATTGATCTGCAAAATTGCAGTTCTTTGAACTTCCTTTTTGGCTTTTTCTATGTCCTTTTTAGTTGGTTTTTTCTTCTTTGGATAATTAATTTCTAACTCTTTAATAGCTTTGGAAGCAAAAATGTGTCACGGTTTCAGTACAAGGTGCATGTGCGATCTTGTAGGTACAGTATATTTATTATAATTCTCTGAGGAGAGAATTCCTGAAGCTAAAGACTACATATATATACATTCTGAACTATTTCCTTTCGAGAACATTCTCCCTGTAACTTGAATGACTGAGACTATTCGACAACTACCTAGAAGGTTCTCGATACACCTGTCATCCTCATGAACCTTCAGTATGTTTCCAGAAGGTTCAATGAGAATATTCTAAGCTCCATGGCTTCCGAGACCCCTCCCAAGTATTCGCTTTGTGTCATTGCCTACGCTAGCCAGCGTAGGCTACAGGAATCCTTCGGCTCAACAGCCGTTACAAAATGACGTTCTTTAAAGGCTCCCAGGTAATATCTGTGAAATCTCTCAACTTAATCCGGTATTGATATTCTCCTTTGTACCTTCAGCAGTCAAGGAGTTTTTCGATTGCCCAGAGCTTTTCTCTGTGGTTATCAATCATAATAGCCGTATCCTGTGCAACAATTTGTCCTGGAAATATCTTGGTTGGTGCTGGCTGAAGTAAGCTGGTATGAAAACTGTTATCGATTGACTGCAGATCTGCAGGGAGCTCAAGACGATACGCATGAATACTTAGAAGCGATTTTATCTTAAAAGGTTCCAAGAATTTATTCTCAAACTTTTTAACTGGTTGTGGCAAGTTGATATTACAAGCGTTCAGGAAAACTAGATCTCCCACTCAATAAGCTGGTACAGGTGTGCGATTTCTATTTGCCTGCTCCTCATATCTCAAGTTTGCACTAGTGATACTTTCTTTGAGGATACCAAGAATTTGTTCCATCTGATCAACAAATTTGTTTCCTAGTTCATTTGCCTTTTTCTCTGTTTTTGAAGCTCTTGTTGGCAAATCACGAGGATGTGTGTCCAGGTCACGGGACACTGCGTTGAGAAGATTAGTGGGAACATATTATGTAATCATTTTTTAGCGTGCTTATAACATTAGGAGTTTCCTGTTAGGATTAGCAATAAACAACTTACATCTGACTTAACAAACTCCACAGGAATCCAGCGATACTAATTATAGGCGTGCTATTGTTTTACTTGGTATAAGAAATGGGGAATGTAAATTTGCATTTGAAGGCTAAGATATGATTTGATTGAGAGTGAATTGTAAGTGACTCTATGTATGTGTGTGTGTTAAAGTTACATTGGGAAAACCTCTCCTTTTATACCTCATTGACTTGTTTACCCGCCAATCATATGCCTAATCATTTAGTATGCCTTGCCTGACCAAATGCTCCAAACATGTCATGTGAGTTGTCCATGCCCAAGCCACCCTGATGACATACTCACCCTCCATGCGCTACCTGCCAGGGCTATCTTAGCTGAGCACAACAGCTTTGAGTTACAAGTGAACGTAAGCCACATCACAATCCCTACGCACGAACGCATAAGGAGGTCCGTAACTCATTTGAGGATTTGATTTGATTTGAATTCTAGCCGTATCAGGCTTGCGCCCTACACCCACGGGGCGTGATACGAGTGTGTGATCCTTATGGACTCACTGTTACCTACATGAAGGGCTTTTCTTGCTAGAGAATCTATAGAAAAATAGATAGATGATAAAAATGAAATAAAAAAGGTGTCCGAAAAAATCGGCCCTGCACCTAGTCCTAATTTTCCCAGCATCTAACCAAAGGAAAAACATTTAAGATCCCCGGGAGTGCCTAGGCTTCCCATTTGTGACGGCTTGTAAGCCGGTAATTGCCTGTATCCTGCACTGTCTAACGCAGGCTTAGCATGAGACTAGGCAGGGACTATTCTTGGAAGCAGGGTCTTACAAAGTGGCAAACACCTCCAAGAATAGGGCAAGACAAGGGGATATGAGAAGTGATCCGGATAGAAAACTGTGTCATTGGCTTGGATAATAATCATGTGTAAAGTAACCGTTATTATCATTTTCAATCTGTAGTTCACCATAGATTGAAAATAAACTATCTCTGACCATTTCACGGAATAATAACAGGGGTTAGAATGACGGCTTACTAGTAGTAAACAACCTTGCAGGACTGAGTATGGAAAGGTAACGTAACAGTGAACTACGAGTATGTATATAATAAAGCGTAGTCTACAGTCGAGTTGCGTTCTTCACGCAACGTCTTCTCAATATTATTCTCATTCCAGATATTCCCTCTCTTCCTTGTGAAGACCACTTCGAGCCCATACTCGTATCAGATCACGACGTGCCCTCTATCTCTTCTTGTGGAAGACCTTGACTCTCAGTTCACTGACCCTCTTCCTCTCCTTGTGGAAGACCTTGACCCCCTATTTACTCACACTTGTACCCTGTGGACAAATAACATATACACTCCTCGAGAGACCATAAGGTTGCCCAATTGCCTATGCTTAGACTGTAATACCAGTGTATATTTTGTGCACCATAACATTTGGTTATAGTCACGAATTCAAAGAATTTCTCCCATCCATTTTCTGCCAGCATCTCGCTCGCCCTCAGGGGGGGTTCCCGTTTAATGCTTCTCCAACGCTGTAAGGCTGGTCGGCATTCTGCAAAGTGCCATGGGCGTTTTTCTCGTCCGCATTCACACTTGCTGATAAAATCTTCATGCTTGAATCTTTCGTGATATTTGACGAAGTCACCGTGTCCTGTCCTAGACGCAATCAACCTGTGGTACGCCCATCTCAACAGAGCGAGTTCTGGAGGTCGCTTGCGTTTCATCTTCAGATTTAAGTCCACATAGTGTTGATTCGCATGTTTCTGCTATTGAAGAGTGGTGGTGTATATGGTCGTATACACTTGGTATCTTCAATTGAATGGTTGTGACTACTCAGGGGGCTTAGACTATACTTGGGTGGTTATGGCAATAATGTGTTTGGGTGCAAATGGTGTCGTTCTAATTAATCAATTTATTGTTCTGGATATTCATGTAGTTGACAGTGTTTGGAGTACCGGCGCATCTGCTTATGTAAACAGCATGGATTTGATTACTAAGACTCAAATATGTATTACTAGCTTTCGTTGGATAGAATAGAGAATCAAGTTATTTTATATATATTTTTACCATCACCTAAGTGAAGTCACAAATGGTATCTTATTGTGTGATGTTATGTTATAGATTATTTACATGATGATTAACCAATCCCACATACTTCCACATAGCCCCTTAACTAGTCTCCTTTAGGAGTGGTCTACAGGTGAATGTAGAGATTGGGGGTATGTAATCTATCACTTATCTAGTTCCATTACCTTAGCCCTGCATGCTACACTACGTGGATGACAATTTACTACTAATGTGAAAAGCGCATTCATGACATCTGCCACCATGTTGCCACAAGCTCGCTCGCACGTTCTTTCACAAACCTGACGAGTGATGCAAACATAAATCTTATTCTTCGATTTATTTCTGTAGAGGGCGTAGTGTTGGTTCCTTCGTCCGGAAGATGCCTCAAGGCTGCTTTGACAAGCTTGTCTGCTTTCTCATTCCCTGCAATTCCTGATTGTCCCGGGATCCATCGATTCTCCACTGACTGGTGATTTCGACAGTCAAAGACAAACTTGTCAACTATCCCTTGGAAGGATCTTGACCTTCTGCTGCGCAGAGCCTGGGTAGCTTCTGAGCTGCCTAGGAGTACCTTGATAGGTTTGATGCCGGCAGCCCATATTGCTGCTTCAAGTGCTCTCTGTGCTCCTAAAATTTCTGCGTTGTAGGCCTCTGCCCCCATCAAAGGTCCTGCTCCGCTTCCAATCATTTGCCCTCCTCTGAACAGAGTGTATCCCCACGCAGATCTTGTCAAGCCGCAAGACGAACCATCTGGGTACGCACACACGGTGTCCGCTGACAAATTTTCTATCCATATTTTGGCCTGGGCAGCTTTGGACTGCTTTTCGAATTTCGTTGATTGACTTTTTTGTTCCATTTTTGGGAAGAATAGTATTCTAGATTCCGTGGCGCCCGGCACATTTCCGAGGCTAGTCTGTAATCGCGTAAGGTATCGCTCCGGGTTCTTAAATGAACGGCGTTTCTGTCCTACGCGGAGTCCTAGACGGTTTATAGTTTCCTTAGGCCCCTCTTTAGATCTATTCAACAGTGGGTGCCAGGTGTTCATTCGCTGAATGCGCGCCACGGCTCTCAATTGTCTTCGCTGAAGGATGATTTCTGCCGGTGGAATGCCCGACTCTCTGTGTAGAGCCACAGTTTGGGTAGTTCACCATGCCGGTAGTGCCGCTCGAACTGCCCTCATGATGGTTTTGTCCAGGAGATCCGTATGCCAGCCGACTCCTGTGCCCACTTCCTTATTTCGCTGGGAGGTGAATCGGGTCAGTCCTGGCCACCACGCCTCTGCTCCATATAGTGTCGTACTAAGAACAAATGCCCGTACTGCTTTGATCATTAGCCCCGCGGCCGCACCGCGCTGCACAAAGTTAATTTGACGTATGAACTGAGTTATGCGTTGTGCTTTCCTGCACCATTCTTGGACATGCTGTATGAAGTTGAGCTGAGAATCTAACCAAACGCCAAGCCGTCTCACACCAGGGGAAGGGGTTAAACTATGACCTTTA
The DNA here is from genome assembly GCA_900239735.1 of Blumeria hordei DH14. Taxonomy (NCBI): domain Eukaryota; kingdom Fungi; phylum Ascomycota; class Leotiomycetes; order Helotiales; family Erysiphaceae; genus Blumeria; species Blumeria hordei. Next base: position 612,962 of record OENG01000025.1, on the reverse strand, counting down.
ATAAGAATTGAAAGGCCCGATGTATCAAGCTTCTTTTTGGGTCCTCAAACTATCACTAGAAGCTCTGACTTTGAAGGATCAAAGTCTATCATATTCTCATTAGCTAGGTGGACAAGTTTATTTACCTCCTCTTGGACTGTGGCTGCTGCCTCCAATGCTGTACTTCCGACAGCTAGGACCGCAATTTCGTCCGCATATCCGAAACCTTTGTTCTTGTTCCCATCCTGAACTAGCACTGCAATATAGAGAAGAAACAAGAATGATGATAGTGGTGAACCTTGCGGGACTCCGCACTCCACTACTTTATCTCGCGTAGTTTCGTCATGATGTCTGACACGTATCATCCGCGCTGTCAAGAAAGACTCGACCCATCGGCATAATATCTTAGGCCACTCTTGTTCCCCCATCCGTCGTAGTAGGCGTTTGTGGAGTACTGCATCGAAAGCTCCTTGTACATCTAGAGTTACCATTGCCATGACCTTGTTATTTCGCATTGTCGCTTCCGCATTGTGTATAATACAAGATACGAGATCAACTGCAGAGCGTCCAGGGAGAGCACCAAAAAGCTGCTGGGGGACTACTATATAATTAATCGCCAACCAAGCCATTCTCTTGGCAACTATCTTTTCTAATTCTTTTTCCAGACATGAGAGTAGCGAGATAGGTCACCATCCCTTTGGGGTTGCAAGGTCCCCCCCTGGTTTGGGAAGAAAGACTACTTCAGATCCTCTGAACGCTGTTGGAAAGTGTCCGTGATCCAGACAGGCTTGAAAGATATCCTGTACTAGTTCTCCAATCACTGTACAGAATGCCTTGAGCAGGCGAACTGTTATCTTGTCTAACCCCGGAGCCTTATCTCCCGTCAGAATAGTGCAAGCACTCACATCGTCTAGCGAGAGTGTTCGGTCCCATGGTATTGATTCTGGTTGTTCACCCTCCCACGTTTGAAGGTTATCTACTCCATTAAACCTAGCCATGAGAGAGTCTCGCAAACTCTCCGCTCTTTCTAGTGGATCTGAAACCCATTGATCTTCTCCAAACTTCAGGGGAGGAGGCTCTTGGCTAATTTTCGGTTTAACCCAGCGCATTACCTTGAAAATTTGTTCATTGGTGGTGGTATTTTCTACCAGCTTCTTCCAATGTTCTCTCTTTGCTTCTTTGAATGCTGCCCTAAAACTTTTCTTGGCTTTTACTGCTAATTCTGGCGAGTTTCTGGCGTATCTGAACTCATTGTACTTGCTCTTACATTTCTCATTCCACCATGGTGCTGTTCTTCCACGTGTTCTGGTTAGTTTTCTTCCGACTGCTCTGACTGCATATTTGATTACTTCCACAAGGCCTGTTACATGATTTGTAATATCTATAACATTGATTATCGGACCTGGCTTCACCCATGCTTTGACATATTGGGAGAACTTTTCGAGGTCTTGGTCACGCACGCGCAGTTCTTGTGTAATCTCAGAGGTTTCTAAGACTTTTGTCACTAGTGTGGATCCCACTCTGGTCTTGTGATCTGATGTGCAATTGTATTTGCTTGATACCATAGCCTCAGCTGTCGTATTTCTCCAAACCAAGTCAAGAACATTTCCGTCCCGATGTGTGGGTACCCCAACCATAGTAACTAGATGCATATCCTGAGCCGTGACCCACCCCATAATCTGATCTCCATTACCGTACTGACGAGGCGTCTGTGGTTGCCAGTGTCTTGACACAGCATTAAAATCTCCCCCCACAATTGTAGGTCCTGAGGGTGTCCACTGAAGTAGAGGCTCTAAGGTTCCTCTGGGTCTGGGTGCACAATAGACATTGACGAAAATTAACCCTGATACTTTAACAAAGCAGTAGTCAGAAGTTTGGTATGGGGGCGATGGGAAAATCTGAGTGGCTTAGAGCCCTTTCCGTGTGTGTCACAAACCATCTCTGGGATGTCGCGTCGTACCCAGTCAACTGAGTCATGACGTACATACAATAACATAATTTAGGAATTATAATGGTTACAGTGATGCGATAGCAACATTTACCATTCGGAGTACTAGTTAGTTGCTATGTGAGAACTGTGGACTATTACACCCTTGGTGTCACGGGACTAAGTACCATATTAGGTTAGTGTCTAGTGTTTGGGTATTTGGTTGATTCTCGTGTACATAGACTTCTCTTACTCTTCCATCGCACAACACAGTCATATCCTCGTTATCTATCCTCATTAATTATCCTTGTGACTCATTCCTGTTACGTATCCAGCCAACCAGATCCACTGTTGTGACATTTGGTTATAGTATTGATGCTCGTGTGCTTAAGGAAACTGTGGGACTAGATTTAGACTATAGCTTTTTGTCTTGTAAATTACGCATGTTTTAGATTCTAATCATTAATCTGTTTACCTCGTCTTAATTATCAGCCTCTGTTTTCGTCCTCGTCCTCGTCCTCGTCCTCGTCCGTGACAGCTATGAACTAAGATTAGTATTTGGCAGGGGATGGTGTTGATCTAGATTTATTCCCTTACATGATCAAGAATGTATATTAAATAACTCTATGGGTGTATATATATTTAATCTACTGTGAGAACACCTATCCTTTTATACCCCATTAACTCATTTACCTACCAATCATATGCCTACTGTGTTTACTCACTTCGTATGCCTTGCCAAAGCAAATGCGCCAAACATGTCATGAGAGATGTCCATGCACAAGGCATCTTGATGACACACTCACCATCCATGTCAGTGTTCCTATTCAGCTGGTAGGATCATCAGCTTTTGGACGATCTTGATTGCCCAACTTGATGTAATGGGTATTGTTCAATAGTATAATTGAGTGCTGATCAGAACAGGTGGTTTATGAGATGTTATTTGTAATAGTTTAGGGGAATAAGGGGTCATCAGAAGCTCGTCATATTCCGCTAAAAGTAGTCCGGAATTTGTGTATAAATTTAGAGCTATGCACACCAGTTAAAGGTCGTGTGACGTTCTTGTAAATTTAGCTTAACCTACAATGTGATATCTCCTTCCGATCCGTCTTCTTACATCTAATCTGTCTTCTCACATCTGATCTGTCTTCTAACATCTGATCCGTCTCCTTACAATCCAAGCGCTTCCAGCCGGTGCTACCTAAGCTGACCGCAATAGCACTGGCGTCATGTGTAGCAGCTTCCTATAGATTCAAGAGTCTGAGACCTCTTGAGGCTGTCCAAGATAGCAAATAGTCGCCTTATACACTGTTACACCTAGCTTTCGAATCCAAGGTTGAGTGGTGGATACTAAAGTCTCCAACAAGAATATCCGGACTTCCTGTGGTAGTCATTAGATGCTGAAAGTCCTCTTCGGAACCAATTACTACGGTTGGAGCGTTGTAAATATTCCAACATTTAATTACATATTTGTTTTTTTATGAAGTCCGGACTCATAGAAGATCCCGAGAATATATTGCCGACTGAATAAGAGATAATTCCGGTCCCTTGCGGAAATACATCATTACTCGAGGACGGACCGTCTAGTTGGGAAGAGGAGTAAAGCCTTGGAGGCTCGGGTGGCTTTTTGTTATTCAACAACCTAGGTTTGTAGATACCCGAGGTTCTTGGATTAGTACCACATCAGCTGCACAGTTGGAGGAAAGTTCTAGGGTGGCATTGTAGGTAGGGCCATGTCTACCTACATTGACCTGGAAGAAGCAGACTTGTAGTCTTTTGTCTTCTTCGACCCCGGCTTCGGTCCCTCATTGTTCTCCCTCAAGTGAAATCAGGGAAGCAAGCCTAGATGCCGAGCAAATTGTTTTAACAGGAGCTAGAAACGTGGTGCACGAGGAAGTTGCCTATGAAGACCCACTAATGGGGTCAAAAGGGGTCGGGGATATTGAGAGCGAGTCAGGACTTGTGTTCCTCCTGGCGCATAATCCGTATTCTCTCCTTGTCAGAGCGAACTAATACTCCGTTAGCTCGAAAAAGCCATGCTTGGCATCCGGGAGATGAGGCGGCATGTGGGCCTGCATAGTTCAGACAATCGGTGGGCCTCGCACACGGTCCACTATGAAAGTCAGACGTGCAATATCCGCAACGAGCTCTACGGGTGCAGGCATTAACATTGTAAGACTCGTGGCAGCATGGGCAGACATAAAGGCGTTGGCGATTGTCGGCCGGACGAATTTTTGCGGACCAGGCTGAAAAGCGGACGCTGGAAGGAAGCTTATCTACAGCTGGCTTTACAATTACCAGTCTGAGTTTTCCTTTCCGTTTAGGGGGTACAAGTGAGTTACGTGTCCAACTAATAGAGAAAATCGATTTTGTGTCGATTTTTGCCGTTGCGAGCTCTTCCCGGATGTCAGCATCAGAGAGAGCTTCAGGAGATCTGGAATCGTTGTACCCGTATTTGGGGACTGGACTGAAGAGGACATTCTCTCGTTTTTTCTGTCCTTCGATTGGCACAAATCCTGTGGCAGGTTATAAAGCAAGGGCTAGTTGCATGAGTTCAGTTGTATAATCAGATGAGGGACCACGAGGGCTATTCCCGGAGGAACTGACCTAATGTCTTTGATCAATTCTGGTTTTTCGATCAGGCTTCTCAGCTTTATACGGACTAGAAGAGAGTCTTGATATCGCAACGGATGGTTGGGCGCTAGGCGTGACATAATTCTAGTGTCTGGCCTTTGTTTTCCAGTCGAGGGGTTGGTTCTGGGTAAGGCTTTTGGAGGTTATATCTGTACGGGCAGATTTTTCTTCGCAGCATTTTCATAGGAAGAAACTTTGGGTGGTTCTGTTATCAGGTTTAGCTACGCGTTAATTTTTAGATTGTGAACAGTTTGGGGAAGTTAGAAAACAGGGAGACCTGCAATGAATCGAGCTGTGCTTCGCGTCACATTAGCCTTGAGATCCACTGAATTACATGCAGGCCGGATTGAGGAATACTTTGTTGGTAAAACACGAAGTAATACAAATGGGTGCCGTCACGAAGTCGGTAGGTGAAATAGATAAATTGGTATATCGATTATACATGTAATGTTCTCTGTCTCTTCCATCTTCGTGTCCACTCGCATCCTCTACCCCAAGTGCCTTGATAATGAGCTGAATGAGATCCCTGTCAGAGTCACAGCAATATCCTGAACACCGTAATATGTAGAAGAACAATAACGCCCTAATATGATCCTTTTACCGACATACTTAGACAGAATTCTTGCTAGTTTCCGTTATTTTCGTCGATGTGTGAATCGAGCTAGAGAGGAAAATGAGAGGTGTGATGTTTTATTGTTCTACCTGAGTCAAAGACTATCTAGCACATTGGACTCCTATCTTACCCTGGCCTCACCTTGTACAGTGCTCCTTGCCTGTTATGTTCCTTGAATGATCATTGATATATTGCCCGTGATGAATAGCCATTCAGCTCAGTATTTACCCGTGGAATTCAGCCACCTTTTCCACAGAACTTTATAGCTGAAAAAAAAGGGGTATGAACGGAAACTGCTTGCGCGGGAAAAAGTCTCCAAATACCTGCAGCCCCAGCCAGGCGAGGCCTAGACACCAGAACCATATGAGGTCCGCATATTCATCTATATCTTCCTTCTTTGTGACATTCGAGGTCATCTAGTTCCAGTCCACTATCTCCGTATCGGGTGCTGGGTACGCTCCGAAAACTCATCAGATGGCCCTTCCTCCATCATCAAGGTTTAGTAATGAGAAGGGCTTCGACCCTACCATCTGATCTGATCGTGGTTGGCTTCATAATAGAGATTTCAGGGGTATGTGTTTCGAGATGAAGACGATACAGACCACGAAATCGATTGGGAATCTTCACAGAGGTGAGGACTTTGTTACTCAATCTTGGCTCTGCAGACTCTATAGTAAGACCTGGAGGTTCATATGGGACATCACTGACAGCAGTTTGGAATAGTTCCCCTCAGAGACTCAAGTGGCTGAATATACTACACATAAATATAATAGCTTACTTCTTGTCCTTAAATGAGTGTTCTTGTTGAAAATATCTTAGCTCTATTCCAGGGGCACTTACATAATTTCCCGGTCTCGGGATTTGATTTCATTTGAATTCATGTCCTATCAGGCTAGCGCCCTGCGCCTTTCATTCTTTCTCGCAACCCTCTAACCTGAGAAAATTCTACTTCGATAGGACTTAATCCTCCCAGTCAGGTCTCGGTATTAATGATGATAATCTTTTTTTATTCAGATTATTCTATTTATCAAAGCTCAAAATTTAATGTTAAAGTCTCATTAATCTAAAGTTTAGGTCAATGTTGAAGCATTACTTCTCTCTCTAATCGAATATTATCATCTTCTTCTGGTTTAAATAAAGAGAAAAGAGTTGCGACCTGTCTCAGTACTACAAGAAAAAGCATGAATTCATTGGACTGTTTATTGATTTTCTCAAACTAACAAATATCGGAAATCACGAGGTGGTAAATTGGTAGAGAGACAGCCTGGGGAAATGAAGATAGATTGGCTATGAAACGAGAAGGAGTAGCTACAGCGAGATCTATATACATGATGCGTGGGTGTTCGCTGAGTAATGCCAAGGCTTGATTGGCATTCATGTCACCTGTATGTTTGTAGTGCTCAAAGACCTACACTCCTACAGTGATTGTACGCACGGAGCCATGAGAGCGTAATTTCGGAGCTTCACTTATAATTATCATTCACAATTACAGTAACACTTCAACACATAGTACATTAATGACAGCCCAGCGTTGCATTACTTGTATTCATTACATAAAAAGCTATACATTCTATTTTAGTATTCTCAAATTTACAATCGAGTCAATAAAAATTCATGACCCTCTATTCCTTATCCTCGGCCGCAGTTTCAGCATCAATTATGTCATTGTCTGCCTCCTTGGTGGCCGATCCCATTTTTTCAAGTTCTGCGATCGCTGCGGCTGCTGCTGCATCATCTTCAGCACTCTTCTTGGTCAAAGGTGCTGCGACGGCATCCTCCTTTTCGGCTTCGTCATCCTTGGTCGCCGATCCGATCTTCTCAAGCTCTGCGATGGCTGCTGCTGCTGCCGCGTCATCTGCGGCGTTTCTCTTGGCCAAAGCTCGGGCAAAGTGACGCTTCGATAAGTTGTACTCAATGGCACGTTTCTTGGCAGCTGGGCTTTGTGTCACTGCTACCGATCCTCCAAATGGGCCTGCTGCTGCTGCATTTTGCATGCGAACAATGCATACGTTCTGAGCGTCGCCTACTGTCCCAGAGCATGTCATTCCCGCTGGCATCTGTACTTCTACCGGGAAGTCCATCACGGCCGCGGCTGACAGTCCTCCGATACCAATTCCCGGCACATTTTGTGTTACTTCGGCCGATTTGAATGCTGCTGGATCGGTTCCACCCGAAGTGGCGTCAACCATGGCCGTCAATGGCCCGGCTCCATCTTGGTTGATTTGATGGTAGGTCATCTTGACCTTGCCGTCGTCCGTGCAAGTCGGCATGCCACTGGATGCTCCAGCTCCGGCTGCAGCCTTGACACCAGTCTCCAAGGTGCCCTTAGGCGTCTTGGTTCCTCCATTGGCTGCACGCTCTCCAAGACTTCGACGAAGGACGTTGGCTGCGTGAACTTCCCGTGCTTCCTTTGTCGCTGTAGCATTGCCGCCACCTCCCATGAACATGGCCATCATCTTAGTGGCATCGACCGGGCCACCGCCCTGAGTGCGACCAAGTGCAGTGGCCTTGTTGGTTCCCATCTCACGTTTCCGAATGATAGAAGTATCAGCCTCAGATCCGCAGCGAGGGCTGGCGCAATCACGCGGGGTGCCGTCGGCAACTGTTATTGTTGTGTCAGAAACGACTCATAATGGGTGTACGACAGGGATAAAGACATGGATATGGATAGGGACTTGGGTAGGGACTTGGGTAGGGACTGCGACAGTTACAAGGACAAGGATAACAACTGTAATATGGACGGGGGTCATGGCTAATCACATACCTGAGAGACCCGGCATGGTGACTCCATTGGCGCCTTCGACAGAATCAACGACTCCATGGGTAAAGACACTAGTAACTGCGAAAGCAGCAATGAGAATAGCCGATGAGTACTGCATATTGATAGAGATAATTTATGTCGGAATAAACGGGTTAAGATTGTTCAAATTGTATTTGTCTCCTTGGATTTGTTGATGTTGATTTGATCTGTGATTATTAAGTAATTTGATTTGATATTAACAGCACCGGGCCGGGAGTAGGAAGAATATTTGGGAAATTAAAAAAGAAACCGAAAACTAAATAGAACTGAAGTGTCAATGTTGATAATGAATGTGTAGTTTTCGTTCCTCCATCGTTCTTATATAACAAAAGATGGAATATGATTGCCAGATATCAGAGGCTGCTATGCCTATCTCTTTCCGTCCTTTGGGCGTTCACGTTTGAGTAGTCATTTTCACATAAAACATCTTGTGAGGCACTATGGATAATCGTTTTGCGATGACGAATGGATTGCTATAACGTTGTTTGTATCATGAAATCCGTAGTTGGAAGAGTCATGAGTATACTAAAACGAAGTGGAAGGTCAAACAAATCCCGAAAGAGAAGCAAGGAGTACAAGATGAAGCAAGTAATATGACGTACATAGGTCTACAATATCTGAAGTGTGGGTGAGTGAGTGAGTGAGTGAGTGGGTTTTTATTGTACTACTTGAGTCTTCGACTATCTAGCACATTGGGCTCCTCTCTGGCCCAGGCCACACCTTGTACAGTGCTCCTGTCCTCTCTTGTTACTTGTAAGATCATTGATATATTGCCCATGATGAATAGCCATTCAGCTCAGTATTTACCCGTGGAATTCAGCCACCTTTTCCACGGAACCTTCTACCCAAAAAAAATAAAAATGGTAGCAATGGAAACTGCGTGCGCGGGAAAAAGTCTCAAAAAACCTGCAGCCCCAGCCAGGCGAGGCCTAGACACCGGGACCACATGAGGTGCGCATATTCATCTATATCTCCCTTCTTTGTAGCATTCGAGGCCATCTTGATCCAATCCACCATCTCCGTATCGGGTGCTGGGTTCGCTCCGGAAACTCATCGGATGGCTTTTCTTCCATGATCAAGGGTTGGTGACGAGAAGGGCTTCGACCCTAACGTCTGATCTGATCGTGGTTAGCTTCATGATAATGGTGATAGGGGGATGTGATGAGAAATGAAGACGATACAGATCGCGAAGGCGACTGGGAATCCTCATCGAAGTGAGGAGGTTGTTACTCAATCTTGGCTCTGCAGACTCTACAGTGAGAGCTGGAGGTTCGTAGGGGACACCACTGACAGGTGTTGAGAATAGTCCCCCTGAAGTGTGGGTAGATGCGAGTCAGATTTACTGAACATGTAGTGAACATATGATGAAAGCGAAACTTTCGTTTTCGAGTTTCGAGAATCGATAATCGAGGAGTTCTTTCACAAATCAGTCAACGAGACTTCAACTCTATGTTCCAGGCGTGAATCTCTTCTTCATAGATTTGATATGCAAATCTCTCAAGAACTAGTTACTTGTTTCATCTGAAATTCATTCGATCCTAGCACCATGGTGTGCTGAGTAGAGAGATCAACACTGAGCACCGGTTTGCCTCTGACGAGAAAGAATGGATCCATCCAAGAAATGATCCAAATTTTGGATTGAGATTGCAACCCATGAAGATGATTCATTATTACCCTGATTGCTGTAAAATTTAATTCGAGCCATAGAAGACTATATACGAAGCAATCTAGATTTCTTGAGGAAAAGTTTAGTGCGTAGCAGCAATGTCCCGTACAAAGCTGTAGCCCTTACTTTAGAGCTGCATAGTTATGATCAAGTTATATTAAGCATCAATCTTGTACTCAGATATACCTCTCCACGCACCTATACGCAAATACATCACTCATAACCCTTAAGTTAAGGATAATCAATTCTTCAAGCAGTTTAAACCCTCGATATCCCTCAGCACGTTCCTGTGGATGCTATGCGCATATGTGACGTAATGTAGAATCGTGTTGGCTGTTCGACTGTATTAGTAAGCCATGCACAATGTTGAGCCTAGTAGCCGAGGAATGAAGCAGACAAACATACTTCTCAACACGACTCATACTTTTCTATCCCGGCAAAGATGAATTTTTCACCTTCCAGTGGTGCCAGTGTAATCGATCAATATGCTTTCTGGATCTGGAGTAGCCAAGAAGAATTGCATTGGAATCGAAGTCGAAAGCTACCTCAAGCATATCTACTATCGATGACTTGTTATCAAGGTCGCTTTTGTCATTCTCACTTGAGACCTCAACCTCAACCTTACCACACACCACATTCACACGACAACCAGTAAAGGCATGACTCCAACTGCAAATAGGAACTCGCTTCATTCATCACAGGCCATCAATTACTAACAAAATTTCGACGCCATGGATACCCGCAACGAGGAAACAAAGTCAAAATACACAAAGCTCGGGGCATGATTTATACATGATTTATGGGGGAATATTGCTCTAGTGGGGCTATACATCTTGAGGAAGGACAGGCGACTGGGGCGTTGGACGAGCGGGTGAAGCGATCACAAATGGGCAAGCTTTAACACACATTCTTCTAGTATTGTCAACATGGGAAGATTTGTGGACGCCAATATGGAGATTTCGTCATAGTAACTAGATCTCCAATTATCGATGTGTCAATGACACCCACTAGGGTAGTGGTTGACACAAAAAGAAGTTTGGAAATGTACTAAATGGCAATCACTTTCTGTCATAAAAATTTTCACATTTCAGTACGACGTTCGGGAAAGGGTTGAAAGTATGCTCAAATTGCAGAGTTAGAATATTGCGAGCTATACACAAGTCTGTAGTGTCCAGCTAGCTGGTCACTTTAATCGCTTTAGGATGGACAATATATCTACGGACGTAATCCTCATGTCAGTATTAAAAGGGCCCATAACCCAATGATAGTCCCAATTTTCCCCGTCTGCCGTTAATTAGCAAATGGCCATCATTTCGTCGGCTGGAGAAGAGAGATAAGGATGGGCAGTGGGGTCCTTTTAGACTATGATCGAATGAGTGTTTCTGAGCGATATTACTTTTTGATCGGAGCTACATGGGAGGCATTAGAGAGGACACACTACTGGTAAAGGTACCCTCGGCCTGTGGGAAGATAGGATCTGCGTAGCCTACCTAACCAAAGATTGAGATAGGATAATGAAATTATAATATTAATACTGCAATATATGGATTCAGCTTAAGTAGAGCCACTAACAGGAGATTAAAGACTTAATACATGAGGGTGGTAGGCGCTTTGAATTCGGTCTTTAAATATTTTTCGAGGTCCTTATTCAGTCAAATTTAGCAATTCCAAAGAAGATGGTCCACGAAGCAATTACTTAAGGATCCCCGCCATGTCAAACTTTCATCCCAATGAGGTCGATACCTATCTGAGCTTCATAAGGTATCCAAGTATGACATATTACATCCTCTCTTTAAATGACTACATCTCTCATTATTAGTTAGCTGGCATTAGCTTGCCATAAAATTCGCGCCCATGACAATATACATTCGTGATTATGGTGCGACTTGAATCTATGACTATCGAATTCATTGAACGACCACAACAAAATTAAAATTCCAAGTAAGACAAAATTTGCGCGCAAAATTTTGGTAGTTAGCTCTTCGGGATGGACGTGATGGATATTTTGACAAGTTTGCAAGACGATGTAGAGGAAGGATACCTTCTATTCGGGTGTGAGATTTTGAATTTTGGCAAGGAGATTAAAATTTCGAAGAGGATTATGCGGGCCAAGATTTCGCCTGCGAAAGTGAAGCTAGCAATATAAGCACAAGCCAGCGATGGAAGGTGTCGTGGTCCGCCTCCTGGTGGTGTTCTCTGGCATAGTTTAAGTAGCCTGAACACCTACTTCACTTGAGAAGAAGACGCCTTAGACCACATTTCGCGCGGAGTCAATTTTGTGGACGACGGAGGCATGTCTAGATAACTCAGGGTTTTTGAGACGTTCCCCTGGGTGGATATTCACGGATGAGGGTTGACTTGGGGTGAAGAAAAAGACGCCATAACTTCGCTGTGATACTTGTAATTGAATCCGAGGCATGATTGCCCTCCTTGTATACTGGTTTTTTGAAGCTTTGTCGTTTTGTGATAGAAATGAGGTGGAGGTTTTTGGGACACGATGTCAGAGATAACTGAGGTGTGTATGTTAGGAGTTCGTTACAGTCAAACCCCTGTTAAGACGATGTAATTGGGGCCGTGAAAAATATCTTCATATAGAGGATATCGTTTAAAAGGATATGATTACGTAATACAGCTATCTAGGCTACTTTGTACTTTTGATGCCTCTATTATACTTTCAATTGCCGGCAAAGACGAATTCCTCACCTTCCAGTGGTGCCGGTGTAATCGCTTAGTATGCTCTGCATATCTGGGATAGCCAAGAAGAATCGCATCCGAATCGAAGTCGAAAGCAACCTCAAGCATATCTCCATTTGATGACCTCTCGACAATTCCTTTCTTACTATTCTCATCTCAGTCCTCAACCTCCTTTTAACCACGCCTCATCTCGCCTCATCTCGCCTCAACAACCAATAAAGAAGATACTCCAATTGCAAACAGGAGCCTGCCCCATTAATTACCGGCCATCACCGACTACAAATTTACGACGCTACGTATACCCGCAAGAACGAAATTAAGTCACAATATACAAAGCTCGGGTCATGGTTTATGGGGGACTGATGCTCTAATGGGGCTCTACATCTTGAGGAAGGATAGGCGGCTGAGATGTGGAGCGAGAGGGGGAATAGGTCTCTGAAGACGATGCTGGGACTGACAATTTCGAGAGGTTTTCAACTTTGGAACATTTGTGGGCGCTAAGACCGAGATTTCGGCTAATTAGCCAGGAGGACTTCTTTTGTCGATGAGTCAACGGCACTCTCCAGCGCTCTGGACGGCACAAAAGAAGTTAGGCTAAGCTACCATACAGCAATCACGCTCTGTCAAGACTTTTCTGACATTCCAGCACGACCTTAGGGAAGGAGTTGGTAGGAGGCTAGAAAGGCAGAGTGCGAATTTCCCGAGGTACACACAAGTCTGCAGCGCTCAGCTGGCCGGCTTCTTCGAACGCTTCAGAAGGGTCACTATGTCTTCAGATTTAGTCCTAATGTCGGTATTAGGAGAGCTCCGCAACCAGTGGTTTTTGCGATTTTTCCCGGCTGCCCTCACCCGCAAATGGCCATCGTTTCGTAGGCTGGAGAGGGGAGATAATGAAGGGCAAAGAGCTCCTCTAAGTGTATGATCGAATGAGGACTTGTGAGGGGTAGTACTGTTTGAGGGGAGCTGTATGGGAGGCATAGGAGGGGATATACTACTGGCATAGGTATCCTTGGCCTGTAGGCAGAGAGGACCTGCATGTCCTACATAGTCATAGACTCAGACAGGACAATAAAATGGATTAATAAAAACGCCTTAAGCTTCTAGACCATACTTTCATTATCATACAAAGAAAAAAATCGGTCCACTCTAAATGACCTAACCACCTCTGATTTCACCTCTGTGTTCAATCATACGAAGCCCGACCGTCAAAAAACCCGCCGTGTATTCACTGTAGCGCAAATTCCGCCGTAGTCTCGCTCACCACGCTCCCGAGCCCATGGCACCCTCATTAGCTTCGAAATATAAATGTCGTCCCGGATTTGATCGTCGCCCGTGCCCCGCAGCTTCATACCGTACAATTAAGTTATTTCTATGATTGGGGGTTGAACTCCCTCACAAAATTTTGATTCCTTCGGTGAATATTCCCTCATTTCCCTCATTGAGCATGTCCCGTTTTCTTCATGATTTTCATCATCAGGACCTGTGTTGGTAGGTGGTGCGATGAGAGTGGCGTGGGTCGCAGGTATAGGATCGAATGAGAAATATTTACTCGCAGAAATATAAGGAGTTTGACAGATGTCGGCTCTATGAATCTGCCCCCCCAGACAGACCTGGGCCCATTCGTATATCATATGATTGAGGTGATGAGCTTTTATTCCACTTTCTTACGGCTGTGAAATCTCTGTTGAATAATTTCATCCTTAATACCAAGTACAACTTCTTTAAGCCGACAATCCATCAACTATAATCTATCACACCCTCGTTCAGGACCAAAGCTCGACTCTAGGAGAATATTTCACTCCCACTTTCTTCGAGGAAAATACTGACAAGCGTTGAGTTTCGTCAACCACCTACTTTTGGTTATTGCGGAAAATCCAACAAAATAGTTTTCAGGATTGTACCCCACCCGCTGATCTAGCGATGGTAAATATTATTAATTGGCCTATATTTTGTCACCATGAGCGTATATTTAGTTTGAAAGAAGCATCTCGTTTGATTCCGGTGTTTATGTCAAACATAGCTGTGGGACTTTTGAGAATCATATATCGAATACACAGTTTCTATTGCTAACATTCTTTTTTCGGGTAAAAGGTTTCTTAGAAAAGGTGGCAAGGTTCTACAAATAAGTAATTACATTAATGGAGATGTACTACATGCATTCTATTCGATCTTAATTTGGTTGAAGATGTTAAAAGCACCAAGTCAAGGATGTGATTAAAAGGAGTTCAGTACACTAGATAGTCCATGAATATATGAATAGATATTTATTAGCGACGGCCCTATCTAGAATTCATAAAGCTTAGCATGGAGAAAACTAGGTCATCTCCGGGGACTATTTACAACGATTAATCAATTTGTCAGTAAAATCATTTATGTAGTGGCATCATTCGCTGTTAACACTCGAGACCATTGCCTTGGTGACTGTAGCCCTACCCTCAGCCGTAAATTTTCATTTGCAAACGACCTTAGAATAACCTGACATTCCATAACCATTCGGTGTATAGCCGTCGCACAGGATCTCGCCTCAAATTCCTCTCCTTCTCAAGTAAGGAAGGTGACCAGGCTACCCAGACATTTATACGGGGAGATGAGGACAAATTGGCATAAAATTATAACTTCCATCGCTGCTAGTTTTAAAAGTGTCAATAGCACTATCCTAAACTCTATCACGGCGTCCACAAATCTTCCCATGTTGACAATACTAGAAGAATGTGTGTTAAAGCTTGCCCATTTGTGATCGCTTCACCCGCTCGTCCAACGCCCCAGTCGCCTGTCCTTCCTCAAGATGTATAGCCCCACTAGAGCAATATTCCCCCATAAATCATGTATAAATCATGCCCCGAGCTTTGTGTATTTTGACTTTGTTTCCTCGTTGCGGGTATCCATGGCGTCGAAATTTTGTTAGTAATTGATGGCCTGTGATGAATGAAGCGAGTTCCTATTTGCAGTTGGAGTCATGCCTTTACTGGTTGTCGTGTGAATGTGGTGTGTGGTAAGGTTGAGGTTGAGGTCTCAAGTGAGAATGACAAAAGCGACCTTGATAACAAGTCATCGATAGTAGATATGCTTGAGGTAGCTTTCGACTTCGATTCCAATGCAATTCTTCTTGGCTACTCCAGATCCAGAAAGCATATTGATCGATTACACTGGCACCACTGGAAGGTGAAAAATTCATCTTTGCCGGGATAGAAAAGTATGAGTCGTGTTGAGAAGTATGTTTGTCTGCTTCATTCCTCGGCTACTAGGCTCAACATTGTGC
Source organism: Blumeria hordei DH14 (assembly GCA_900239735.1). NCBI lineage: Eukaryota > Fungi > Ascomycota > Leotiomycetes > Helotiales > Erysiphaceae > Blumeria > Blumeria hordei. Next base: position 597,390 of record OENG01000025.1, on the reverse strand, counting down.
ATGGCTTACTAATACAGTCGAACAGCCAACACGATTCTACATTACGTCACATATGCGCATAGCATCCACAGGAACGTGCTGAGGGATATCGAGGGTTTAAACTGCTTGAAGAATTGATTATCCTTAACTTAAGGGTTATGAGTGATGTATTTGCGTATAGGTGCGTGGAGAGGTATATCTGAGTACAAGATTGATGCTTAATATAACTTGATCATAACTATGCAGCTCTAAAGTAAGGGCTACAGCTTTGTACGGGACATTGCTGCTACGCACTAAACTTTTCCTCAAGAAATCTAGATTGCTTCGTATATAGTCTTCTATGGCTCGAATTAAATTTTACAGCAATCAGGGTAATAATGAATCATCTTCATGGGTTGCAATCTCAATCCAAAATTTGGATCATTTCTTGGATGGATCCATTCTTTCTCGTCAGAGGCAAACCGGTGCTCAGTGTTGATCTCTCTACTCAGCACACCATGGTGCTAGGATCGAATGAATTTCAGATGAAACAAGTAACTAGTTCTTGAGAGATTTGCATATCAAATCTATGAAGAAGAGATTCACGCCTGGAACATAGAGTTGAAGTCTCGTTGACTGATTTGTGAAAGAACTCCTCGATTATCGATTCTCGAAACTCGAAAACGAAAGTTTCGCTTTCATCATATGTTCACTACATGTTCAGTAAATCTGACTCGCATCTACCCACACTTCAGGGGGACTATTCTCAACACCTGTCAGTGGTGTCCCCTACGAACCTCCAGCTCTCACTGTAGAGTCTGCAGAGCCAAGATTGAGTAACAACCTCCTCACTTCGATGAGGATTCCCAGTCGCCTTCGCGATCTGTATCGTCTTCATTTCTCATCACATCCCCCTATCACCATTATCATGAAGCTAACCACGATCAGATCAGACGTTAGGGTCGAAGCCCTTCTCGTCACCAACCCTTGATCATGGAAGAAAAGCCATCCGATGAGTTTCCGGAGCGAACCCAGCACCCGATACGGAGATGGTGGATTGGATCAAGATGGCCTCGAATGCTACAAAGAAGGGAGATATAGATGAATATGCGCACCTCATGTGGTCCCGGTGTCTAGGCCTCGCCTGGCTGGGGCTGCAGGTTTTTTGAGACTTTTTCCCGCGCACGCAGTTTCCATTGCTACCATTTTTATTTTTTTTGGGTAGAAGGTTCCGTGGAAAAGGTGGCTGAATTCCACGGGTAAATACTGAGCTGAATGGCTATTCATCATGGGCAATATATCAATGATCTTACAAGTAACAAGAGAGGACAGGAGCACTGTACAAGGTGTGGCCTGGGCCAGAGAGGAGCCCAATGTGCTAGATAGTCGAAGACTCAAGTAGTACAATAAAAACCCACTCACTCACTCACTCACTCACCCACACTTCAGATATTGTAGACCTATGTACGTCATATTACTTGCTTCATCTTGTACTCCTTGCTTCTCTTTCGGGATTTGTTTGACCTTCCACTTCGTTTTAGTATACTCATGACTCTTCCAACTACGGATTTCATGATACAAACAACGTTATAGCAATCCATTCGTCATCGCAAAACGATTATCCATAGTGCCTCACAAGATGTTTTATGTGAAAATGACTACTCAAACGTGAACGCCCAAAGGACGGAAAGAGATAGGCATAGCAGCCTCTGATATCTGGCAATCATATTCCATCTTTTGTTATATAAGAACGATGGAGGAACGAAAACTACACATTCATTATCAACATTGACACTTCAGTTCTATTTAGTTTTCGGTTTCTTTTTTAATTTCCCAAATATTCTTCCTACTCCCGGCCCGGTGCTGTTAATATCAAATCAAATTACTTAATAATCACAGATCAAATCAACATCAACAAATCCAAGGAGACAAATACAATTTGAACAATCTTAACCCGTTTATTCCGACATAAATTATCTCTATCAATATGCAGTACTCATCGGCTATTCTCATTGCTGCTTTCGCAGTTACTAGTGTCTTTACCCATGGAGTCGTTGATTCTGTCGAAGGCGCCAATGGAGTCACCATGCCGGGTCTCTCAGGTATGTGATTAGCCATGACCCCCGTCCATATTACAGTTGTTATCCTTGTCCTTGTAACTGTCGCAGTCCCTACCCAAGTCCCTACCCAAGTCCCTATCCATATCCATGTCTTTATCCCTGTCGTACACCCATTATGAGTCGTTTCTGACACAACAATAACAGTTGCCGACGGCACCCCGCGTGATTGCGCCAGCCCTCGCTGCGGATCTGAGGCTGATACTTCTATCATTCGGAAACGTGAGATGGGAACCAACAAGGCCACTGCACTTGGTCGCACTCAGGGCGGTGGCCCGGTCGATGCCACTAAGATGATGGCCATGTTCATGGGAGGTGGCGGCAATGCTACAGCGACAAAGGAAGCACGGGAAGTTCACGCAGCCAACGTCCTTCGTCGAAGTCTTGGAGAGCGTGCAGCCAATGGAGGAACCAAGACGCCTAAGGGCACCTTGGAGACTGGTGTCAAGGCTGCAGCCGGAGCTGGAGCATCCAGTGGCATGCCGACTTGCACGGACGACGGCAAGGTCAAGATGACCTACCATCAAATCAACCAAGATGGAGCCGGGCCATTGACGGCCATGGTTGACGCCACTTCGGGTGGAACCGATCCAGCAGCATTCAAATCGGCCGAAGTAACACAAAATGTGCCGGGAATTGGTATCGGAGGACTGTCAGCCGCGGCCGTGATGGACTTCCCGGTAGAAGTACAGATGCCAGCGGGAATGACATGCTCTGGGACAGTAGGCGACGCTCAGAACGTATGCATTGTTCGCATGCAAAATGCAGCAGCAGCAGGCCCATTTGGAGGATCGGTAGCAGTGACACAAAGCCCAGCTGCCAAGAAACGTGCCATTGAGTACAACTTATCGAAGCGTCACTTTGCCCGAGCTTTGGCCAAGAGAAACGCCGCAGATGACGCGGCAGCAGCAGCAGCCATCGCAGAGCTTGAGAAGATCGGATCGGCGACCAAGGATGACGAAGCCGAAAAGGAGGATGCCGTCGCAGCACCTTTGACCAAGAAGAGTGCTGAAGATGATGCAGCAGCAGCCGCAGCGATCGCAGAACTTGAAAAAATGGGATCGGCCACCAAGGAGGCAGACAATGACATAATTGATGCTGAAACTGCGGCCGAGGATAAGGAATAGAGGGTCATGAATTTTTATTGACTCGATTGTAAATTTGAGAATACTAAAATAGAATGTATAGCTTTTTATGTAATGAATACAAGTAATGCAACGCTGGGCTGTCATTAATGTACTATGTGTTGAAGTGTTACTGTAATTGTGAATGATAATTATAAGTGAAGCTCCGAAATTACGCTCTCATGGCTCCGTGCGTACAATCACTGTAGGAGTGTAGGTCTTTGAGCACTACAAACATACAGGTGACATGAATGCCAATCAAGCCTTGGCATTACTCAGCGAACACCCACGCATCATGTATATAGATCTCGCTGTAGCTACTCCTTCTCGTTTCATAGCCAATCTATCTTCATTTCCCCAGGCTGTCTCTCTACCAATTTACCACCTCGTGATTTCCGATATTTGTTAGTTTGAGAAAATCAATAAACAGTCCAATGAATTCATGCTTTTTCTTGTAGTACTGAGACAGGTCGCAACTCTTTTCTCTTTATTTAAACCAGAAGAAGATGATAATATTCGATTAGAGAGAGAAGTAATGCTTCAACATTGACCTAAACTTTAGATTAATGAGACTTTAACATTAAATTTTGAGCTTTGATAAATAGAATAATCTGAATAAAAAAAGATTATCATCATTAATACCGAGACCTGACTGGGAGGATTAAGTCCTATCGAAGTAGAATTTTCTCAGGTTAGAGGGTTGCGAGAAAGAATGAAAGGCGCAGGGCGCTAGCCTGATAGGACATGAATTCAAATGAAATCAAATCCCGAGACCGGGAAATTATGTAAGTGCCCCTGGAATAGAGCTAAGATATTTTCAACAAGAACACTCATTTAAGGACAAGAAGTAAGCTATTATATTTATGTGTAGTATATTCAGCCACTTGAGTCTCTGAGGGGAACTATTCCAAACTGCTGTCAGTGATGTCCCATATGAACCTCCAGGTCTTACTATAGAGTCTGCAGAGCCAAGATTGAGTAACAAAGTCCTCACCTCTGTGAAGATTCCCAATCGATTTCGTGGTCTGTATCGTCTTCATCTCGAAACACATACCCCTGAAATCTCTATTATGAAGCCAACCACGATCAGATCAGATGGTAGGGTCGAAGCCCTTCTCATTACTAAACCTTGATGATGGAGGAAGGGCCATCTGATGAGTTTTCGGAGCGTACCCAGCACCCGATACGGAGATAGTGGACTGGAACTAGATGACCTCGAATGTCACAAAGAAGGAAGATATAGATGAATATGCGGACCTCATATGGTTCTGGTGTCTAGGCCTCGCCTGGCTGGGGCTGCAGGTATTTGGAGACTTTTTCCCGCGCAAGCAGTTTCCGTTCATACCCCTTTTTTTTCAGCTATAAAGTTCTGTGGAAAAGGTGGCTGAATTCCACGGGTAAATACTGAGCTGAATGGCTATTCATCACGGGCAATATATCAATGATCATTCAAGGAACATAACAGGCAAGGAGCACTGTACAAGGTGAGGCCAGGGTAAGATAGGAGTCCAATGTGCTAGATAGTCTTTGACTCAGGTAGAACAATAAAACATCACACCTCTCATTTTCCTCTCTAGCTCGATTCACACATCGACGAAAATAACGGAAACTAGCAAGAATTCTGTCTAAGTATGTCGGTAAAAGGATCATATTAGGGCGTTATTGTTCTTCTACATATTACGGTGTTCAGGATATTGCTGTGACTCTGACAGGGATCTCATTCAGCTCATTATCAAGGCACTTGGGGTAGAGGATGCGAGTGGACACGAAGATGGAAGAGACAGAGAACATTACATGTATAATCGATATACCAATTTATCTATTTCACCTACCGACTTCGTGACGGCACCCATTTGTATTACTTCGTGTTTTACCAACAAAGTATTCCTCAATCCGGCCTGCATGTAATTCAGTGGATCTCAAGGCTAATGTGACGCGAAGCACAGCTCGATTCATTGCAGGTCTCCCTGTTTTCTAACTTCCCCAAACTGTTCACAATCTAAAAATTAACGCGTAGCTAAACCTGATAACAGAACCACCCAAAGTTTCTTCCTATGAAAATGCTGCGAAGAAAAATCTGCCCGTACAGATATAACCTCCAAAAGCCTTACCCAGAACCAACCCCTCGACTGGAAAACAAAGGCCAGACACTAGAATTATGTCACGCCTAGCGCCCAACCATCCGTTGCGATATCAAGACTCTCTTCTAGTCCGTATAAAGCTGAGAAGCCTGATCGAAAAACCAGAATTGATCAAAGACATTAGGTCAGTTCCTCCGGGAATAGCCCTCGTGGTCCCTCATCTGATTATACAACTGAACTCATGCAACTAGCCCTTGCTTTATAACCTGCCACAGGATTTGTGCCAATCGAAGGACAGAAAAAACGAGAGAATGTCCTCTTCAGTCCAGTCCCCAAATACGGGTACAACGATTCCAGATCTCCTGAAGCTCTCTCTGATGCTGACATCCGGGAAGAGCTCGCAACGGCAAAAATCGACACAAAATCGATTTTCTCTATTAGTTGGACACGTAACTCACTTGTACCCCCTAAACGGAAAGGAAAACTCAGACTGGTAATTGTAAAGCCAGCTGTAGATAAGCTTCCTTCCAGCGTCCGCTTTTCAGCCTGGTCCGCAAAAATTCGTCCGGCCGACAATCGCCAACGCCTTTATGTCTGCCCATGCTGCCACGAGTCTTACAATGTTAATGCCTGCACCCGTAGAGCTCGTTGCGGATATTGCACGTCTGACTTTCATAGTGGACCGTGTGCGAGGCCCACCGATTGTCTGAACTATGCAGGCCCACATGCCGCCTCATCTCCCGGATGCCAAGCATGGCTTTTTCGAGCTAACGGAGTATTAGTTCGCTCTGACAAGGAGAGAATACGGATTATGCGCCAGGAGGAACACAAGTCCTGACTCGCTCTCAATATCCCCGACCCCTTTTGACCCCATTAGTGGGTCTTCATAGGCAACTTCCTCGTGCACCACGTTTCTAGCTCCTGTTAAAACAATTTGCTCGGCATCTAGGCTTGCTTCCCTGATTTCACTTGAGGGAGAACAATGAGGGACCGAAGCCGGGGTCGAAGAAGACAAAAGACTACAAGTCTGCTTCTTCCAGGTCAATGTAGGTAGACATGGCCCTACCTACAATGCCACCCTAGAACTTTCCTCCAACTGTGCAGCTGATGTGGTACTAATCCAAGAACCTCGGGTATCTACAAACCTAGGTTGTTGAATAACAAAAAGCCACCCGAGCCTCCAAGGCTTTACTCCTCTTCCCAACTAGACGGTCCGTCCTCGAGTAATGATGTATTTCCGCAAGGGACCGGAATTATCTCTTATTCAGTCGGCAATATATTCTCGGGATCTTCTATGAGTCCGGACTTCATAAAAAAACAAATATGTAATTAAATGTTGGAATATTTACAACGCTCCAACCGTAGTAATTGGTTCCGAAGAGGACTTTCAGCATCTAATGACTACCACAGGAAGTCCGGATATTCTTGTTGGAGACTTTAGTATCCACCACTCAACCTTGGATTCGAAAGCTAGGTGTAACAGTGTATAAGGCGACTATTTGCTATCTTGGACAGCCTCAAGAGGTCTCAGACTCTTGAATCTATAGGAAGCTGCTACACATGACGCCAGTGCTATTGCGGTCAGCTTAGGTAGCACCGGCTGGAAGCGCTTGGATTGTAAGGAGACGGATCAGATGTTAGAAGACAGATCAGATGTGAGAAGACAGATTAGATGTAAGAAGACGGATCGGAAGGAGATATCACATTGTAGGTTAAGCTAAATTTACAAGAACGTCACACGACCTTTAACTGGTGTGCATAGCTCTAAATTTATACACAAATTCCGGACTACTTTTAGCGGAATATGACGAGCTTCTGATGACCCCTTATTCCCCTAAACTATTACAAATAACATCTCATAAACCACCTGTTCTGATCAGCACTCAATTATACTATTGAACAATACCCATTACATCAAGTTGGGCAATCAAGATCGTCCAAAAGCTGATGATCCTACCAGCTGAATAGGAACACTGACATGGATGGTGAGTGTGTCATCAAGATGCCTTGTGCATGGACATCTCTCATGACATGTTTGGCGCATTTGCTTTGGCAAGGCATACGAAGTGAGTAAACACAGTAGGCATATGATTGGTAGGTAAATGAGTTAATGGGGTATAAAAGGATAGGTGTTCTCACAGTAGATTAAATATATATACACCCATAGAAAGTTTTTTTTTGCATCAGATTTTAATTGCGTATGCAGCTATCTAGCTATGACACAATATCAGAGAAAATATATAGAAAAGATGACTCCATTTACAAGTAGGGCACTCATGCCTCAGATTTCATTTGCAAGTACCATTGCGAAGTTATGGTGGCTTTTCTTCATCCCAAGTCAACCCTCATCCGTGAATACCCACTCAGGGGAACGTCTCAAAAACCCTGAGTTATCCAGACATGCCTTCATCATCCACTGAACTTTCTCCGCGCGAGATGTAGTCTAAGATGTCTCCTTCCCAAGTGGAGTAGGTGCCTAGGCTACTCAAACTATACTGGAGAACACCACCAGGAGGCGGACCACGGCACCTTCCATCGTTTACGTGTTGTTACAGTGTCCGCTGCACTCTCGCAAGCGAAGTCTTGGCGCGCATAAAGCTCAATTCGTAAAACTCGGCCAAAATTCAAAATTACACGCCCGTCGAGAATGTATCCATCCTCCGTATCATCTTGTAAACTTGTCTCAATCCCTCTCACGTCCATCCCAAAGAACTGCGTCCCAGATTTGTGCGCCACGCTTTGCTTCCTCCGTTGTGTGTAAATATCGGCGTGGGCGTGCACGTGGTGGTCAATTGAGGCCAGAGAATAGTTGAAGAGAGGCGTGCTCATTGGAACGAGGATGTACTTAGTCGTACTTGTAGACTTGATGAGACTTGGGTAGGATTCAAACTCTTCAGGAGTGAAAATTTGATTATGTGGAGAGTCTTGAATCATTGCCTCGTGGGCCAACTTGATCGGTATTGCGAAATTTGACTGAACTTGGCTCTGGAAGAATATTTCACTCCCAGGTTCGTAGAAGGCACAACGTACAGGTGTCAGTCTTGCCCTCCACACTCATAGAGTTATTTAATATACATTCTTGATCATGTAAGGGAATAAATCTAGATCAACACCATCCCCTGCCAAATACTAATTTTAGTTTATAGCTGTTACGGACGAGGACGGAGACTATGATGAGGACGAGGACGAGGACGAGGACGAAAACAGAGGCTGATAATTAAGACGAGATAAACGGATTAATGTGTGACGGGCTTTGCCCGGATTGGGACTGGTCACTAGGACCACTCCGTCTACAAGGTAGGGTAGGGGCAGAGCAACGCTCCTGGATAGACGAAAGGGGACTCTAAGGGGGTATTAAAGGGAGTACAATACAAGGAAGAGAGCCAGGGAGAAAGGATGATTCTCAGGGGCCTGTGCGTTCGTGCGTAGGGATAATGATGTGGCTTACGTTGACTTGGAACTCAAAGCACGCCTGTAATTAGTATCACTGGATGCCTGTGGAGTTCGTTAAGTCAGATGTAAGTTGTTCGTTCTAATTCTAACTGGAAACTCCTAATGTTACAAGCACGCTAATAATTGATTACATAATTTGTTCCCACTAATATTCTCAACGCAGTGTCCCGTGACCTGGACACACAGGCCAAGGAATATAGCCGGGAGAAAGGACTATTCTCAGGGGCCAAGTGTTATGAATCTTACTTATGGACTGGATTACGGAGCTGTTAAGCTACAGAGGTCGAGTCAGTTTCGGCAAGATAAAGATTTCAAGGGTGCAGGTAAATCACGAATAGTTAATCAAGTAGATATATTTAGTTTTGATTATCGAAGGGTATAAGGTCGTGTATCTTAAAACAAAAGTTGTTCCAACTAAGGAGCAAATTCTAAAATTCCAACCAACATAATCTACGCCCCATTTGCCTAGCCCTAACCGAATTTACGAAATAGTCCGTGCGCCACCCAATCCAAATTACCTACAACTAATTCATAACACCAAGGAAGAGAGCCGGAAGAAAGGATTAATTCTTATATGGCTAAAGGGGGGAATTAATACTAGCTTACGCGGAAGACATAAAGGACAGGATACGATACGGTAGTTTAGCTTTCCCCAAGGAAAAATTATTCATTTCCATTGCGTTATCGATTTCAAGTACTTCTGAATTCCTTAAACCTTTTACATAATGATTAGAATCTAAAACAAAGGTAATTTACAAGACAAAAAGCTACAGTCTAAATCTAGTCCCACAGTTTCCTTAAGCACACGAGCATCAATACTATAACCAAGGGTGTAATAGTCCACAGTTCTCACATAGCAACTAACTAGTAATCCGTGAGGTTATAAGTTCCTAGGATGGTAGGGTGATGAAGTGTGAATATACGGAATTCGTGGGTCACGATGTCTCGGGATTTCAGCTATATCTTCTACATAGTAAAATCTTAAGACGGTGTGTGACTCCCCCTCTAAAATTACAGGATGTGTCTAGTATATACAGGTTTCTAGCTCAGTGTGCATTATGCATAAAAACTGGGGTACACGTGAAAAATTATAATACAATATCTATGATCATGGATCCTCATCCGAATGGCAACTGTTGCTATCACAACACTGTAACCATTAAAATTCCTAAATTATGTTATTGTATGTACGTCATGACTCGGTTTAGTGAGTGCAACGCGACATCCCAGAGATGGTTTGTGACAATAGCATATGTGTTAGTGAGTAAAGTAATGGGTTGGTTAATGTCACTGTTTCGAGTGACAGCTGCAGTGCTAAAATTTGTAATCAACAGAGTGAGTTTTTGTTTTGTTTTTTTATTTATTGTCGTGCTAGCTCACACCACACACCACACACCGCAATTTTTGAAATTCGAATTTTCGAATCTTCACATTTTCCCCCTCTACCTCCCCCTCGCGCTTGTCGCACACTATCAATAAATTGTACTCAAGTCACTGTAATTTTTCATCATGTCTCCAGTTCGAAAAAAGTGTCCAAACGCCAAGTTGGACAACACGAGAGTCCACCCGAGGGCTCTCGAACAGTTACCTGGCCTTGTCCAGTCTCCTAAATGCGCGTAGATGAGCAAGGTCTCAATGGAAGAGAAGGAAAAAGCCCTCCCCGCCGTCACTGAACCTGATACTGACATGATCGGGTCAGTCGAAATTGTTGGGGAAATTTCCCAACCATCCTCCGTCCCCCATGGGATTGGAGAATCGTCCAAGTCTCCTCCGACCACGTCAAAACCGTCGGAAAACGCTGCACACAAAGCAGTGCCAATATCAACGTCGCAGCCAAAAGCTGCCACAAAAGCAGAATGCGCGCCCGAACTATGACCAATTTTTGAAGCCGAGCAGCAACACGCCGCCAAAACAGCGGCAAATCTGGCCCTCTGCTCCGCCACCATCTCTGGCGTCGAAGCCACCCTCCTCCCTTTGACCAACGGGTCAAATAGACTATTCGTAGACTCGATGAGAGTCTACTTACGCGCCGCCATTGCGCAATACATGGTCACGGGCCAGGCTACTACGCCACCCGTCCGACCTCCTCGCCTGGCGAACCCAATCCCAAGGGCTCCTGACGCCAGGAGCACAACAATACCCACCGTCCCAGTGCTGACAGTAAAAAGCACCTGGGCCACGGTGGCCAGAAACGGACTGCAACTAAAAGCAGTCCCTATTGCCAAGGCTGTGCCGCGACCTATGGCCAAAGCCCTACTAAAAGAAACCCCCAAGGCGAAAGTCGACAAGCAACTGTTCCTTCGCCTTGAAAAAGACCACCCGTGGCGACAACTGTCCACAAGTAGCGTGAGAAATAAGTTGGAGTACAAATTCAGCTACTTTAACCAAGAAATAACCTCACTCCATCGAGTGAGAACCGGCTTTGATATGCTAGCAAAGAACGAAAAAACACGACAAGGGACGTTAGATGGCTCTTCGAAGCTGGTGAGTGAAAACGTCAAACTCGAGGCATCTTCAGATCTTGTTGCCTTACAGATTCCAAACGTATCTGTAAGTGTAGTTACAGTGTGCGGCCCCAGGGCAGTTGATGTTATGTGGGTCTCCGCCAAGATTCTCAGTACAGCTGGCACGCTTCCAATTCAGGTCCGACCTCATGGGACATGTTGACCTGGGGCACCGTATCAAAACTGGCATGCCTTTTTTTCTCGGGACTGCGCCCCTCGTGCGGGCTTCCGCCTCTTCGACGAGTCTGGTATGGCTACCATTCACAAGCCTCGTTGCCAAATTGAACAGTGTAAACGCTGTTTGGGCTTCCACACCACCCGTGGTTGCTCCCGCGCTCCAGCCTGCTGGAACTGCGGCTCCAACATGCACTCGGAGGCCGAGTGCAAGGCCCTCACAAAGTGTCGTAACTGTGGGGGACCTCACCAATCGGATTACGGGGACTGCCAAGTCAGACCCAAAAAGTCCGGAACGGTGACCAAAGAGCAGCTCGCGCGGATCCACCACCTCGAGCAAGAGAAGTTCACAGAGTTTCATGGATCGTTGTGGCATAGCGTTGTTGTAATCTAACGCTTTTCATCCTCGGTCTTCATGGTGGGCAGTAGTTGTGTGGCACGTGATGCCTTGCGGGGGAGAAGGAAAGGAACGGCGAAAGCCGCTAGCTAGACCTAAGCGATCTGGCTCACTTGTAGATGTAGACATCCCTCTTGTACATAGAACACAAGAAAAAAACTAACCCTAACTAGTATAACAACAATAGTAAGGAACTTTAATATCCACACTCAGTAACCTCATACATCGTGACCCATAAACCTCTATCTCATCTCTATCACTCAACGACAAAGCTTTAACAAGCGTAATATGAAACATCATGTGGACGGCTAGGCTAAAACACAAATAACAGTTCAATGCACTTTTAAAACCAGCAAGGAAGACTGATAAGAGCAGGCTGGTTTCATTAGGTGATGTGTAGCAGATTTTTTGGCATAGAGGCTGTGTGTTACGTGCAATTTGGTAATTTTATGTATATAAATACTCAGTGTGAAGAAGCATTATTCTTCACGCAACGTCTTCTTCAATGTCAAGGCTCTCTTGGGACTTGGTTACTTAACTTGGAAATGGTTGGTGGGAAATCTTGGATACTTGATAATAAAGACAATATACTAACAGAAGACTAGGTTCTTGATTCTTGGATATCTAGGTAATAGTACAAGACTGAAAGCTGGAGAGCTTTCGACATGAAGATACCTCAGCTACTTATACTTCGACACTATCTACTACAGACTACAGTAATCTAGTTCCAGCCCGATTCCTGTCGAACTCCTGAGAGTGACCTAGAATCTGATCGAAGCTCAGTGAACTAGTAAGAGTACACAATACCATCCCGAAACATCCCGAAACTAATTGCTAGAATAGCTTAGAATGCCATCAAAGTAACTCAACACCATGAATCATCTCCACATCAGTCAGTCCGTGACATTCAATTACCTTAACAATACATTTGTTTACCCATCTCTTCTTCGGGGAGACCATTAATCTCTTTCCAGCTCTTCATCAGCAAGACCCACGTGTAGCCTCTAATGCTACTATCTACCTATTTGTCTCTTCCTAGAGAAGACCAGTCATCCCTTCGACCCACTCATCACCTTCATCTACCACCTAGATCTCTGTTAGACCACATACGCACCCTGTGGAACACTGTCCTAACCTCGCACCTTGAGACAGATGCAGCTCGAGATAGGGCCGCAGCCAAAAAAGCCGAAGAGGCGATCATCGCCGCAGCAAAGGACGTCACAATGGCCGAGGCAAAAGGTTTCTGAGTGCTGGGATCTGAAGAAGAAGCCTGAGGGAATAGCGACCTCTACGATGCCCCCTCTTGGGGCATCTACTAACTATTAGCAGGATACTGGCTGGATAAAAGATGCCTGTTACAGGATCTAGTGCACAAACTCCTGCCGTCCACTGTGGGCGGCTCATGTATAATGCTGGCCTTAGGATCCGCTTAGTCATACACCTGTAAAAATATCGTTCCTTTCAAGATGCTCTTATTCTGCATTGTAGTTATTCATGCGTTATCATTATTTTAGGAAATCAGAATAAACTTTGTATATTTTGATCAATTGATTAGATCACGACCACATTCCCTGACAGTGCCTACTAACCCGTCTGTCAGATTGGAGCGTAGGCGTTTGACCTGAAGCAGAATTGGAAGGTGAGAAGAGGTCGGATGGGTCGCAAGAGATGACTGAAGGTCTAGTGGAGATAACTAGGAGGAACTAAAGGTTTGAAAGATGGGTAATATAAATAGCTAAAAGGTCTAAAGGTTTGAGTGGGTACTAGTGGTAACTAAAGGTACAAGAGGTAATCCGAAGGTGTTGGGTATGACAGAAAACTAAGCGTGGAGAGCTCAGCTTCAGTAGATCAAGCCCATATTTATTTACATGATTTCCTTCCATTGTTCCATCATGACATAAGTCTTATCTTAATAATAGAGTACCCAGTGCCAAGGGCTACGGTATTGTCATAGCCGCTTGGAAGAAGACTAAAAATATATACTAAATTAAGAATGAAACAAGGAATCCTTACACCGTCTTGCACTCTCAGCAGAGAAGGGGCAAATTTGTCATCTGGAAGGTGTGACGGACTAGGGAATGTGTGAGGAACGCATTGTTTGGGTCAAATATGAAGGAATCTTCTGGTTTTCAGAGTTATTTTGATTTTCTTGATTTTTTGTTTCTGTTTAATCAGCTGCACTTTTGGTAGCAATTCACGCGGTTGGAATGAGTTGGGCCTGTATACAATGATCCTCACCGGCTCCACCTGTCTTTGACCCATTGTAGAAAAATAGCATTAGCTTAGGACAAAAACAACAAAACAAACAAACAACTGTAAGGTCTCGTGTTGGCCAGCTTAGTCTATATAAACTACCCGACGTGCCGACGCTTTTAACTAAGCCCGACATGTAATAAATAGGCCAAGGCCAGCCTGCTATGCACCTCGAACTATTAATTGAAGTCAAAAGTACTCTCCAGCTGAGACTTTTGTATTCTAATACAGTTGAGAAGATAGTTATCTATATTAACAAGAAAATTATCCATCACCTAGACCAATAGTCTTTAAATCTGATCTCTTGCAAATACATGCCAAATATTTATAGTTTGGGGTACTAGTTAGTGTTATTATTGCATGTTTCAAAAAAGCATGTTTCATGAAGCCATTTACTAAATGCTATGGCACCTTCAGGAGAGCCTATAATCCTGGAAATTCTCGGTGTTGGATGTCTAGTATTGCCACGGAGGCAGGACCGACTCTGAATGAGTTGACAAAAGAAAAAGTGATCAGGGGATTTTTGTTACAGCGTGTGCTAGGGATACTGGAGATCGCTGTCTGCCGAAGGTAATCAATTAATAATTGTTCGGATTATAGCTGCTATCAAAGGATACTCAGATATAATCTCATTGGCAAGGTGCCAGGTGGTCATGTTGTACTTAGGTTATGAGCAGATATGGAATGATGAATAAGCTAGGGATAAAAGATAAGAGCAGAGGATGATAATGAGAGACTGAAGATATGAATAACTTAATTAATACAATCAATGGTGCTACCAAGGTAGACAGGACTGATATATATACATGCTGTATACCCATGACACAGTTCATAATCATATAACCAGAATGTTCCATAGCCACATTCCATTCCATTCCATTCTCTAACATGTTGTACTAGTGACACTGTCAGGATTGCCTTCCGCATAATCTATATATGTGGAGATAACCAGAATCTAGTGTTCTATGATTCTAGTCTGGCACTTTGGCCGAGTGGTTATGCAACTATCTCATGCATAATGTAGGATGGCACCCTCTAGCCTGAATACCACCTCTCTGACCCCTGGGTCCTCCTTGCTGTCTACATGCTACTCTGACAGACATAAAGCTCTAGGTGTTGATCATAATATCGGTTGTGCAGGGACCACATGGACCCTGCACACTGCAATAGTACATGGATATGCTACATCCCTGTAGATAGATAGGGATGTGCCCATAGCGGCTCTGACAGTCATATCACAACAGGTCAAAGGTCGGAAAACTACAGGATAGTTGAGAAACACGAAGTCAAGAAGTCAAGTTGCCAAGCAAGTGATCAAGGCTGATAAATCAGGGTGAACAGAAGTACGATTAATGTAACTACTAAATGAAAGACTGAGAATATTGGACTCTGAGGATCTAAGATTATGATGTTATAAAAATGCTAGATTGCAAGATCAAAAGAATGAAAGATTGAGAAGCTGGAGAACTAGTATGTGGCAGCTCCAGGTTCCTTATATATAACTCGAGACAGTATTTGACTCAACTAATACTATAGCAAATGTAGTCATGATGCTAGCTCCTCCATCTTTAACTGTCAGAGTTTTCTTGGAAACCTTCTCCTATCTCCTTTTCCTGAGAGCCTTCTCCTTGAAACCTTTTTAAGGATGCCTGGCCATAACAATTTTTCTAGCCCGCAAGCGCATAATAGAGGTGCGTCCGAGTGGTGATCAACAGAGGGAGTGTTGTGCTCATCCATAGTTAATGCAAAGCATGGCACATGACACTTGGGTAGCAAGACTGTTGTCAGATGAGGTGGAATGCTGGACAGGTCACTTGAAGTGGTTTGGTTAGCTTGCTTGGCTGGGACAAATGGCACAAGGAAGCTTAGTGGGCTTTGTGATTGGTCAGTAAAGGAGTTAACTGGATACAAAAGCATAGACATTCATACTGTAAATAATTAATTAAGCACATTTACATCTGTTCATCACTCTCATACTCCCACTTCCAATCTTACAGCAGTCATTGTAAGTGTACGTTCCCCATTTCATATACCAAGTAAAACAGGTCCACAAAATCTTTCTAATCATATATATGTTGAAATTGGTGCTTCCAATTATGGTAAAGACAGGGATTTGTAGAATACACGTCACTAATCTTCCATTAATTGTGAGGTTAGTATTAATGTGCTTTGACGCAAATACCAGCCACTAGATTTTATGATTACAAAATATGGTTTAAATAGCACTCTGTGTCCTAGTGGGAGTAATTAACAACTCTCCACAATAGATTTACAGACTCCTCTATTTTTCCACTCGCCTCACCAAGTGATATAATCTGTGCCTAACAGCCACAAGCTTTTGCAAACCAATCCGCTCAACAATATATACATGAAAGTCTCCTTGCCACCAAGGCTAATCCCTATCCTTTTCCTGTTCTATGGGGCTCTCCTAGTATTCTGACTATACCTGTAACACAGCACTATTTGTTGAAATATCGTATATCCTGGAATGCCAAGGATAACTCATTTGTAAGTCCGGCTAATTAGGTTATCAAATTCACCTTCCTACATCATTGTCATCAGCACATTCCTCACGGAAAGTTTAACGTACATTGGCATTTATTTCACACTAGCATTCCAGCAGATGACTGTGTCTCAAATGCAGGTTATAGTTCTCTCGGATCTATTACCGACACACATGTATTTAGCTTTATATTCCTGGCTCATATATCTGTACTTATATAGATTTACATCTACAGGGATCATAATTTATGATCCATGGAGATTGATGAATACTGGTCAAAAACCACAGTTGATAAGATATGCGCACACGCAATCTCACTCTTATCAGCTCAGTTTACTCAGAACCATACATCTCAATATACTTGTTTCCAGTCAATTCTTCCTTCTACAACTTCATACGAGACTTACTGTATCGGTCTAACCGCCGACACTGATTCCGCTATAACCTCCATATTCGCTCAAGCTCATAACTTTAACACTATTGTGTCGTGGTGCGGAGGGATTGTACTCGGTCTCGTATATTTCTAGTTAGTGTAAGCCTATTAACATATGTTGCAGTGCTGTACTGCCAAGTTTGATGCCATGTGAATGTCATGCAAATTCCGATGCAAAGGTATTGTATTCGGTGGTGTTGCACATTAGCGCATGGGCATTGGTTAATAGTGACACTTGAATAAGGCCTATTTTGACCAACTTAGGCTACAGGGACCAATCGGCTTACCAGCTGTTACAGTTACCACATACAGTCTCTTATTGGGTGTAATTGTACAATTGTCAAAATAACTGGGGTTATATCCCTGTATATATTGCCTTCATTGGTATTGTCTTCATGCAGAACCATGTCTAGTTTGTCGACTAGTTATGCAAGTAAGGGGTACTATCTAATGATATTCTGTGAAAGTCTAAATTATGGGGATGGTTTTCAACTCTAAATGAAAAGTACAATGGTCCTCATTTAAAACTCAAAATTCAAAAAATCAATTGATCTTATCTAAAAGTACACATCTATTTCAAAAATAATTGCTCTGTATTGTAAAAATATACATCGAAGCCCTCAGTATGGCTCGCAACTAAAATGAAAGCG
Organism: Blumeria hordei DH14; assembly: GCA_900239735.1. Classification (NCBI taxonomy): domain Eukaryota; kingdom Fungi; phylum Ascomycota; class Leotiomycetes; order Helotiales; family Erysiphaceae; genus Blumeria; species Blumeria hordei. The sequence goes on along the minus strand of OENG01000025.1, from coordinate 579,743 downwards.
TACTACATGTTCTATATTAGTTTGCTCCATACTAATACTTTGTGTTGGTAAAAGGATTATATTTGGGCGTTATGAATTGTTCTATGTAATTGCGGTGTTCAGGTTGTCGTTAAGACGCTGACAAGGATATGATTTACCTCATTAGCGAGGCGCTTGGAGTAGAGGAAGAAAGGGCAGAGGGAGACAACGTTTTATGTATTTCGAGATAACAGTCAATTGACATTATTCACCGACTTCGTGACAGACAGCTGACTATGTGACGGCACCCAATTTGTATTACTTCGTGTTTTACCAACACTTTATGTACCCTCCATTTGCCTTTATATTATGATAGGTCTATGATTCGGGTGTACATACAATTTGTGGGAGCTCGCTGCTAGTGATCACAGATGTGCTGCTGGGCCGGACAGGTCAGGAAGAGGAGTGGAGAATGATCTCTGTAGAATGAGGAAAGACTGTATTGCTTACGCTGTCTACTGTGGAGGAAAGCTCTCTACTTATAGTCCCTAGACTATTGCTTACTAATTATACTAACTCAACAAAGCAGGAGCAAACAGAGCAAATGCATGCAGTCGCGTGACCATCATAACTGGAGCTGTGCACTGTAGCCATGTGGGTCTAGGCACAACACTTTATCACTGCTACATATCTTTTCTCAAGGATGAGCGTTTGACAGTGTTCCACGGGGTGTGTTGTATAGTCTAGTGAAGATCTAGGTGGTAAATGAGGATATTTAATGGGTCAAAGTGATGACAGGTCTTCTCTAGGAAGCGATGAATGGGCAGCTAGTTACAGTAGATGTTACACGTGGGTCTTGCTGATGAGGACTGGGCAATGGAGGTCTTGCTGATGAAGAACTGGGCAATGGGGCTCTTGCTGATGAAGAACTAAAGAATGGATTGATGGTCTTCCCGAAGAAGAGATGGGTAAACAAATGTAAAGTAATGGGTAAGTAAAGAAGACGTTGCGTGAGGAGTGAAGCTCTCTCACGCTGAACTATTATATACAAGAGTAGAAGCATTTGCCAGCCGGAATTAATCGTAATCAATTCTTGCCAATATCTTCGCATTGATGGCTGTGTTCTTGTCCTTCTCTTTGTGACGGGCTTTGTCCGGATTGGGACTGGTCACTAGGACCACTCCGTCTCCGAGGTTGTACGTACCAGATGAGGAGTATGGTACAGGAGAAGAGTGTTATAATGGAAGTTTGGTAGAGAAGCTTAAGCTCTTAGGCTTCTGTTTAATATCACCTAGTGAAGCGAGTTGGGAGATTGAAGAGTCTGAAAACTATAGTGGAGAGTTGTTGATTAAAACCACTTAGTATCAGAGTGCTACTTAAACTAATTATTACAACTAAGCGAGGGACACAATTACTGGCTTATTGTGGATAATTGAGAGGCTGGTCAATGTATGAGTCATCATGAACCTGGCTATAGAACTTGTACCTTTCTACGTTCCATGTTAATGATACCCTTCATTACCATATAGCACCAATTTCAACAAAGAGTTGTGCCTGGGAGAAGGGATGATTCTCAAGTGGAAAAGGAGCCGGGGAGAAAGGATGATTCTCAGGGGGTCAATGGAGGGTGTTAAGGCTAGTCTACGCAGAGCTTATAACGGATGGGAGAGTACGTGGTAGATTATCTTCCTAAGGAAGAAGTTATTAATTCCTAACGAGTTATTGTCTTTCAAGTACATCTGAATTCATTAAACCATTACACTCTTCATGACTCTCTTGTATATCCTTACATGACTTGTTACATGACTAATTGTTTAGGGGAAGCTATTATTAAATTGATGGTTATAATTGACTACCCCTTCATCTTATCACAATTTAATATTAGTATTAGAATTCTAATCGCGGATCCGTGAAAGAGGTATTGAAGAACTCGTTTAGCAGTAGCGAGGAGCGTTGAACCGGGACAGGAAGAGAATTGTGAGAGGTGTGTAATCAGAAAAGCGAGGTCAGGTTATTTGCCAACATTCCATACATCAGTGAGCCTATAAGAGATTTGTAAGTGCTGACGTGATCGATTTGATCTGTTAATTCGACTTGTTGAAGGTGGCTGATTGGTTAGAGAGGAGTGCTAACAGGATGACAGTCTAGCATACCGAATCTTTTGAGGACTTTGAGGAAATATGAATGTTGGCTGAGCGATATGCCTTGCAGTGTGATTTCTATTTCTATTCCAAGAATGAAATGGGCTTTGCCAAAGTCCGTGCATTTAAATTCAGAATGGAGGAATTGACGAGTCCCATTGATAACTTTGGGATCAGAACTAGAGATCAAAATGCCATCAACGTAGACAGTAACATAGTGTTATGAATCTTACTTATGGACTGGATTACGGAGCTGTTAAGCTACAGAGGTCGAGTCAGTTTTGGCAAGATAAAGATTTCAAGGGTGCAGGTAAATCACGAATAGTTAATCAAGTAGATATATTTAGTTTTGATTATCGAAGGGTATAAGGTCGTGTATCTTAAAACAAAAGTTGTTCAAACTAAGGAGCAAATTCTAAAATTCCAACCAACATAATCTACGCCCCATTTGCCTAGCCCTAACCGAATTTACGAAATAGTCCGTGCGCCACCCAATCCAAATTACCTACAACTAATTCATAACAGTAGGTCCCTCTCTTAGTGCGAGTTCCTACGAGCAGCAGGTCTCGGCTTCTTCGGAAAACGAGCGAAAAACTTATCGAGTGCTTCCAAATCTCTTACATGTTCAAAAGGTTCCCAAGTAGGTTGCGAATCGCCAGCCCATTTGACAAGATATTGAAGCTGACCTGATTTCCCAGTTTTTCTGGCATCTAATATTTCCTCAACGTAAAATTCGAGTTCCCCATCAACTTCAACTGGAGGGGGAGGTATTTTCTTCTGCGCAGGAAGAGGGTCTATAGCTACTGGTTCGAGTAACGAAACATGAAAGACTGGATGAATTCTCATGGTCGAAGGTAAATCCAATTTATAAGCATGAGTCGAGATTTTCGCTATTATTTTGAAGGGTCCTAGTCGCTTGTAATGAGCTTGGCAGATGGTCTAGTTGTTCGAATGTTTTTCTGTAGCAGCCAAACTGAAGATCCAATTTCAAATACCGGAGGAGAAATTGGTGCTTGTTAGCATGTTCAACATAAGTTTCCTGTGCTAGCCGAATTTCCTGTCGAAGGTGCTGCTCGAGTTTTTCTAGTTTTACTCGGAACTGTTGTAGTTCTGGTAACAAAGGTGACAAATTATTTGAATCCTTTCTTAGAATCTCAAATCGAGGGTTGAAGCCATAGTTTGCGAAGAACAGAGTAACCTTAGTGGTTGCAGAAATCGAATTGTTGTATGCAAATTCAGCAAGAGACAAATACTCAACCCAATTATCTTGCTGGTACGAAATATATCCCGCAAATATTGTTCCAGAATAGCATTTACTCGCTCAGTCTGTCCATCTGTCTGGGGATGAAATGCTGTACTAAGGCGAGATTCAATGGATAGAATTTTACTAAGTTCCTTAGTATAGCCAGATGTAAAAATCGAACCACGGTCTGAAATTACTGAGCTCGGAAGACCGTGGAGACGGAAAATCGAATCGCGATAGAGGCGAGCAAAGTTAGTCGAATCCAAGTCAGTATTACAGGGTACAAAATGTGCCATCTTGGTGAGACGGTCAACCACAACAAGTACTGAATCAAATGAGTTAGAAAACGGAAGACCCGTGATAAGGTCTAGAGAGACTGATTCCCAACGTCGCTGAGGAATTTCCAGAGGCTTAATATACCCATAGGGTGCGTGTCGGACAGGTTTTATGCGCTGACAGGTATCACAATTGCGAATGTAACGAGCGATGGTCTTACAAATTCCAGGCCACCAAAAATCGCGAGATATTAGTTCAAATGTAGCTGCCTGTCCTGGATGACCTGCAGCAGGATGCGAATGTCGTGAGCTGATAATGCGCTGCTGGAATTCTAGGTTTTGTGGTATATAAATTAGTCCATTGACTTCTAAAAGACCATCATCATTTTTGCGGCATGTAGCCAAATCGACACCTAGGTGACGAGTTAGTCCCTGATCAAGCGCCTTGAATATGCTCTGCCCAAATGAATCTAATTTCAAATTTTCTTTAATTTCTGCTTCAAAGTGCGCTTCTAGCGCCGAAATTTCAAATTTCTCAGGTCCGAGTATTGTTGCAGGTTGCAGTTCCTCATTTTCAACAGGAAGATCTCCTGATCTTCTAGTTAACACGTCTGCGCGTTGATTTTTACTGCCTGGACGGTAAACAATCTTGAAGTTTAGTTCTGAGAGCTCATTGGCCCAGCGAGCTTGTCTTCTGTTCAAGATTTGTTTTGAGGCAAAGGTTGTCAAGTTCGAATGATCTGTAAGAATCAATAAAGGCTGTGACAAATTGACAACGTATGGTCGAAATTGCACTAGTGATGCTACAATGGCGAGGAGCTCCTTGTCACCAATCCCATAGTTGCGCTCAGCTGGAGTCAAATTTCTCGAAAAGTATGCTATTGGGTGTAGCATTTTTTTACCTGAATGTTGGAAATACTGGGACAGAATTCCTGAGATTGCGAAATCTGAAGCATCTGTTTCGAGGATTGTTTCCAAATTCGGCTCAAAGTGTCGGAGTATTGGAGCTGAACAAAATTTCTGCTTTAAAGCCTCAAATGTTTCTTGTTGTTCATTACACCATTCAAAAGTCGAATTTTTACAAAGTAATTTAGTTAGAGGTTTCACCTTTTGGGAGTAACCTTCTATGAATCGACGATAAAAATTTGCGAATCCAAGAAAAGACTGAAGCTCTTTTACACATGTGGGAGGATTCCACTCGAGTATTGTTGAAACTTTGGCTAGATCCATGGATATACCGGATGTCGAGATAACAAACCCAAGGAATTTTGTCGAAGTAGTGAAGAACTCGCATTTTTCTCCCTTGACATAGAGTCCTGCTTGAAGCAACGATTCTAGTATTTGACGGACATGATGGCGATGCTCTTCCAGATTTTGAGAATATATCAAAATGTCATCAAGATAGACGACACAGAAACGATCGAGATACTGTCTCAAGGTATCATTAACATATTGCTGGCAAGTAGCAGGAGCATTTGTGAGGCCGAATGGCATAACTAGATATTCATATAGTCCATAGCGGGTGCGGAATGCCGTCAAATGTTCATCTCCTTCTCGAATTCTAATCAAATTGTATGCTCCACGAAGATCGAGTCGAGTGAATATTTTTGCAGCTTGTAGTTGGCGGAGAGTTTCATCTATTAAGGGTAGTGGATATCGATTTTTTTTGGTCAGGGAATTAAGCCCTCTGTAATCCACACAGAATCTCAATCCACCTCCAGGCTTACGAACGAATAAAACTGGTGAGGCCGAGGACGAAGACGAAGGACGAATGAATTTTTTTTTAGATTTTCCTCAAGGTAGTTCCAGAGAGCGCGAAGTTCCAAATTCGACATGTTGTATAATGGGCCAAATGGAGGCTTTTTGCCTTCCTCAAGCTCTATGCTATGGTCGACATACCTATGAGGAGGAAGCTTATCTGCTTCCTTTCTAGTGAACAGCGGCAACAAGTCATGGAATTCCGGTGGGATTTTCTGAAGTAATTCCTTGCACTCTTCAGATTCGGATTTTTCTGATTTTTCTAGATGCTCCTCAATTTCCCTAACAGAAACAGCGAAGACTTCAAGGTTTTCACGCTTTGCTAATTTGTTGAGAACAGGTAGCGTGACAGAACAGATTGAGACATCAGAGTCCCTATTATGAAGACAATGAGACTGACAGAATTCTGATGTGAACAAGATCGAATTTGAAGACCAATGAATTGTAGGGTCATGACAATTGAGCCAAGCTTTTCCAAGTATAATAGGATAATCTGAGAGCTTTGTTACCTGGAACAGGGCACACTCAGAATGATCACCAAGCTGTAAACTTAACTCAATCTCGTGTGTTATAGCTCCACTAACTGATTCACGGCCATCAACGACTTTTAAAGTCTCAGGATATTTTTTCTTTTTTGGTATTAAATTATTTTTTTCAAGGAAATAAGAATTGACAAAGAGCGAAGTTGCGCCGGAATCCACCATTGATGAAGAAGAAATATTTTTGTTGATTATAGTGTTTAAAACAAGTGGTGGTTATTTCCCAAATTGAAGTTAATTGAATGTATTGCGGCCCAAATTTTACTAAAAGATTGCCGCTTATCCTCTAGATTCCTAGTTTTTTGTTTCAAATATAGTAGACGAATTTTCTTCAGGTTGATCTGGTGATTGTACAATTGCAGATGCTACTTTATTTTTTTTTGCTTCAGCCTTTGGGCAATACCTGACAAAATGCCCAGACGCTCCACAATATGTACACAAATTATTTGCCCTACGATAGGCATTGCGCGATGCTGCATCGAGCTCCATGGGTTCTCCAGGAGGTTGCTGGGGGGCGGATTGGGGCGAAGGTGGGGGCAAATACGAATTTGAGTTCGCTTGCTTCAGTGGATTATTCTGTAGCCTCAATGGCCCCACGCTCTTTTTCTCTTGTGCTCGTGCCTGATTCTGGTTATCTAATTTAATGCACAATGCAGCGAATTCATTTATTGTTGATGGGACATCTCTTCCCACTAGCATATCCTTGATTCCATCCTTTAGTCCACGGCGGAAGTGGTGGATTTTCACAGCATCTTCGTTCCAGCCAAGTTGCGATATTAACGCCGAGAATCTAGAAAAGTATGCCGAACAAGATGAATATTGTTTGAGCTGATCTAACTCCCTCTCAGACGTGGCGTATGAATCAGGATCTGCAAAGGCCGCTCTCAGGGCATGCATCAAGTTGTCGAAGGTGTCGAATTGAACTTTCCCATCGGATTCGTTCACAAAAGGCTCAAGCCATTCAAATGCCTCACCACGGAGGTAGCTGGCAGCGAAACTAATTTTTTCATTATCAGATCTAAAATTGTTTGGATTTTGACCAAACCAGAGTGCTAATTGTCTGGAGAACGCCTTAAATTTATCACGATCTCCATAGAACAGGTCAGGCCTGTTGCCTTCTTGCCTTGATGTCGAAGTCGATGGATTAATTGTGCGGCACGAATCCATACCAAGCGAGAAGTACTCGTACATCAGAAATTGCTGATTATCGCAAGCTGTAGAGGGGATCTGTGGTCCCATAATCTCAGGATGACTGGCAGCTTGCTTACCCATTACAAAAGCTTGGGTACAGAACATTTTGACCTTAGGATGTGCACCCATTGGTATCGGAGCCGAAGAGCTGGTTGGCTGGCTCTGAATTTCCCCGATCAGAGCAGCTAATTTATCCCACTCGCTCTCAAGTAAATTGGCATTTGCAGTAGTTGATTCTTCGGTCGACATTTTTGATTTTAAGTTAATTAATCGAGTTGGATTTAGATTTTTCAAAGCTGACTCGAGGTCTGTAATGTGAGTTCGAACAAAGTGTTATGAATCTTACTTATGGACTGGATTACGGAGCTGTTAAGCTACAGAGGTCGAGTCAGTTTTGGCAAGATAAAGATTTCAAGGGTGCAGGTAAATCACGAATAGTTAATCAAGTAGATATATTTAGTTTTGATTATCGAAGGGTATAAGGTCGTGTATCTTAAAACAAAAGTTGTTCAAACTAAGGAGCAAATTCTAAAATTCCAACCAACATAATCTACGCCCCATTTGCCTAGCCCTAACCGAATTTACGAAATAGTCCGTGCGCCACCCAATCCAAATTACCTACAACTAATTCATAACACATAGATGGTGGTCTTGTTGTGTACGAAGACGCATGGGTTAAAAGAAGTTGAAAAAAATCAATACTTGGTCAGGGCATTTTTTAAAGTAAGATGCCAGATAAGTGGGGATTGTTTCAATCTATAGATACATTTTTGCAGCTTATAAACCATAGTGGATTCCATAAACCCATCAGGAATCTCCATATAGATGTTGCGGTCTAATTTTCCATACAGAAATGCTGATTTGACGTCCATTTGTATAACTTCCCATTTGTTATGGGCAGTTGAGCGAGAAGTAGGCGTAGTGAATCAAAGCGTACAACTGGTGCATAGGTTTCTTCGAAGTCTGTGCCGGGGATTTGGGAGAATCCTTTGGCAACTCGAGCCATATATCTTTCAATAGAACTGTCTACATTGTGTTTCACTTTAAAAACCCAGCGGAATCCTACGACTGAGCAATCATCTGGCCTAGGGACAACTGTCCAAGTATTGTTGCGCCGAAGTGCATCCATCTCTTCGTTGATTGCTTCTTTCCATCTCTCGGCACTCTCAATAACCATAGCCTGCTTGTGTGTATTTGGCTCCTCAATGACTGCACGCGCTTTGTAGTTTTCCAATTGATCTAGTTGTCGTTTAATTCTAGTACTCCAGCAAGGGGCAGCAGAATTATTTTCTTGTGGTTTGTGACCAGTGTCACGGATCATGTATAAAAGCAATGAGCTTTTGTATAGAAGATGGTAGTTTATATTTCGACTAATGGTGAGCTATCTAGGGAGTCGGACAGTTATTTATACAATCCTTTTCCTACTATCCTTGGCCTTCATCCCAGGAGTAATCATGGCTTACTGACCTAGATCCTTCTAGTAACTTCTCATCTCGTCCCTGGAAGGTTCCTTCTTCATTGCTAGAAGATTCCCACTCTTTCTAGGTGAAGCTCGATCATCTCTGCTCTAGTCTCGAATGTTCCACCAGAAAGATATGCCAGGTTAGCATATCTAAGAATCTATGAGAATATTTCTGTGAAGTATGGTCAGGAGCCAAGGACTGTCTGCGCTAGCCAGTGTAGACTACAGGCATTACTCGGTTTACTAACCGTCACAACCAGACAGATTAAAAATAGCAGGGATAGTCAAGTTTGTGGGAGAGTCAAAACATCCACCAGGCATGTTAGTTTCTTTTGGTAGTTTTACTGAGCAATGTATCAGAGATGAAGGAGAAGTTCCAGCTTTTGATGAAGAGCTTGGTGTCATGAATGCGCTTTTCACATTAGTAGTAAATTGTCATCCACGTAGTGTAGCATGCAGGGCCAAGGAAATGGAACTAGATAAGTGATAGATTACATACCCCCAATCGCTACATTCACCTGAAGACCACTCCTAAAGGAGACTAGTTAAGGGGCTATCTGGAAGTATGTGGGATTGGTTAATCATCATGTAAATAATCTATAACATAACATCACACAATAAGATACCATTCGCACCCAAACACATTATTGCCACAACCACCCAAGTACAGTCTAAGCCCCCTGAGTAGTCACAACCATTTAATTGAAGATACCAAGTGTATACAACCATATACACCACCACCCTTCAATAGGTTATCAGCTCGGTAGCCTTAAGCCTGCAAACAATTCTCGCATCCACCAAAAAACTTCCTAAGTCAACCAACTTTCTTCCATCTACCAACCACCACAATCATGTCCAACGATGAGAAAAAACCTTTCGGTTCCACCTTCACTATCAAAGGTGTCACACCAGCGAAACTGGATAATTATCCTGTCTTAACTGGTAGTGAAAACTATCAAGATTGGGCCGGAACCTGGGAAATAGGATTTGACATGATGGGTTTGAAGGAAGTACTAACTGGAGAAGTCAGTAAACCTGAGAAGACTTCTCCCGACTGGGAAGAGTGGAATACGGCGAACAAACTGCTCAGGGGATATCTGGTGTCTGCGGTCGATCGTTCCTTGCGGAATATGATCACCAGCGAGCAAACTGCCAGAGATGCTTGGGCCAACATCAAGGCTCGCTTCGACAGGGAAACACCATCAACAACCCTGTCGTTACTGCGAAATATTGTCGACCTTAAACTTCAAGAAAATGAGAACGTAGCCGACCACTTAAATAACTTCACCAACGCATGGGATCGTCTTTACCAAAGGTCCCTCACCTCCAAATCCAGCGTTGCACAAGCATTCCGAGATGTTACCTCATCTGATGAAGTCAAAGGCGCGTTCTTACTACTCTCACTCCCTAAATCCATGGACAACATCATCGACAACCTAGCGACAAAAGACTTGATCAAATACCAGGACATACAACCAAAGCTCTTGGACCTCTCCGCTGATAGGAATGTCGGCGAAGCTGACAGCAAAGCCTATCACGCATCGACCCAAGAGGCAACAGAATGTTCATGGTGCAAAATCAAGAAGTTCAACTACAAGGGGCACACCTACAAGAATTGTTTCAAACTCAAGAAACATAAAGAACAACAGAAGGAAGCCAAGGTAACGAAGAAGAGCGCTTTACAAAATGAAAACGCCAAAAGAGTCTCAGAATTAGATGACGAACTTTCAGACAGGGCTTTCATGGCTAACTCTTCTTCATCCACTCCAAAAGAATGGATCCTTGATACAGGTGCCACTACTCACATGACTGGCTGCATCGACGACTTTGAATCAGTTACACCCCTAGAAAATAAAACTGTACGAGTCGCCGATAACAGTTATACCCCAGTCACTGGCAAAGGTACCGTTCGTCTTCGCGCTCTAACCAGCGACGGGCGATCGCGAAATATCCTTCTAAACAATGTTCTTCTGGTGCCCTCTTTTCGACAGACTAGGTTGTTTTCATGGGAAAAATTAAGGGAGATGGGATATGAATTATTTTCTAAAGGCGACAATACTTTTATAAGGGATAAAAACGGGCAAGAGGTTCTGTGGGCGACAGCAAGGGAAAAGTCGATCGTAATTAAGTTAGAAGAAATAAAAGCTCGTTTCTCCTCCTATCGTGAATTTCATGAAGCTTTAGGACACCCCGGTGTAACAACCATCCGAGACCCTTCTAAATTATACACAGACGGTCACAACCTTCCTTCACTACCCCAGACCTTTCACTGTCCCGCATGCGAAAAAGCTAAGTCCAAGCACATTGTTCCTGATCCAATCCATGAGGATCCCAGTAACGTTTTTGAAATTATTCACTCAGATCTTTCCGGGAAATTCTCTGTTCCCTCTTTAAACGGCAAATATTACTACATCACCTTCATTGATGAAAAACACGATTCTCCTGGGTCAGATTCTTACGAAACAAAGATGAAGCCGCTGAAGCTATTGTTGACTTTGTTAAACTTATCTATAGACAATTCAATATAAAGATCAAGCGATGGAGGACTGACAACGGGGGAGAATTTGTGAATAAAACCATCAACTCGTTTTTAAATCTGAAGGAATAGTTCATGAACTTTCGCCACCCTACGAACATGAGAGAAACGGACTGGCTGAGCGATTTAACCAAACGTTAACTACAATAGCCAGAACAATGATAGCAGACTTAAGCCTAAATTTTTGGGCAGAAGCCATATCAACTGCCAGCTATCTTAAAAATCGCCTTCCTCATTCACGGCTACCTCAAAATACTACGCCATATGAGGCCTTACAAGGCAACAAACCCAAAATCAAACACCTTCAACCCTTCGGCAGAAAATGCTTTGTTCACATACACAAGGACTCGCGACCCTCAGGTTCAAAGCTATTACCAAGGGCAATCGAAGGAAAATTCATGGGCTACACGGAGAGCACTAAAATATTCCGAATATGGATCCCCTCTAAGCACAAGGTGGTAGAATCTCCCAACGTCAAGTTTGCGCCGCTCAATTCAGGGGAAGCGACTCACTCCCTTGAGACCACAAGCGAATCCAACTTTGAGATAAAAAACATCGAATCAACATCATTTCACCCAACCCTTCCGTCTAAATTTCCATCAAAACCAGTTGAATCTTCACCATCTGTAGATAACACCTCATCCTCACATCCGATAGAGCCACAAAACAAGCATGACTCCGAACAAACTTTACAGCAGCCAGCACAGCTTGAAACATCAGAGAATCATACTCAAGAAACATTATCAATCCGTAGCCGTCCGAAGCGTTCAACAAAGCCTATTGAGAGATATGGTTTATCCGCACACCACGGCTCAATTACACGCACTTGGAATGATAACAATTCTGAACAAAGCAGACTGGTTTCAGCTGAGGAATCTCAAATCGAAGTGGAAAACAATGCTGTGGCTCTGGCGGCAAAAAGAGCACCAAAGACAAATGAGGAGCCAAAATCTATAGAACATGCATTTCAACAACCAGATGGAAATCGATGGCGCGAAGCAATAGATAAAGAATTGACATCTTTATCTCAAAACCATACATGGGATGTGACTGATCGACCTCTCAAAAGAAATGTTGTTGGATCCAAATGGGTTTTCAAAATAAAGCGGAATGCCGACGGCTCTATCGAGAGATACAAAGCGCGATTAGTTGCTCAAGGTTTTAGCCAAGTTCCTGGCCATGATTTTAATGAAACCTTCGCACCTGTCGCTCGATATGATAGCCTGAGGATATTACTCCGAATCTCAGCCCAGAACAAATGGATCCCTCAACAGATGGATGTAAACTCAGCATACCTCTACGGCATGCTAGAAGAGGAAATTTTCATGGAATTACCACCGGGATACCGTATAACCGGAAAATGTGCCAAACTCCGAAAATGTATCTACGGCCTCAAACAATCCGGCCGAGAATGGTACGAATGTATCTCGAATTCCCTCAAAGCAAAAGGATTCGAGTCAACAACATTTGATCCCTGCGTCTTCGTGCACCCAAAGGAAATGGTATTTATTTCCATATACGTAGACGACATACTCATCTTCGGACCCCCAAACGACTTTCGACAAAACCTAAAGACATCGATCGGAAACGATTTTGATTGCAAAGATTTAGGAGACGCAAAGTACATACTAGGTCTCGAAATAATAACCAACTCATCAGGTATCCGACTTTCCCAACAAGGATATTCAAAAAGGGTCCTAGAACGCTTTGGCTTTACAAATGCTCATAAAATTGGCACACCCCTCGATCCCAACGTAACCCTATTCAAAGGAACCGAAGAGGAACGTCTCGAGAACGTCAAAGAGTATCAAGCCATTGTTGGATCGCTAATGTACCTTGTCATAGGCAGTCGTCCTGATTTAGCATATACAGTCACTCTTTTAAGCCAGTTTTCGTCCTGTCCAAACCAAACTCACCTGCAAGCCGCCAAAAGAACACTTCGATATTTAGCTGCAACAACCACTTGGGACTTATTTTATCCAAATGGAGCCTGCGAAGATCTCGAAGTCTATGCCGATGCTTCCTATGCAGACAACCCTCATACCCGAAGATCTACATCAGGTTATGTCATTCGGCTTGGCGACGCTGCAATCTCCTGGAGTAGTAAACAACAGCGATCTGTAGCACTATCTACTACAGAAGCCGAATATATGGCCATGTCGCTTGCTGCCCGCCAAATCACCTGGACCAAATATGGACTAACCCAACTGCGCCAAAAGTTTGAAACTGTACTTCACTCCGACAACAACGGAGCACAAGAACTTGCGAGAAACCCGCGGATCCACGAACGATCAAAGCATATTGACGTGCATTACCACTACGTTCGTGATAAATTAAAAGAAGGAGAGTTCGAACTCCTCTACGTCAAATCCGCAAACAACCTCGCAGACTTATTGACCAAAGCTCTTGCAAAACCTGCTCACCACCGACTATCTAACCATATCAGATGTGCTAAGCGAGGGGAAGTGTCATGAATGCGCTTTTCACATTAGTAGTAAATTGTCATCCACGTAGTGTAGCATGCAGGGCCAAGGAAATGGAACTAGATAAGTGATAGATTACATACCCCCAATCGCTACATTCACCTGAAGACCACTCCTAAAGGAGACTAGTTAAGGGGCTATCTGGAAGTATGTGGGATTGGTTAATCATCATGTAAATAATCTATAACATAACATCACACAATAAGATACCATTCGCACCCAAACACATTATTGCCACAACCACCCAAGTACAGTCTAAGCCCCCTGAGTAGTCACAACCATTTAATTGAAGATACCAAGTGTATACAACCATATACACCACCACCCTTCAATACTTGGTGTCGTCTTCTCAGGAATATTTATATCAATGGAGACCTCCCCTTGCGTGGCAGGGGGAAAGATTACTTGCCTTGATACTATTACAGAGCGTCTTGATGGAAGATAAATGCGGAAAATTTAAGTAGAGTTTGTGTATCCTACGAGTATACCGTCCATAGCCCTGGGCATCAATTTTGAACCGGCTGATCTGGCTTCTTCGGGAATGTGAACAAGCGCATTTGAGCCGAAAGGGTGGAGGTGAGTGGTCGAGGTGAAGGGATGGCCAGTCAGAGCCTCAATCGGAGATTGACCATTAATGCTTCAATGAGGGAGTCGATTGTAAAGATAGATTGCCATAGAGATTGCTTTGGCCCAGAGAAATTTTCCGTGGTCCATGAGCATTATTCGAGCCTTAGTAACAACTGTTTGGTTAAATCTTTCTGCAATACCATTTGGCTCATGTGAGTATGCAGGAGAGTTCCGCAAGATGATACCAGTTTCTGCAAGAAAATTCTCAACATCTGAATTTATGTATTCATCACCATCATCAGATTGAAAACTTTTGATCGCTGTGTCAAACAGTGTTTTAATCAAGTGGACGAAATGTTGGATAGCCATTGAAGCAGCGGATTTGTGAGTCTCAGAGCAGCATGTAGACAGCAGGGCGGAGACATGGGTCAAAGAAGTGGTATCCAGGCCAAAGGGTGCCATTCTACATGGTGCATCAGATAGTTGTATAACCAATCGGCCAAAATGACAGACCAGAATCATAGAACGCTAGTTTCTGTTTATCTCCACATATATAGATTATACAGAAGGCAATCCTGACAGTGAGTAAGGAAACAAATCTAGGCATATCTTGAGAAATCTTCAATGAAGGTGTGTAACGGCTGTTAAGCCTAGGGATTCCTGTAGCCTACGCTGGCTAGCGCAGGCAATGAATGCAAGGGAATCTTCGGGAAGGATCTCGGAATACAAGGAGCTTGGAAGATTCTCAATGAACTTTCTGGAAGCATACTGAAGGTTCATGAGGACAACAGGTGTATCAAGAATCTTCTAGGGTATTGTCGAGGATTCCATGTTATTCCAGATATAGGGAGAACCTTACAGAAGAGGAGTATCTCAGAGTGTATATATATTTGTATTCTAGCTATAGAAATTCTCTCTCTAGAGAATTATAATTAATATACTGTACCTACAAGATTGCCCAAGCATGTTGTACTGAAACCGTGACAAGGTAATGTAATACTCCTTTCTGCCAAGCAACTTGACAGAAAAGCTTCCTGATAAATCAGAGTGCATGAGGTCAAATTTTTTGGAGGCACACTTATGCGTAGACTTTGGAGTTTTGCGTTTTGAGTTGCAACAAAGACATGCAATGCATGTGAAAGAATCGGGCTTTGAAGGAACAGAGAGATCAACTTTACGCATTTGAGACATGACAGAATTCCCGACATGACCGAGAGCTTCATGAGCGTCAAGATATGTGGCAAAAGCTGATTTTTCTACAACTGCTTGGACAATAAATTGTCCCGAATCCTTTTTTGCATACAAAAACTCTTTGCCGTTTTTTAAAACATGCTGTTCACCCCTATTTGAAACTATTTAAAATCCATTTTCATCCAATTTTGATTCTGACAACAACCTAGCTTCCAGGCCTGGGACAAATAAGATATTTTCAAACTAAGCAGTAATTAATTGTCGAGAACTAAGAAGTGTGTTAAATTCTATTTTCCCCAAGCCGTGGATAGGTGTGAGCGAACCTGATGCTGCTGTTACAGTTCCATGATTGGGAGAAAGTGACGAGAAATCTTCCCTGAATGGCGTCATGTATGCAGTGGCACCAGAATCGAGAATCCATGAATGAGAAGAGAGAAGGGGACGTGACACAAATACTTTTTCTACTGAAAAATGAAGCTCTTGTTAAGAGCTTCAGTCGATGTTTTCAGTTGTGGTAGCAGTATTTGTTGTAATTAAGGCAGCAACATGACTGCAGTAGACAAATAGTTCATATTAGAATAATATGCACTGATGCCATGAGATATGATTAACCTATATCATCACTCACTGGCATGAATAGTAATTAGCCAATAGATGCCTTACAGCATACATTGGCTTCAGGATCTCCAACAACTTTCCCATTTAGGTTAGATAAGGAAGTATGTTGGAATTTACACTAGTGTGCGGGAAACCCAGCTTTAATGTATATAGAGGGACTTCTCGCTACACAGATAGAACTATAGCAATTTATTTACAATTAACTATCCATTAAATATCAGTAAACTTCTTCGTAAATTTGTGACGGCTAGTAAGCCGATAGGATCCCTGTAGCCTGTGCTATTCAGCACAGACATATCCTTAGTGTCAGCGCTAAGTTACGCTTGTATTGAAAGTCTGGAACTGCCTATGTTTGAGACGTTAGAAACTAACCCGCACCTGAATAATGGGAGCACGACTGGAGGACAGCTACTAGTGTTTGAAATATTGGAATCATGTATATAAAGGGCGTTAGATATAGCATTACATTTGTTCTTCAGTTAATAAATAAACTTACCTTTCGACATACAAACGCCCAAGCTTTATATATCGGAACTGTTACATATTTATTAACTCTTCTCATCAGTAAAATTCAGTCAGTTCAGTCAATTCAGTAAATTCAGTCAATTCAGTCAGTTCAGTCAATTCAGTAAATTCAGTCAGTTCAGTCAATTCAGTTAATTCATCAATTTCAGTCAATTTTGTAATTTCAACATGTCGGATGTGTCATTAAGGCAAGAATTGACCGACCTGCGGAAACAGATCAACGAACTCAAAGCTTCTAACTTGTCCCATCAACAGCCATGTCAAGTCGAGCGGGTTATCATCGAAAAAGACCCACCTACAGAGGGACTGGGACTAAAGCCAACCAAACTACCAGAGTTTGATGGTGATAGGGTCAACTATTCGTCGTGGAGAACAGCGGTCCTAGATATTTTTAGGATGGACTGGTACGCCTTCGGCTACGATGATTCAAGGGCATTCGTTTTAATATATACTACACTAAAAGGCTCGGCCTTAAAGAAAGCTGGCTCATTCTACGAGGTAGGAGGAGTGCACGGAACTCGGAAATCGGAAAACTAGATGCTCCTGTGCCCAGTCGCGCGCAGGAGCCTAAGGGAAGTTATAATAAAGAAGTTAGGATGAATACAGAACCATTTCTAATAAATGCACTTTTAAATGATACTTTTATGGTGCAAGCCTTAGTAGATAATGGATGTCTGTGTTCTGGAATCATCAGCGATGAATTAACTGAACGATTAAACTTGCCGCGCATAGCCATATCCCCACGAACTCTCGAGACAGCAGAGAATTCTTCGTCGATCAAACCTACTGTTAATTATATAACCCATATAGCACTAGACCTCGATGGGTTCCATCTACCTAAACTGTGGCTGTATGTTGTTCCTTCAAGCACGCACAAAATGATCCTAGGAAAGAAATGGCTTGAAGATCAAGACGCAATAATCCATTCAAAGGACCAACGACTTGAGCTCAGAAAGGGAAATATGAGTGTTTACAGTGTTAAGAGATGGAGGCAAAATTTGAGACAAGTGCCTCATCCAAAATATTCATCAACTAAAGATTTGATGTCAATGAGCGACTCAGTGCCGATCGGCAAAATTACGATAGAAGATATAAGTAAAGCACTCCGTAAAAAACCCTTACTCTCGGAGAATGAGGCTAGAAATCGTCTACCGGAAAAAGTGAAGGACTTTGCACAACTTTTTGCCGATAGCACCGGGGCAAATAACCTACCCCATTGAGAGGAAACTTAGATCACGCAATCAACCTTCGTTGTGAGAATGGAAAACCCTTGTCACCCCCGTGGGGGCCCTTATACAGCATGTCACGAGAGGAACTTTTGGTATTGCGGAAAACCCTAACGGATCTATTAGAAAAAGGATGGATAAGACCAAGCAGCTCTCCAGCAGCATCACCGGTACTTTTTGCGAGAAAGCCAAATGGTGGCCTACGCTTTTGTGTGGATTACCGTGGTTTGAATGCAATCACAATTCCAGACCGTTACCCACTCCCACTTTTTAAGGAAACATTGCGACAGCTTTCTAAATCCAGATGGTTCACGAAACTTGACGTCAAGTCGGCTTTCCATCGCCTCCGAATTAGGAAAGGGGACGAGTGGATGACAGCTTTTAGGTGTCGCCTAGGACTATTCGAATGGCTGGTGACTCCATTTGGGTTGATAAATGCACCAGCCTCATTCAGCGATACATTAACGAAAAACTACGCAATCATTTAGATGTGAACGTTACGGTATACATGGACGACATTTTGTTGTACACCGATGGAAGTGAGGATGACCACTGGGAAATAGTCCGGAGTGTTCTATCGAAGCTAAAGAATGCAGGATTATATTTAGACATCGAAAAATGCGATTTTCTTTGCAAGGAGGTGAAGTATCTAGGTTTCATAGTCAAAGCAGGCGAATGTGTTGCTGTAGACCCATCGAAAGTCAAAGCCATACTCGAGTGGGAGGCCCCGGTAACTGTATCTGGAGTAAGGTCTTTTCTAGGTTTCGCAAACTTTTACAGATGTTTTATCTGTAAATTCTCGGATATAGCTGCGCCTCTAATTAGGTTAACGAGAAAGAAGTCAACTTGGAAGTGGGATGAGGAAGAAAGCACATCTTTCAATGAGCTAAAAAGAATATTTGCAACAGAGCCAGTATTAGCCCAGTGGGATCCGGACCGGGAGACTATTTTGGAAGCGGATTGCTCGGGATATGCTATGGGAGGATGCCTTTCGCAGAGAGACAAACTCGGCAGATTACGACCTGTAGCTTATTTCTCAAAGCGCCTTAATAGTGCTGAAGCAAATTACCCAATACATGACAAAGAAATGCTCGCAATAGTAACTTGTCTTAAGGAATGGAAAGCGGAGTTGAATTCTGTTGCCAAACCTTTCACTATCTGGACAGATCACAAAAACTTGAATTACTTTGCAACAAAACGGCTTTTAAACGAACGTCAGACAAGGTACAACGACGTGTTGCAACAGTTCAGGTTCGAGCTGAAGTGGCGAGCGGGTAGAGCAAGCGATAGACCAGATGCCTTATCACGGCGCGACCAAGACAAACCCAAAGATTTAAGTGATGAGCGGCTAGCGGGTCGAATCATGCAACTGTTACCGTCAGTATCCTTGGGCTCAGCAGAGATTATACCCGATAGCACAGACGGTGAGGAAATAGGTGAAAGAGTATCTCAGGCAATATTGTTCGACGACATTGAGCTGCAAACTCTGTGGGAGCAAGCCACTGTGAAGGATAAAATTTGGCAGCGGGCCTGTGAAGCCGTAAAATCGGGGGAAAGGAGTTTTCCACCGGATATCGCGCATGAGATGAAGGCCAATATTGCAGAATGTTCGGTGGCCGCAGATGGTCTCTTACGGGGAAGAGAGAATCGTATATGGGTGCCAGATTATGAACCTCTCCGAACAGCTATTATGCAGCGGACACACGATAGTCACTTATCAGGTCACCCAGGTCGAGATACGATGGTTGGAATACTATTACGACGGTGGTTTTGGCCAAAGATGAGAGAATCAGTTCGTAGATTTGTCAGGAACTGCGATATATGTGGACGTTCCACAATCTGGCGAGAGGCAAAAGCAGGCTTCTTGAAGTCATTACCAATTCCTGAACGCATTGGCAGTGAACTCACTATCGACTTTGTGACAGATATGCCAATGTCAAAAGGGTGCACAAACATCATGGTAATCACAGATAGACTATCTAAAGATATCATGTTATTTGGCACGTCGTCAATGGAGGCTCAAAAGTGCGCGGATTTGTTCGTGGATCGATACTACCGCTTTTTCGGGTTTCCACGCTATCTGACAAGTGATAGAGGTTCTGACTGGTTAAGTCATTTCTGGAAAAACTTCTGCCGACTGACAGGAATAAACCAGAGACTGACAACGGCCTACCATCCACAGTCAAACGCAAGTGAAAGAGCAAATCAAGAAATGTACAAGTATCTTAGGTCATTTACTTGTTACTCCCAGGATGATTGGATGGATCTGTTACCACTGGCACAAATGGCGTTAAACTCCCGCCCGAGCTCAGCCATAGGAGGGATGAGCCCATTCTTCCTACGAAATGGCTATAACGTAGAACCCTTAATGGAGCCTACTCCAGCTGAGGGCTCCGCCTCGCGTCATCCAGGCAGCATTAACGCACAAAAATTTGTTCAGCGCTTGAAAGACGCGCAGGATTTTGCACAAGCCGCAATGGCATCAGCTCAGCAGCGGAATGAGCTAAACGGTAACATACAACGTCGACAGCCCGAGCGGTATAGAATAGGGGATAAAGTTTGGTTGAATTTGCAGCATATCAAAACACCTCAGCTGTCAAAAAAATTAGCTTGGCAACATGCTAAGTATATGGTTACTGGAGTACCTGATGCATTGACTGTAGAACTCAACGTACCCGGTAATATACATAAAAGATTCCATGTGGAATTAATTAAACGAGCCGGCACAGATCCTTTTCCAAGTCAAGTACGGGACGATGCTCAGAATCCTCCAATAGTTGATGAGCTGGGTAATGAAGAATTTGTAGTCGAATCCATTATCAGAGCGCGAACGGTGCGACGTGGACGAGGGGTATTTCGGCAAGCCCTAGTGAAGTGGGCTAGTGAAGCGGATCCGACATGGGAGCCAATAGAATTCATAGAGGATACTGAAGCCTTAGATAGGTTCGAAGAACTTTATGGTCCAATCGAAAATAACGATGGACCTCCAGAGGAAAGCGCGGGAAAATTTGTTGGTCCAGCTGAAAAGAATACGATGCAAAAGCGGCGCCTCCGACATAAAAAAAAAAAAAAAAAAAATAGTTCAAATGCCTCTCAAAAGTGGAAGGGGCAATGTGACGGCTAGTAAGCCGATAGGATCCCTGTAGCCTGTGCTATTCAGCACAGACATATCCTTAGTGTCAGCGCTAAGTTACGCTTGTATTGAAAGTCTGGAACTGCCTATGTTTGAGACGTTAGAAACTAACCCGCACCTGAATAATGGGAGCACGACTGGAGGACAGCTACTAGTGTTTGAAATATTGGAATCATGTATATAAAGGGCGTTAGATATAGCATTACATTTGTTCTTCAGTTAATAAATAAACTTACCTTTCGACATACAAACGCCCAAGCTTTATATATCGGAACTGTTACAAAATTAAACAGATTCATCATATCTCTAAATCAACCTCAAGGCTAGTATTTAACTCTTCCAATATCCGGAACTATTTCAATTGTATTTGCCTTCTCTTTGCCTTTAACGCCACGTTTCTCCTCTTGAGCAGCCTTTAACTGACGACATTCTGAATGTATGCGACCCTTATATTTCTTATTTCTGGTCTTGCACAAGGTGCACTCTTTTCCTTTCCTTTGGTCACCTCTTGTTGATGAATATTTATTATAGACAAAGTAGGCTTTGGTGTTGCTTGACGTATTTGAGGAACGAGATGCTTGAATGTCAAGCAATTGCTTGTTGACATCAGCAAAGGTGAGGCGTTCCTTGGACATGAGGTTGTCCATGAGATTGTCCATGACGTTTTCGAAGGAGCGAGGAAGAGTGTGAAGAAATGTCATTGTTTTCACAGAGTCAGAGGGAAAGAAACGCTCGAGATGTTGAGCTTCTTCCCTGGATTATTAAGAACATCGGTTAAAGAAGTGGGCGTAAGTAGTTTCAAAGTGGGAGATTTGGTCGGAGATTATATCATCCTCTTTCATTTCTAGTGTTACTAGAGATTTGAAGAGCTCGAGGGTTGATATAAGGGTTTTGTGGTCAAACTTATTTTTCAAAGCTTTCCACGCGAGTCAAGCAGATTCAGGTTGTCCAACAAAGCCAGCTACTATCCTTTGAAGATCGGTGGACACTCCAGCAAGGATAGCAGCAAGTGCTGCGTTGTTCTTGGTGTCATATTCTTCCTGTTCAATTGAAGAGATGTTCTTCACATTTTCCATGAAGTTATTGCCAGCATTTTTTGGTCGAGTTTCCTTATAGTTATCATGATCCATGATGACGCGCCAGTAGTTTCACCCCATAAGTACAACTTGCCAAGTTTGTGCCCATATTTGATATTGTAATTGGGAGGACAAAACCGGAAGATTTGCTCTGAGGTTACCAACAGAGATCGAGGTGGTATCGACAGACATGCTTGCAGGAATATCTGAGCCCGGGCTCATAACCTGTTGAAATGATATGGATCGTGAGAGGAGAATGCTGAAATGATGGAGGGAAGTGAAGAGTGATTGTCGAGCAGAGAAGCAGGTGAATGAAGCTTTATAAGTAATACATAGTAGGTTAACATGGAGTGGGTACAAATATATCCTTCAGAAGTCTTCAGTTCATTGCGTTTACTGAATATATCTGAAGGTCATATTCGTACCCACTCCGTGTCAACCTACTATGCATTACTTATAAAGCTTCATTCACCTGCTTCTCTGCTCGACAATCACTCTTCACTTCCCTCCACCATTTCAGCATTCTCCTCTCACAATCCATATCCTTTCAACATCACTAAACTCAGCTATGCCCAATGGAGAAGATCAAAATCTAACCTCTGCGACAAAAGGGAGGTTGATTAAACAGTGCAGCCAAGAGCTTGTGGAAGAGTGGTGGCAGAAGTATCGGCCGAAACGATACAAAGATCTGGACCTCTTTATGCACTGCAAACGATCGCCGGAACTAGCTTTATCAAGATGTGCATGTCATCGTCTTATTGCAGCAAGTACGGGCCACGGGAACTGCGCCGACTACCATCGACATTTCAACCCCGAACATGAAGAGCTGAAATGCGTTTTCGGCCGAGAGAAAAGACCCTGGTATTTTTCAGTGCCGACCTGCTCTGCAACGTTGGAGAAGCTGTGAGAAAATGGCCCAACCTGGGGACAGGGAAGTGCTAGGGGAGAAGGGATGGCAGAAGTTCATCCAATTCCTACCCACAAGCAGATGTTACAGTCTGATGAAGAATTAACATTGTGGGAGATGAACATGCTGAGATTATTTTGAACTTGAGAGAAGATGGGTTTGGATGATAGAAATGCGGCGCAGGGTACTGTAACCTAGACATTTACTGTGTGGGTCCCGTGTCCCGTGACTTAGGGTCGCCCACATTCTTAGACATAATACTTGCAGCTAGAGAAAGGGGAGGGAATAATAAACAATATACTTCATTAAAAGTCTTACCTCTAGTAACAATTGTAAGCAGTAGTTTTACGACTCATTTTATACTAGATACGAGACTTGAAGCCACAAAAATAATTATTTTCGTTAGGAAAACCCTATTGTTCAAGATCTTACGATTTATCCCATTTCTCCGATTCAAGGCAACGTTTATTGCACACCATCAATTTAAAGCAACGTTTATAAATTTTTTAGACTCAAAGCAGCGAGATAATAATGTCCGGTATATCTGGTACAGTATCAGCTCGGGAAGCAAGTGTGCAAGGAGACACCTCTTGGGGAGTAGACGCCAACGGAACATCTACTTTAAAAGGATTGACCAAGGCTACTCGTGAACGCTTCATTAAAGTTGAAGCAAGCTTAACTGTAATTGATCAGCGTTCAATAACAATAGAAAATACCCTCGCTGTGATCCTACAGAAACTAGAAAAATTCGAAAGCAGTAATTCTAGTCAAAGATATGAAGCTGCAGGTGAACCTGAGAGAAAGGAAGCAGAAATATACCGAGGAAACCATGGTGCATATGCTACCAAAGACATCAATGAACCCAGTACTCGCGGCACCTTAGATAAGAAGAAGGTTTATGGTGGCTACAACAGAGATCTAAATATGGATGAAACAGAGAGAAACTTCGATGGCAGCCTCAATATTTACCATTCAGCACAACACCCAGATACACAACACACCAACAATGAGAGTGAACGATTTTTGAAGAGTATCTAGCCTGAAGTAAGAATTGCCTATGACCTAAAAGGCAAAGGCATCCAAGTCAAGGGACTACCTGATGGTGCTTATAAGTTCAAAGTCTTCTTGGATAACTCTTGGAAACTTGTGCAAGCATCAGATGTCTCAATCTTTCACAAGTTGCGATAAATACAGCGAGCCTTGTTCCAATCTGCCACTCCATATGACTTGTGGCCGGTGAAACTCTCTCTCATGCTTGAAGATGATTTTCAAGTCATCCAACAGTTCATTGACAACACTGTTGCTACATGGCCTCAAGCATTAGAAGCAACATTTCAACTCATGGATCGGCATGGAACTATGAGACGCCTTATAGTCCAGTTTGCGCGGCTAGCACCGTTCCAAAATGAGGGATATGCTAATTTTGCATGGAGACTGAGAACATCATTCCAAGAACTCCCGAGACAACCCCACTATGATTCCGCCGTACGGGATATGTTGTTTGAAGCCGTCAAGACATATATGCCTAGTTTTTGGTCAGCAATTCAGCCAAAGATAAGAATGCCTACTGCCCAATTGGTGCAGGAAATGGTCATACAAGCTGGTATCATTGCGCAAATGCCAATTGAACAGGCCATTTATTCAAAGGCCGGCACGAGCATCACACTTCACGGCCAATCTGCGCCATTTTACCAGTATGAAATCTCTCCGGCAACACCTGGAGCCCCAGGTAAAGCACAAATTATCCAACCCAACGCATTAGTGTCAAGGGTACTAGAGGTGTTCGCATTCCCAGGTTCATGAGTTCGATAATTCAAGGGTTCGACAGTTCAAGAGTTCGACATAAGATAATATTCAATAATTCTAAAGAGTTCCTAAAAATACAAGACCATAATCTACCGAACTAGAGTTATCCCAAAAACCCATTATATACTCCTCTCTATTGTTCTCGAAATTTCCAGTATACTCTGATACAGAATAGAATGGAGTAGTATAGAAAAGCATGGACAAGTACAGATCGGAACAGAACGAAGTAGAATAGAACAGAAAATAATAGAACAGATTAAGGTAGAATAGAACAGAATAGCACACATATCATCGTACATAGTTCCTATTGATTTAGAATAGGCCCTTGGTCCGTGACAATTAGCAACTAACACAGGTCTTTCCATCTCTGATCCCAGAAAAGAATCAAAAAGTTATTTTGAACGACAAGCAGTTAGCTGCATTTAATCTACTCAGAGACTGTATTACTACAACTCCTGTCATTGTCAAGTTTCACTATAATTTAAGTTGTATACTTGAGACCGATGCATCGCAGACAGATGTAGGTGCAGCACTATATCAGCCTAATCTTACTGCAAATGGAAAGTCAGTTTTACATCCAGTTGCCTACTTCTCGAAGCGATTAACGCCTACTCAGCAACAATACAGAGCACAAGAGAGAGAACTTTTGGCTATTGTTCTTGCTTTGCAGCACTGGAGATACTGGCTAGAGGGTGGAGATGTTATTGTTATTACTGATCATGATTCATTAAAGCTCTTTCGTACAAAAACAGAATAACCCCCACGTATCATTCGGTTTATAGATGTCGTTGAACATTTCGGAGTTCATATCAACGTGCGAAAAGGGCCTACAAATATCATGGCAGATTGGTTGTCAAGACCCCCAACAACAAATGAACCTACACATGCTGGCAACGATTTTCAATCTTCCCTGGACACAGCAAAGCCCGTCAAAAACGTTGATCATCTAAATCGTGTCGATCTCCAAGCTATATTTGAATACTTTATTCTGAAAAGCAAACTGCCTCATAGTTTATCAGAAGAATGGATAAAGAGCAATTTTATAGTCCATAATGATACGTTGTATTATCTGCGTAAACGTCCAGACAAAGTTGGTTCACAACTTATGCTCAAGGTACCTGAGATCGAAGACCTAACCATTGAAGCAATGAAAACACACGAGCGGCTTGTACATGCATCAATTGGAACGACAATGCGAGAATTGAGTGAAGTTTACTGGCATCCGGAGCTTATCCATGCGGCGCATGAAGCTACACACACCTGCAAACACTGCCAATTAATGAAGCCTCCAGATAAGACCTTACCAAACCTCATGCCAATTACTCCGGCTAAACCTTTCACCAGATGGGCAATTGATTTTACAGGTCCGATGTTTGGCTCCATCCTCTTGAACGCAATTGAATACTCAACAGGCTGGCTAGTTAGCATGTGGACGAAGGGACTTATGTTTGAAGATACAATCCCCCTTTCATTTCAAAGCGCAGAAGCAGTGGCTTGGCATAAATTAAACGGCACGAATATCCACTCAATCACGCCTAATCGACCACGAGGTAATGGCAAGATTGAACAGGCTAATGGTTAGATAAAATCGATAATAATCAAGCTAGCAATGGATCAACCAGACAGACCGATTCATGAATATCTAGACAAAGCTGTATATCTCTACAACCGACTGAAGTCCCCCAATGGCTATTCTCCTTACTACCTAACCGACGGCATTTTACCCAGAGACGATCCTACTAGACCTTACCATTCCCCTTATCGAGAACCTACATCACAAGAGGAATCTGTTGCGATTTCCGAGTAAGACGAGCAGAAAGTAAAGCTCAAAGAATATTGTTTCCATTAAAGTTCTAAGTTACATATAAAACGCGAATTTATGTGTGCGTATCCTAGAGTTAAAGTGGGTCTGCAAACAACAATTATTACAGTAAAAAGTCTTCAGCACAGCTGACCACGAAACAATTGTGCGGGGAATAAAGCAGTACTGACCCCGCACCATTAACGCCATCTTATTTGTCGCAAAGTAAACATGACTATGTTTCAGTTACGGCCTCGCCTCAACCTGGCCTTAGGTAAGATGACGTACGTACATGTGGTACGTGCACATCAGCATATAGTCTCTACCTGTTCCTAGACACTCCCTCCTCATAGCCAATCTACTTCTTCTACCTCGACCTTAGAGCTGCCTTCCTGCCACTTCCTCTTCTCGTGATTTTGGCTATCCCCATCAGGAACCCAGCTCTACTAGATCGCCGCAGAGAGCGCGCGAAAACTATATACTTTTTCCAAATCTAAACTGCAGAAGGGTACGTCCTTGCAGCTAACCACTCCCATAACACCCGACACTAGATCTTTGCGATCACGGCAAGTACCAAAACAACCTCGTAAAGGAGAAGATTTTGTAAAAATACAGGCAGAAGTAATGGACTCTAAATTGCCTTTGTTCAATAAAGCTGTCGCAGTCTTCGCCCCATCCGACGGTAGAGACGCAAAAAACAAGGAATCCAAGATTGAGATGTTCGATGGCGATTCAAAAAAATTCAAGCTCTTCGCCGCGGCCCTAGACCTTCGGTTTACGAAGTACCCGGAGACATATGCGTCTTCATATTCCCGAATTGCTTGCATCGCCGAGCACTGTATTGGTCGTGCCGGCGGTTGGATGACCTCTATTGTAAATGGAGAGAGAGCTGAGCTACTTCAGAACTACTGTGAATTCATACAGCAGTTTAAAGACACATTCGAAGACGCGCAATACTTGCACCGGATGCAAGCCCAGTACCTCGAACGCCACACTACTGGCTCTGTAACCAACTTCTCAATTCGGTTTGAAGAAGCAGCAAACGCCTGTGGTTACAACTCCAAAGTTATGGCACCTCAGTTCTTAAATCATATGAAGGATGAGGTAAAAAAGTCTCTGAACCGCACTCCTACACTTGACAGGGAAGACTATAAGATGGTACGTAAGCTGGCTATTGAAGTAGACAACAATCTCTTCCAAGAACAGAAAGAGAGGTCCACCTACCAACGCTTCCCTACCCCTGGTACCAATACTCTTCCTCCACGTCGCACTACCCCATCGCAACAATCGGCTGCTCGCCCAGGGAATACAGTTCCACGAAGCCCTTTAACGAGGGAAGAGAGGGACCGGCGCTACAACCTGGGCCTATGCCTTTACTGCGGATCAAATGAACATCGTATTGATGCCTGCCGACTTGCTGCAGCTCGGCCGCAACGTCAAAACGACCGGCGTTTGAACTACATCAACCAAGAAACAGACAACGACTCTCACATCAAAGACCAATCAGTACGTCCCTACTCTTCATCTTTAACAACTTGGCTCCACACTGACCCTAAACTTAGGATTAAACCTCGTCCGTCGCTTTTAGTGAAAGGGTTAGTGGGAGGAAAAGATGTTATTGCATTGGTAGATAGTGGGGCGGAAAGCAACTTCATCAACGAGAAACTTTTGCCTGACCTAGATATAAAAAAAAATACTTCTTTAAACATCCCTATAACAGCTGCCGATGGACATGTTATCGTACCAAAAAATAAGTCAGTCCTTATAGAACTAGACTGTGACTTCGGTAAGCTCGGCAAAGACCGTCACGAGTTCATTCCAGCTCCCCTAAAGCATCAAGACGCAATCGTTGGGTACCCATGGCTAGACAGTGTAAACCCTGATATCAATTGGAGCACTAGTAAACTAGAATCACGCCGCAATTGCCTCAAGGAAAATCTCATTCCAAAGATACACCCATCCTCTTCCCCCATGCCCTGCATTTAGTAGATTGCCATAAAACAATTTTGGAGCGCAAATGCACGAGACAATACCGCAAAAATATCAAGTCAACTTATAAGTGCATAAATAATATAGCATCTAGTGTACGCAATCTCATGCGTAAAAGTCGGTGCGAAAGTCAACTTAGCGACAATGACACGAAAATGGAATCAAATACACACCCTATAGACTGGACCCAGCCATTGCACGCACTCGAACTCAACGCCATTCTTAAGAAACAGGAAGTCAAAATTGAACAGGTCTTACCAGAACACTACAAGAAATTCGAAGATGTTTTCTCAAAACCCAAAGCCGAAAAACTAGCCCCTCATCGTCCAGGACTTGACCACAAGATTGACTTCAAACCAAACGCAAAAGTTCGCCGTGGCCGAATCTACAAAATGTCCGAAACAGAACTTCAACTTCTCAAGACCTATATTGAAGATGGCCTTAGTAGAGGTTGGATTCGAAAAAGCAAATCTCCAAACGCATCACCTGTCATGTTCAGGACAAAACCTCACGATGCAGCGTTACGACTCTGCGTTGACTATCGTGCTACAAACGACAATACCATCAAAAACGCATATCCACTTCCCCTTTTTGACGACTTCTTAGGTAAGATGCATGGCGCAAGATACTTCACAAAGCTCGACCTACGCAACGCATTTCATTTGCTACGTATTTCCGAGGGAGACGAATGGAAGACTGCCTTTCTCACGCAATTTGGACTCTACGAATATCAAGTCATGCCATTCGGTCTTTGTAATGCTCCCGCAAGCTTCCAGGCATGGATGGACGACATTTTTATGAGCCTGAACAACTCAATGATGTGTTACCTCGATGACATACTCATATGGGGAAATACAAAAGAAGAAGTTGTCGAACGTGTTCGGAATGTCTTGTCAATTCTTCGAAAAAATGGCCTCTACGCCAGAATTGACAAATGTGAGTTTGAAGTTACTACAACCTGGTTTCTTGGATATTTAATTCAGTACAATTCTATCACAGTTGATCCTTCTAGAGTAGCACTCATTGCTGAGTGGCCAGAGCCAAAAACCCTCAAGCAAGTCCAATCTTACCTCGGTTTCCTAAATTTCTATAGACGCTTCATTCCGCGATTCTCTGAACTAGCGCACGGCTTGACTGCACTCACTCGTAAATGCAACCTGCAACGTCGATTTGAGCTTTCTGAAGCTGGTCTTAAAAGTTTCCATGACCTTCAAGAGGCTTTCAAAGATTCCAAAGTTCTTCATATATGGGACCCATCCCTCCCCGCCATCCTTGAAACTGATGCATCATGTTACGCAATCGCAGGAATATTATCACAAGTAGTCCATAATGTCAAAGTCCCTATTGGGTTCTATAGCAAGAAACATTCCCCGGAAGAAAGCAGATATGGTACACCCGATCAAGAACTAATGGCAATCTGCTACAGTCTACAGCACTGGCGTCACTACCTCGAGGGAGCAAGGCATCAAATAACTGTATACTCTGACCATGCGAATCTCCAAACCTTCAACACCACTGCCAACCTAAACCGCCGCCAGGCTGGCTATTGGTCACAAATGAGCCGTTTCGACTATGTAGTTAAACATATGCCAGGGAAAAATAATCCAGCAGATCTTCCATCCCGGCGGGAAGATTACAAACTCACTGTGGACGATGTTCCCCAAGTCCACGAATTTATTCGCCTTGCTGCATTATCACAGGTCCCACCAGATATCTACAATGCCCTCGTCACCGCAACAGCTACCGATGACTTCGCCGCGGAAATAAATCCACTGGACGAAGATTCTGATCTTAAATGGAGCAATGATATTCTCATATATGCAGATGAACGAGTCTATGTACCCCCATCACTTCGAAACCGCATCCTAGAACTCTGCCATGACGCTCCTCTCGCCGGCCATCAAGGACAAGCTCGTACTTACGAAAAATGTTCCCGCGACTGGTACTGGCCATATATGAAGTGTGATGTCAAAAGATATGTTCGTGGATGTCGCAACTGCAACGAGAATAAGGATCCTCACCACGCCACTTACGAAAACTCTCTCCGCTCCCTGTTCCAGAAGGACGATGGACCAGGATACATATAGATTTCATTACCGATCTTCCGGCTACTGAACGAGGAAATAATGCTATTTTGGTTATCATTGATGCACTCACCAAGATGGCCCACTTCATTCCAGTCAAATTGAAGGGAAACCAATCTATGAATGCAAGGG
Source organism: Blumeria hordei DH14 (assembly GCA_900239735.1). Taxonomy (NCBI): domain Eukaryota; kingdom Fungi; phylum Ascomycota; class Leotiomycetes; order Helotiales; family Erysiphaceae; genus Blumeria; species Blumeria hordei. Next base: position 549,102 of record OENG01000025.1, on the reverse strand, counting down.
TAGCTGCAGATCTATTTCGACGTGAATGCATTCGACTTCATGGAATCCCAGGCACCATAGTATCTGACAGAGATACCCGATTTCTAAACAAGCTCTGGAAGAACATTACAGCGAAGCTAGGCATCATTCAGCAACCGACAACGGCATATCACTCCACTGCAAATGGTCATGTAGAGCGCGTCAACACGACAATCGAAGCATTACTTCGTGCCTACACTAATTATTCTCAAACAGACTGGGACGAATGGTTAGACACATGTGAATTTGCTTACAACAACTCGAAAACTTCCACAACCGGTATTACTCCATTCTTTGCGAACTATGGCTACCACCCACGGTGCCAATCGCATCCCGAATCTCGTGGTGACAACATAGATATAGACAACGATGGTGAAATCTGGGCTGCAAAACAAAAGTCTATTCTCGATCAATGCAGGGAGCAGCTTCAAAAAACGCGCTTAAGCATGGCAAAATACTATGATAAAAGGCATAAGGAAATGGAATTCGCTATTGGCGATCAAGTAATGCTACGTACGCGCCATCTACCCCTCGAAGGTAACAAATCACGAAAGTTATCACCTCGCTGGATAGGCCCCTTCCGTATACAAGAAATTGATGGTCCGCTCACTTACCGCCTACATATACCCCCAACCTTCAATATTTCACATCCAGTATATCACGTATCAAATCTCAAAAATATCACGCCGCAGACGTGGCCCAAGGCCAAGTTATTAGAGAATCACCTCGTGTTTGGCGCGAAAAAGTCATGTCCCCAATCGAAAACAGATTGAACCCCTACAAGATTCTTGCTTGCCGGACAGCTCAAGGAGGGCGCCAAGCGCACTACCAAGTAGAATTCTAGAAACAGGGCATAGAGTATGGGTGCCAAAAACATTCGTTGGTTTTGCTCACTCAGACGACAAGATTATCGATGACTTCCACACCTCAAACCCGACTTCCCCACGACCCGCCGACTACATAACTGAAAACGAGCGTATTTGGGAAATTCTAGATCTACCGGATAACGAGGATCACACGCAACGTCGAGGTCGCCCAAAAGTCCAATTTACCCGTGAATCGGTTTACGCAATTCTTGCTGACCGTCCTTATGGTGACAAAGATCTACAATATTCCGTGTGTAACCCAGGAAGACCTTCAATCACAAGATGGATGACAAGAAAGCAATTGATCAAGATTCTCGGACGTGAAGGAATTCAACTAGTGGAAGATTGGAATAGGACGAAGGATAGAAACTAAAGATGAAGACTGAACACACTTTATTGTATAGGAGATATTAAAGGAAACTAGGAACATTAAGCATCGAGGACGACGCTAAGAAAGAGGGGGGATAGTTACGGCCTCGCCTCAACCTGGCCTTAGGTAAGATGACGTACGTACATGTGGTACGTGCACGTCAGCATATAGTCTCTACCTGTTCCTAGACACTCCCTCCTCGTAGCCAATCTACTTCTTCTACCTCGACCTTAGAGCTGCCTTCCTGCCACTTCCTCTTCTCGTGATTGTTTCTCACTGTATTTGCATCTAGTATCATACTACCCCGCACATGCAAATATATGAGAGAATAGCTCATTAGCAAAAATAAGTTAAAATGTAGAATACAGCATGTATTATAGAGTATGTAGGAAAGTTGTTCATATTTGCAAGGAATGCCAATTATTGTAAGAAATATGGTAAATTCCAACAGAATCACAATGGACAGAAGAATTAGTACAGTCGCATGCAGCACCTATGGCTAGGTCGTTCGCATCCTCCTTGAAGGCAGCAAGAGATGAAACAAGGGCATATCTTCAAGAGAAAAAGGCTTTGATTCGTACATATGGTACTGGTGATTGGGTACTACGAGTCCGGCAACGTGGCAATAAAACAGAGCCATATTATGACGGTCCTTGGTGTGTATCAGCGTGTCGCCATGGGAATACTTATATACTAAGATCTCCCGGCGGCATCGAGCTAAAGAACACCTATAATGGCGATAGCTTGTTTCCAGCCTATACAAAAGATGGCCATCCCGTCCGAAGCTTATGGTATGCATCGCCTCGAGAACTTAATAGAGATCAACAGCAATTAGTAGATGCAGTTGGAGGACTCGAAGCCTAACGAGGAGAGTAACATATAGTATGTTTGTTGATACCCTGGCGTTTTGTTTTATGGTGTTAAAGGTGGCGATCGATATTTAAAGTGATTCTCAGATTTTACTTAATTTTCTTATTTGTCTTATTCATCTACCTTATATCTTTAGGTTGTCTGTTGTTATGTTCTAAATGATGGCTAGAGGACTAGCATCTGGAGAAGAAGGCTGATATGGGTCCCGTATCCCGTGACTTAGGGTCGCCCACATTCTTAGACATAATACTTGTAGCTAGAGAAAGGGGAGGGGATAATAAACAATATATTTCATTAAAAGTCTTACTTCTAGTAACAATTGTAAGCAGTCTTTTTACGACTCATTTTATATTAGATACGAGACTTGAAGCCACAACTGTACATCTTTTTTCTTCTTTTCTTTTGTCGCTTCTGGCTTTACCGCCGGTCATATAGGTGGCAATTAGCCCTTTTAGCCTATCTACCTGTGTCACGTCTAAATAGATATTGGGATCTTCCTGTCACATAAAAGATTTCGAATTCAAATCAAATGTTCTGCTTACAACTATGAATTGAAAATAACGATAATACATGATTACATAATGTTATTCCTACATGTAATGGATGCCCCATATATCACGTGATCTATCACGTCATAAACTGTATTTAAGTAGTTAACAACACATAATGTAACATTTATGCTTCTTGCACATCAGGTTATGGCCCTCTAGTCACTTCCACTGCAAATACAGCGTCCGTTATTTTCTATTGAAATCGAACGACATCGGTTTTCGCGCTCTCGTCTTCACGCACACAATTGTGCACGCAGCAACTAACACACATTTAAACAATGTCGTCTTTTAAAGTTAAGCCCTCATCAGAGGCAAATGTAGAACATCAGGAATTTTTATCAGATATTGGTTCCTTCAGCGGCATTATCGTCAACGGACTTATTTTCGCATCTGCTGAGGAAGTCCAATCCTCGATAAAAGAATCTAGTAGAAAGACAGAAATCTGGACTTGGTCAGAACGTCTGGGTAATATAGAGAAAATTGTTCCTGTTCCAACTTTGAAATCATCAAATTGGCTTCATTGGTGCGAGTCTATTCAGCGTCTCATGCTTCTCACTGAGACATCGGCCGTTTTTCTATCCAGTCCTCCGAATAATAAAACCGCAATCATGTGGTCGGCCTGGTGGGTTGCAAAACTGAAGGCAGTAGCGCCTCATATAATGACAGCTCCTCGCGATTCTCCTTTAATGATCCTCACCACAATTGCTACTGCATCTCTCGCGAAAAGGCAAATTAATCTCATGAACATCACTCACCAATTCTGGACCTTCCAACCCGATAAAGGCATGACTATTGAGGCTTTTATGAAGGAATATCAAAAGCGTTTTCAAGATCTCAGAGAACATACTTCTATAACGGCAGAGGTAGAACAGCAAATGAAATACCTCTTTCTGCACCACATAAATAGTTTGCAGCCGGACCTTGCCAATCGTTGTCGAGATCATGGGCTTCACGGGATGATTTCTGAATGTCTTAGATGGTCTTCTACTAATTCAAATTCGAGATCAGTTGGCTCCAAGAAAACTTTTGTGGCATGTAACTTTTGTGGTATTAAAGGACACAAAGAAAATGAATGTAGGAAGAAAAAGAAAATTGCGATAGAAACCTCACGACAAAATAATGGGTCCACAAAGAACAAGGTTTTGTCCCTAAATAGCACTTTTGATAATTCTGCTTTTCAGTTAGACACAGCTGCAGACTTTCATGTGTCTGGAAATGAACATGATTTTTCATCCTACTTGAATACTTCCAATATCGTTCGTGTTGCAGGAGGCGGTAGAGTAACGACTGCCGGCTGTGGTGATCTTAAATTCCCATCTATTGACAACAAAATTGAGTTACTGAAAGGTGCTGTACACATGCCAGGTCAAAAACATCGAATCCTCTCAACAGCGCAGCTAGAAAAACAGGGGTTCTCCATAAGATGGCCTCGAGGCTACCGTGATGTCGAACTCATACGCCCAGATGGTACAATTTGTGCTAAATTCCACCGAGTATCTGGCAGATTAATATGCAAACCATATGTAAATGACCCTATAAAAACACACAACATATTAGTAATTCGTGACTGGCACAGTATACTTGGCCATCCTGGGCAGAAAGCTCAAAATGCCATGCTAAAATCCGCTGGAATTAAAGTGTCCAGGTTTCCTCTTGAATGTGAGATATGCACTAAAACCAAAATAACCAAATGCAAGGGACATGGTTCTCTACGCACCGCTTCCTCTTTTGGTGAGGCTATTCATATGGATCTAGTTGGTGGTCAGAAATCTCTAACTACCACAACCATGGACAAATCAGTTCCAAATGCTACATGGTTCCTTCTTGCAGTTGATGAATTCACCTCTTGGAAATGGGCTTGGCCGGTCTACTCAAAGAAAACTGTGCCAACTCAAATTCGCCATTTTCTACAACACCTTAAGACAAAATTTGACAAAATTCCAAAGCTTCTTCACACTGATAGTGGTACTGAATTCTTAAACTCGGATCTTCAAGAAGAACTTCTTTCTCGTGGCATTGAATGGCATAGGTCATCATCACATGCTCCAGAGCAAAATGGAATTGTTGAAAGAAACGTTCGTACAGTCACTGAAAAGATGCGAGCGCTTCACTTACAGTCAGGTTTACCATTGCGTCTGTGGCCTATCATTCTTACTGCTTCTATAAGCTCACTGAATATAACCCCAAACAGCATAGCTCCAAATTCATCATACTATGCGGTATTTCAAAAGATGCCTGTCATTAAACATCTTCATCCTTTCGGTTGTCGTGCTTTCTGGCTAGATCCCGATCAGAATAAACTAAACTCCAAAGCAAAAGAAGGTATCTATGTTGGCACAGAATTCTCTGGGGGCAACATCATTCTAAATCCTGAAACTGGTAGAACAGTCATTCGTCGTGATATCCGCGTTCACGAAAATGTTTTTCCTCTCAAACACCATATCCTTACACTCCGTGTGAATAACCGGCGTGTAATTGAAACAGCCCTGTCTGGCCCTAAAGCTCAAGAATGGAGCAAAGCCATTGACCGAGAACTTGATAATATGAGTCGCAATAATGTTTGGACTTTAGTACCTCGGTCCCAGGCAAATGGGAGAATAATGACTGGTAAATGGGCTCTAAAAGAGAAGTCTGATGGACAATTCAAAGCAAGATGGTGTGCTCGCGGCTTCTCTGAGCCATTTGCTGAGGACACTTATGCTGATGTTCTCCCTCCTACTACGATGCGTATGCTACTAGCCTTTGCAGCCACCAATAGTCTTCATATCCGTCATGTTGACATTACGGCTGCTTTTCTTCACGCCGATATTGATCGACCCATATATATTGAACAGCCTCATGGTCGCGAACAGTCGGGGGATTTAGTATGCAAGTTACAAAAAGCTATCTACGGCCTGAAAACAGCACCTAAACGATGGCAGCTTAAGCTTCGACAAGTCCTTCATGATATGGGTTTTCATCCACTTAAAACCGACTCGAATGTATTTCGCCGTGCTGAAACAATAATCTCTACATATGTCGATGACTTCATGATTATCTCCGCATCTCGCTCTAAAATCGATGAGGCTATTGCATCATTGGCTAAAGCTTTCAAACTAAAAGATCTCGGTGACATGACCAAATTTCTAGGCATCAACATCCAAAAAGATTCTGATGGCATACGTATCAATCAGCAAGACAAAATCGATGCTCTTTGTGAAGATATGGGTATGATCCACTGTAAAGGCGCAAGTACACCAATATCTGATGATAACCTAATCGATCGTGATACGGAGAATCTATGCTCGAAATCTGATGCTATTGTATACCGATCTGCTGTCGGTACTCTACTACATATTGCAAATATGACAAGACCTGATATACAATATGCTGTCAATAGACTTTGTCGCTACGTGCGAAGCCCCTCTCAAAATGCCTTTTTATCGCTTAAGCACTTAGTACGTTACGTTTCGCGGACGAAATCATCAACCCTATTTTCTCCAAACAAACAAAACCGGAACTCACTGCCTCTTCAGACAGTAGTTGGGGAAATACAAATTCTTCTAAAGGCACTTCAGGGAATGTTTTCTTCATAAATGGATCGCCAATTTCATGGTTATCAAAGAAACAAACAGTCACGGCTCAAAGTACATGCGAAGCTGAATACGCCGCTCTTACTACGCTAGCCGTTACTGCACAGTGGCTTCGGCCTCTTTATGAGGAACTATTTCAGGTTGTCAGTCAGCCAATCATTACTGAAATTGACAACACATCTGCCATGATAACAGCTAACTCTGAGAAAATATCAGCCCGTAATCGGCATTTTCTTATGCGACAGTCAACTGTCCGAGAGTCAATTCAAGGTAACATTATTAAATTGAAATATACACCAACAGATCTGTGCAAGGCTGATGGACTAACTAAAGCATTACAACGCATAAAGCATACAACGTTCTGTCATCAACTTAATATAGATCTAAAATAATTAGTTTATGGGGGGGTGTAATGGATGCCCCATATATCACGTGATCTATCACGTCATAAACTGTATTTAAGTAGTTAACAACACATAATGTAACATTTATGCTTCTTGCACATCACTACAAATCTTCTCAACGCTGTGTCCCTTGACCTGGGCACACAGGGCGCCAAAACGAGTTTAATGGAATCAATTCAAACAACACTTGGTTCTCTAACTTTGATATTACTCATCAGGTACATCTCATTTTAACTGAGTTTCTCTCTGGTTACAAAGTCAGAAATGACATGTTCCCATACTTCTGTAGATATCGATTACTGGTGTGAATCGAAATACGTGTTATGATGCTAGCCATTGCGTCAAGAGCAGGTGTAGTATATAAACCATCCGAAACCTGACTCAGGTCGCCAAGGTATTCACCCGCTGCTAATTGACCCCTCGGCATAGTCTAACTGACGTCATAAATTCCAACATCAAGTACGGCGTGAAAGTCTGCGCAGATTCTTTAGAAAGTTTGTTTCTTCTCTCGAAGCGTTAGAAATCGAATTGAATTAATTGCCTGTAAATGAATCAAATAGACCTTATAATTATTAAACCCTGTATTTTTAAATTTGATTTCATTTAACCTGATCTGGCGCCCTGGGGCCCATGCAGGCGGCTATGAACCTATCTTTATATTTACATGAGGAGGAAACTGATACGATAAAACCCCCCACCCATATATGTTTTGGATCTCTGTAGTCCTTAGTAACCTGCTGTAAGTGGAATTGGCCTTAATACCGAGACAGGACTAGCTAAATTGTATTTTACCTCGCCATCCTTTCCCTGCCCTCGCGTACTGAAAGGATATGACTGTGGTCTTGGAATTGACCCCGATGTTCCAAATACTTGTGGTGGGGGATTGACCAGGAACTGTTTGCGCGAGCGTCCTGGCCAACCATTGAAAACCTCCGGCTTTTGGTAGGACCTAAGTGTAAGCCCTCGTTTGTCTGTTTATTTTGCCGTAGTTGTTGTAGATACTGCTGGTAATTATCCTCCTTTCGTAAATTTCACGGTTCCCTCCTTGAGTTTATATCGTGCCCTCTGAATGCTGACTTTTTATGACGCAAAGATTTGATACGTCCCCTTCTACCACGATTTATGGTCCTTGCGACAGTTGCAACAAAGTACCGATTTCTTCGGGCACTCCCTGGTCTGTTGAGTTCCTGCGCAATTCACCACATCTCCTTGCCTTGTTGCAAGAGGCTTAGGTATGCCCACATTGACAGTAGTTGAAGCACTGCTTGATTTGCGCTCGGGGTGACCAGAGCTGGGCTGTGTATAGCAGTGAGTTGTATGCAATACTATTTCTTATCACTTCGCGTTGAAGGGCCTCGTTCGGCAAGCTTACGGCAATTGACCCTCGAGTATGGCCGTTTCTTCCCATCCATCGGTACTCCTTTTCGTGAAAAAGCTATCTCACGCTGTTGATTCTCAAACCAGGAATCTGAACTTTTGTTTCCGCCATGATCTGATTAATAAGTTCGCCATTTTTTAAAATATTTCCTCCTCGAATGAATGTTACCAACAGGATTCTCAAAATCTCAACAGGGTAATCCTGCTTTAAGAAGCTGAGCATCTTTGGCTACGCCATACTCAGGACAGCATCTCGCAGGGAGACCGACTGCACAAACCCATCCATATCGTTGGTGTGCAGCTCCCTTACTGCGTACGCCCCCTTTATGTGTTATGGTGCCTTTTAGAACAGCTCTGCCAGCTGCAAATTGTCTGCTCCTTAGACCCTTCTTCAAACTGCAGCTTTAGTCGCTGACGGTGCGACGATTGAAGCGTATGTTGGTCGCCCTCCCATTCCTTATATTGCCGTAGCAGCCGCATTGCCCGACGGCTCCTCGGGATTCATATTGACTACCTTCTCCATGGCCGGCGTCCATTCCTCCATTTGTGAAGCCTTCAGTTTAGATTGTAAAATTCTATCGTGGGATATGAAGATGTCAAGTGCTCCACCTATCTCTACCATCGGTGCCAATGATTTGTCAGTGACTGCTATCACCAGCCTGTCTCTAACCTTGTTTAGGAATAGCACTATTTTCTTTAACCTGTCCATGTCGATTCCTGTAGAGTTTGCGAGAGTCTCTACAGCCGTAATTGCGGTGGCTCTGCTGTACTTTGGTATTGGTGGTGGTGGTGCAGTAAAATGAATTTGTGCCGTGAAATCCACTTTACTAGCTCCCCAACTCGCTACGCCGAAGCGCAACGTGAAATAATCGGTGAGCCAGTTAGAAATAGCTGATAAAAATGGTCACAATAATAAAACCGATTGAATAACGTTCGTTGAACGTGGTGTCGCTTTTGACCAAAGCAAACCCTGGATTTACCAAATTTTATATCTATCTATGTTAATAATATCAACTACGCCCCCGTTGTCAGTGGAAAGCTGCAAATTTGTAAAACGACGAGAAAAGAGGTAGACTTATAATGAATTAAATGGAGTCACCTATCCAAATTCACCAAGACCTTAGCAGGTCCTAGAGCAGCATTGCCACAATAGTAAGAAGCGAGCACATTGGTCTCAATGCTCACTTATACAGAAGTAATGTGTCAGGTGTAGAAAACCTATGTTGCCAGTGCGGATATCCGGGGGACTATTCTCAACACCTGTCAGTGGTGTCCCCTGCGAACCTCCAGCTCTCACTGTAGAGTCTGCAGAGCCTAGATTGAGTAACACCTTTTCAACTTTAAGCTGAGTTATCTCCCCCTCCGTCAAAGATACGCTTCCGATAACACATAAGACGACCACGACGACGATAATGATGCTAGGAATGAGGAAAGATAATGCGGTAACAAACGCTACAACGGTAGTCAGAGAAGCCCTCGTCATATTACAACATGTGCTACCCACCGGCGGGCGAACAAAAAGCCCACGAAAGCAAAGTAAAAGACCCTTCCGCCCTCAAGAAAAGCAGATTTCAACTCGTCTACAATGTCGTCTCTTCTAACCTTTAATTCCGAATACAATAGCTAGAAGGTCATCTGAAATACATAAGTTACCCGATGACCCCACGTTCGTAACGGCTTTTGAATACTAGGCTAGGCTCCTTCACGATAGTCACTCTCGACCAAGACTTTTCTGACATCCTTTCACAATCCTCGGTTTGTCCTGCGGCATGAATCAGGAAAGGAGGAGGCTAGTGTTAAAGTTATGAGCTTGAGCGAATATGGAGGTTATAGTAGAATCAGTGTCGGCGGTTAGACCGATACAGTAAGTCTCGTATGAAGTTGTAGAAGGAAGAATTGACTGGAAACAAGTGTATTGAGATGTATGGTTCTGAGTAAACTGAGCTGATAAGAGTGAGATTGCGTGTGCGCATATCTTATCAACTGTGGTTTTTGACCAGTATTCATCAATCTCCATGAATCATAAGTTATGATCCCTGTAGATGTAAATCTATATACGTACAGATATATGAGCCAGGAATATAAAGCTAAATACATGTGTGTCGGTAATAGATCCAAGAGAACTATAACCTGCATTTGAGACACAGTCATCTGCTGGAATGCTAGTGTCAAATAAATGCCAATGTACGTTAAACTTTCCGTGAGGAATGTGCTGATGACAATGATATAGGAAGGTGAATTTGATAACCTAATTCGCCGGACTTACAAATGAGTTATCCTTGGCATTCCAGGATATACGATATTTCAACAGCTAGAAAGGTTGAGAGACGCTCTTAGGTATACACAGGTCTGCTGCGCCCGGCTGGCCTGCCTCTTCATCACAGGAGAGCCCCGCACCCAGTGGTTTTTGAGACTTTTCCCTGCAGCTACACACCCGTAAATGGCCATCGTTTCGTTGGCTGGAGAGGGGAGATAATGACGGGATAACGGCTCCTCTTAGTGTGTACTCGAATGAAGACCTGTGGGGGTATTACTGCTGGAAAGAAGTCGTGAAGGAGGCATAGGAGGGAGTACACTACCCGAGGCATAGATACTCCCGGCCTGTAGGCAGAAAGGACCTATATGTCCTTACATAGTCATAGACTTTATAGGACAATAAACCCAAAACAATACAAACAATACAATGCGGATATCCGTCCCAAAATAAAAAGCAAATGGTGATGCCTTGTCCAAAATGGGCAAAGGGAAGAGGCGAGGTTGCTACGAAAATCGACAACACGATCGTTCGAAGCTATGGTAAATAACATCATAGATATAACTAGAATTGCACAGCAGTCTCAAAATGAAAGATGGCTGAAGGAATCGAGGCATTAATCAGGCGAAGAGAAGAAAATGGGATATGATATGTTTTATTGTTCTACTTGAGTAAAAGACTTTCTAGCACATTGGACTCCTTTAATACTCTGGCTTCACCTTGTGAAGTACTCCTTGCCTGTCATGTTCCTTGAATTATCATTGATATATTGCCCGTGATGAATAGCCATTCAGCTCAGTATTTACCCGTGGAATTCAGCCACCTTTGCCACAGAACTTTATAGCTGAAAAAAAAGGGGTATGAACGGAAACTGCTTGCGCGGGAAAAAGTCTCCAAATACCTGCAGCCCCAGCCAGGCGAGGCCTAGACACCAGAACCATATGAGGTCCGCATATTCATCTATATCTTCCTTGTTTGTGACATTCGAGGTCATCTAGTTCCAGTCCACTATCTCCGTATCGGGTGCTGGGTACGCTCCGAAAACTCATCAGATGGCCCTTCCTCCATCATCAAGGTTTAGTAATGAGAAGGGCTTCGACCCTACCATCTGATCTGATCGTGGTTGGCTTCATAATAGAGATTTCAGGGGTATGTGTTTCGAGATGAAGACGATACAGACCACGAAATCGATTGGGAATCTTCACAGAGGTGAGGACTTTGTTACTCAATCTTGGCTCTGCAGACTCTATAGTAAGACCTGGAGGTTCATATGGGACATCACTGACAGCAGTTTGGAATAGTTCCCCTCAGAGACTCAAGTGGCTGAATATACTACACATAAATATAATAGCTTACTTCTTGTCCTTAAATGAGTGTTCTTGTTGAAAATATCTTAGCTCTATTCCAGGGGCACTTACATAATTTCCCGGTCTCGGGATTTGATTTCATTTGAATTCATGTCCTATCAGGCTAGCGCCCTGCGCCTTTCATTCTTTCTCGCAACCCTCTAACCTGAGAAAATTCTACTTCGATAGGACTTAATCCTCCCAGTCAGGTCTCGGTATTAATGATGATAATCTTTTTTTATTCAGATTATTCTATTTATCAAAGCTCAAAATTTAATGTTAAAGTCTCATTAATCTAAAGTTTAGGTCAATGTTGAAGCATTACTTCTCTCTCTAATCGAATATTATCATCTTCTTCTGGTTTAAATAAAGAGAAAAGAGTTGCGACCTGTCTCAGTACTACAAGAAAAAGCATGAATTTATTGGACTGTTTATTGATTTTCTCAAACTAACAAATATCGGAAATCACGAGGTGGTAAATTGGTAGAGAGACAGCCTGGGGAAATGAAGATAGATTGGCTATGAAACGAGAAGGAGTAGCTACAGCGAGATCTATATACATGATGCGTGGGTGTTCGCTGAGTAATGCCAAGGCTTGATTGGCATTCATGTCACCTGTATGTTTGTAGTGCTCAAAGACCTACACTCCTACAGTGATTGTACGCACGGAGCCATGAGAGCGTAATTTCGGAGCTTCACTTATAATTATCATTCACAATTACAGTAACACTTCAACACATAGTACATTAATGACAGCCCAGCGTTGCATTACTTGTATTCATTACATAAAAAGCTATACATTCTATTTTAGTATTCTCAAATTTACAATCGAGTCAATAAAAATTCATGACCCTCTATTCCTTATCCTCGGCCGCAGTTTCAGCATCAATTATGTCATTGTCTGCCTCCTTGGTGGCCAATCCCATTTTTTCAAGTTCTGCGATCGCTGCGGCTGCTGCTGCATCATCTTCAGCACTCTTCTTGGTCAAAGGTGCTGCGACGGCATCCTCCTTTTCGGCTTCGTCATCCTTGGTCGCCGATCCGATCTTCTCAAGCTCTGCGATGGCTGCTGCTGCTGCCGCGTCATCTGCGGCGTTTCTCTTGGCCAAAGCTCGGGCAAAGTGACGCTTCGATAAGTTGTACTCAATGGCACGTTTCTTGGCAGCTGGGCTTTGTGTCACTGCTACCGATCCTCCAAATGGGCCTGCTGCTGCTGCATTTTGCATGCGAACAATACATACGTTCTGAGCGTCGCCTACTGTCCCAGAGCATGTCATTCCCGCTGGCATCTGTACTTCTACCGGGAAGTCCATCACGGCCGCGGCTGACAGTCCTCCGATACCAATTCCCGGCACATTTTGTGTTACTTCGGCCGATTTGAATGCTGCTGGATCGGTTCCACCCGAAGTGGCGTCAACCATGGCCGTCAATGGCCCGGCTCCATCTTGGTTGATTTGATGGTAGGTCATCTTGACCTTGCCGTCGTCCGTGCAAGTCGGCATGCCACTGGATGCTCCAGCTCCGGCTGCAGCCTTGACACCAGTCTCCAAGGTGCCCTTAGGCGTCTTGGTTCCTCCATTGGCTGCACGCTCTCCAAGACTTCGACGAAGGACGTTGGCTGCGTGAACTTCCCGTGCTTCCTTTGTCGCTGTAGCATTGCCGCCACCTCCCATGAACATGGCCATCATCTTAGTGGCATCGACCGGGCCACCGCCCTGAGTGCGACCAAGTGCAGTGGCCTTGTTGGTTCCCATCTCACGTTTCCGAATGATAGAAGTATCAGCCTCAGATCCGCAGCGAGGGCTGGCGCAATCACGCGGGGTGCCGTCGGCAACTGTTATTGTTGTGTCAGAAACGACTCATAATGGGTGTACGACAGGGATAAAGACATGGATATGGATAGGGACTTGGGTAGGGACTTGGGTAGGGACTGCGACAGTTACAAGGACAAGGATAACAACTGTAATATGGACGGGGGTCATGGCTAATCACATACCTGAGAGACCCGGCATGGTGACTCCATTGGCGCCTTCGACAGAATCAACGACTCCATGGGTAAAGACACTAGTAACTGCGAAAGCAGCAATGAGAATAGCCGATGAGTACTGCATATTGATAGAGATAATTTATGTCGGAATAAACGGGTTAAGATTGTTCAAATTGTATTTGTCTCCTTGGATTTGTTGATGTTGATTTGATCTGTGATTATTAAGTAATTTGATTTGATATTAACAGCACCGGGCCGGGAGTAGGAAGAATATTTGGGAAATTAAAAAAGAAACCGAAAACTAAATAGAACTGAAGTGTCAATGTTGATAATGAATGTGTAGTTTTCGTTCCTCCATCGTTCTTATATAACAAAAGATGGAATATGATTGCCAGATATCAGAGGCTGCTATGCCTATCTCTTTCCATCCTTTGGGCGTTCACGTTTGAGTAGTCATTTTCACATAAAACATCTTGTGAGGCACTATGGATAGTCGTTTTGCGATGACGAATGGATAGCTATAACGTTGTTTGTATCATGAAATCCGTAGTTGGAAGAGTCATGAGTATACTAAAACGAAGGGGAAGGTCAAACAAATCCCTGAAGAGAAGCAAGCAATATGACGTACATAGGTCTACAATATCTGAAGTGTTGGTAGATGCGGGTCAAATTAACTGAACATGTAGTGAACATATGATGAAAGCGAAACTTACGTTTTCGAGAATCGATAATCGAGGAGTTCTTTCACAAATCAGTCAACGAGACTTCAACTCTATGTTCCAGGCGTGAATCTCTTCTTCATAGATTTGATATGCAAATCTCTCAAGAACTAGTTACTTGTTTCATCTGAAATTCATTCGATCCCAGCACCATGGTGTGCTGAGTAGAGAGATCAACACTGAGCACCGGTTTGCCTCTCACGAGAAAGAACGGTTCCATCCGAGAAATGATCCAAATTTTGGATTGAGATTGCAGCCCCTGAGGATGATTCTTTTTTCGCATCAGATTTTAATTGCGTATGCAGCTATCTCGCTATGACACAATGCCGGAGAAAATGTACAGAAAATATGAATAAATTTACAAGAAGAGCACACATGCCTCGGATTTCATTTGCAAGTATCACTGCGAAGTCAAAACGGCTTTTTCTTCACCCCATGTCAGCACTCATCCGTGAATACCGATCCAGGGAAACATCTCATAAACCCTGATCTAACCAGATATGCCTTAAGCATCCTCTGAATTTTCTACGTGCGAAATGTAATCTGAGGTGTCTTCTTCCCAAATGGACTAAGTGCCCAGGCTACTAAAACTAAACCAGAGAACACCACCAGAAGGCGGACCACAGCATTTTCCATCATTTGCTTATTCTAATAACGTTAGCTGTACTCTCGCAAGCGAAGTCTTGCCGCGCAAAAAGCTCAATTCGTACAACTCCTTGCTAACACTCAAAATTACACGCCCGTCGAGATTGTACCCATCTTCTGCGTCATCTTGTGAACTTGTACTAATCCCTGATGTCCATTCCAAAGAGCTCTCTCCCATATTTGTGCGCCACGCTTTGCTTCCTCCGTCGGGTATAAGTATCGGCGTGGGCGTTGAAGTGGTGGTCAATTGATGCCAGAGAAAGTCGACGAGAGGTGTGATCATTGAAATGAGGATGTACTAAGTTGTACCTGCAAACTGGATGAGGTTTTGGTGGTGATTGATCTTGTTGGCTGGGAAATTTCGTTTTGTTGAAGAGTCTTGAATCATTGCCTCATTGGCCAACTTGTTCGGTATTGCGAAATTTGGCTGAACTTGGCTCTGGGAGAATTTTCACTCTCAGGTTCTTAGAGCACACCGCGTACAGGTGTTCAGTCTTGCTCTTCGTAAAAGACTATATACCAAGTAATTTATACCACTCGGTAACAACGACTTGGTGATTAGCAGCGAATACCCATTCCTTTTATCGCTCAAGTGTATCCGACTATCTTGCTATGGCGCAGAATCATGGCTTTATATAAATTTAGGAGGACTGTTTCGACTTTAGATGTACTTAAATCCTGGACTTCATTCGCATGTACCACTTTGAGGTTCATTTGCTCACATAAATCGTCGACCCTTCTACGTAAGTACCCACCAAAGGGAGCTTTGAAAGTCTTTGATTATTCGAGCAAGCCTGAATCATTTTTGTACACACGTATCGCGAAAACTTTAATTATGATTTTACAGATTTGAACCAGCGATCTCCTGTCTCAAGTGGGTTATGTGTCCAAACTATGCAGAACATAATTGGAAGACACGCCAAGATGATATACCACTGCATTATACGGCCACTGCAGTATTTACAGTTTCGCCTCCGCTGGCCTAGATGCATGTGTAGGAGCCAACTCGTCGGGTAGCTTTATCTAGACTGAGATTATGGGTCCAGAAGATTTAGATCATAGTACCCCCGTGAAAGACTTGGAATAACAGTTGAACAAACCAGCTCTGTAGAGTCATTTCATATCCGAATACAAGAAGCTTTTATATACATAGAAGGTAAACCATATAGATTACAATAGGACCTTACATATAGATATACTTATACAATAAGGGCCTAGTGATATTGGTATCCAAGAAGCACAGGCTAACTGGTACAACAAGAGCTCACGTACTGTGCGCGGGCACGACGTTAACACCATAATTAAATAAATAAAGATATGAATCCGAGACGCAGATGTAGAAAATGGTAAATGAATAAAGAGGCTGTCTCCATGGACTCGTCAATGCTTTTAGCAACTAAAAGCCGTTGGCAGGGGATGGCAAGACTGAACACCTGTACGCGGTGTGCTCTAAGAACCTGAGAGTGAAAATTCTCCCAGAGCCAAGTTCAGTCAAATTTCGCAATACGAACAAATTGGCCCATGAGGCAAAGATTCAAGACTCTCCACCTAATCAAATTTTCCCAGCCAACAAGATCAATCACCACCAAAACCTCATCCAGTTTGCAGGTACGACTTAGTACATCCTCGTTTCAAAGATCACACCTTTCATCGACCTTCTCTGGCCTCAGCTCGTCACCAAATAAACGCCCACGCCGATATTTACACCCAATGGAGGAAGAAAAGTGTGGCGCACAAATTTGGGAGAGAGCTCTTTGGGATGGACGTGAGAGGGATTAGGATGAGTTCACAAGATGACACGGAGGATGGATACAATCTCGACGGACGTGTAATTTTGAATTTTGGCAATGAGTTTTCGAATTGAGCTTTTTTCGCGCCAAGTCTTCGCTTGCGAGAGTGCAGCTGACACTATAAACATCGCCATTGTTGGATGGTGCAGTGGTACATCATCTTGGCCGGTCTCCCAAGTAAGGTCTGGATAGCTAGGACGCATACCCCACTCGAGACAGGAGACAGCTGGTTCGAATCCGGCAAAACTAAGCTACATTTCTCGCGGCGCTGGTATGCATGGATAATCAAAGGTTTTAAATTTCCCTTTGGCGGGTACTTACGGAGGATGGTAGACTGTTTGTGTAAGCGAACATACGACATAGTTGTATTTGCAAATGAAATCCAGAGTATGAGTGTCTCTAACTTCAAAAGAGTCATCCAATATGTATACATAGTACCGGTCATGTGTCATAGCTAAATAGCTGAATACACATTAAGTTATTTAAAAAAAAAGCCGTTGGCAGGGATAGTGTTGTATTAACTAGGCTATGTAGGAGAAGGACGATGGAAACTATTGGGGAAGTTATTCTCACAGTAGGTCTCGTTAATCGCTATTGCGTGTGCTCTTATGATATGTAAGACTTGTATCTATATTCTCATATAAAGGAAACTTGGTTAAGAGAATGTACGGAGGTTGAGACCTCCCTATATGCTGCTCCAGACTTAATGTGTTGTTCACAGCCTAGTGCTAGAACATTCCCTTGTGATATCATTTCCCTCCTACGAGAAATGATCATCTCGTTCTCCATCATTCTATCAGTCTTTATCTAATTCCGATATTTCTATTATTAAGTCCTAGTTGGGAACATAAAACATACACATGCATCACACGCTTAATACCCCACGATTTAGTTCCACGATCACGTGCACCTAGTATGATAAGTTACATGGATATCACAATATATAGATTTCGAAAGTGGCACGACGAAAGTACGACCCATAAGTGCATTTCAAATATGTAGTGAATGCCTTTCAATGCTGCAAAGCGGAGTTTATATCAGTTTAGGGTGTGATTATATATTCTCAAACCTTCTCAAGTTGCCAGGGTAGGATTTTTCGTCTAGCCTACTTAACACAACACCACTGATCTAGAATTTACTCGGTATTAAATATCGTTCGTATCCATATCTTCCGCGGGTACAAAACACGTTTAGAAATACTCCATCTTGGTATTAATTCATTTCATCCATAATAATGTCAAACAATCACGAACTGTTCCAACCACCTATTAATCATAATTCAAGCTATAGCTAAAGAAAGAGCAACTTGACCACATTTTATTTGTTAACTTCCTCCCAAATTACTATAAAGAGCAAGTTAAATCTTTCCAGGAAGAAAAGATACGAGCTATAAAACTTTGGCTTCTTCGAGTCGTTACGATCAGGGACCACTTTTAAAGCTGTTTTAATACTTTTCTTTACTAGATTTATAATTCGACGGAGGCTTTATTTATCTGCCCTAAAATATTTGAAATCCTTGTTGCAAATAAAGCATCATT
This sequence comes from Blumeria hordei DH14, assembly GCA_900239735.1. Taxonomy (NCBI): domain Eukaryota; kingdom Fungi; phylum Ascomycota; class Leotiomycetes; order Helotiales; family Erysiphaceae; genus Blumeria; species Blumeria hordei. The sequence continues at coordinate 530,795 of OENG01000025.1, read as the reverse complement.
ATTCTCGAATAATATTACCGAAATTACTGTTGGGAGATTCAATCTTCCCACTTGTATTTCTGGATGCTCTGGGTAGGCTACTTCCATTTACCAGAGACTGGTTCCTAAGCCCATGACTGTTTGCCACAATATTGGATTTTGATGAGCTAGAGATATCTTGGTCTCTATTTGTAATTCTGTTTTTGGAATTGGTCGTTGGAGTTTCGGGAAGTGGTCGGTTAGATGTAGCGGCAGCGACTGTGTTGTGTCTTTTGATTGACATATTGATACGAGTGGGATTGGCTGTCGGAAAGGCTTTTGGGCCTGTTATAAACAAATGTTGAATAGCATCGTTTGGCTTCATACGAGATTCGGGATCCCACTTTAGACATTCCGACAAAAAGTCCAGAAATATGTGATCATCGCACTTTAGCACTTGTTGGAGAGTTTTTGACGAGGGACGACGTCTTCGACCTTTTGATGAGACAGTCAGGCGTGGTTTACCAAGCGAGTCAAAGAAAAGCTTCCGACGAGTTGATTTCTCAATCAAATGTTTGTCAGGAGGACCAAAGACCTCCATGATGTAAGCAAGCTGCTCTTGTTCATTCTCTCCAGGAAATATAGGCACACCACTGTAAAGCTCTGCCATTATACAGCCCAGACTCCACATGTCGATTGGCATTCCATAAGTCATTCCAAGGATTACTTCAGGAGACCGATAGAATCGAGATTGTATGTAAGTATAGACTTTTTCGTTCTCGAAGCAACTAGAGCCAAAGTCGATGACTTTAATTTCTGAGTGCAAAGGATGTGCGAGTAGAACATTTTCGGGTTTAAGATCACAATGAATAACCTTATGCTTTTGAAGTAACAGTAGACTATTTAGAATCTGCTTCGTGAAACGACGGACGATTTTTAGTGAAAACCCACGGAAAGAGTTTGACTTTATGAGCTCATACAAGTTCATGTCGAGAAGTTCAGTGGAGATACATAGATGTCCTCTGAAGTAAAAGCTCTGAGTAAAAGTTACCATACTGAATTCACAATTGGAATCCTACCAGTTGTTAGCATTATTTCCTATCCAAAATTAGGAGCCTCTGGACACTTACCCATTCTCGAATTTTTTGCAGAATATTAACTTCAACTAGAGCCTGCTGATGAAATCTTTTTTTGTTCCTAATAATTTTCACTGCAACAAGAACACCAGTTTTATGATCAATACACCTGACAACTTGACCAAAACTCCCTTTTCCGAGTAGGTCGATAATTTCGTATCGATACGAAAGATGATCACCAGGTATGATACTATAGTCACCTCGCTCATCATCGTATCCAAAATTCACAGTATTTACGGATAATTCACCGACATGCTTGGCTGCGTCGGGTGTACCACAAAAGTAGACCTCCTTGTAGTCCATAACTTCTCCCCGTTCAAAAATGTTTAAGCATGCATGTTTGATTGCTTCCTGAGGTGTAATTGATTCCTTGGCGATGGCTCGCTTTCGAAGTGCACTAAGGTGACGCGCAGCACTTTCGGTATCTTTTCTCTTCATAGCGAGCCTTTTAATTTCATCTTCTGCGATGAGATCATCTCTATCGAGATCTACAGTCCACTGATCAACCACTCGCGCTGAGTTATTTGAACTCTTATGGCTGAGCATTTTCTGCATCACTGAGGTCGTACGAACTGACTGAGCTAGACGGTCGGCTTTAGGCTTTGTGTTCTTATTCGCTGCATTTTTAGTGTCCCAGCTATCACTTCTCGTTCGATCATGGTAGCCACCACTACCACCAAACATACTCATACTAGATACAGAGCTTTTTCTCCGTTTAAAATCAAGATATGTTGTAGACTTGACCGAGAGACTTGGACTTGGGACCTTTCCACCACTGAGGTTAGTTACTGTGCTTGAGGTGGGTAGACGGGGTGGCGATGTGTTTTTGTGGTCTGGAAGCTTAGAAGATTTCTCTGATTCACGTTCGCTAATAGCGTGACTGATACTACTTTTTGAGTTATTTCTTTTCCATCCCCGGCTTATTCTTCTTCTCAATGAAGCTGACAAAGGTGTTTGAGGTTCTTCCGAACTTGAAATGGACACAGGTGGTGTCTCTCTTACATTGGCCTTGATATTCAAGTTAAGGACACGAGGACTATGAAACTTTTGAGATAAGTGCTGCTTTTCTATTTTTTTGGAAGTCTTGGCATCATCTGTGAGCTTTAAGTGTAGTGGTAAAGCTGGAATTTCATTTTGGACAAGCGCAGACGAGGCTGTTGGCGGTGATGATGTTATGATCGGTTCTGGTTGCTGTTCCTTAGTCTTTGACGGATCAGGTAAGTTTGCCTTAGGTACTGGACGAATGTAGTGGGCTGCACTGTTGCTTCGAGATTGATTTTTGACTTTTGATGACTTTTCGTCTGTATCTTTGCTCCTTGGAAAAGATGCCTTGGAGGCTGTCATTGGACTGCTCGGAGTGGCTGGCAATCGCTTTAATGCTCTATTTTTCTTTTCTTCCTCGATAGCCGGCCCATCAGAAGCCTCAAATTTGATCGTCGTTGCAGTGCTTAGGGGACGGAGGTTGAAAGGAGGAAGTCTAAGCGGTTGCAGCGTTTTCTTGAGAACAGGGCTAAAATCAGAGCTAGACTGAAAGTCAGGAAGCCTAGATCTCCTGGCATTTTTCTCTTTGAAACCTTTCGGTAAATCCCTTAAAGACGCTCGTCCCGTTGGATTCTCAGAAGCGCTACTCATCAAACCTGACTCAAAGGGTAAACTAGATTTTCTTTTTGTGTACTGGGGAAGGTCAAGTGTATATGATTTTGGTGATTCATATGCCTTTGGGATTGCAGGGACAGGTGGAACGATTTCTTTGTCCTCCTGTTCATTCCCTAGAGAATTTTGTGAATTTCGGGGTTTTGGAGTTGGCAATCGAGACGAAAAAGACAGCTGAGATGAACGAGTTTGCAAAGAAATCGCAGATTCTCTGGATGCATTGTAACTGTTTGCAGATGTATTGGATTGGCCGGAACTGTAGGATTTCCTGTTGACTTCAGGAGATGCACGAGGAGAAGAAGGCGTATATGCTTTGGTTGGCAGCATAGATGGTGATTTTGAGTATCTCTTAGTTGCACCAGATTCGGATTGTGGGGTTGGAGGTGTGTTTGATGATAGCGGACCTTGAAGACATGAAAGCCTTTTAGCTCTTCTAGCGTCAGTTGGGCTTATGGTTCTTGCTCCGAGCCCAGTCAAATGTGACTGTGACAGCATACCTGGAATTACAGATAAACGTTTTCGTGAAGGTGCTGAGGATACTTTTTCAGTGGGTCGGCACTGGGGCTTTGTGGATATAAGCGAAACACGGTGGCTTTCAGAGTTCTCAGAACTGGGCAAGTTGGATTGCCTGTTCTTTGATAGAGGCTGAAGTGATCTTATCCTATCAACTCTGGTAGCTGTTATACTACGGGTAGCGTCGTTTATCGGTGCGCCATCAGTCATTTTTGATGACAAACTAACAGGGTCTAACTGATCTTTGGGGTTTGAATTTCTACTAGGACGTCTCCTTCGTAGAGACTTGGTCAGATCTAATTCTGGGGCACCAGTTCCATTCGAAGATTTACGAGGCTTCACAGTTGAGTTCAAACTTGCAGCTGTAGTGATATGTTGGCTTTGACGTCTATTACGTGAGGCGAAAGAGACAGTAGAAGTTTCGTTTGATCCGAGATCTTTTGGCATTACAGCTACTGAAATTCCTTGCTGAACAGGAGAATCTGGTCGCCGAAAGTTCGATGATGGTCTGGTCGATTTTGAGCGGGAAGATCTTTGAGATACAGTCGAATTTTGTTGTACCTCTAGCATCACCATCTCTGGGGCTTCTCCTGATTTTTTGGACCCAGTGTTTTTGTGGACGGGATGTAAATGCTCTTTTCTCTGATGAGATATCGTAAAGTTTTTAGACGCAGACGCAATGCTACTCTGAAGAACATCAAAGCTTGGCGAGGGCAAAAATTCTGTGGATTCACTAGTAGTATCATCATCTTTATATTCGCCAAACGGATTAGACGTGAATTGGGCGTGACTTGTACCCATTGTATTTTTATGGTCTTGACTGAGGGCAACATGATTCTTGTAGGCACTGGGATTATTGTTTTCTTGCCTGAAAATAGGTTAAGTGAGCAAAGATCATTGAAATTGGGAACAACATACCTCTTGGAGGGTGGAAGATCCCGCCGAGTGGCTGTGAGTGATTTTTGTTCCCGAATCATTGGGATACTAATTGCAGCGCTAGCAAAGAGCCAACGGGACGTTATTAAAGCTATCTCATTGTCAAGGGAAAGCTGCTGGTTCGCCGCAGAATTGTTCGTTAGGTTTCCTACCAATCAGTCAAGTTTGGTACTGAGGTTGAGATTGTTAACGGGCACTGGGGCGGAAAGGAGAGGATAGGAATTTAGTCGATGTTGCTGCGTCGCGGAGTCTCTGCGTCACTTGTGGGGTTCGAAGTAAAAGGCTAGTCATCAGACGAAACCGATCCGACAGAGGAGGCTTGACTAGATTGAAAATAAGAGCAAGGGAACTCAGTGCAAGCGAGCTGGAATAGAATGAGCGAATCAGAGGTGAGACAAATCTCTACCTTAGTAATTCCGATTGGACAACTCCTTCACCGCAAATATAATTGATGCTAGAAGTGAATACGATGTTTACTCCTCATATAATAGTATCTTGCGGATTTACAGGGTTAGGCAACGAGAGAAAAAAAACTTGCTACAAGTCGGCTCGCTACATTTCAGCTCTGGAAATTACTGTAAACATATCACTGGTGAGAGATAAAACCGCAACAAAAGGTTCCAGAAGTAACTAGAGGGTAAATACTGTCCCAATACTGCCATCTTTTCGATGTGAGTGCATTGAGCTGTGTCACATCATTGTTTTTTGACTGATGCTAGTTTGATTGGTTGTATTCTTCTCTGCAGCTTTAGAGTTATCCTTGGTAGTGTTTGCGACCAGAATTTTATATAAATTATTTAGTCCTGATTCAATTGGAACCTCATTTCTGACCTCTTTGCTTGCTCATGTTTATTCTCGATGGTCAGGAATTGGAATTCTACCATTGAAAATATAATTTCCCTTTCAAACCATATTCTAGTTGCTCAATATGAGATAATATCATGACTTATTCATGTAAATATCATATTTGTCAGAAATAATCTGACGCTGTTAGGAAGATTGGTTCCAATATCGATGTCAGGTGATTGAAACACTCATGGCAAGAGCCGGTGAATAGAAAGGTATGGAAAAGGAGGGTCAGAGATGTTTTTGTATCATTAATACGTCGATTGCAAGTATGATGGTCTATGTAGGCTCCAATGTTTAGGGATATATTGAGTACCCCGAATAGCAAAAAAGTGTATCACGTGATGGTGATTTATGCATGTGGTTTACTAGATGCATTATTAATGGCTTCCTTTTGCAGTCAACATCACCCATCAGGGATGGGATTTTAGTTATGACTAGTGCCCGGTAGTAATAAAAATAAATAGATAAATATTAATGGCTTCCATACGCAAATCTTCAGAGAATCAGCTCCACTTTGCATTACTACCCTGTGGCCACGGCCTCAAGTTTGTAGTGGACATAAGTGGAGCGCATGTTCGCTCCAGGGGTTAGATCCCTGTTAGCGTCTAATTCGACAGGGTATGTAATTCTTGTCATGGATTGCAAGGCCTAAACTAAGGGCACGATTTGATTTCATGTCCCCCCCCTCATTTTATGCAAATCCAACCCTTTCTCCAGTTTTTTTCGTTACTCCTGTATCCGCCGACCGCAAGAAAATTAAAAGCCTTCTTTCATCATGTACTTGACTGTTAATTAGAATAAGAGATCTCGAAAACAAACCTGCTTATTTATCAGACACATGGCTCAACTTGATACATACCTTATTTAGCGGCTGAATCCAACTCAAAACCCACCTTCAACACCTCGATTCAACCAATTATCCAGAGATCAAAACATTTTAGCATTTCGAAAAGCCAAATATCAGCGAATGGAAAATAATTAAAATTTTAAGATTTATGGGCTCCATGAAGCTTAAAAAATCAGCTGCAAATTGCAGCGCAACTTACCATTTCCTGGGGATAAATTAGTTATTCATTGCGCCTCGGAACTGTCCCCCTCCAAAAGAAGAACGTAGCACCTCGACCCTCAAAGCAGATGATCTAAATCAGATTGTATCTTGTGTTGATTCTTCACCTGGAAACCGCCGCATAACATTTCTAGAACTCTCGTCTGGCCCCTTTAGATATCTTGGTATTAGCGAGCAGATAACACTAGAAGAACTTAGGAGAAGAGGATATCGACGACATGTGGCTCATCCAAAGCCTCCAGTATCTCAAAGAACTTCGAAGACATGTAGAGAATAGGCCGAAGCTCGTCTGAACTGGACATATGAAAACTGGACGTTAGTTTTATGGATAGAAGAGAGTTGGATGGAGGATGGAAGAAATTCTAGAGAACTGGTAACAAGAAGCGTTCGTGTATTCCTCTGTAAGAAGAAATAACTTTGATTTTCTAACATTGAGAGCTTGACTTCCAAAGGATACAATGCTGATTGTGTTGGAGAATAAAAGGAGAACAGGGCTATCTGGATGTTCGGGATTACACCGCAGGATCAGAAAAAATCCCCTGTTTATTTGGTGAGAAGGAGTGGATGTCTATCAACTCTTACAAACACTGCGAGAAAATAGTTCCTGTTATCGATAGCATGGTCTCCATGAGACCTTGGCTCTCCGCAATGCAGGACAATGCTCCTGCCCACGCAGCAGCAAGTACAATGGAAGAAATGAGGCAGAGGCTCATTCCACAGATTTTCTTACCGGCCAACTGGCCTGATCTTAACCCGAATGAAGCTGTTTGGGATAGGATGAAGGATTACATCTAGCATCACCATCCCAATCCAAGTGACGGAAAGCAGCGTACTCAAAGTAATCTTCGCAATACCGTAATATAGGCATGGCATTTCTTCTCACCCGGAGATCTTGGGAGACTCATTGAGAGTATGCCAGCAAGATACCAGCCTGTGGTAGATGCGGATGGGGGACCAGCCAGATGTTAAGGCCTGAAAAGATTCCAGCCGCATGTCCAGATCCAAACTGAGGCTCTGATGGTGTGTTGTAATTTGTAACCCGGAAACATTTGAACTCTTGTAAATAAGTTATTAAGTCAAGTAGGAGAGTGCAGCGGACACTATAAAAACACGCAAACGATGGATGGTGCTGTAGTCCGCCTCCTCGTGGTGTTCTCCGTTACAATTTGAGTAGCCTGGGCATCTACTCCACTTGGGAAGGAAACATCTCAAATTATATTTCGCACGGAAAAAATTCGGTGAATGAGGAAGGCATGTCTGGATAACTCTGCGTTTTTGAGACATTTCCCTGGGTGGTATTCACGGATGAGGGTTGACTTGGGGTGAAGAAAAAGCCGCCATACCTTCGCAGTGGTATTTGCAAATGAAATCCGAGGTAGGAGTGCTCTTCCTTTACATTGAGTCATCTATTCAGCACGTTTCTTTGATATTGTGTCATAGCTAAATAGCTGCATATGCAATTAAAATCTGATGCAAAAAAAAGAGTCTAGTAGCAAAAATACACAATTGTTATGCAGCCGATCATTATACCAAATAGGGTTGTTATGAAGGAAAGACCCACTGCAAACTATGGTGTCCAGAAAAAAATTGCCATACGAAGTTATTCAACAATTTGCACTATTATGGGGGCTAACACCAATGTGGAAGGTGTTTATGCCTTAGCAGGTTTAGTTAGTACGCTAAAACCCCTGCTAAAGCTCAATGATAACTTGACACCGTGGCAGTATGTTAACTGATAGGCAGTAAACATATACTAGAGCGTCAGACCATATTTAGCTAGTAGCTCGGCGTCTCTTTATCATCTGATGCACAGACCTATTAGCAGTGGTCTGTCAATGGTATCACTGTCATAAAATGGACTGCGCGTCGTAGATTTCTACAGGGCAATGTAGCAGGGATATCGCGATAGTAATACTCTTTGCTGAGTTTAGTAACTATTATCTATTTTCAGCTTGACTATATGAGACGTATAATTCCATTTTATCTACAACCCAAATACATCCATACTTATATGGTGCAGCTTTTTTATATATTCAAGACATGTTCCATGGAACGGCGTTAACCCTCACCATTCTACATTTCAGCGAGCTCATGGATCAGGCTTCTACCCTTGAATATCACCTTTAAAAATGCGTTTACAGTATGGATGGTAAGGCTTCTCCCCTCCGAGTGCTTTAAATATATAGATACAGGGGCTGCTCCTACATTAAGTTATAATGAACAATAAGTTAATGCACAGATTTTGTAAGAGAAAACATGCAATAGTTTGTAAATATATAATTGGATCAATCATGAAGTTCACAAGTCGAATTTTATTGCATCTTGCTATCAAGAGGAAATTACAAGTCATTTTTTGTGTCTTCTGTCCTGCTGATTATATAGCTATAGTGGGACATGCAGTTTACTTCTACCTCCAGGCCTGGACAATTGCAAGTCCCAGCCTGATTTAACTTGATGATTCTGGTTGATGCTTTTATTCATGTTAGGGTACTAGTTGTCTGTCGCCCCTGTCGTCTCATGGGTCGTGGCCGGGCGGATACCGGTTACTTCCCCGACCGTTTTCTTCAAAGTCTAATTGGTACATTTATGGATCCTGAAGAGATCTACAGAGTCACTGACTGATTGAATTTTGGAGGCACGTCACCTAGACAAACTGCCAATACCTTATGATCTTACACGAGCAGATCGAACAATCTCAGGAGTAGACCTAACTGGAGTTGAAGGACAACAGAAGATCAATGTATAAAGCCGCACAGACATCCTATAATTAGAGGAAATGAAAATCTCCTCTCTGTCTCAAGCTCCACACAGAATCCGTTGTAATTAGGAGTCGCGAGAACCCGCGTAATAACATTTCATTTTAACACCGGCCCCCCACTATTATTAGGTTCGCAACGCGCGCTCGGGGACCTCATATTATTGGCCACTTCAAGTAGCTGGTATTATATCCTGATACAAGTCTCAAATATTTTATGCAGGGACTACCAATCCATCACCATACTTGACATTAAGTGTTTAAAAATAAATCCATCTCTATTTGCATGCCAGACAAGGTGTTATATCAAAGCCTTGTTCATATATATCTTTGTTGAAGGGAAAGAGAATCACTTAAGGCAGAGCGGAGAAGTGCAGACTAATTATTTAGTTAGGTGAAGTATATATTTCAATGGAGACAATCAAAAAGTAGTCGTGTATTTTATTAAATGTTCCGGAGTATTAATGAAATAATGACCCCTCTGTCATTGAGGTTGTAGAGCGCATTGATTCAAGTAACTACCGAAGTGAAACTAAGTACATAATTTGTAGTCACGTGTATACCAAAACTGTGGCTTACTTGGTAGCCCAATGATTCTACATTCTAATACAGAGGAATAAAAGAATAAGTATACGCTGTGTCGTCTGCTAGTAGAAGTGGACTGCATACGCAATTAAAATCTGATACAAGAAAAAATAAAAAAAAAATAGTAGAAGTGGAGCCACGCTAGTACGTATCCATACAAATATGACTGGAAAGGGGGACAAGACTGAACACTTGTACGCGGTGTTCTCTACGAACCTGTGAGTGAAATATTCTCCAACTTCCAAGTTCTGTCAAATTTCGTAATACCAAATAATTTTGCCCACGAGATAATGATTCAAAATTCTCCGCCATGTCAAATTTTCGCTCCCAACGACTTCGACTCCTACCTGAGTCTCATCAAGTCTGCAAGTACGACCAAGTATATCCTCATTCCAATCAGCGCACCTTTCATAGACTTTCTCTGGCCTCAGCTCTTCACTAAATAAAAGCCCACGCCGATATTTACACCCAATGTAGGAAGAAAAGCGTGGCCACAAATCTGGGAGAGAGCTCTTGGGGATGGACGTCAGGGATTAGGAAAAGCTCACAAGATGACATGGAGGATGGATTCAATCTCGACGGACGTGTAATTTTGAATTTTGGCAAAGAGTTTTACGAATTGAGCTTTGTGCGCTCCAAGACTTCGCTTGCGAGAGTGCAGCGGACACTATAAAAACACGCAAACGATCGATGGTGCTGTGGTCCGCCTCCTCGTGGTGTTCTCCGTTACAGTTTGAGTAGCCTGGGCACCTACTCCACTTGGGAAGGAAACATCTCAGATTAAATTTCGCGCGGAGAAGAGTTGATGGATGACGAAGGCATGTCTGGATAACTCAGGGTTTGAGACGTTCCCCTGGGTGGGTATTCACGGATGAGGGTTGACTTGGGGTGAAGAAAAAGCCACCATAACTTCGCAGTGGTACATCATCTGGGCCGGTATCATAAGTAGATTAAGTATAGCTTGGACAAATATTCCACTAGAGAAAGGGGACCGCCGGTTCGAATACGGCTAAACGCAACCATATTTATCACGGCGCTGATGTACATTGTTGATGAAGGCATGCTTCGATTCTTTCCAACTCTGCCGATGTCGAGATTTGGGATCATCTGACTGATCTTGTCGACAACCTTGAGCCTATCACACTTCAACAGTATGATGCATCTTCATCCCATCATCCTAACGCCCAACACATGTACACCACGGCACAAATAAAACGTGCATATGAAACTATGGACATAATCAAAGATGCGTTGAGAAAGGAACTGACGGGAACTATCTTTGAAAACTTCAAAGAGTTTTACGAGAAATTCTTTGAGAAACTGCTTTGGGCGAGTAAATGCCAGAAGATTTCCGAAAGCTACGCCAACAGAAAAGACCAAAAGTCATTCAAATTTCGAGATGATCGTACAGAAACAAACGTGTGGCAATGGATCAAAATGGTCCAGACCAAATTCATCGAGCCATATCAGGATCCCCCGGCGGAGAAAGCAGCTGATGAACCTAATACACCAAAAGCACCCGACCAAACGGATGCATCCAAGAAGAGAAAAACTTTCCTCTGCGCAGACAAAAGTTCCGGACAACCAATGGAACACAGATCAAGGGCGGCCCATCTTTTAGGCAAGTCGACTTTTTCATCGAGAGTCGCAGCCTTCGCCGAGGTACCCCTCACAGCTGGCGGGATATACAAGTGTTGGGAGAGTTTATCAAGTCCTCCACTAGTGTGTGGATGGATAAGTTTCTTCAACTTGCTGTGTACATGCGGGAGGTGTTTACGGCGTGTTGGAAATGGAGACACAGAGTGTTGTAGACGTACGGGCCCTCCATTTTGTCTAGGTTTCCGAGACGATCTTATGTGTATTTAAGAGGTTGGAATGGGTAGTATGGTAGCGCTTCATGCTACCTATTGGATATATGAGCAGTTGTATGGCATGGGCACAAGGTGGTTATTGGGGGTTTTCTATGCCTAGATGGCGCCACACTCGTTTATGGTGTGGCTTAGGCTACGTGTCGCTTACACTTATACTTGTAGCGCACACTTTCCACACTTTTAGCCGTAATACGAACATGACACTCTTTTAGTCAACTTCTACTTTCGTCTCATAAATATTGCGCCCATTTAATTGCGCGATATTTCCAACACAGCGCAGCCATTGCGAAAGTTTGTGCATGGATTCCTTTTGCTTGACACCAAATTGCAACTGTGGGTATATGATCGGTCTGGCCCATACTCCACGGGCTTCATTGAAATTGGTGAAAATACCGAGGTGCTCATATATGTCATAACGGCCTATATATTGATGAGAGATGAGGAGCTTGGGATTGGTACATCAGTGCGACATGAACAAGGTCAGACAACCATGACTGTGACTAATACTATCACCCAAGAGCCTCGCACTCTGATTCTGGAAGCTGAGCCGTTTGTCACACAGAAGGTGATCGTTTCGCGAGGCACAACCTGCTACCGCACTCTGGATGGGACATACAAGGTTGAGATTTCATGGAGAGTGGTGGACAGGCTGTCTGAAGTAAGCCTTCTTATACAGGCACGCGACGTGCGAGGTGTGGCTAGGCTGATCGGCTCATGGGACGACTCGAAGATAAGTAAACTTCGAAAGGATTTGAAAATCACGAGTGAGATGAAGAGAGACCTCCATCCCGATGATTCTATTGTGACAACGACTGTCGAGCCAACAGAAGCAGGTCCATCGATTTCGAGCGAAAGCAATGTCCAAAGCACGTCTGAGAAGCGCAAAGGCCGAGCCGAGGGTAGTATTGGCGATGATAGAGATAATGGCGACCAGAGAAGCAAGAGAATGCGCGTATCGGATATCGCAAGACTAGCGCAGGAAAATGCAGCTATGATTAGCGACCAAGGCCATGAAAATCCTACAGGCTCTGGAGCAGCAACTACTGTGAAAAAAATACACCGCTCGATGAGAATCAGCTCTAGAAGGTCGGTCGAATATTTCGTGCCATCTCGAAAAAGTGGCCGAGCTAGCAACTCTGAATGCAGAAAGTCGGGCTCAAAAAGAAGTCGAAATCCAGATCGTGCGCAAGGTGAGAAGTCTACCATGCCTGAGCGTAAACTGAAGAGGCCCTGCATTTCGAATACTGCTGGGGAAATAGTGTTGGAAGACGGAACAGCGCCAATTTCTACCGAGGTCGCCCTAATTACTTCAGCCCCTGCAGACCGAACAGGCGATATTGCCGAAGCGACTACTGCTGCCGTGAATGACGGAGAAGCAGATGATTCCGGAACGCCAGAACCGTCAATTGCCTATCGAGATCGTCAAAGACATACATTGCCACCGAACCTCGTGGTAGATCGATTGGCGAGGAAACCACAGCTCTTGACCTCTTTCAGGGTATTCGTGATGCGATCTTAGCCCATCGGTCACTCTTCATGGATGCTAGGATATTGCATCAGGACGTCTCTATCAATAACGTCATATTGACGGATCCAGCTGTTAACAATGGTTGGTATGGGATTTTAATAGATCTTAATTTGGTAACATCTTTGAATGACGTGAATAGTGACAGAGATGGATAGATTATGACTGATACAATGGAATATATCGCCCTCGGGATCTTGGAAGCCAATATTTACGAGACCAGTAGAGGATATAAGCATAAGTATCGACATGATCTGGAGTCTTTCTTCTACGTTCTCGTCTCAGCGTGCATCCGATTTGGCTGGGGAAAAAAGGTCGAGCCGCACTCATATTTTATCTAGATGGTATACAGGGACAGTCTTAAACATGTATTTGAATATAAAAGAGGCGGTTTCCCATGAAGATTTCAAAAAATGTGTCCTGGACCATTTCTCAACAAGGTACAACTGTCACGGACCAAGGACCTATTCTAAAACAATAGGAACTATGTGCGAAGATATGTGAGCCATTCTACTATGTTCTATTCTAATCTGTTCTGTTATGTTCTGTACTTGTCTAGACTATTCTATTCTGTATGAGAGTATACTGGAAAGTTCGAGAACAATAGAGAGGAATATATAATGATTAATTGGGATGACTATGGTTCGGCAGATTATGGTCTTGTATTCTTAGGGACTCTTTAGAAATTATTGAATCTTATCTTATGTCGAACTCTTGACCCCTCGGAATGCGAACACCTCTCGTATCCTAGACAACAACTGTGTCAAACTACTTGTCAAAAGATTGCGAGTAATACTATTCGATAGATTAATTGGCGTCAATATGAATACAAATCCATTTCCCGATGAGATTTATGATCTTATTCTTAAAGCATATGACGAGGAAATCGAGGGGATCAAATGTGAGTATTAATACTTAGCGTGATATAAGACTTTTCTATAAGAATAAATCTTGACTAAGTGAGATAAATCGACTAGCAGTTGAATAACTTGCCAGATCTAGTAAGCGCAGGAGATGATAGCGTTTGGAATATGAAATGAAGAATGTCGCTAACACCAAGATTAGATACCGGGACACTGATTGCAAAAGGCTAAAAGTTGAGAATGGGTAAATGTCAACACGCGGTGCTTTTATGAGGCGATTAGTTGTCAAATCAACGCTCTTCTTTTGACAATGAGACTAATAATGACACGCAGATAACAAATCAATTTGACTTTTCGAATTTTACTCAACAATGAATGTTGTGTGCTCCTTCATGGGAAGAAAATTTGAGAATGAAGAAATAGATGTAAATCTACACAAATAAACAAATAGGATAACAAATCATGTAAAACATGAAGATCTTTTATCGTGTCCGTTATTGGGAGAAAATTGAAACAAAAAGTTAAATAATCTCGGATTAAGAGATTCTTTTTTTTGGATGAATCACTCATGCTTAATTTTATAAATGAGTATAATCACAAAAATACCTGGAAGCATCAGTCACCAAGCCACGGAATACATGAAATTTTATTTAAACACAGGTTAAGACTAGGGTCTCTAGAATGCATCGCAATTGTCAAAATTTGTAGTTAGCAAATTATAATACCAAAAGACTTTATGCATTAATTAGCAGTAGAATTATTTTACCATATCAACCCTTGAAAAAATAAATAAATACCTGTTTGGAATATATTTTAGGTGACTGCATAGGACGACACAGTTCCTTTTATATTGACAAATCACGAGTAACCACTGAATGTGTGTCCCCACTTGTAGCTGTTCCTTTTATCTTTCTAAAACTTCGAATCACTGCAAATTATAATTTTTCTAAGTATTTAGTTATTGTTTATAAATAAATGAATTTTTGGATTTGTAGTGTCTAGCGTCGAACCAGTGCACAGTACTTTATCTTTCTTTTTTTTTAATTAAATGATTTAATGTGTATTTAGCTGTCCAGTCATAACACATGACCAGTGCCATCATTCCTGACAATTTTCGAATATTCCCATATTCCCTATCCAACCGTATAGCTGTGATCTCAATTATCAAAAAACCCAGGACACTAAAGTAGCATGCCTCTTAGTAGGTGCATGAAGCCTATTAAGTGTAGTTCTCCCGAGAACGTTATTACGTCTGCCGACTAGCGCGTGAAGCTCAAGTTATCACTTCCAACTGTAATCAAGATGGCCATTTTGGCGGTTCTCTGAATGACAAAAATCTCCAGCCGAATCAATTCCAATAGACTCAGAAGATGAGTTAACGGACTTAGAATCAGAGTTTGACTGTCTTCCTGTCTTCCTGTCTCGGAACCTGCGACCGAGGTGCTGACTAGCAATCAGAAGCCCTTTGCTTCAAAGGCCTCAAAATCAAATTCTATTAAAGGTCTATTTAGCTCTTTACACGCGCCTGCCAATATCCAAGCTGAATGCGAGCTGGAGTCAATCAATGGTCCCTCACCACGCGTTATACTCCACCCCTCTACGGCCATGACCAACAATATCGCTGCATCATTTTTGGCGTGGCAAAATGCCGGACCGCAATACCTGCGTACTTATTCTCCAGCTATTGCAGTAGACTTAAAAGCCATTGCGACCCGTAGCGCTGCTAGGGTAATCGCTGGTCTTATAGTTTTCGAACAATTAATTACTAATCCTCAAACCAATGCTATTGCAAAAACAGGTTCTCTACCTGCTCTAGGAACTACCTTATCCTACGCTAAAATTTCGGAAAAAGGCTTGCCCTCCCCAGATCTATAATCTAAGGTCGCAAAAAATCTACACCTGCGGTAGTAAAACACAGACTCGATTCGAGACTTATGGCCCGCCTAGCACTAGACCACCTCCTTCGACACGATGACGCTCTTCTCGTCAGTATGAAGCTAAGAAGTTTCTTGGAACGTCCAGAGCTTATCATAAATATACGATCGGTCCCATCTGTCATCGCCCTCGCAGCTCCCCCTCCAGAACAGTCTCCAGAACTTCATCAAGCAGCTGTAGCTCTTTAGCCTGTGACAAAAATTATTCCGATTCAAAGGCAGGAAAAACGTGTTAAATTCCTATCAAACTATGGATAGTTTGGAAGCGATCAAAGTCAGATTTAGAGTTAAGGTGTTAGGTTTACAAAGCTTGGAGTTACTTGTTTCGGACAAAGGTATTTTGCTTGGACTATAGTAATAAGAACTCTATATCTTCTGACTAGAGATGTCTCGTTCTAAACCATGAGAAACTTAGTTCATGGAGACAAGTAGGGGACAGATCGAGCATTGCCATTTTCTGAACATACATAATCTAGATAGTAATAGACAGAAGAAGGCGAGCCAGGAATCAATAGACACGTTTTACATTTTACATTTTTTTTTTAAATGATTTAATGTGTATGCAGCTATTAAGCTATGACACATGACCGGTACTATATACATGTTATGGCTAGGCATCCTTGAGGCAAGTTCAAAGATAAGGTTCTAAGGAAAAGGTTCAAGGACAAGGGTTAAGGAGAAGGTTCTCGGGAAACGGATCTCGGGGAAGGTTCAATAACTAAGTTTCCGGGAAACTCGGAAAGCTAGAGTTAGAGGGGCTGGAGTCATAACCTAATGATCCCAAAGCCTCAGTTGAAATTCATTACGTAGTCTAGTGTACTTAAGGAAGCTGAAGTTACCACGAAGTAGTTCTCCAGCTTCTCAATCTTATATCTCCATAGTCCGAAAATCGCACTCGTCTTTCTACTCGTCTTGATCTCTCGTCCTTCAGTCCCAGCTTCTAGTTGTTCAGTTTTGACCTCCTGGTATCTCGCCAGCTCATTCGACCACCCATCTAAAATCTTAGCAGACGGCGATCTTATCATCATCTTCGCCGTAACATTTTGAGAAGCTCGAATCAAGATGTCGTCAATGGCGTCAGAGAAAAATGCGGCTTTACCAGCACATCCTGCATGGCAAGTAATTTTTGAAAATTGGGGAACAGTAGTCTCCAACTCCACCGCACTCCAATTCATTCTCCCATCCGAAACCCCTGCGGCAATCAGACACTGCCTGAGTCGAGCTCACATGGCAGGTAAGTCATGTATAGGAAACTCAACGCCGATCGATTTCTCTGGGCTCTACCCAACATCTGTCACGGATTTACAGTCTCAAGTGATTGATCAGGCCGTATGTTTAGGTCAAGGACTAGCGCTTGCGGCAAGCCGACCCACAATACGGCCTGCCCCAGCAAACCCTGTAGCTTCGCCGACAGTAAATCTTAGTTCTCCAGATCAGTTTGATGGAACCCGGTCGAAATTCGGAAGTTACGTCACAAAACTACAGCTACAGCTCCGTTCAAATCCTAGGGCCTTCAGTACCGATGAGTCGAAAATACTGTATGCCGGCTCATATCTAACTGGAAATGCATACACTTGGTTCGAGCCGAATATAGACCAAACTTCCGGAACTGTCGGATTCACCACTTTCTCAGAGTTCCTGGAGTCTTTCCGTGCAGCCTTTGACGATCCCGACGCCTATGCTACATCGGAACGGTAGATAGAGGCTTTACACCAAGAAACATCATGTGCAGCATACTATGCCAAAATGGTGTCGCTCCTTTCCCAGTTAGGTTGGGCTGAACCTAAAATCCAAATTCATTACTTTCGGAGAGGATTGAAAGATGTTGTTAAAGATGCACTTGTTGGAAAAAATATGCCAACAACCTTTAGCGAATTCGCCTCGGTATGCAATGCTTTGGACAACGAGATTTATGCTCGGAATCAAGAAAAAAAGTCACGCATGCCCTCGAGATCAACCCAGCCAGGAGGCCCAACATTCCTTGCTCCGGCGGGACGATCTAGTCAAGCATCACAATCCCCACCTGCAGACGTCTCGAGTGGCGATCCGATGGAATTGGACAACTCAGAGGCGGGTAAGGCAGTGCGCAATGCCTATCGCCGAGCAAACAATTTGTGCTTGTACTGTGATAAGCCTGGACATAATGTGACGAAATGTTTGCTCCTTACTTCTCGGTCTTCACCAGCTAGAACTCGACTTTCCAACACTGAAGCTATGGAGGCCGAGGTTCTCACATCTGATTTTGTAAAAATACCAAAAAACTAGAAATGCTAGAAAAAATGCGACATTTTCCTAGCAGCCAATTATTTTTAGACTCTTCGTCTGTCCCTCTTCGTGTCGCACTTCCATGTTCAAACTATTTTTCCGCCCTTACCCTGGAAAATCCAGTCTCAGAACCTTTGCTCCCTTCGAAACCATGTTTACTTGAGAACACGTTTCCAGTAATTCACACCTTTGACTTAGGAAATGAAAAGCCTATGACGATTACAGCCACCCTCTCCAGAGAAATTAGCGCGGACAGAATGATTGATTCTGGAGCATCTTCTTTCATTGATGAAGCTTTCCTTAGAAAGTATCAATTGACCCCACGTAAAAAGAAATATCCAGAGACAGTCCGAGTAGTTGATGGAAGACAGTCATCTTCGGGCAAGATTACACATGAGATTGACTTGCCTCTTCGCATTGATACACACACTGAGATATTAACCTTCCAAGTTACTCGGATTGCTCGTTACCATGTCATTCTTGGCAAATCATGGCTCTCAAAACACGACCCAGAGATTAAATGGAGCAGCAACATCATTTCTTTCACATCAGTCTTTTGTCGAAACAATTGTCTTGATATCCTTCAGATATCACAAAATATAGACACCTTGCCTTTGCAACAAACCCCTGTAGAATCTTTGCTTCGCACATCTGATTTGCATGAAGTCGTGGATATTGCACCAGTTTCCATTTCAGCCATACGAAAGATGGGTAAAATCTGGAACTGCCAAGTTTTCTCAATTTCAATGGAAGATATCGTAAATTATCCAGATAAGCCTCAAATCTCAAAGGCCGAGGAAGATAGAAATCTCCGACATCGTATACCTGTGAATTATTATGAATTTCTGTCGGTTTTCTCATCCAAAGACGCAGAAAGGCTTCCCCCCCATCGTTATATTGACCACGAAATCCCAATTGATAAACGTAAAAAGCTAACACTTGGACCTCTATACTCAATGTCAAATTCTGAGCTTGATGCTCTTCGAGACTACTTACGAGAAAACTTAGAGAAAGGATTCATAGAGCCTTCAACATCCTCATTTGCATCTTCCGTGTTTTTTGTCAAAA
This sequence comes from Blumeria hordei DH14, assembly GCA_900239735.1. Taxonomy (NCBI): domain Eukaryota; kingdom Fungi; phylum Ascomycota; class Leotiomycetes; order Helotiales; family Erysiphaceae; genus Blumeria; species Blumeria hordei. Next base: position 511,818 of record OENG01000025.1, on the reverse strand, counting down.
AACCCGGAGGTGGACTCCGTTTCTGTGTCGATTATCGAGCTTCTCAAAATGTTACGGCGAAGATGATGATAAGATCGCCGTCTGCTAAGATTGGAGATGGGTGGTCGAATGAGCTGGCGAGATACCAGGAGGTCAAAACTGAACAACTAGAAGCTGGGACTGGAGGACGAGAGATCAAGACGAGTAGAAAGACGAGTGCGATTTTCGGACTATGGAGATATAAGATTGAGAAGCTGGAGAACTACTTCGTGGTAACTTCAGCTTCCTTAAGTACACTAGACTACGTAATGAATTTCAACTGAGGCTTTGGGATCATTAGGTTATGACTCCAGCCCCTCTAACTCTAGCTTTCCGAGTTTCCCGGAAACTTAGTTATTGAACCTTCCCCGAGATCCGTTTCCCGAGAACCTTCTCCTTGAACTTGCCTCAAGGATGCCTAGCCATAACAATACATGTAGGATAACTCTTTTGACGTTAGAGGCACTCATACTCTGGATTTCATTCGCAAATACCACTACGAAGTATGTTTGCTTACACAAACAGTCGACCCTCCTCCGTGAATACCCACCAAAGGGAAATTCAAAACCTTTGATTATCCAAGCATGCCTTTATCATCCATATTTACCAGCGCCGCGAGAAATGTAGTTTAGTTTTGCTGGATTCGAACCAGCGGTGTCCTGTCTCGAGTGGGGTATGCGTCCTAGCTATCCAGACCTTACTTGAGAAACCGGCCAAGATGATGTACCACCGCAACATCCAACCACGCCGGTGTTTAAAGTGTCGCCCGCACTCTCGCAAGCGAAGTCTTGGCGCACGCACAAAGCTCAATTCGAAAACTCGTTATCAGAATTGTAAAATTCACGCCCGTCGAGATCGTTTCCATCCTCTGCATCATCTTGTGAACTTGTCCCAATACCTCCCACGCCCATCCCAAAGAACTGTCTCTCAGGTTTGTGCGCCACGCTTTGCTTCCTCCGTCGGGTGTAAATATCGGCGTGGGCGTGTACGTGGTGGTCAATTGAGGCCAGAGAAAGTCGACGAGAGGCGTGATCATTGAAATAAGGATGTACTAAGTCGTACCTGCAAACTTGATGAGGTTTTGGTGGTGAATGATCTCGTCGGGTGGGAAAATTTGATTAGGTGGAGAGTCTTGAATCTTTGCCTCATGGACCAATTTGTTCGTATTGCGAAATTTGACTGAACTTGGCTCTGGGAGAATATTTCACTCCCAGGTTCGTAGAGGGCACCGCATACAGGTGTCAGTCTTGCCCTCCTACATTTTACATTTATTCAATTGACTCGAAGAGTCTAACAATTCCTTCTCAACCCGGTACCGAAATACGGGTACAACCCATCCGGATTCCCTAAGGCTTTATCCGATACTAAAATCCGTCAGGCGCTGACAGACGCAAAAATTGATACAAACTCAATATTCTTCATCATCTGGACGTGCAGCTCTAAGGAATCCCCTGACTCGGAAGGAAAACTCTGACTATTAGTCTCAAAGCAAGATTCGGAAAAAATTCTGACCAGTATCCGCCTCTTTGCGCGGTCCGCCAGAATTCGGCCAGAAGATAATCGTCCTCGCCCCCGATGTCACAGCTTCCATAACATCAACGCTTGGAAACGCTGGGCACGATGTACTCTCTGCGCATCAGACTTTCGCAATGAAATGTCTATGTCAGCTATTAAATGCCTCAATTGTGCCGGCCCTTACGAGACCTCTTCTACCGGCTGTCCAGCCCGAACCTTTTATGCTAATGGGGTCTTTGTTCGGCCAGACAAGGAGAGACTGTGGCTGATATGCTAGGAGCGACAACAAGCCTGGCTTGCGCTAATTCCTCCCATATCATCTAATGACCTCCTCATTTTGAGTCCATCCTCATACGTCTCGCAAGCTATTACTCTAGCTCCTATACTGTCGGTGGGATCAGTATCTAGGTTTTATCCCCTGGGCAACCTTGAAGAAACACTATGCGAGGCTGAAACTTGGGTCGAAGAAAGCAGAGAATGATAGTCATCTACTTCTTACAATCAAAATCAGTAGACCTAGTCCTGGTCGAGAGGATGCCCTTGCCATTGGGAAATAATTCGGGATGTTGAAGGCTTTTATAACGAGCTTGAGTGAACCAACCTTAATGTTTTATAAAGGAACAATCTTTTCATGGAAGCATTGTTGGATAAGAGTTTATTTTTTTCTTACACACTGTGACCTTTTTATGAATTTGCTTATGAATCATGATTTATGTAGGAAAAATTTGATGCAACTTATAGAAATATATGTAACATTTCTGGTAGAGGAGAATTTGCTATAATTAAACTGGAGATTAGAGTGGCGAACAGCTAGTCGGGATCTTTTGTAGTTTCTGGGTACTTCAGGACGCTTCATAGCGCTTCAGGGCGACGGGTAGTTCTTTAGGGACTAAGCCGTCCAGTTCGTGACAATAATCATGAGCTGTGTACTGGCACAACGCTAAATTCAATCAAACTTAAACCCGTCGGAGACTTAATACGCTCCCATCCCACATCTCATCACTCAGAACCCTTTAATAAGAATCTCCGACCGGTGGAATGGCCCCAGTTGTTGTATCATCATCATCGACAACGCCCCCCAATCCAGGAGGGCAACTTCACACAAACCTACTTAGCATTGTAAATGAAATGCAATAAGTAGAAAAAGACAGAAAGGAAAGGTTGGACATAGTCTGGGAAATTATTAAATTAACCGACTACTGGGCGAAGAGCGGAGGGAAGTAAGCAGCGGCAATTGTCGCGATGCTGATGGAAAAGACCACGCCTGTCATAACTGCCTTTGCAGTAGATCTGACAGAAACATAACCCCTTCATATTAAGAAACATCCCACCATGGCAAGCGCTTTCATACTAGTCGCGCCTATGACCAATCCAGCTGTTGAGAATCACAGCCATGCCCTACCTCCAAAACCTCAGGACAATAGCTCGACATGGGCGACAGTATTCGGCAAATCGGCTAAGCTACCGACGCCTCCAAACGTGCAAATTCCGCGAGGGCCTATTCCAACAGGCAATCCAGAAATCTTAACAGCCCCAAATGAGGATGAGCGCCTATTCCTATGATCGAGGAAATATCACCACCAGCACAAGTTATCGCCAGTCACGTTCTAGGAAATAATTACCGATAAAGCTGGGATAGAAACTTCTGCTATCACCTCAATATACCCAGTCAGGTCGGGGATTGCTCTCGAATGCGCGTCAGATGTATTAAGGGACACTGTTATTGGAATTACACTTTACTTACAGGAAAATAAGACTGTTATTGAGGAAGCGTCCAAATGGACGTCATTAATAGTTCCTCATGTACCACTGTACATCAGGACGCTTGAAAGTAGCATACCAGTCACCAATGAAATGCTGAAGAACGAGTGCCAGGCATAATATGGCGCCACACCAATTCAGGTACGGTCCACAGAAACAAAGGTACGGTCCACAGAAACAAAATTTGGCCAATACTCAACGAGCTGGATTATACATTTCCAACATAAATCAGTGAACACAAAGTTTCGTCTCTTTGAAGAGAGCGGACCAGCCATTCCCTTCTCACGCCGACGACCAATCGAGCAATACCACCGTTGCTGGGGACTCTACACAACTCGTTCCTGCACCTGGAGCCAACGATGTGGAACATGTGGGGGACCCCATGAAACATCAGAGTGCCGGGCTAAGGTGTCAAAGTGCTCAAATTGGGCGGGACCTCACCACTTAAATGAGGGTAGCTATATGGCCCGGCCAAGATGAAAAAACGGGATAATTCTGCCCCGTGCCCTAGCAGAATTACACATAATCAGAGTACGCGGAAATCGTGACTATCACACAGCTCTAGCGTACTCAGAAAGGAAGGGTAAGGCGGTAGAAACTGTCATTGCCCAGGATTTAACAATGTCGTTTTAATGTTAGGAAGCCCCTCAACCAAAGCACCAAAAAACAAACACAACACCTTACACTTTCACCAAGTGAATGTCTGAAGGGGTGGGAAAAACACAGATATAGCATTGCAGCAGGCATGGGATGCCAGTGCACACGTAGCCATGGTACAGGAGCCATGGACAAGAAACAAAGAGGGGGGTCTTATCATAAAAAGTCACCCTGGCTACATTACCCACATACCATTTGGAGGAACAGATGTCCGGCCCCGCGCGATTACTTTCACACGCAAAGGTAGTCATGCGACTCAAATGTTTTTGCCGTCGTCACGCCCGACATCTGACTACTGTTTTATAAAGATGGGCGGCCTGACATTTGTCAACGTATATCGTGCCTCGGTCACTAGTGGAACATTGGAGCCCCTACTCCGGTGGGAAATTAGAGGACTAGTGAGTTTTGGAGGCGATTTTAACTCTGTGCCATAGTATTGGCAGCCGATATCAACAGATCAGTACGGCAACAGTAACCAGATTATGGAATGGGCACCAGCTCATGACATGGATCTAATCAGCATTGTCGGAGAGCCAACGCACAGAGACGGAAACGTGCTGGGCTTAACCTAAAGCAACATAGCAGCGATAGCATTAGTCCCCACACGTTATCACTGTACCTCAGGTCACTCTACTATTGAGGGTACCGTACTGAATCCCACGATGCCAGATCTTTCTGGAATTGTAAGGAACATTCGGGTCAGTGACGCCAATTTTAAAGAGTTCAGTCGATTTATCAGCCAGTAGATCAAATCTGGCCCTCTAGGTAGTGTCATGAACATCGAAAATTTCACCAATGGCCTCCTCCAAGCACTTGGAGATGCGCTGAAGATCGCGGGCGAATAACCAGCCATCGAAAGCGGAAAAACCAGTCCCTGTTGGGGCGATGAATGTCGCACTCAATGGCTGGATTACAAAGCAGTAAGAGACAACCCCGAACTCTCTTCTCAGGTACGGAAAAGCTTCAGAACCGTGGCGCAAAAAGCCAAGCAATAGTACTGGAAGAGACAAGTGGAAGTAGTGACAACTGACGCGCAGGTCTTCAAGCTCATGAGATGGGCTAAGCCTCGACCAGCGGCTGAGCCTCCTCCCCTGCTGATTGACGAGAACCGGTGGCTAACTGAACCGCGAGACCGAGCTAGTGCGCTACGAGACATTCTCTTGGCAAGTTTCAGCGGCGAGAATGATATTTCACTCTGGGACAATAAACAAGAGGAGCGCATCCCATGGGATACTAAAATATCACTTGATGATGTGACTAGCGAAACTGTGTCTGTCGAAGATACGACACCGGGCTCTGACAAGCTAACGGTACGTTTACTTAAAGCCTGTTGGCCCCATCTAGGACCTCGGGTTAAGGATCTCTACCAGGCCTGTCTGAAAATCGGCCATTTTCCCACGGCTTTTAGGGTAGCAGAGGTTGTGCTTCTTCTCAATCTGGGTAGGAATCTCTCAGCCGTCGAGTGCCGGCGACCAATCTCGCTGCAGTCGAGTTTAGGTAAAGGATTTAAACATCTAGTCGGCAAGAGAATGGCATGGCTGACAATATGTCACCAAGTGGTTCACCCTCGATTATTCGGCTCTGTACGAGGACGATCGGCGGTCGATCTCGTATCTTGCGTAATCCAAGATGCCGAGGCGACCATAAGAAGCGGAGAATGTGCGGCTATGGTCACACTAGACATTCAAGGTGCTTTTGATGCAGTCCTTCACAACCGATTGCTCAAACGCCTTCGAGAGTAAGGATGACCACTATTCCTGTGCTGGTTTATTCAGACCTTTCTTTGTCAATGAAAGTTGGAGGTAAAATGCCGTGGTGGAACCACAGAGGAGAAGACACTGGAATGTGGAGTACCTCAGGGATCGCCACTATCTCCATTACTCTTTATGCTATATGTCGCAGTGCTATTTCAGGACCATAGTCTCACGAGCAGGCTTGGCCATGCTGATGATGTGGCCATCATCATAGTTGGAAAAACCGCGGCTGAAGCCATCTCCGCGGTAAAAGATGACGTCGACAGACTTATCCTTCTCGCCAGAGAACATAGGATCGAGTTTGACCCAGCAAAGTTAGAACTTCTAGTAACCAGAGGGGAAGCAAGAATGAAAATCAATATGACTGGCCCTTCCATCATTGTGAGAGATGGCCGAATCGAACCGTCACCCCATATCTAGTGGCTAGGAGTCTAGCTTGATACCCAACTGAACTTCAAGCAACAGATACAGGAATAGTTCGGAAATTCTAACCGTCTAGTCTATTTTTTATGACATATAAATGGGGCTCAACGCTATGCAGCACCCGGACTCCAGATTCGTGCGGTACATGCATATGTTCTGAGCACATCTTTATATGGGGCAGAAGCGTGGTGGCCGGGTCTTACTCGAATAACCAGACTGCGAGATAAAGAAGTTGACACTAGAGTTGGCTGGTACATGATACGCATGCAGTTGAGCTTGCGTCGAGTTCCGACAGCCGAAGGCCCTGAAAAGCTTCACTTTCCCCATCGTCTCCCGGCATTAAGTTCATGCAGCCGAGGAAAAGAAACTAGGTCAGGAAGTATGAAACAATGGCTAACTTCCCTACCAGCCATTACAATTGTTGGCTTCCCTGATGAATCGCCATCGGGACCCGGAAAATCAGCTTGGGAGCTCTCAATAATCGGCCACTAACCTCAGTTACGTCTAGTAGAGAAGATCAATATCTAACCTTTGCGTCAATATGGAGGTGGGTTAAACAGTGCAGCCAAGAGCTCGTGGAAGTGTGGTGGCAGAAGCATCGACCGAAACGATATGAAGATCCGAACCTCTATATGTGCTGCAACCGGTCACCAGAACTGGCTCTACCAAGATGGCCGTACCACCGTCTAATTGCGACAAGAACAGGCCACGGGGACTACGCCGACTACCATCAACATTCCAACCCGGAACACGAAGATCTTCAATGGATTTTCGGCCGAGAGTAAATGCCCTGGCATTTCTCAGAGTACCGACCTGCTTTGCAGCGTTGGAGAAGCTATGAGAAAATGGCACCACCTGGGCCCAGGGAAATGATAGGGGAGAAGGGATGGCAGAAGTTCATCCAATTCCTGACTATAAGCAGATGTTAAGGTCTGCAGAAGGATGGACTGGGTGGGAGGTGATTATGCTGAGATTGTTTTCAACTTTAGAGAAGATGGGTTTGGAAGATAAGGATGCGACGCAGGGCACCGTAACTCAAACATGTACTTTACCTTTTTATTTCTCTTTTCGTCGCTTCTGGCTTTAATGTCAATCACGCATGTAGCAATGAGCACTCAGAGTCCATCTACCCGTGTCACGTCTAAATAGATATTACATTCTTGCTGTCGCGTAAAAGATTTCAATTTCAATTTCACGTTATTATTTTCTCGTTTTATTATACTGTCTGAGTCTATGACTATATAGGACATACAGGTCCTCTCTGCGTACACGCCAAGGATACCTATACCAGTAGTATATCCCCTCCTATGCCTCTCATATAGATGCTCTCAAATAGTATGCCACTTGCAAATCCTCATTCGATCATACACTTAAAGGAGTCCTTTGTGTTTAATTATCTCCTCCCTCCAGCCAACGAAACGATGGCCATTTGCGGATGTATGGCAGCCGGGAAAAATCGCAAAAACCACTGGGTGCTGGGTTCTTCCAATACTGACATTAGGACTAAATCCGAAGACTTAGTGACCCTTCTGAAGCGTTCAAAGAGGCCGGCCAGCTGGGCGCTGCAGACGTGTGTGTACCTCGGGAAATTTACTCTCTGCCTTTCTAGCCTCCTTCCAACTCCTCCCCCGAGGTCGTGCTGAAATGTCGGAAAATTCTTGACAGAGCGTGATTGCTGTATGGTAGCTTAGCCCAACTTCTTTTGTACCGTCTAGGGCCCTGAGGAGTGAAGTTGACTCATGGACAATAGAAGTGCTCCTTGCTAATAAGCCGAAATCTCGAACTTGGCGCTCACAACCGCTCCAAAGTTGAAAATCCCTCTAAAATGTCAGTCCCAGCATGGTCTTCAGAGACCTATTCCCCCTCTCGCACCACATCTCAGCCGCCTATTCTTTCTCAAGATATAGAGCCCCATTAGAGCATCAGTCTCCCATAAACCATGACCCGAACTTTGTATATTATGACTTGATTTCCATCTTGCAAGTATACGTAGCGTCGTAAATTTGTAGTGAGTGATGGCCGGTGATCAATGGGGCAAGCCCCTGTTTGCAATCGAAGTAACTTCTTTATTGATTGTTGAGGCGAAATGAGGCGTGGTTAAAAAGAGGATGAGGACTCAGATGAGAATGGTATGAAAAGCATTGTCAAGAAGTTGTCAAATGGATATATGCTTGAGGTTGCTTTCGACTTCAATTCGGATGCGATTCTTCTTGGCTATCTCAGATATGCAGAGCATATTGAGTGATTACACCGGCACCACTGGAATGTGAAGAATTCGTCTTTGCCGGCATTTCGTTTGCAAGTACCTCTGCGAAGTTATGGTGGCTTTTTCTTCACTCAAAGTCAACCCTCATCCGTGAATACCCACCCAGTGTAGGACCAAGGCATGTGGACAAGATTGCGCTGGTGTAAAAAATACCATCTTGTTAAAGGTGGGATTTCGGTTTCTGGAGAGGATCTACACATGTAATAGGAATTTTGGACCACACCACTTGATCTTCGATAGAATCAATGGCTCGACGATCTTGACATGGTTGGTTAGGCCAGTGAGTTCATAACTCGGCCCGCTCTTCGATGGGCATCTTGAATGGCTTAGACGCCTGTTCCGCCTGCGATAAGGGGTGTCATATTCTAATCTAGCAGCCTTCACTCATATATCTCATAATTCTCATATACAGAATGTTAAATGCTTTCTTAACTAAATGAATGTTTCATAAATTCTGTTCGGTGGGTACCCACAGTGGGTGGTGAATTCCTTAATTTAGATGGAAGTAGCTATTGGTATGAATTGCAAAATAATTACATACTGCGAGTGTCCCCGAGGCCAACAGAGCTATCTGACGCGTGAAGAAAACGCAGAAAAAGTACTGTGTGTAGAAATGCGAATAGAAACAAATTACTCAAACAAGAGGCGTGCAAAAAAATTCATGAGTGGTTTCCAAATTTCAAAAGTTCAGGTGGCAAACCTGATCGATTAAGAAAAAGACAGGAAGAAAGAGAGGTATGATTATTGTACTTCTTGAGTCTTAGATTATCCAGAACATTGAACTTCCCTTTGGCCCAGGGCATACCTTGCACAGTACTCCTATCTCCTTTTGTTACTTGTAAGATCATTGACACATTGCCCATGATGAATAGCTATTCAGCGACGTATTTACCCGTGGAATCCAGTCTCCTCACTCATGTATTTTTCTACCCAAAAAATAGAAATGGTAGCAATAGAAACTGCGTGCACGGGAAAAGGTCTCAGGAACCTAAAGCCCCAGCCAGGCGAAGTTTTGGCACCTGGACCACAAAAAGGTGCGCATATTCATCTACATCTCCATTCTTTATAACATTCTAGGCATTCTTTATCCTATCCGCCATTGCCGTAAGGAGTACTGGGTACGCTCCGAAAACTCATCGGATGGCTTTTCCTCCATGATCAAGGTTTGGTGATGAGAAGGACTTCGACCCTACCATCTGATATAATCGTGATTAGCTTCATGATGATGATGATAGGGGGATGTGCTTAGGGATGAAGACGATACCGACCGCGAAAGTGATTGGGGTTCCTCATCGAATTGAGTACGAAGGTGTTACTCATTCTCGGCTCCGCAGACTCTACATTGAGAGCTGAAGGTTTCTAGGGGACACCACTGACAGGTGATGAAAAAGTCCCTCTTTAAAGGGTGCAGCCAGACTACGAGAGGAGCCCGATGTGCCACGTAGTGCTTGACTTAGGTTGTACAAAAAATTTGACTGACCAATCTTTGTGGACGTTCACTCGTCCTGATCTATGGGGAATATCATTGGCTGGTGTTCTAGCCGGTCTTATCGATCCTTGAATCTGAAGATATATAGATCGTAGCCTGGCGCGTACACTGAGTTAAACAAGACACGGCTGATTCTTTACATTTTGATGACCACAAAAATATCTGAAACACCACAGTCTATCACCCAGTCAATTCCTACTCATCATTCTAAACGATAATAACCAGAGTAAACTAAGAGAATTAAGAGCACATTCAAATGCCGTATAACTTAGTACTTGATCAATCATCATCTATCTCTGACTGTAACTCGACGTCGGTTCTTCCTGAGATATGTTACAGCCCAGATTATATGGAGTGTCTACTCAGCTTTGTTTATTCAAGCGAGATTCTCAAGCAGAATGGGTATATTGTTGAACCGTTGACAGAAAGCGAGCTTGAGAGAAAGATCAAGTGCGATCGTTGTTTCAAATGCAAGTTCACAACATTAAGTAGCTTGCAACTATTAATAGCATCTAGTTGTCAATAATTCCAAAAAAAATATAGAAACTGCCGAAGAGAAGTTAAAGGAACGTAAAAAAGTTCTAAACATTAATGATTTGGCCGCACTTAGACTCGAAGAATCAGGCGACACAACGTCAGTCATTCAAGGAACTAGTGGAAATTCCAGGAAACCAAGTCAAACGAATCACAATATAGCAGTTCGAGGACAGGAAACTAATAATCCTCAAGTAGCCTTGAAGTGCAAATTCCACGATGGTGTCATTCAAAGACAGGTATTTCGATTTTCTATGACCCCGCGGCTGAAATAAATCATTCCGAGTTGGTGTTCCTTGCTAAAATAGTAGGTAGCGTTGGACCTGCTGTTATAAGTATCAGTTTAGTGACGGTTGTCAAGCTAAAAAGGATCACAACGCTCCCGACCATGTAGATGAAAAGCTCCGGACGCAATGGAACTACGTTCGTACCCCCACTGTTGTGAACCAAGCATTCCAGAAAGCTGCTGTAGCTATCGACTGTGAGATGGGCGGCACTTCAACAAGAGAAAGTGTAGTAATCCGTGTAACCATGATTGACTATTTTACATCGGAAGTCTTGGTTGATGAACTGGTCTATCCAGATACACGGATAGTAGATTATAGAACGCGATTCTCGGGTGTCACAAGAGCTCAAATGGAAAATGCAGTTCGGAAACGAAAGTGCCTGTTTGGCTTAGAAGCAGCACGGAAGGCAATTTGGAAGCATGTCGGTCCAAGCACTATCATTGTCGGACACTCGCTCAATAATGACTTAACAGCCTTACGGTGGATTCATCCCCTCGTATTGGACACCATGTTAATCGATAACCTTATCCTCAAGGAAGCGCAGAAAATGGCTCAAGAGATCGAGCAAGATTCACAACTAAAGACGGTTCAGTCTGAGCCTGTCGTCGTTAACAATGTAGCTGAGACTGAAGAAAAAAAGAAAAAGAAAGTCAAAGGCTCAGGAGTCCTATCTCTTAAGACTATGACAAGGGAGAGATTAGGGCGTGATATTCAGAACGAAAAGTCTGGTCATGATAGTTTGGAAGATGCCGTTGCCACAAGGGACATAGCTCACTGGAATGTAGTTGTGAGGGGAGAGATACCAATAGATCTATTTGATTATCCTCTTCTATAGTTTTAAAACTTTGTAGGATACTTTAACATGCCTAACAATCTTCTAAAAATGACGATAACATGTTGGATAATAGAAACAAAGCCATTGCAATAGATTATCATTTGCTTTGCAACATTTACTCCTATTGCCATGTATGCCACGGTCTAGAATCTAAAGTTTCTGGGTAGGACACAGGGTGAGATATGCCTCAGAGGGTATGAATTCCTCTGGGACGTGACCACCGGGAAACTAGTGTTATAATCCAAAACAACTAAGCGATTAGCTATGATATGATCAAGTATCTGGGAGGGCAAGACTGAATACTTGTACGCGGTGCCCTCTACGAACCTGGGAGTCAAATATTCTCCCAGACCCAAGTTCAGTCAAATTTCCCAATATCGAACAAGATGGCCCATGAGGCAATAATTTGAGACTCTACACCAAATCAAAATTCTCCACCCGACGAGATCAATCACCACCAAAACCTCATCAAGTTTGCAGGCACGACTCAGTACATCCTCATTTCAATGATCACACCTCTCGTCGACTTTATCAGGCCTCAATTGACCATTATGTACACGCCCATGCAGATATTTATACCCAACGGAGGAAACAAAGCGTGGCGCATAAATCTTAGAAGCAGTTTTTTGGAATAGACCTGAGAGGGATTGGGACAAGTTCACAAGATGGTGCAAAGGAAGGATACAGTCTCCATGGGCGTGTGATTTCGAAATTTGGCAAGGAGTTTTTACAAATTGAGCTCTGTGCGCGCCAAGCCTTTGGTTGCGAGAGTGCAGTGGACACTATAAAAATACGCAAACGATGGAAGGTGCCGTGGTCCGCCTCTGGATGGTGTTTTCCGTCAAAGTTTGGGTAGCCTGAGCATCTACTCCACTTGGGAAGAAGACACTTCAAACTACAAGTCGCGCGGTGAAAATTCAGTGGATGAAGGAATGTCTGGATAACCCAGAGTTTTTGAGACATTTCCCTGGGAGAGTATTCACGCATGAGGGTTGACTTGGGGTGAAGAAAAAGCTGCCATAACTTCGCTGTGGTACATGCAAATGAAATCCGAGAGATGAGTGCTCTTCCTATAAGTTGAGGCATCTTTTCTGTACATTTTCACTCACATTGTGTCATAGTGAGATAGCTGCAGACGCAATTAAAATCTGATGCAAAAATATGACTCATCTCGATGGCGGAAGACACATTAACGATTACAGAGATGTAAGACTGTTCGGCCAACAATTATCCTACCCCAAGAAGAGGAGCGCGAGTGTATCTTGAAAGAGTTCCGAACCCTCTACATAGACGACAACCGGCATAGCTTAAATATCTTGAAAACTTCAACGGATGTAACTTCACATCAAGAGGATTAATCACGACAAAATCTAATGGAAGAGGAGACCCTGAGATGGAGGATAGGAGTTATCTTGAAAATTCGCATGTCGTGAAGATGGATGTGAGATAAATTATCATAGCTAGTCAGCTGAATACCATATGATTTAAAAAACCCCAATTCTGACTAAAACGGGGTAATCTGACCACACAGAACTTTGAGGATTGATTGTTCCGTTCGAAGATAATAATTGTAATCATTGTAAACGTCTCTCAATACGATTGAAACCCAAAGGATTTCTAACTTTTGTGCCAACCTTAATGGTTATATCTTAATCTTATCAACATCAACCTATCACCATACATCATACTATAATCTAAACTACGATAAACTATACCAAGATATCTACAATTTACAGCAGCAGTGGCAGGAAATTTTCTGTCCTAATGGGTATCTCTAGCTTAATCTATATTTATGATAATAGAGCAAATTTGAGCTACGTGGGTGTCGGAATACTTCGGTGGTAATTGATATCACAAGCTTGATGTAGCAGTAATAATTATGGTACGTATAAAATATGATCTATCTCTCCCCTGTCCACCTAGAAGGAAACATCTATAAACCGTAAAACCCCCTGTCTCCTAACGCCATTCCCGAACGGGCACCTCATTACTCATCAACACAATAAGTCATCAGTTCTAAGGAAATACATATTGATCATTAGATCGTTAAGTCATTAAACAGTGGGATTAGCTCATTGTCTCGCGTGATACATCAATACGGGGCTAAAACGAAAAATTTCGACCGAGGCAACAAAATGATATCATATTTCATCTCCGCTGAGTTATGACAGATTAAAATAATTCTAGTCTACCTGAATCTTTTGGAAATTGTGGTGGATTTCACCTATTGAGAGAAGAGTAATATCTTACTAGATTTAATTAGATTAATACAAACTCAAATTTCAAATTTGCGTCTGAGGAAGCTATTTATATTAGCGCCTTGCTACCTATTCCGCATCTTCAGCTTTTGTCTCAGCATCGAGTGCCTCTGCTTCGGCATCATCCTTTGATTTCTTTCCAGAGCCTTTAGTTGTAGCAGGCTTGGCTCCCTCATCTTCATCTTCAGCTTTTGTCTCGGCGTCTATTGCTTCGGCCTCAGCATCTTTGTCTTCTTTTTTCTTGTCTGAAGTCAATGGACTGGCAGACTTTGCTCCCTTATCTTCATCTTCAGCTTTTGTCTCAGCGTCGAGTGCCTCTGCTTCGGCATCCTCCTTTGATTTCTTTCCAGAATCTTTAGTTGTGGCAGGCTTGGATCCTTCGTCTTCATCTTCAGCTTTTGTCTCGGCGTCTATTGCTTCGGCCTCAGCATCTTTGTCTTCTTTTTTCTTGTCTGAAGTCAATGGACTGGCAGACTTTGCTCCCTTATCTTCATCTTCAGCTTTTGTCTCAGCGTCGAGTGCCTCTGCTTCGGCATCCTCCTTTGATTTCTTTCCAGAATCTTTAGTTGTGGCAGGCTTGGATCCTTCGTCTTCATCTTCAGCTTTTGTCTCGGCGACTATTCCTTCGGCCTCAGCATCTTTATCTTGCTTTTTCTTATCCGAAGTTAGCGGGGTAGAAGCTTCATTCTCGACTTCATCGTCCTTGGTCGCAGATCCAATCTTCTCAAGCTCTGCGATGGCTGCTGCTGCTGCCGCGTCATCTTCGGCGTTTCTCTTGGCCAAAGCTCGGGCAAAGTGACGCTTCGATAAGTTGTACTCAATGGCACGTTTCTTGGCAGCTGGGCTTTGTGTCACTGCTACCGATCCTCCAAATGGGCCTGCTGCTGCTGCATTTTGCATGCGAACAATGCATACGTTCTGAGCGTCGCCTACTGTCCCAGAGCATGTCATCCCCGCTGGCATCTGTACTTCTACCGGGAAGTCCATCACGGCCGCGGCTGACAGTCCTCCGATACCAATTCCCGGCACATTTTGTGTTACTTCGGCCGATTTGAATGCTGCTGGATCGGTTCCACCCGAGGTGGCGTCAACCATGGCCGTCAATGGCCCGGCTCCATCTTGGTTGATTTGATGGTAGGTCATCTTGACCTTGCCGTCGTCCGAGCAAGTCGGCATGCCGCTGGCAGCTCCAGCTCCAGCTGCAGCCTTGACACCAGTCTCCAAGGTGCCCTTAGGCGTCTTGGTTCCTCCATTGGCTGCACGCTCTCCAAGACTTCGACGAAGGACGTTGGCTGCGTGAACTTCCCGTGCTTCCTTTGTTGCTGTAGCATTGCCGCCACCTCCCATGAACATGGCCATCATCTTAGTGGCATCGACCGGGCCACCGCCCTGAGTGCGACCAAGTGCAGTGGCCTTGTTGGTTCCCATCTCACGTTTCCGGATGATAGAAGTATCAGCCTCAGATCCGCAACGAGGGCTGGCGCAATCACGCGGGGTGCCGTCGGCAACTATAATTGATATGTCAGATAACTTTTCAAAGCATATTAGAAGAGGTTAAGATGATCCACATACCTGAGAGACCCGGCATGGTGACTCCATTGGCGCCTTCGACAGAATCAACGACTCCATGGGTAAAGACACTAGTAACTGCGAAAGCAGCAATGAGAATAGCCGATGAATATTGCATGTTGATATTATGTTCTGATAATTATGAATGAAGATTGACTGATCTGTTTATAATTTAATATTAGCAGCGCCGGGCTGTAAGGTGAAAATATTGATTGAAAGACAAAAAGTGAAATAGATCACAATGTTGGATAATGAGAAATGTTGGTAACCCAGCCCTTATTATATTCCTCATAACTATCCTGGAATTAAGGCAATGGCTAGTCTTTCCTTCAGGCATGAATCTTGACTCCATCATTTGATAATATGCATGATTGGAAAGCTCAAACAGAGCATGTCACATATAATGAAGCAGTATTTGTCATGGGATTGATGGAAAGGGCAGTAATATCTGAAGACGTTAGCCCCTCTGGAACAGACCGTGAAACATCTTGAGAAGCTGATTTATGCTGTATTATTGGCTAGCTATCTGATTTTATTTAATTTTTCATCAGTGATGTGAAGATTGACTCCACAACATTTGCTATTCTTTAATGTTGTAGTTAGTTTCTGTCATTAGAGTAGTCCCATGTGTATCGTGGATAAGTTTGATATTTTAGGCAAAGGCTCTGATTAGCCTCAAATTACCAGGCTAGGCATTCTACTGATTTTCATATTTACAAGTAGTGAGTTTTAGTGTAGTGACCCATGTTCGGGGCATACTGTGAAGTTTACCGGCACGTGTGTGTGTCTGTTTATTGTCCTAAAAAGTCTATGACTATGTAAGGACTTGTAGGTCCTTTCTGCCTACAGGCCGGGAGTATGTATGCCTCGGGTAGTGTACTCCCTCCTATGCCTCCTTCACGACTTCTTTCCAGCAGTAATACCCCCACAGGTCTTCATTCGAGTACACACTAAGAGGAGCCGTTATCCCGTCATTATCTCCCCTCTCCAGCCAACGAAACGATGGCCATTTACGGGTGTGTAGCTGCAGGGAAAAGTCTCAAAAACCACTGGGTGCGGGGCTCTCCTTTACCGGCACGTACTTGTCTCAATAGGTAGGACGGTTATCCGATAAGCCAAAGGTGCTTACTGAGATTCTATCAGGCCGGGGTGGACTACTTTGGCTTAGCTCATGTGGGGAACGAACTCATCCCTGAATCGTATCAAGTTCGAACGAGCGAATCCTTCAGTTGGAGGGCAAGACCGAACACCTGTACGCGGGTACCTCTACGAACCTGGGAGTGAAATATTCTTCCAGAGCCAAGTTCAGTCAAATTTTGTAATACCAAACAAGTTGGCCCACGAGGCAATGATTCAAAATTCTCCACCACGTCAAATTTTCGCTCCCAACGAGTTCGACTCCTACCCAAGTCTCATCAAGTCTACAAGTACGACCAAGTATATCCTCGTTTCAATGACCACACCTCTCATCAACTATTCTCTGGCCTCGGTTAACCACCAAGTACACACCCTCGCCGATATTTATACCCGACGGAGGAAACAAAGCGTTGCGCTCAAATCTGGTCGACAGTTCTTTGGGATTGGCGTGAGAGTTATTAGGACAAGTTTACATGATGATGCAGAAGATGGTTACAATCTCGATTGGCGTGATATTTCGTGTTTTGGTAAGGAGTTTTTACAAATTGAGTTTTGTGCACGCCAAGTTATTTGCTTGCGAGAGTGCAGGCGACACTATAAACACCGCTATGGTTGGATGGTGCGGTGGTACATCTTCATGTCCTGTCTTCCAAGTAGAGTCTGGACAGCATGGACACATATCCCACTTGAGACATGAGATCGCCGGTTGGAATCTGGCAAAACACAACCACATTTCTCGCGGCGCTGGTATACATGGATGACGAAGGTATGCTTGGATAATCAAAAGTTTTGCATATCCATGTGGTGGATACTCACGGAGAAGGGTCGACTGTTTGTGTAAGCGAACATACCTCATACGGCTATTAGCAAATGAAATCCACAGTATAAGTGTCTGTAACGTCAAAATAGTCATCCTACATGTATACATAGTACCGGTCATGTGTCATAGCTCTATAGCTACATATTTATTATATGATTTAAAAACAAAAACTGCGGTTCCGAGTAGAAGTCGAGGCTTTACATATCCCAGTTAGTTTTACCATCAGAAACAGTAGGCTGTCTATACATGTTGATCATATTAAATAAATGACTTGTTGCATTCGTCATGAACGGCATTGTTTAACGTAGAGGCTTGTACCGAGCTAACCGCGAGGAGCTCTGTTCTCAGTCTCTATTGCCATAAAGAAAACTAACATTCCTTCAGAGCCCCGGTTAAATAGGTTATATAATATGATTAACTAATCCAATGTACTGAAAGATGGTCTAACATGATTTTCTGCTCCACACGAATTATTAAGAAAAACCTGCTTCTGAGCTTTGTCGTTACAAAGGTGACATGAGAACCCTAAAAAATCTAAGGGTAGTGCGATTCAAGCACAATATTCGGATTGATTCACGTACAGGAGAAAGAGCTACACCCCTGAAGTAGCATGCATCTCAGGAGCAGTTATCGTTCCAGAGCTCCGGCTCGAGGTTATTAAATCGGTTTAATGCCAAGGCGCTAAATATTTGAAACTATGACCAGAAACACTCTTCTCAATTATGAGTAATGCCACTAATACTAATTGGGTTATTATTGGTACAATCGGGGAATTGTTTTTTGTATCAGATTTTAATTACGTATGCAGCTATCTAGCTATGACACAATATCAGAGAAAATGTACAGAAAAGATGACTCAATTTACAAGAAGAGCACTCATGCCTCGAATTCCATTTGCAAGTACCACTGCGAAGTTATGGCGACTTTTTCTTCACCCCAAGTCAACCCTCATCCGTGAATACCCACCCAGGGAAATGTCTCAAAAACCCTGAGTTATACAGACATGCCTTCATTCACTGAATTTTGTCCACGCGAAATGTAGTCTGGGGTGTCTTTTTCCCAAGTGGAGTAGGTGCCTAGGTTACTCAAACTATGCCGGAGAACACCAACAGGAGGCGGACCACGGCACCTTCCATCGTTGACTTATTTTTATAGTGTC
The DNA here is from genome assembly GCA_900239735.1 of Blumeria hordei DH14. NCBI lineage: Eukaryota > Fungi > Ascomycota > Leotiomycetes > Helotiales > Erysiphaceae > Blumeria > Blumeria hordei. Next base: position 493,336 of record OENG01000025.1, on the reverse strand, counting down.
AGTTGGAATCTCGCAACCGAAGCCTAGTCACTCACAGAACTCAATTCGTAAAACTCATTGTCAAAAAATCCTGGTTTCGTGCCCGTCGAGATTATAGCCATCCTCTGCGTCATCTTGTGAACTTTTCTTGATCCCTCACAGGTCTATTCCAAAGAACTGTTTCCCAGATTTGTGCGCCACGCTTTGCTTCCTCCGTCGGGTATAAATATCGGCGTGAGTGTGTATTTGGTGACTAGCTTAGGCCAGAGAATAATCGATGGGAGGTGTGATCATTGAAACGAGGATGCACTAAGTCGTACTTGTAAACTTGATAAGACTTAGGTAGGAGTCGAACTCTTTGGGAGCAAAAATTTGACATGGCGGAGAATTTTGAATCAATGCCTCGTTAGCCAACTTCTTTGGAATTGCGAAATTTGACTGAAATCAACTCTGGAAGAATATTTCACTCCCAAGTTCGTAGAAGGCACCGCGTACAGGTATTCAGTCTTGCCCTCCAGTCGGGAACTAAATGTGTTCAAAATACATCGCCGGTCTTGTCATCGCTCGATGACTACTTATCAGTAGATATTTGAGTTGATATTAGACTGCCACAATTGTTTCGGCTTAAACAACTCTCCATATCGATTCAGATTAGCAGTCCTTCATAGTTGTAGACCTAGTAGGGGCATAATTTTAACTCTATTCTGTATATTAAAAAAACTCTATTATTTAATTAAAATATTACCAATGTTATTTCAAGCTTTCCAGATAGCTTTAGGAGTCACTAATTTCCACAGACTCAGTAGGAACAATAATGAAATTCAATTCAATTCTGGCTTAAAGTCCTCACCAGGTCAAACTGCGGTCTTGTAGGTATGCTTTAGTTTTGAAGGGACGATATAATAAGCTAACAGACCAGACTACAGTTACAGATAGAATAACAGGCAAAAAAAGGATTACATACAGTAATACATCCTCAATTTTACACCGGAGGTGTTCCCTGGTGTAGTTTGAGTAGCCCAGGCACCTACTCCACTTGGGAAGGAGACACCTAAGACTACATTTCGCGCGGAGAAGAGTTGATAGATGACGAAGGCATGTCTGGATAACTCAGGGTTTGAGACGTTCCCCTGGGTGGGTATGCACGGATGAGGGTTGACTTTGGGTGAAGAAAAAGCCACCATATCTTCGCAGTGGTACTTGCAAATGGAATCCGAGGCATGAGTGCTCTTCTTGTAAATTGAGTCATCTTTTCTGTACATTTTCTCTGATATTGTGTCATAGCTAGATAGCTGCATACGTAATTAAAATCTGATTCAAAAATAAATCTACCGAATCCTTAACAGGGCTCAAAGCTATATAGTAGTTTAGATAAGAAGTGAGCATATCAGTCTCAATTCTTATCTGTCTGGAAAGAACTAACCAGCAGTGATTAACCCAAAATATCAGTGTGGGTGACCGTCACAAAATGTGAAACATATGGTCTTGGCATATCCTCAGTGGGCTAGAATGAAAGAAGAAATGCTTCGACCGACAAAAGATAGGTCTTTCAAAGCCATGATAAACAGCTTTGATGATATGCATATAATTACAAAGTGGGTTCTGGCAAGAGGCTAGTATCAACTGTTCCAGTTCGTAGAAAAAGTAGAGATAGCAATCGAGGAAAAGATGGAACGATATGAACAAGATGGGACGGAATTCACACTGAATGAACAGTACAAACGCACTTCCTGTGGGAAACCCGAGAAAAATCAGCAGACATGACACAGATTATTTTAGGAGGTTTAACCGAATCGGTTTTCTCCAGTAAATATTGTGGCTAGATGTACCTGCATGGGCCCATAAGGTACCTGAACAGGCTGACTAAAATCATCACACGATCTGGCTAAAGCTTTACACATAGGGGACTTGACACCGCTGTTGCTGCTGGTTAACTCAGCCCTTCCACTTTGACAAGCTTCATTTGTAGAGAATATAACCTAATAAGTGATAATACCCGTGAAACATCTAACTGCCCTGAGTTAATGACTTGCGTTTTTCAAGATTTAGTCGCGAGGAATGGATGGAATTTGTGTTAATTTTGCTATTTAAGTAAAAGACCATCTGGCACATAGGGGACCTCTCGGACCCAAGCTGCGACATGTACAGTGCTTCCATACTCTTTTGTTACTACAAAGATCATGGATATATTGCCCTTGATGAATAGCTATTCAGCTCAGTGTTGACCCATGGAGTTCGGCCAGATTTTCCACGGAACCTTCTACCCAAAAAAATAAAAATGGTAGCAATGGAAACTGCGTGCGCGGGAGAAAGTCTCCAAAAGTCTGCAGCCCCAGCCAGGCGAGGCCGAGACGCCGGGACTACACGAGGTGCGCATATTCATCTATATCTCCCTTCTTTGTAACAGTCGAGGCCATCTTGATCCAATCCACCATCGTCGTATTGGGTGCTGAGAACGCTCTGGAAACTCATCGGGTGGCTTTTCCTTCATGATCAAGGGTTAGTGATGAAAAGGGTTTCGGCCCTATCATCTAATCTGATCGTGGTTAGCTTCATGATAATGGTGATAGAGGGATGTGTTTATGGATGAAGACGATACAGACCGCGAAAGCGATTGGGAATCCTCATCGAAGTGAGGACTTTTTTACTCAATCTCGGCTCTGCAGACTCTACAGTGAGAGCTGAAGGTTCGTAGGGAACACCACTGACAAGTGTTGAGAATAGTCCCCCAGTAGCTCGGAGAGAGAAATTAATAAGAAGCAATACATACTTCATTAAGAGCTTTACTTCTAGTAACAATCTCAAAAATGAGTCGTTATACGACACATATTTTATTAGATACAAGACACGAAGCCCACACATATTGCTAGTGTACTGGTTGGGCGAGTATGTATATAGTTTCGTAGACGTACTCACAATAAATGGAAACAGGTTTAGTCTTACACTTTCTGACCATATACCTACAGCATAGTAATACATGGGTCTGTTCACTGTCACCCACAAAATGCAACATCATTTGCTCCTCATGAACCCGCAGTGTGACCTGCATAGCTCACAACCACAACAGTTGGTTAAACACGAATTAATGAAAAACCGTGTGCCGTAACGCAATCGGTGAATTAAATAAATAATCTGGTATCTCGTGGTACATGTGTCGTTAGCTGTCCTCCACTGCTCCAAGCATCTCGCTAATGAGGTTCATCAGATCCTTGTCAGAATCCTAATGAAATCATGAACATCTCAAAATCATAGAACGTCTCATGGCACCCAAATATGACCCTTTACTGGCATATTGAAAACAGTCCGCTGCATGGTACAATGTGCTATCCATTCAAAGTATTACATTTTATTTGACTAGAAATTTGTACCTATCTTAAGCTTGTTTAGTGAACTCTGTCATGTCTCATCCAAAGTTTTGTCAATGCCATGATATCTCTAACTTGTCTTTCCCATCATTTTCCCTATATCAATCACATCAAGAAATTAAAACTTTCAAAGAGCTCGTCATTTTGATTTTTAAAGTCTTTCGAGTTTGAACTTCAGCTACAAACTTATGCGATAGATCTAGGATGCATCTAGAATGACTGAAAAGCCTGATGTAGAGGGCATGTGAATTTATCAAAGTTTATCCTTCACTTTTGGCCAGCTGTGACTCCAAGTTACATTCTAAATGTGGCACTGCACGGTCCTCCACTTTAAACACCGCCATGGTTGGATGGTGCAGTGGTACATCATCTTGGCCGGTTTCTCAAGTAAGGTCTGGATAGCTAGGACGCATACCCCACTCGAGACAGGAGACCGCTGGTTCGAATCCGGAAAAGCTAAACTACATTTCTCACGGTGCTGGTATGCATGGATGATGAAGGCATGCTTGGATAATCAAAGGTTTTAAATTCCCCTTAGGTGGGTACTTACGAAGGAAGGTCGACTGTTTGTGTAAGCAAACATACCTCGTAGTGGTATTTGCAAATGAAATCCAGAGTATGAGTGTCTGTAACGTCAAAAGAGTCATCCTACATGTATACATGGTACCGGTCGTTTGTCATGGCTAAATAGCTGAATACACAATAAATGATTTAAAAAAACACCTGAGTAGGGCCCAGAGCAGTATAGCCATGCAGATGAGAAGCAAACACATTGGGTTCAATTCCTATCTGCCCAGAAGAAAAGTTCCAGGAGTAGATAACCCACGATGCCAATGTGGATATCCGTCCTGGAATGTGAAGCATATGGTCATGGCCTGCACCAGCTGGGCCAAAGGAAGAGGAGAAATACTAAGAAAGGCAGAGAACCAGTCATTCGAGGCCATGATGAATAATCCCAAAGATTTAGCGAGAATAAGTAGATGGATCAAGCAGGAAGGATGGCTGGAACAGTTTCGACTGATGCTTGAAGTCGAAGCCACGATGAGTGAGAGAGAGGGCAGTAGGGGAAAGATGATCACCTGCCACAAATAAGTTAGTGGACGGTATCTGCATTGGACATAATAGTGTCAGTGCACTTCTTGAAGGTACCCCGACTTCAAAGTGTAAATAAATTGAAAAGTTGAGGAGGTTTTTTACGATAAAGGTTTCCTCCTATATAAATATTAGAGTTCGTAGACACCTGCATGGGCCCATAGGGCGCCAAATCGGGCTAAATGAAATCAAATTCAAATTCAAAATAATTTAAAAATATACTACGCGGTTCTCGTATTACCCTATTGCCGTGGGGTCAAGTTCGTAGTGGGGCTCCGACAGGATTTTAGCATGTTCACTAAGCCTGCTTAGGCGTAGACACCTCACACATTGGTGTTAGCCCCCATAATAGTGCAACTTGTTGAAAAACTTCGTATGGCAATTTTTTTCTAGACACCATAGTTTGCAGTGGGTCTTTCCTTCATAACAAACCTAATTGGTATAATGATCGCCTGCATAACAAATCTGCATTTTTGCTACTTGACTTAATAACTTATTTACAAGAGTTCACATGTTTTCGGTTTACAAATTACAGCCCGACCATTAGAGCCTCACTTTGGATCTGGACATGCGGCTGGAATCTTTTCAGGCCTTAACATCTGGTTGGTCCCCCATCCGCATCTATCACAGCCTGGTATCTTGCTGGCATAATCTCAATGAGTCTCGCAAGATCTCCGGGTGAAACGGAATACCATGCCTCCTTTACGAAATTGCGAAGATTACTTTGAGTACGCTGCTTTCCGTCACTTTGATTGGGATGGTGATGCTAGATGTAATCCTTCATCCTATCCCAAACAGCTTCATTCGGGTTAAGATCAGGCCAGTTGGCCGGTAAGAAAATCTGTGGAATGAGCCTCTGCCTCATTTCTTCCATTGTACTTGCTGCTGCGTGGGCAGGAGCATTGTCCTGCATTGCGGAGAGCCAAGGTCTCATGGAGACCATGCTATCGATAACAGGAACTATTTTCTCGCAGTGTTTGTAAGAGTTGATAGACATCCACTCCTTCTCACCAAATAAACAGGGGATTTTTTCTGATCCTGCGGTGTAATCCCGAACATCCAGATAGCCCTGTTCTCCTTTTATTCTCCAACACAATCAGCATTGTATCCTTTGGAAGTCAAGCTCTCAATGTTAGAAAATCAAAGTTATTTCTTCTTACAGAGGAATACACGAACGCTTCTTGTTACCAGTTCTCTAGAATTTCTTCCATCCTCCATCCAACTCTCTTCTATCCATAAAACTAACGTCCAGTTTTCATATGTCCAGTTCAGACGAGCTTCGGCCTATTCTCTACATGTCTTCGAAGTTCTTTGAGATACTGGAGGCTTTGGATGAGCCACATGTCGTCGATATCCTCTTCTCCTAAGTTCTTCTAGTATTATCTGCTCGCTAATACCAAGATATCTAAAGGGGCCAGACGAGAGTTCTAGAAATGTTATGCGGCGGTTTCCAGGTGAAGAATCAACACAAGATACAATCTGATTTAGATCATCTGATTTGAGGGTCGAGGTGCTACGTTCTTCTTTTGGAGGGGGACAGTTCCGAGGCGCAATGAATAACTAATTTATCCCAAGGAAATGGTAAGTTGCGCTGCAATTTGCAGCTGATTTTTTAAGCTTCATGGAGCCCATAAATCTTAAAATTTTAATTATTTTCCATTCGCTGATATTCGGCTTTTCGAAATGCTAAAATGTTTTGATCTCTGGATAATTGGTTGAATCGAGGTGTTGAAGGTGGGTTTTGAGTTGGATTCAGCCGCTAAATAAGGTATGTATCAAGTTGAGCCATGTGTCTGATAAATAAGCAAAATTGTTTTCGGGATCTCTTATTCTAATTAACAGTCAAGTACATGATGAAAGAAGACTTTTAATTTTCTAGTGGCCGGCTGATAGAGAAGTAGTGGATACGATCTGATCAGCGGGTTGGATTTGCATAAAACTGACGGTAGCAAGAAATCATGTTGTACCCTTGATATAAGCCTTGAAATGCAGGACAGAATTGCATACCCTGTCGACTATGACGCTATCAGGGCATTAACCCCTGAAACCAATTTGTGCCGCACTTGTCACGATTGCCAACTTGCAACCGTGACCATTTGGTAGACTGTTGAAGAAGCCTTGATCTAGGATTGTCTTCGCGAAAAACAATGAAATACCTTCCCAAAATTGACTAGCAAATTGGATTATGTCTTCCATCACAAGACATACAGAGTCACCTGAAGAGCAGAATTATACTCAGGTACTAGAAGGGCAGTTGTTGTTACCTACAAGACCTTTCAGATCTCTATGGTGAACAACGAAGCTTCTTTGCTTGTAGTTCAGGAACTATTTGTGATCCCGTCAGACGGTCCTGATCGAAAAAGAATGACAAGGATTACCCTGCCTACTTTTTGAACATCTCGAACAACTCCACCCTCCTTAGGCAGCTGCATCGCGAAGGTCAAGAGTTATGTATTTGCGCATGGTTGCGTCGAGAGAAATATTTGAGTACAAGATTGATGCTTAATATAACTTGATCATAACTCTGCAGCTCTTAAATAAGGTCTACAGCTTAGTACGAGACATTGCTACTGTGCACTATATTCTTCCTCAAGAATTTCAGATAACTTGGTGTATAATCTTTTATGACTCGAATCAGATTTTACTGTAATCAAGGTAACCATGAACTATCCTCAAGGGTTTCAATCTCGTAAACTTATTTGTGAAAGAACTCCTTGATTCTTGAAACTCAAAAACGAAAGTTTCGCTTTCATCATATGTTCACTACATGTTCAGTTAATTTGACCCGCATCTACTAACACTTCAGATATTGTAGACCTATGTACGTCATATTGCTTGCTTCTCTTCAGGGATTTGTTTGACCTTCCCCTTCGCTTTAGGTAAACTCATGACTCTTCCAACTACGGATTTCATGATACAAACAACGTTATAGCTATCCATTCGTCATCGCAAAACGACTATCCATAGTGCCTCACAAGATGTTTTATGTGAAAATGACTACTCAAACGTGAACGCCCAAAGGATGGAAAGAGATAGGCATAGCAGCCTCTGATATCTGGCAATCATATTCCATCTTTTGTTATATAAGAACGATGGAGGAACGAAAACTACACATTCATTATCAACATTGACACTTCAGTTCTATTTAGTTTTCGGTTTCTTTTTTAATTTCCCAAATATTCTTCCTACTCCCGGCCCGGTGCTGTTAATATCAAATCAAATTACTTAATAATCACAGATCAAATCAACATCAACAAATCCAAGGAGACAAATACAATTTGAACAATCTTAACCCGTTTATTCCGACATAAATTATCTCTATCAATATGCAGTACTCATCGGCTATTCTCATTGCTGCTTTCGCAGTTACTAGTGTCTTTACCCATGGAGTCGTTGATTCTGTCGAAGGCGCCAATGGAGTCACCATGCCGGGTCTCTCAGGTATGTGATTAGCCATGACCCCCGTCCATATTACAGTTGTTATCCTTGTCCTTGTAACTGTCGCAGTCCCTACCCAAATCCATACCCAGTCCCCTACCCAAGTCCCTATCCATATCCATGTCTTTATCCCTGTCGTACACCCATTATGAGTCGTTTCTGACACAACAATAACAGTTGCCGACGGCACCCCGCGTGATTGCGCCAGCCCTCGCTGCGGATCTGAGGCTGATACTTCTATCATTCGGAAACGTGAGATGGGAACCAACAAGGCCACTGCACTTGGTCGCACTCAGGGCGGTGGCCCGGTCGATGCCACTAAGATGATGGCCATGTTCATGGGAGGTGGCGGCAATGCTACAGCGACAAAGGAAGCACGGGAAGTTCACGCAGCCAACGTCCTTCGTCGAAGTCTTGGAGAGCGTGCAGCCAATGGAGGAACCAAGACGCCTAAGGGCACCTTGGAGACTGGTGTCAAGGCTGCAGCCGGAGCTGGAGCATCCAGTGGCATGCCGACTTGCACGGACGACGGCAAGGTCAAGATGACCTACCATCAAATCAACCAGGATGGAGCCGGGCCATTGACGGCCATGGTTGACGCCACTTCAGGCGGAACTGACCCAGCAGCATTCAAATCGGCCGAAGTAACACAAAATGTGCCGGGAATTGGTATCGGAGGACTGTCAGCCGCGGCCGTGATGGACTTCCCGGTAGAAGTACAGATGCCAGCGGGGATGACATGCTCTGGGACAGTAGGCGACGCTCAGAACGTATGCATTGTTCGCATGCAAAATGCAGCAGCAGCAGGCCCATTTGGAGGATCGGTAGCAGTGACACAAAGCCCAGCTGCCAAGAAACGTGCCATTGAGTACAACTTATCGAAGCGTCACTTTGCCCGAGCTTTGGCCAAGAGAAACGCCGCAGATGACGCGGCAGCAGCAGCAGCCATCGCAGAGCTTGAGAAGATCGGATCTGCGACCAAGGATGACGAAGCCGAAAAGGAGGATGCCGTCGCAGCACCTTTGACCAAGAAGAGTGCTGAAGATGATGCAGCAGCAGCCGCAGCTATCGCAGAGCTTGAAAAAATGGGATCGGCCACCAAGGAGGCAGACAATGACATAATTGATGCTGAAACTGCGGCCGAGGATAAGGAATAGAGGGTCATGAATTTTTATTGACTCGATTGTAAATTTGAGAATATTTAAATAGAATGTATAGCTTTTTATGTAATGAATACAAGTAATGCAGCGCTGGGCTGTCATTAATGTACTATGTGATGATGTGCCAACTCAATCGTTACTGATAGTTAATATTAAAGTTACGATTTATTAGAATTTGATTCTTTTGTGCAAGTAATACAGGAATATTGGAAAAAGATTTGATAAAGTACAGGGTTAAACCGATGCGTGTAACTCAATTTAGTTCTCGGCACTCACCAGAAATACTGCGACCTCGCTGGCACCAATGTATCACTCACAGTCTCAACTACATGATAATATGGAAGTATTAATACAGGGCATATAACATCTGAAAAAGCCTCACACAATTTCACATCCAAGTAAATAATAACCATAACCCTAACTCCACTATATTAAGCTACGAGGATAATAATGTTTGACCAACACTCTTATTATTTAGACTGATGCATGTTTGTTATTGAAAAAGTTAAATGATAGCCTAACAGATTGGATGATTTTCTCGTTTTAGGAAAAGAGTTGTCGATTCTTTTATCTTTATTCATATAATGGAAGACGATGGAGTTTTTTCTGCAAATACTCGTTACTTCGGTGTCGATACGGGGGTCTTTTCTAAACACCCGTCAGTGGCGCGCCACAAAACCTTCAGAACTCACCGCAGAGTCTACAGAGTAGAACTTGACTGATACCTTCGTGTTACACTTCGATGGCTGTTTCATCTCAAGTGGATACCTAAGCTTACTTTTGAGGATTCATGTTATTAGACTTCGAGGAAATGATAAGCAAATTGAAAGATTCGGAACTACTAGCCAAGAGGCCGGATCGATATCACAGCGTAGTGACTTTTGATAATGTGTGGTTGGGTGGCCAGTATACGACCTAGGTTGGGGACATTACTTGAGAAAATAACAGAGGTGCTGAGTGTTTGAAGTACTCGTATTTATTAATTTAATTTATTGTCCTTTGTGAGTCTATGACTATTTAGGACATGCAGGTCCTCTCTGCCTACAGGCCAAGGATACCTATGCCAGTAGTATATCCCCTCCTATGCCTCCCATACAGCTCCCCTCAAACAGTACCACCCCTCACAAGCCCTCATTCAATCATACACTTAGAGGAGCCCTTTGCCCTTCATTATCTCCCCTCTCCAACCAACGAAACGATGGCCATTTGCGGATGTATGGCAGCCGGGAAAGATCGCAAAAACCTCTGAGCACGGAGATCTCCTAATACCGACATTAGGACTAAATCCGAAGACATAGTGACCCTTCTGAAGCGTTCAAAGAGGCCGGCCAGCTGGGCGCTGCAGACTTGTGGATACCTCGGGAAATTTACTCTCTGCCTTTCTAACCTCTTTCCAAATCCTTCCTGAAGGTCGTGCTGAAATGTCAGAAAAGTCTTGACAGAGCGTGGTTGTTGTATGGAAGCTTAGCCCAACTTCTTTTGTACCGTCCAGGGCCCTGAGGAGTGAAGTTGACTCATGGACAATAGAAGTGCTCCTTGCTAATTGGCCGAATTCTCGGTTTTGGCGCTCACAAACGTTCCAAAGTTCCATTTTTGCATTAGATTTTGATTGCGTATGCAGCTATCTAGCTATGACACAATATCAGGGAAAATGTACAGAAAAGATGACTCAATTTACAAGTAGAGCACTCATGCCTCGAATTTCATTTGCATGTACCACTGCGAAGTGATGGTGGCTTTTTCTTCACCCCAAGTCAACCCTCATCCGTGCATACCCACCCAGGGGAACGTCTCAAAAACCCTGAGTTATCCAGGCATGCCTTTATCATCCTCTGAATTTTCTCCACGTGAAATACAGTATGAGGTGTCTTCTTCCCAAGTGGAGTAGGTGCCTAGGCTACTCGAACTTTGACAGAGAACACCATCAAGAGGTGGACCATGGCACCTTCCGTCGTTGACTTGTGTTTATAGTGTCAGTGGCACTCTCTCAGGCGAAGTCTTGGCGCACACGATGCTCAATTCGTGAAAATCCTTGCCAAAATTCAAATTCACACGCCCATCGAGGTTATATCCTTCATTTGCATCATCTTGTGAACTTGTCCTGATTCCTCTCACGACCATACCAAATACTGTCTCCAAGATTTGTGTGCCACGCTTTTCTTCCTCCTTCGGGTATAAATATTGGCGTGGGCGTGTATTTGGTGATCAGCTTAGGCCAGAGAATAATCGATTAGAGGTGTGGTCATTGAAACGAGGATGCACTAAGTCGTACTTGTAAACTTGATGAGACGTGGGTTGGAGTCAAACTCGTTGGGAGCGAAAATTTGACATGGCGGAGAATTTTGAATCATTGCCTCGTGGGTCAACTTATCTGGAATTGCGAAATTTGACTGAACTTGGCTCCGGGAGAATATTTCACCCCCAGGTTCGTAGAGGGCACCACATACAGGTGTTAAATCTTGCCCTCCCGTGAGATGCGTCGTTCCAACAATAAAAGCGCATCTCAATTTAGTACTGGATTTGAATTGATTTTAAAGGCAAAGGCGAGGTATTGTTATCATCAACCTGTAGTAAAATATATCACTGTTATTAGCATTTTATTAATTCATTTTATTATCTTGTCTGAGTTAATGTCTGTGTAGGACATGCAGGTCCTCTCTGCATACTGTTATTAGCATTGAAAGGTGCATCAAACAGCACCGCTACCTATTAATTCCTTAGCGTTGTTATGTGGCAACCGAGATGAACGGTGGCGGACATGACTATGCCTTTATGCGCGTCAAAATTACCCAGGTTTTTTTATCGTTGGCTGCTTGCATGCGGACCGGAGCCTCACCTCATTAAAGTCACGACTTCTATTTCAGCATCAACCTTCTCATTGATTGTGCGCATGACCATTCATACATGTAGCTGTTTATTTACGCTAATAACATGATCCACGCGCAGATTGGATCAACTCAAAACTTGGTGAAAGTAGAGGACTCCAGAGTCTATGCAGCAAATCGGAATAAAGAGAGCCCAAATAAATGTACTAGTGACGCAAGTTGCAGATGATACAATATGGATATCAAGAGTTTACAAACTGCTTCACTGTACATCAACAGTCAATTGCTTTCCCGCGGACTCCTACGTCACGACCATGATATTGATTTTGCCCATCCAGACAGCGAAAAAAGTGGGCTGGACACCACAATGGGACGGATAATTGGTGTCATAAATGATCTCATCCTTCGCCGCGATCGAGATGCGGCTCAACGCGAAGATCTGATAAACGCAAACAGTACGCTGCGCTCAGATGCACAAAGATTCAACATAGAAGTTGACCGATTAAAAGAAGCCAAAAATGATCTCGGGCGGAAATTAGCAATTGCAGAAGCTGAAAAGAAATCATATGAAGACAAGCAAAAGACAAGCGAGATTAGAGAGCGAAGCTTAAAGATAGAGGTGGAAAAGTTAAGAGGTACAGTTAGTCAAATACGAGCGATGTGTGCTGTCGAGTGTCGAAAGAGGGAAAAGATGGTCGAGGGGTTGAAAAAGTCTCTTGGTGACGCTAGTCGAATTAGAGGAGGGAATAAAACTACTAGCTCGCGGGAAATAATTGTCACCGCTGGTATCAATGAAGCACAGCCTACTAAATCAACTACATCAGTTGAAGCAGAAGGTTACCAATTGCACATGGAAACAAATGAATTCCTCACGGAACTTGCCGGTGGTCTCTCTGAAGAGAACGAGTACCTATTGGATCTAATACGACGCACTCTAGATTCGTTGAAAAAACTCAGTGGATGGAACCAACAAACTGAAAACATGATGGTCGTGGCTGAAGTTGAGGAAAAAAATCTGAAAGAAGATTTGGAAGCCGTAGTGACACACATCCAAAAACTGCTAACTAATCCTGGCTTTGTACCCCTGGAAGAAGTCGAAATACGCGAGGAAGAAATATTACGCCTACGAGAAGGTTGGGAGTATATGGAAACGAGATGGAAGGAAGCTGTTAGTTTGATGGATATATGGAAAAAGAGAATGATGCATGGGAGTGAGAGAACAGACACAGAAGAATTGAAGGTAGATCGTTGCCTTGACCCTCGCAGGCCTTCAAATAATGACGCCATTCCATTCCATCTCAGTACAGTTCGTGAAGAGAGTGAGGTTGAAGACGAGGATAAAAGTCAGGAAACTATTCGAGCCAAAAACAAAAGAAATCAGCTTCAGAAAACAGATAGACATGGCCGAATTGAAACTGACCTATCTTCAGAAATGTTGACACAAGGTGACATAGAAGAAAGCGATGAAGACGATAAAAAATATCAAGAAGAAGATGATGAAGATGAAGTCGATGACTATGGTGACTATGGTGAAAATGAAAGAGAAGAAGAGAATAAGGAAGAGGATTATAATCATGATGTTGATTTTGATAATGAGGTGCAATTGTTTGAAGAAAATCATTACAATTCTGACGAAGAAGAATTACGATTTTCTGAAGAAGGAAATGAAAGTGAATTTCAAGAAGAGGGTGAGAACGAGGGACAAGATTATAGACAAAAGCAAAAATTACAGGTTTCTTTTCGAAATTCCCCTCAGGTTCATCCAATAAATGAGATGAAGGGATACTGTACGTCTACTCAACCTCAAATTACCACTCATGTTGACGATGGTTTGAATACCTCGAGCGAGAACGATCGAGACTCACTACTACCAAAACTATACTCGCCCCTAAAGAACAACACCAAATTTTCTGTTCTAAATCCCGCGCATAAAAGATGCCCATCACTTCCAGTCAAAACTAACAAAGCTAACATCTGTCAAATGGCTAGCCCTGCACCACCGCGCGACAATAAGTTCACTAAGAATCTTTTATTTAGCAAGCAGTCGCTACCTACACTTAAGCATCCTGTATCTATCTCGAAACCCCGTTTAACTCCTCAGAAGCACATATCAACACCTACCTCCATAGCTAAACATACCAAGCTCAAAGCTCAAAAGAACCAAGCATTTACCCCTATTCCTAAATTAAAACCCGACAATAAAATCAGCCTTCCTCGATCACACAGATTACCGGTTCCACCAACTCCAGTCACTATAGCTAGCATCTCGGCCAAACTTGCCTCCAGTAAGCGTAATGCTGATGCAGCTCGAGTTCGTGCAAAGCTTAATGCCACTCGATCGGCAAGGAACCATAGATCAGCCGCTAATAAGCATCAATCTTTGCAAGCTAGTAAGTTGCGAGATTGTGGATCTCCAGAACCGAATACAGTAATATCAGATGATTCTCCACTCTCTGATTACTCCGCCACCACTAAAGATCCCTCTGAAAAAGCTTGGGACCTTTCAGAAAGTAGTTTCTCTTCACACGGTACGATGGGAGACGAGTATCCGGGCGATGGCTGTAGCCGGAAACGGAAAGCTAAGGATTTGCATGCAAAAGAGACTGGAAGATCAAATAGACGAAAGAGCACATTGAGCTCGTGTGAGCTTGAATCCTTGATTCATGGCAAATAAGATTTTTTTACCTGGTGGGCTATCGCCATTCATCAAGACATAAAGATCCGAGTGTCTCATATCTTCCTCTGAACAACACAACCATAACAAGTTAGGTCAGGATTATTTATGATTGATCCATACACCGACTTAGTATCATACTCGTGATGTATAAGTCTCTGGGCTTTTTAAAATAAGATATCATCCTTCAAAAAATATTTTCCCCCATATAATATGATCGAATGAGTATGAAGAATCGGTTTAAGCTCATCTGGGGATAAATAAGTAAATTCCTCTAATTTTCAAACAAAATTATGTTTGAATTTTCCAATAGTTCATTACCAGAGTGGGCTTGCATTGATCTTATAAAAATTCAAATCAGCTTGATATGAAATATACAGATCAAGTGTCTGCGGGATTTCCTGAATAAATTCCAGATGATACCTTATGGGTGAAACAATGAGGCTGAGTTAATATCCTGCCACACATATGGCAGAATCAACTTCACGAGTTGTGTTCTTGCTAAATTTCATGTCATGTTGAATAAAGCTTCAATAGGCTACCGACGCACCTACTTATCACTAACAAAATTTTGAATCTCAAGCCCCTATTTAACCACTTGGTTAGAGGGACTTTACGGTACAAAATTGAAGTAGATACACTCAGCTCTACCTGTGTCTATTCCAGCACAACGATACCATCGATGGAATGTAGTAAACTCCATTAATGTTGGCGATTTATTACCTTATGCCGATCTAATAACGCTAGTAGCTGGTGAGCTACCTAAATTGTGTCTAGCATTGACCGAAGGGAGCAAGAAGATACTAACAAATAACTATACTTTTGCAATCGCTCTGTTTTTTACATGAGCTCTATCCCTTTTGGTTAGAAAAGTAAGGTCTCGAAAGAAGCTCGATCAGACTAGGGAAAGGTCGAAGCGGTAAGAGTCTATTGTGTTTGGCTTGAAAAGAAATCTTGCCAAATTACTAGTAATTGAAAGACAATTCAGTTGAGCAGAGAAGAAAGTCTGGAACATCCATAAAAATGAGGCAGCTGAATAGAAATTTAGTGGAATTAACCAAGATTCGGGTAATTGGGTGGTCAAGGTTCTCAGTTAATAAATTTAGATCCATTAATTCAATAGAACCAATCCGGTGTCAATTTGTGTGAGTAGTTCATACACATAACTATAACGCTCGATCCATAGGGGTTGAATATATAGACTACTTCAGTTGAATAAAATCTCTAGGCTGATAACTTTGAAACTTTCAGATGAAATAAGAGCAGAAACTGTGACAGTTTTAAAATAAAGAACAGAATTACCTCATAACTTTCATCTCTTTTAAATCTGACAATGAATCCTGGTGCATTCATAAGCTGAGACTATCAGTCCTCCTTTTTCAGTCCCAGTTCCCTTTAACTAACTCTTTCGCCGTTATTCAAATCTAGTAGTTTTGAGGTTGCGTGTCAGGTATGATTACATTCCCCTAGGTGTCGTAGTTTATCAAATACGCTATGTGTGTAATGGCTCTAGTATATAAAGCTTGGGCGTTTGTACTTCGAAAGGTGAGTTTATTTTAACTGAAGAACAAAACTACTGCAACATTCAACGCCCTATTTTTGATCATGATCCCAATATTCCGAACACTAGTAGCTGTCCTCCAATCGGGCTCCCATTATTCAGGTGTGAGTTGGTTTCCACCAATATTTCGTGCACGGCAGTTCAAGACTTTGAATACGAGCGTAACTCAGCGCTGACGCCATGAATATGCCTGTGCTGGATATCAAGGGCTATAGGTAATCCATTGGCCTAATAGTTATCACAATTAGTTGGGACTATCATGCAGTAGAATGGGCGCAATATTTCTGGAAGGTGTTGTAGTCTGCCTCCTGGTGGCTGTCAGCGGTATGTTTTGAGTAGCCCAAGCACTTATTCCACTCGGGAAAGAAAATCAGATGGTATAAAGTAGCGCCAAAAGGCCCTCACCTGCCCAGGACGATAACTTGAGGACCGAGAAGAAAATTTAGTTTTGTTATCGTAAACCGATGCCACAGGTGCGTCAAGTTGGATTGGATTGGAATCTATTCGTGCCACTTGAGTCAATGAATACCTAGCATTCTCGGCTCTTATTCTCTTTTGTTACTTGGGAGGTCTTTGATATAATTCCGGTGATGGACAGCCATTCAGTTCAGCGTTTACCAATGCTATCGAGCCACCTTGTCCACGGAACTTCCGACCTAAAAAATAATAATGGTGGCATTGGAAACAGAGTGCGCGAGGAAAGTCTCAAGAAACCTGCAGCCCCAGCCAGGCGAGGCCTGGACACCGGAGCCATCTGAGGTGTGCATATCCATCCATATATTCCTTCTTTGTAACAGTCGAGGCCATCTTGATCCAATCCACCATCGTCGTATTGGGTGCTGAGAACGCTCCGGAAACTCGTCGGGTGGCTTTTCCTTCATGATCAAGGGTTAGTGATGAAAAGGGTTTCGATCCTATCATCTGATCTGATCGTGGTTAGTCTTGTCACTATACTTTCATGAGATGCGCTTTGAGTTGAAGAAAATGCAGACTGCGAAAGCGATTGAGATACTCCATTAAATTTAGGACGGAGATGTTATTCAGTATCAGCTCTGCAGATTCTATAGTAAGAGCAGAAGGTTCATTTAGACACCGGTAACAGGTATGAAATTTTCGCACCACTTAGATGGGTCGGATAATACCTCTGAAAGCCATAACTTCGCAGTGGTACTTGCAAATGAAATCCGAGGCATGAGTGCTCTTCCTTTACATTGAGTCATCTATTCTGTACTTTTCTTTGATATTGTGTCGTAGCTAGATAGCTGCATACGCAATTCAAATCTGAGGCAAAACAAAAAAGAAAAATACCTCTGAAAGTCTAGGGGGAAACTTTCACCCACTCTCAACCAACAACTTTCCTAGATTCCCACAAAGTCATAAATAACATCTCAGTATACTATCATCATCCCACTAGTTATCACCACGAGACTTGTGGTCACATAAGCTTGCAACTAATAGTGGACCAGCTACAACGGCTACTCAATCCAGCCCCCCTATCTCCAACAATCTCCCGAGCAAAGAGAGACATTATCTTACGACACAGAGCCTCTGAAACCCTGTTCTGGCCCCAAAATTTTCCTAAAGATACCAAGAGTTGGGGATTACTGCCAATATTAGGAGCTCCCCAGAACTCAAGAGCCTCAATCGCTACGTTCCTGGTCGCCTTCTTGCAGCTCGCTCAGGTTATGGTGACGATGGTGACGTTGCTGACTATCAGCGCCGCTTTCACCACTCGGACGCTCTTTTGATCTGTGCTTGCGGGCTGGAAAATTCTCCCGAGCACTTCTTCTTTAGTCGACTCACTCGGGGTCGGTCTCGCCTCCGCAGCGGAAATAAACATCCGACGACGGGAATTCGCTGGATTCTAGGTGCTCCTGAAGGAGCCATAGCTTTTAGTAAATGGCTTCATGAAGCCTGCTTCTTCATAGAAATACAACGACGGCACAAACCAGTTCTCTAGCCCCTCAGCCCATGACCTACATTCACTATGGCTCAGATTGAAAGACTATTGGTCTATGTGATGGATAACCTTCCTGTCAATATAGATAATTATCTATTTACTGTATTGGAAAATAAAAGTCTCGGCGGGGGAGTACTTTTGACTTCTTCCAATAGTTCGAGGTGCGTGTCAGGCAGGCCCTGGCCCATTTATAACATGTCGGGCCTATTTTAAGGTGTCGGAACGTTGGGTAGTCTATCTAGACTGAGCTGGCCAACACGAGACTTTACGGTTGTGTTGTGAGTTAGAAAGACAATAATCTTCAGTCCAGCCTTGAGCAAGCCGAGTGCAAATGGCAGAAAAAAATGTCAATTTTGGCTCTTTTCACTGCATCTTCTATGATGTTGAAGAGGTTGTGCAAGCCATAGTATTCTTCATTCTTTAATTCCATTTCACAAAATAGCATATCCTTCACATCCTTGACTACACTGCTCTTCAAATTAATCACAACAGTGTCTAGTGTCATTTCTAGGCAATTATCAAGCTCAGTCTGAATACTTGCGTGGGTAAGTACAGCGATGTGAGCGTTTATTCGTGGGCCTGCTGAAATAAGAGACTGAGCCATGGAGAGGTATAGTCACTGACTAGAGGACAAAATCAGGTCGTACCCGCGCTTTGTTAGGTCTTTCTCGAAATTCGATCTCGTCAGGAGAGAAGAGATGGATTACTTGGAGGTCGCAAGTCATTACTTGAACCAAATTCTTCGATAGAGCTAAATTCAACAAACATCCAGTTCTGATATAATAATTTATACTCAGACTCGTAGTGTACATTGGTGGGAATCATCAGTATTTATCCTCTAAATACCACGAATTTTGTCTTATCTTTACTGTCTACTTCAATTCTCTCGTGATTACTATCTTTTTAAAAAAATGTCCTCTCTCAGTCTAAGACTATATAGGACATAAAGGTTCTCTCTACCTACAAGCTTGGGATGCCTATGCTAGAGTTATGTCCTCTAATATTCCTCCTAAACAGCCCTCATCAAACAGTAAAGCCTCCTCATGGTGTCTCCTTTAATCATAGACTTAGTGGAGCCCTTTGCCCTGCATTTTCTCCTCTATCCAGCCAGAGAGATAATGAGCATTTGCTGGTATTCAGCAGCCTGGGAAAATAGCACGAGCCACTCGGTGCGAGGCCCCCCTAATCTCGATATCTGGACTAGATCCGATGACATGCTTACCCCTCCGAAGCGTTCGCAGAGGCCGGCCAGCTAGGGCTGAGGACTTGCGGGTACCTAAGAAAATTCCCTCTCTGCCTTTGTAGCCTGCCTCAACCCTTCTCCGAAGATCGTACTGAAATGTCGGAAAAGTTTTGACAGAGCTTGATTGCTGCATGATAGCTTAGGCTGACTTATTTTGTACCGTCCAGGGCTCTTGGGAGTACCGTTGACTCATACACAATACAAGTCCTCTTGTCCAATTACACAAAAACGTAATCTTGGCGCTCACGAACATCCCCGACTCGAAGATCCCTCGAAAATTCTCAGTTCTGGCGTGCCTGTTAATGATATCTTCCCTCTTTCGCCCCATATCCCAACTACTTATCCTCTCCCACGCTGCGAAGTTTGATTGGGGTAAAGGTTTCCGATAAGTCAAGACCCGAGTTTTTTATACTATAACTTAGTTTCCTCCTTGCGAGTATGAGTAGCATCGTAATTTTGAAGTGGATTCGGGCGGTTAATTGATGAGGCAAGCTCACGCTTGCAATCGAGACAGCTCTTTAACCGGTCATTGAGGCAAGGTGGGATGTGGTAGAATGAAGTCGTATGGTTCTTTAGGGAATATTAGGACCGAAAATGAAGAGAAGTCGTTGATGGTAGATATGCTTGTGAATGCTTTTGACTTCCACCTGAATGCGATTCTACTTGGCTATCCTAGATATGCAAAGCATACTGAGTGATTACACTGGCACCGCAGTAAGGTCAAAATTTCGTATTGCCTAATATTTGAGGCGCTTACATCTTTTAAAGATTCGATGAGTTATCTCCTCGCCCTTGAACTTTTCTTTAGAGGTCACAAGTGGCTGGGCTTCCTATGAATGAACAATCAGGAGTCTTGAAATAGGGTTTGAGCTTGGGTAGCTTACTAAGCATGAGAAGATGCGGATACTTGACATCTATCGTTACTGTCTCGTACAAGTCTCCAACCCACCCATGAGAACCTTCATGGTTATATTAGATTCCTACACTGCCATAGGAGGCTTCTACACTCTACGAGCTTATAGAAGGTGTTGGTATCCGAGACGGCACGAAGGCTTTAAGTATGCCGGTGTATAGCGCTCATCACATCTGAGGGTCCCCGACGATTTAATGCGATGTGCGGCGTCTCTCGAGGTACGAATGATGAGAGGGATGTAAGGCATTGAGTCTTATTTGGAAGCACATACTTCTACGGCGGAATGGCGCTTTGGCAATCTTTTACCCGTTATCTCCTGGGATGAACTCACAAACCCACAATTCGTAATCCAGGAAAAGGAGGAGTAGGAGCATGGGTAAATGGCAGCGGTCCAGTTATGGACAAATACTCCTTGCAGCCTTCAAACAGTTGAACTCTAACGCTCCAGTAGCTGCATAGCCAAACAGACATCATGTCTCGCAAGTACATGAGCCATCAACCCTGCTACCAAAGACATAGTAACCATGCACGGACAATATGCAATCACTAAATGTTCAACTGTCTTTACAGACTAAAGAGCTGATGAATGATCACAGTTCCCTCAAACTGGAAATTGTAAGCATACTCTCAGTTCCCAATCAGGCCCCTCGTGAGATGCAAGATCGCATCACTCACGTCTATTCATCCCGTCAACATATGAGGAAAGCTTTTTCAGTCAGTCCAAAGCATATGATCGAAAAGAAAGGCCAACATGAAACAAGCACGCTTGTGCTCAGCATAGTGTAAAGCATAGAACCTGCGGTTACGAGACAAATATTACGCTGGATAAGTCGAAAATTTACTCATAGCTTGACTCAATATCAACCATATTCCTCATGGCATCTTTTGTCAAGTTCCTTGCAGGCGTTTAAGGTCCATCTCTATCTCGACCACTGATGTTCTCGACGTTTCCTGCCTCACAATTAATCTCAAGTAATTGTTAAACTAACGAGCTTCTTCTGAAACACCAAGTCAAGGCATTGTCGGTTTGCATTTTAGAGAGGAACTTATAGCAAAGCAATGTTCAAATTTTACTTGTCATTAACCATGACTAAGTTTCCACCCCTCCACGTTGCACCCCGTCAGCTTTGCTTCATGATGACTTTGAAGTTGAAACATTTCCGACCAGCTCGTCCTGTAATGGCGCGTAGATTCTTCTAGCTCAGACGAAATCAAGTCTTCCAGGGGAGTAGTAAATCCTATAAGAAAGACTGGCAATGTGCACTTTTATTCTTATCTTTCATATCATCAATCGACTTTTTTTTTAATTCATCTTGTAATCGTTCTAATCGCTTTTCGGCCCGGTGCCTTTAATAATAAAATTATACAAATCATCAAAAAGACTATTCACACCTATTTACACCTATTTACATTTATTTATACAAATTAAATCAATAACAAGATTACAATCAATATGCAGTATTCATCGGCTATTCTCATTGCTGCTTTCGCAGTCACTAGTGTCTTTACCCATGGAGTCGTTGATTCTGTCGAAGGCGCCAATGGAGTCACCATGCCGGGTCTCTCAGGTATGTGATTAGCCATGACCCCTGTCCATATCATAGTTGTTGTCCTTGTCACAGTCCCTACCCATGTCATTGACCCTGTCGTACACCCATTATGAGTCGCTTCTGACACATCAATCACAGTTGCCGACGGCACGCCGCGTGATTGCGCCAGCCCTCGCTGCGGATCTGAGGCTGATACTTCTATCATCCGGAAACGTGAGATGGGAACCAACAAGGCCACTGCACTTGGTCGCACTCAGGGCGGTGGCCCGGTCGATGCCACTAAGATGATGGCCATGTTCATGGGAGGTGGCGGCAATGCTACAGCAACAAAGGAAGCACGGGAAGTTCACGCAGCCAACGTCCTTCGTCGAAGTCTTGGAGAGCGTGCAGCCAATGGAGGAACCAAGACGCCTAAGGGCACCTTGGAGACTGGTGTCAAGGCTGCAGCCGGAGCTGGAGCATCCAGTGGCATGCCGACTTGCACGGACGACGGCAAGGTCAAGATGACCTACCATCAAATCAACCAAGATGGAGCCGGGCCATTGACGGCCATGGTTGACGCCACTTCGGGTGGAACCGATCCAGCAGCATTCAAATCGGCCGAAGTAACACAAAATGTGCCGGGAATTGGTATCGGAGGACTGTCAGCCGCGGCCGTGATGGACTTCCCGGTAGAAGTACAGATGCCAGCGGGAATGACATGCTCTGGGACAGTAGGCGACGCTCAGAACGTATGCATTGTTCGCATGCAAAATGCAGCAGCAGCAGGCCCATTTGGAGGATCGGTAGCAGTGACACAAAGCCCAGCTGCCAAGAAACGTGCCATTGAGTACAACTTATCGAAGCGTCACTTTGCCCGAGCTTTGGCCAAGAGAAACGCCGAAGATGACGCGGCAGCAGCAGCAGCCATCGCAGAGCTTGAGAAGATCGGATCTGCGACCAAGGATGACGAAGCCGAAAAGGAGGATGCCGCCGTAGCACCTTTGACCAAGAAGAGTGCTGAAGATGATGCAGCAGCAGCCGCAGCTATCGCAGAGCTTGAAAAAATTGGATCAGCGACCAAGGATGAAGAAGCTTCCACTGCAGACGTTGTGACTAAGAGAGACACTGACTCGGATAACACCCAGAAAGCAGAAATTGAAGCTTTAGACGCAGAGACCGAAGCGGAAGACAAAGAATAGGCTAATTAGATTTGGATAATTCAGACTTTAGTTGGGCTGGCACTTCTAGTGTCTGACTGAGAACTGAGATATTTTAGTATGCTGGAATAATATTAGACATAGATCCGATGCTAGAAATTTAATATAGCTCAAAAATTTATGGTACATGTGATAGATCAGATAAAGAAAAGGTTTTATCAACATATTTTGAATGATGCCGCGGAAGTATTGACCCCTCAGTCATGAAGTTGTAGAGTGTTGAATTATAAGAACAATGGTCCGACATTATCATCCCTGCACCTTAACATTACGGAGTTATGATATGATTTTTTTGCAACAGATTTTAATTATGTTTGCAGCTATTTAGCTATGACACAATATCAAAGAAAAGTATAGAATAATTGATTTAATACAAAGGAAAAGCACCAATGCCTCGGATTTCATTTGCAAGTACCACTGCGAAGTGATGGTGGCTTTTTCTTCGCCCCAAGTCAACCCTCATCCGTGAATACCCATCCAGGGGGGACGTCTCAAAAACCCTGAGTTATCCAGATATAACTTAAGCATCCTCTGAATTTTCTACGCGCGAAATGTAGTCTTCGGTGTCTCCTTGCCAAGTGGAGTAAGTGCCTAGGCTACTCAAACTACACCAGAGAACACCACCAGGAGGCGGACCACGGCACCTTCCATCGTTTGCATGTTTATATAGTGTCAGCCGGACTCTCGCAACCGAAGCCTAGTCACTCACAGAGCTCAATTGGTAAAGCTACTTGCCAATATTCAGTACTTCACGCCCATCGAGGTTATATCCTTCATTTGCATCATCTTGTGAAATTGTCCTTATCTCTCTCACGCCTATCCCATAGAACTGTCTCCAAGATTTGTGCGCCACGCTTTGCTTCCTCCGTCGAGTGTAAATATCAGCGTGGGCGTGTGTTTGGCGACCGGCTGAGGCCAGAGAAAGTCTATTAAAGGTGTGGTTATTGGAATGAGAATGAACTAAGTCGTACTTGCAAATTTGATGAGGTTTTGGTGGTGATTGATCTCGTCAGGTGTGAAAATTTGATTAGGTGGAGAGTCTTGAATCATTGCCTCATGGGCCAACTTGTTCGGTAGTGCGAAATTTGACTGAACTTGGCTCTGGGAGAATATTTCACTCCCAGGTTCGTAGAGGGCACTGCGTACAGGTATTCAGCCTTGCCCTCCATACTGAGCGATTACACCGGCACCACCGGAAGATGAAGAATTAGTCTTTCCCGGCGATTCAAGGCTGAATTTCCAGTCTCGTCTAATTTTATCATGGATGTATCACTGTCATACATTGAGTAGACGAAACAAGAACATTTTTATCCCAATGCACACTGTCATCGGATCAGAGGGGGGAAAAGAGGGGATATGTACTGCGGAGGCCTTGGTGGGCGACTGGATGAGGCCCCCAATGAAGAAAACGATCCCTGGATGAGATGAGGAGATGCTGAGATGAGCCAAAGCTGGGTCTGAATGGATAGGAAAATTTACAGATCGTGAAGGTGTCAAGAGTCCGGGCGCGTGGTGGCCGAGGCTGAGGAGGAATTTGCGCCTCGGCGCATCAAAAGAGGGTTCTCTGGACGGTTGGGCTTGACATGATTCAACACATGGGTGAAGTCTGAGGTGGGGCGAGGTAGATATACTTAATGGTAGTTAACCTGATCCAACCCGGACCCACTCGTGCTTATGCTCCAGAAGGAGTGCGACAGGAATAACTATGCCTAGCACGTTAATAAACCAACACTGGCCCATAGTAGCATAGCCATGCAGTTAAGAAGTGAGTACATTGGGTTCAACTCTTATCTGCAAAGAAGACATGTTCCTGGAGTAGACAGCCCACGATGCCAATGTGGATATCCGTCCCAGAACGTCAAGCACATGATCATGGCCTGTTCCGACTGGGCTATAGGAAGAGGGGAGATACTCAGAAAGGCAGAGAATCGGTCATTCGAAGCGATGCTGAATAACCGAAAGATATGGCTAGAATTACAAAGTTGATACAAAGGGAAGGAAGGCTAGAGCAGTTTCGACTGATGCTTGAAGTCGAAGCCACGATGAGTGAGAGAGAGGGCAGTAGGGGAAAGATGATCACCTGCCACAAATAAGTTAGTGGACGGTATCTGCATTGGACATAATAGTGTCAGTGCACTTCTTGAAGGTACCCCGACTTTAAAGTGTAAATAAATTGAAAAGTTGAGGAGGTTTATCACGATAAAGGTTTCCTCCTATATAAATATTAGAGTTCGTAGACACCTGCATGGGCCCATAGGGCGCCAAATCGGGCTAAATGAAATCAAATTCAAATGGACCAACAACAACATCAGATCAGATCAGATATTGAAATACGGCTCATCCAACATTGCGAAATTTTCCATGCCGCGAGACTAGTGGCCCCAATTTGGCTATACGAGATAAGAAAGAGGCGAATGATGCTTTTCGGTAGTCTCCAATAGAGTCAAGCATGCATGGACTACACTCCTACCCGTGCTTGGGGTACAGGTCGATACTTTGCGGATACGAAAATAGCTTTGGGAATGATGGATATCTATTAAGATCCTCGACTCTTCCTTGTCCAATTCCTCGTTGGAACTAAGCTAACTGCCTCTGGCTGAAATTGCCTCATTTCATGAGTATCATGGCGAATTAAGACTTTACAAGTGCTTGATCAATCTTTCGACTCCACCTTCATCCGGCAACGTCTATTCCGCTCAAATGAATCAGACACTCTATGCCAGACAAAGTAACTGGCTCTATGCCTCGACCAATCGCGGTTCGGGAAATGCAAAATGGATTAATACTCCAACTAAAGATGAGGGGAAACGCTGGCTTATAAAATAACCCTCCTCGGTCATTTGAAGAACTACACTCTTCCCATCAGGAATAATATCTTCATATTTCGGTCATTAATTACTTATTTATTTACCTTGCACTAGTAATTTTTCAAGGCAAACGTCTATCAAAATGCAGATCCTCATGGTCATTCTCGGCATGATGGCTACCAAGCTTGTAGCTTTACCATCAGACAAGCATCTAAAACGTGCAATAGATGGCCACAACATTGAATA
Source organism: Blumeria hordei DH14 (assembly GCA_900239735.1). Taxonomy (NCBI): domain Eukaryota; kingdom Fungi; phylum Ascomycota; class Leotiomycetes; order Helotiales; family Erysiphaceae; genus Blumeria; species Blumeria hordei. The sequence goes on along the minus strand of OENG01000025.1, from coordinate 467,324 downwards.
CACAATGTCACGGATGTCCGAGCAATCAAACCCTGAAAAGGAATTCAGAATCCTGAGGAGAGATGACAAAGGTACTTAAACCATCATACACTTTGTCACCAACAAGATGTTAATCAAAGACTTTGTGTAGAAAACTCGGAAAGTATGAACGATCTGGTACGGACGTACAGCATCACTCCAACTGGCGAACATACCGACTCTCTACACAAAACTTCAAATCCGTCCAATCGATTAACTCGTGTCATGAGCGAAGGGCAACCCGGCAAACATGTAAAGAGAGGTCTCCATAAACATTTTATAGATCGACCCCACTTGGGACATGGACCTCCGCATCTTCATCATAGAGTAATGTCCCGTCTCGGACGTCTATTACCCCATCATGGAGCTTTTCACCCTCACCACTGGGTCCACCGACCACCTCATCATCATCATTATCCTCATCATCCTCATCACCCTCATCATCCTCATCATCCTCATCATCATCATTATCCTCATCATCCTCATCATCATCATTATCCTCATCATCCTCATCATCACCATATGAATCTTCGGCACCCCGGCAGACCATAGTATATACTGGCACTAGGTTAGGAGTAAGTTGACCTTGAGCCAGAAACTTAATCAACTAATTAATCGCAGTTTTGGGTAGTTTAAGGCTACTTGAGGTCCTTCTTTATCAGGCGTTCATGGGAAGTGCTTTTTCCATCATTGATAACTGTTTTCGCAAAATTTGATTCCAATCATGGCGTTCGGTTAAAACTTGATGATTAGGACTAGTTCAGTGCAGACATTACTAGATTTACGAGCTTTCATTTATTTTGAAGAATTTGGATCTTGAGGGAAGGAATGGGTGTCACGGGCGGCAGTGGCTTCAATGCGCCTTCGTTTCAGCGATAAGCATCTTACTAAATTCGAGATTTACACGCAGACCTTATTCCTAACCTTACTCCGTGATCGTCCTATGTTACCGTAGTAGGAGGTGTGTAGGAATACTCTTGCATACAGTACCTTGATCTGCTTGGAGTAAACTTAACCCTGAGACTGATCAGGAAGGAGCTTTGGATTAGTCATGAATTAGTCATAGAAGGAAAGGTGGTCAGAGCTGAGATGGAAAACTATTCTGGTGTTGAGTTCCTTTGGAAGAGGAGTCAGTGAATAGGAGTGGTTGCGAGATATATACTTAATATAATATATTTGTTAATTCGCCCAAAAAAAAACCTACAGTAGCCGTCGCTCTAAGATTTACAAACAACGAGGTGAATAGAACGATTGTAAAATAATTTAGCGGAATATTGACTTTATTTATCTTGAGCTTTCCTAGGCTATTCATGAGAATCAAGAAATTGTAAATGTGGCATCTATAGCGGTATCAGGTATTGTGGGTGCCGGGAAAAGAACCATATTTGGCCGTTATGAATTGTCCTGCATACTTACGGTATTCAAATTAAAATGTTAGTCAGAATTTAGTTGGTAGATTCTAGAAGTCCTTCATAGTCCCAGACTCAGAAGGGATTAGAATAAAAATTCTAATCTTGCGGTATTCAAGATGTCGTTAGGACACTCACAGGGATCTGACTTAGCTCATTAGGGAGATATTTGGAATAGAGGATGGAAGAGGACAGATTAGGAAAGAAGAGACAACTATACGTTTATTTTGACATATCCGGTATTGTATTTAATCACCGTCTCCGTGACGGCACTCAAATTGTATTATTTGGTGTCTTACCAGTATTGGGCTATTCTACCACCAGTAAGGAGGCGTTAGACTAAGATTAAAATTTGGAAGCATGTGGCACCAAATCCACTCACCTAGCTTTACAGAAAGTTACCACTCCGTATCCACTTTTTAATTTTTAGTAGTACGAATGGTGCGAGCAAGCAAGACGAACTAAATTAGGTACATATGCTGGCCATATTAGCTTTCGCTAATCAGTATTTAGAGAACCATTTATTTTTATTTATTTGTGTATATTGTCCTGTAAAGTCTATGACTATGTAAGGACATGTAGGTCCTTTCTGCCTACAGGCCGGGAGTATCTATGCCTCGGGTAGTGTACTCCCTCCTATGCCTCCTTCACGACTTCTTTCCAGCAGTAATACCCCCACAGGTCTTCATTCGAGTACACACTAAGAGGAGCCATTATCCCGTCATTATCTCCCCTCTCCAGCCAACGAATCGATGGCCATTTGCGGGTGTGTAGCTGCAGGGAAAAGTCTCAAAAACCACTGGGTGCGGGGCTCTCCTATGACGAAGGGGCCGGCCAGCCGGGCGCAGCAGACCTGTGTATACCCAAGAGCGTCTCTCAACCTTTCTAGCCTCCTCCTCCCTCTTTTCCTGATTCATGCCGCAGGACAAACCGAAGATCGTGAAGAGATGTCAGAAAAGTCTTGGTCGAGAGTGACTGTCGTGAAGCAGCCTAGCCTAGCATCCAAACGTCGTTACGGACGTGGGGTCGTCTGGTAACTCATGCATTCCAGATGCCCTCCTGGCTAGTAGATTCGGAATTAAAGATTAGTAGGGACGACATTGTAGACGAGTCGAAATCTGCTTTTTTTGGAGGCGGAAGAGTCTTTTACTTTGCTTTCGTGGGCTTTTGGTTCGCCCACCTGTGAGTAGCAAAGGTTGTAATGCAACGAGGGCTTCTCTGACTACCGTTTAGCGTTTGGTACCGCATTGTATTTCCTCATTCCAGCATCATTATCTTCGTCATAGTCGTCTTATGTGTTATCGGAAGCGTATCTTTGACACAGAGGGAGATAACTCAGCTCAATGTTGAAAAGGAGTAACTCAATCTCGGCTCCGCAAATTCTACAGTGAGAGCTGGAGGTTCGCAGGGGACACCACTGACAGGTGTTGAGAATAGTACCCTTTGATAAGCTTTGGCTCGGCATGGTGACTGTGGTGTCCATGCCGTTGCGGTTTGTTTTCGTGGGCCTGTGCTGAATAGCACGGGCTACAGGCTATATATCGACTTACTAGCTAGCAATGACGAATTCTCCACCTTCAAGTGGTGCCGGTGTAATCGCTAAGTATGCTCTGCATATCTGGGATAGCGAAGAAGAATCGTACACGAAACGAAGTCGAAAGCAAGCACAGACAAATCCATATTCGGCAACTTCTCATCAATGTCGGTCTTGTCATTCTCACGAAAATCTTCTTCCTTAAGCTCTCCACACACCAGCTCGCCTCAACGACCGATCAAGGCGTTACTCTTATTGTTAACAGGAGCTTGCCTCATTTGTTACCGGCCATCACTGACTACAAATTTACGAGGCTACGTATACGCGCAAGGAGAAAATTAAGTCATAATATAAAAAGTTGGTGTCTTGGTTTATGGGAGATTGTTATATAAATAGGGCTATACATCTTGAGGAATAACAGGCGACTGAGGCATGGAAAGATATAAGGAAGAGACCTTCTGTGGGAATAATAGGTCTGATATTTTTGAGATGTTTTCGACTTTGGAACGTTTGTGGGCGCCAAGACCGAGATTTTGGCCAATTAGCAAGGAGCACTTCTATTGTCCATGAGTCAACTTCACTCCTCAGGGCCCTGGACGGTACAAAAGAAATTGGGCTAAGCTTCCACACAACAACCACGCTCTGTCAAGACTTTTCTGACATTTCAGCACGACCTTCGGGGAGGAGTTGGAAGGAGGCTAGAAAGGCAGAATGTGAACTTCACGAGGTATCCACAAGTCTGCAGCGTCCAGCTGGCCGGCCTCTTCGAACGCTTCAGTAGGGTCACTATGTCTTCGGACTTAGTCCTAATGTCGGTATTAGGAGATCTCCGTGCTCAGAGGTTTTTGAGATTTTTCCTGGCTGCCATACACCCGCAAATAGTCATCGTTTCGTTGGCTGGAGAGGGAAGATAATGAAGTGCAAAGGGCTCCTCTAAGTGTATGATCAAATGAGGACTTGTGAGGGGTGGTACTGTTTGAGGGGAGCTGTTTGGGAGGCATAGGAGGGGATATACTACTAGCACAGGTATCCTTGACCTGTAGGCAGAGAGGACCTGCATGTCCTACCTAGTCATCGACTTGGACAGGACAACAAAATGAACTAATAGTAAATAATAATAATAATAATATTTCAGGTTCTTCCTGTCACGTAAAAGATTTCAATTTCAAATTCAATAATAATAATATGCTTGAGGATCTTTCGACTTTAATTAAGGGACTATTCTCAACACCTGTCAGATATTCTCATAGTTGAGTACAATATGAATTAAAAAACCCCTGTCAGTGATGTCCCCTACGAACATCAGCTCTCAACGTAGAGTCTACATAGCCGAGATTAAGAGGGAGAGAGAGGTATGTTTATTGTACTACTTGGGTCTTGGACTGTCTAACTCATTGGACTCTTTCATGATCCAGGCCATACTTTGTACAGTGCCTCTATCCTCTTTTGTTACTCAAAAAATCATTGATAGATTTCTCGTGGCTCATAGCCGCTTAGATAAATATTTATCGGTGGTATTCAGCCACCTTTTCCTTGGAACCATATACCCAAAAAAAATGGTAGCAATGGAAATTGCGTGCGCGGGAAAAGTCCCAAAAATTCTGCAGGCCCAGCCAGGCAAGGCTTAGACCCCGGGACCACATGAGGTGCGCATATCCATTTTCATCTCCCTTCTTTATGACATTCGAGGTCATCTAGTTCTGTTGTACTAACGAGGTTATGAGAAGTCTAAGAATTGTCGCAATGGATGTAACAGTCAACTTGGGTGGATATAGGATAGCGCTTTAAGTCTAACGTGAAGAAGAAGGATATGTATTGTAGATCTGCTATATTGATGACTATTGAAAGTAGGAGTGGAAAAGGTTGACCATGTACAGATTTCTAGCAGCAAGTATTTATACACAAAAATGGTACACAAACTATACCCTCAATAGCAATAACTCCCAACCATTCAGCCATTCAACAATTATATCATTAGATATACCTGCGTCATATGATCATATCATCATGTATGGCTGAGATACTGGTGTTGTCATTTGCTGTATGTTAATGACGTATCATTGACACAGGATTGCTTGTCCTGTCGGTTACACTTGCCTAATACTAGCCATTTCAAGTTATGTGATCTATAAGTAGGCCTGATCACAACAAGTTCCAATCCACCATCACCGTATAAGGTGCCGGGCACGCTCTGAAAACTCATCGAATGACTTCTACTCCATGATCAAGGCTTGGTAATTGTTAAATGGCTAGGGATATGGTGTTCAGACAAGGAGTTGGATTAGGATATCTACAGTGGTCCGGCGTTATGAAGCACTGATGACTTATTAATTACTACTCGCTTAAGCTCACACACTTGGATATATGTGTTATGCTCAGCTATGTAGCATGGTAGATCTAGTAGCTGGTGCATATGTAGTTATTATGGCAGTATGGCATTATGGCGCATAAAGGATATCCAGTCTCTACACAACGGCACTACAAGTATGAATCTGGGCAGTATGAGAGATAGGTTGATAATATAGGATAGATTGCTTAGTTGGGAGCACACTTAGGTGCACTGCATACTGGTTACGTGATTGGTTTACAAGCGAACGAGCTAGGGGATAGGAGACGAGGCTTCCCCAATCTGTATTATAACAATTATCTTGGAACTTCACTTTTGCATACAAAAGAAGATATTTCTCCACAAACCATCTTAGCTGTTCCAGCGCATGTGTACGTTCTCAAATCAAATACCAATCATAACAATATGCAATTCGTAGACATAGTTCTGCTCTTTAGCTTTATTACCTTTTAAACCTTGAGTTCTTGCTTGCCACATTCTGCATGTCACAACAGTAATGTGAAAGGCTTTGACCCATCCATCTTATCTGATCGTGGGTAGCTTCATGATAATTGTGTTAGAGGGGTCGTAGTGAGATATGAATAAGATACAAACGGCTAAAGCGACTTGGAATCCTAATCAAAGTGATCACGAGGGTGTTACTCAATCTCAGCTCCGCAAACTCTACAGTAAGAGCAGGAGGTACGTAGAGGACACTTCTGAAAGGTGTTAAGAATAGATCCGCGCTAGTACCGGGTAAAACTCGTAACACCCTTACTATCTCACACATAGTATGTATCGAAAATATAGTTAGGTGTTATATTTATGAGCTATGCGGAAGTCATACTGCGGAGTGAATAATGTGATATTTTGAGGGTAATAGTAGATGGACCCATAAAATTCTATACTATAGTTACATGAACGAAAAGTATCAGACTAAACCTGTGTCCTTTTATTGTGTGTACATCTATGAGACTATTAACATGCTCACCTAAGCAATACACAAGTGATGTAGGTTGTGGCCTTGAGCCACATGCGAAGCCCAAGCCTCGAATACTTCTTCGTCTCATATCAGAAAATTAGGGTTCATAGATATCAAACCGTCAAGAGCTTGGCTCAGAAGGGAGAGGTAGCTAAAATAACTACCCTACTTTCGAGGTGCGTCCAGTTACTGTACCGCATCACCATATGGCCCACAATGGCATGCGACAGTTAGACTCGCCCTAGGGTGTAGACCCACAATCCATTGATCAAAGCTGCAAGCATTAAGCTTACACCTAGATTTATCTTTGCTTCCTTGTTATGTTTTGTGTCAGGCTATGCCTAGTAAGCCTTTTTTATTTGATATTTATGATAAAGATTAATCCTTCTCTGATGGCCACCTTAACTGGGTAATATGTTTTCCACGGCGATCTATGCGCATTGTTAGTATACACTGAAGCTAACAGGAAGATTAGCATGAATTTTAGTTGCTCCAGTTCATTTGAACAGATTTTCCTCAAAAAAATACCATGCTGAAGTTGATTGTCCGTCTAATTTGGATTTAGTTCATAACACGAACAACCAACATACTGTAACACTGTCCGGTCCTAATAATTACTTGGAATACTTCTGTGGATCCGAAATTTCATCAGCTTTACGGTCTGGGAAATGAGCCTCGATAGAAATAACTCAAATCTCACAGCATTTCAATTATTTGCTCAGGAAAAGATCTTGATCAGACCAACTCTATTATTTATCGTCAAAAAAGGCGGCCTACAACCTGAAAATCATGACCGTACTAGTCGCCTCCTCGACTATTAAAACTGACTGGCCCCTTTCTTGATACACGAGTACCTTTGGATATGCGCTGTAATAATTACAAGTCGTAAAACTAGTTTAGCAAACTCATAAGATAACTACCAAGAAGGATATTAGTGCACTCATTACCTTTTAACGATGGACACAGTAGAAATCGATCCAGATATGATCTATTAATCGATATTCGTCCTCGAAGATCTATGTTTTCGCAGGACTGCCGTTTCAAAAGTGGTAGGCATAGTACCCACATAGCCATATATGGCGCCATCGTCTGTCTTCCACCTTTAGATACCAAAGCTGATCATTAAAGGCGTGTAGATCATATCAACTTGATGCGGTTAGACCATGAGAAACCAATTCCCGAGTATCAAACCAGACAGAACATGGATACATGCTCCATGGCTCAACATTCTTCCTGACATGCCCCTGGGAATATTCATGTCGGAGCGAGGGTTAAAAGGATGAGACTGATTACAAAGAGGATCAATAAAGGTACGAACAGCCGATTGTAACGCAGCAAATGTGTGTCACCTTTTTACATCTACTTGGAACAACGAAGATGAAGTCTTGTCAGAATTTGACTGCGGTAAGGATTTCACGAACAAATGATTTGTACCATCGTCGTTCCGTATATAGTGGGGTAGGCGATCGGCCCGCCCAAAACCTATGTGGGATAGTAGACAGCCACTAATTACATCGGAAATATTCTGGTGATTTTTCCGTACCAAAAACGTGCCTTCTATGCCACAAACCCGAGACAAAGCTGGTTATGGGAAGCTCTATTCTTTACTGAGAGGTCAATTCAACATAGCATTGGCATTTCAATCCACGACACTCTCAAATGTTTCCGTCCCATCAAATCCTTCGTTCAACAGCGCCCTGTATAGATTAAAATGCTGGAATTTCCGACAGCTTAAGCTATCAAGATCCACATATCTTCCTACAAAATTTAAGCGCACTGTCAAAAGTAACTAGTCACCTGTGGGAGGCATGGACGCGGTTCGAAAGTCTCAGGTTGACTAATCAGGCTATGGGGAATAGGAGTGGATCTGACCAGGGGAAGACTCCGCGCTTAAGTTCTGTGTGCGCGATCCATTCGTCCGTGCATCAACAGGCGCCATCTTATCCCCATGCAGGCGCGAGTGTACGCCTGCTGCGACGGCGCCGCCCGTTCCGGGGGGCGGTGATCAGGGGGTTGGATTGCCCGAGGTTCCCCCCATGATCCACTCAGCGCGCTCTCCGCAGGCTCGTGCTCGCAAGGTGGCCCCTGTTTATTACTAGCATCCGCCTTTGCTGTCAGTGCTAGAAGCATGGTAGATGCACGCCCCAGCCTAAACTATGCGGGATTAGCATGTGTCGTTCAAGATTCTCGCCAACTTTTGAGACTAGATCCGTTGCACCCCATCAGCGCTGCATCATGTGGGCTTTGGTTTGGAGATCTTTCCGTCCGATTCATCCTGTCATGGCGCATAGATGCTTCTAGCTCAGACGACTCTCAGCCTTCTCGGGGATGTAGGAAGACCTATAAGAATGGCCTACAAACTACGGAATCGTCCCCATCATATTTGCAATCGTCTTTGATTTTCACTTGTTCTCTGGTTATTCGCCTTACTTCCTGGCCCGGTGCCGTTAATACTAAATCATATTATCTATCGAATAATTTTTGTGCTCATAAGTCTATTAATTTTCAAGTATTAAATATTTTAAGGAATCCCCAACATGCAATACTCATCTACCGTACTCATTGCTGCTTTTGGAATCACGAGTATCTTCACTCATGGAGTCCTCGATTCTGTCGAAGGCGCCAATGGAGTTACCATGCCAGGTCTCTCAGGTATGTGGCTCATGTTTGCTCCTTTCCAACATGCCCTGAAATGTTTTCTGACACGCCGATCTTAGTTTCCGACGGCACGCCACGTGATTGCGCCAGTCCTCTATGCGGATCTGAAGCTGATACCTCTATCATCCGGAAACGTGAGATGGGAACCAACAAGGCCACTGCACTTGGTCGCACCCAGGGAGGTGGTCCAGTAAAAGCCTCAAAGATGATGGCTATGTTTATGGCCGGCGGTGGCAATGCTACAGCGACAAAGGAAGCACGGGAAGTTCACGCAGCCAACGTCCTTCGTCGAAGTCTTGGAGAGCGTGCAGCCAATGGAGGAACCAAGACGCCTAAGGGCACAATGGAGACTGGTGTCAAGGCTGCAGCCGGAGTTGGAGCATCCAACGGCATGCCAACTTGCTCGGACGACGGCAAGATCAAGATGACCTACCATCAAGTCAATCAGGACGGGGCTGGACCCCTAACAGCCATGATTGATGCCACGTCGGGCGGGACTGATCCAGCAGCATTCAAATCGGCCCAGGTGACAAAAAATGTGCCGGGAATTGGAATTGGAGGACTGTCAGCCGCGGCCGTGATGGACTTCCCGGTAGAAGTACAGATGCCAGCGGGAATGACATGCTCTGGGACAGTAGGCGACGCTCAGAACGTATGCATTGTTCGCATGCAAAATGCAGCAGCAGCAGGCCCATTTGGAGGATCGGTAGCAGTGACACAAAGCCCAGCTGCCAAGAAACGTGCCATTGAGTACAACTTATCGAAGCGTCACTTTGCCCGAGCTCTAGCCAAGAGAAACGCCGAAGATGACGCGGCAGCAGCCATTGCAGAGCTTGAGAAGATCGGATCTGCGACCAAAGATGAAGAAGCCGAAAAGGAAGCTATCGAAGGTGCCAAATCACCATTGACTAAGAAGAGTGTCGAAGATGATGCAGCAGCGGCTATAGCAGAGCTTGAGAAAATGGGATCCGCGACTAAGGACGAAGAAGCCGAAAAGGAAGCTATCGAAGGTGCCAAATCACCATTGACTAAGAAGAGTGTCGAAGATGATGCAGCAGCGGCTATAGCAGAGCTTGAGAAAATGGGATCCGCGACTAAGGACGAAGAAGCCGAAAAGGAAGCTATCGAAGGTGCCAAATCACCATTGACTAAGAAGAGTGTCGAAGATGATGCAGCAGCGGCTATCGCAGAGCTCGAGAAAATGGGATCCGCGACTAAGGACGAAGAAGCCGAAAAGGAAGCTATCGAAGGTGCCAAATCACCATTGACTAAGAAGAGTGTCGAAGATGATGCAGCAGCGGCTATCGCAGAGCTCGAGAAAATGGGATCCGCGACTAAGGACGAAGAAGCCGAAAAGGAAGCTATCGAAGGTGCCAAATCACCATTGACTAAGAAGAGTGTTGAAGATGATGCAGCAGCAGCTATCGCAGAGCTTGAGAAGATGGGCTCTGCGACCAAGGACGAAGATTCAAAATTAGAGCCTGTTACTGCCGCATCGGTTACAAGGAAGCGAAACACTGAAGATGATGCCAATGCAGCTGCCGCAATGGCAGAATTTGATAAAATTGATAAGATGATCAAGGTTGAGTCTAAGAATTCAGACGTTGTGCCAGCCACAAAAAAGCAAGCAGACAAGGAAGCGGATAAGACTAGTACGAAAACTGACAGAGATGCTGAGGAAGATACTGAACTTGCAGCCCTAGACGCAGAAATCGAGGCGGAGGATAAAGAATAAGTGGGTGTATCGACGAAACGTGAGAGAAAACAGCTTCATTAACTTAAGGTAACCTAAAACATTAACTTTATTGAAGAAATCCCAGACCATTAGACTTAATAAATTTGCCCTAATAGTACAACTCCCCATTTTCACATAAGTGTCTTGTAAAAAGTGGTTAAATCTTGTGCATACCTGAGTATTTTTATTGCTAGAGCTAGTAGGTACGTAGCTGTGCCTCTATTGAGAAGAGAGAGCCATCATATAGCTCACACAAAAACGAGATAACCTTAGCCGCTAGGCTAAGAATGAGAGACATCGTATGAACTTTGTAAAGACCACTGGGCTAAAACCCTCAATCAAGAAGAAAAGTAGAGTTTTTCAGTGAAAATGAGCTGTGATTTTCGATACACAGCTTTGAGGTGCCGAGTCCTTGCTTTACTCATGGCCAAGGAGCTATAATAGTCATTTGCATCATTTAGTACATATTTAGTTGTCTAGCTGTAACATAAGAACAGTGTTGCGTGTACATGCTGAATGATTTCTTCATTTAATAGACAATCATACTCTAAATTTCATTCATAAATACCACTTTGAGGAGTGTTTACTTACACAAACGGTCGACCCTCCTCCGTAGGTATCCACTAATGGGACAATCCAAAACCTTTGATTATCCAAGCATGCCTTTATCATCCATGTATACCAGAGCCTCGAGAAAAGTGGTAATTTTTTGCTAGATTCGAACTAAAAATGCCTTTTCTCAAGTGGGATAGGCTTTCAAGCTATCTAGACTCAAGTTGAAACGCCAGCATGGATGACGTGCCACTGCACCATTCAGCCATGACCGAGTCTATGAAATCATTTGCACGCTCCCAGGCAAATTGGTGGCGCGTACATTGGTCTTCAGATTGAAATTGCTCCTCTTTACAAATTGGTCTTCCATCGCCTCAGAAATTGTATCAATCATACCCATCGTTGTGGCCATCCCAACGATCTGCAGTTCTAGAGTTATTTACCACGATCGTTGTCCTCCTGCGGGTATCTATATTGTCGGGAGTGTGTTTTTGGAGGCCAGAGGCCGAGTCGTCGGCGGGTATAGTCATTTAGAGGAGCACATACCGCATCCTCGGTGTAGACTTGACAAAGCTTTGGTCGGAATCGATAGAGTTTGATGTGAAAATTTAATTTTGCTGGGAGGCTTGAACCTTTTTTTGCATCAGATTTAAATTGCGTACGCAGCTATCGAGCTATGACAAAATATCAAAGAAGAGTACAGGATAATTGACCCAGTATAGAGGAATAGCACTCATGCCTCGGATTTCGTTTGCAAGTACCACTGCGAAGTTATGGTGGCTTTTTCTTCACCCCAAGTCAACCCTCATCCATGAATACCCAACCAGAGAAGCATCTCAAAAACCCTGAGTTATCCAGACATGCCTTCGTCATCTATCAACTCTTCTCCGCGCGAAATGTAGTCTTCGGTGCCTCCTTCCCAAGTGGAGTAGGTGCCTAGGCTACTCAAACTATACCGGAGAACACCACTAGGAGGCGGACCACTGCACCTTCCATCGTTTGCGTGTTGTTATAGTGTCCGCCGGACTCTCGCAACCGAAGTCTTGGCGCGCACACAGCTCAATTCGTAAAACTCTTTGCCAAAATTCAAAGTTACACGCCCGTCGAGATTGTATCCATCCTCCGTGTCATCTTGTAGACTTGTCCCAATCCCTCTCACGTCCATCCCAAAGAACTGTCTCCCAGATTTGTGCGCCACGCTTTGCTTCCTCTGTCGAGCGTAAATATCGGCGTGGGCGTGTACATAATGGTCAATTGAGGCCTGATAAAGTCGACGAGAGGTGTGATCATTTAAATAAGGATGTACTAAGTCGTACCTGCAAACTTGATGAAGTTTTGGTGGTGATTGATCTCGTCAGGTGTGAAAATTTGATTAGGTGGAGAGTCTTGAATCATTGCCTCATGGGCCAACTTGTCTGGTATTGCGAAATTTGACTGAACTTGGGTCTGGGAGAATATTTCACTCCCAGGTTCGTAGAGGGCACCGCGTACCGGTATTCAGTCCTGCCCTCCGAGGCTCAAGTCGCAGCCTCGTGGGCAAACTTCTCTGACATGGCAAGTTGATCTGAATTTGGCAGTAGGAGAAGGTTTCAATCCCAGGCTCGCAGAGGATACGGCTGACACGACTCAGTTTCTGATCGCAATCACTCAGTCATGATATGAAGTGTTCGCCAAGTCAGAGCAAATTAGTTTCGGTGTAAAGAGGGGCATATCGGCTAAATTTTCCTCATTGATTTCACCTACGAACCCGTAGCTCGTAGCGTGGAGCATAGCGAGCCAAGATTGAGTCACACGCATCCTCAGCTTTTGAGTTATTAAACCACCTCTATCAAGGACAAGCTTATGATAACCTAACTAAAGATTTATTCATTCCGAGCAAGGGGAAGAGGTATTTCTGCACCAAAATCTACACTGGTAGTCGAAGCGCTCCGCGTTTTTCCAAGCACGTATCCCTAACGACGCATGAGGACATGAGCCACGAAATATAAAAAAGGCCTTTTGTATCTTGAGAAAGGAACGATATCATGAGTCCGAGGCGTCATCTCTTTGAACATCTGATATTAACAGCTAGATGTATCTTTAAGCCGAATGAGTTATTCTTCCATTTCCTGCGCGTATCAATTCCTGCATGATAGGCTGGACTCCTTGACGGTGATTGCGCAAAGCCGAGGCCCTTTTGGCACTCTATCACGATCTTCATTTTGATCTACAGCACGAATGAGGGGAAGATTTGGTAAGAGGCTAGGAAGAAAGATAGATACTCTTGGATATACAAATATCTGAATCTCTCAAATGGTCAGTCTATTCAATCGATTTAGAGGAGCAGCTTTATTTTCAGGTCTATCCCTTGTGATTGTAAAGGGGAAGCAGAGCCCCGAATCTAGCCTCGAGTGTTACCCGGCTGCAACAAAGCTACGAGAAGTTTTTTCTTGGTAGGTCAGAGATGGGAGATAACGACGTGAAAAGTGTTAATTTCATGTGTAATCTCGAAGACCTGTGGGGCTATAACTGCTGGAAAGAAGCCTTGAAGAAGGCATATGAAGGAGTACACTACCCGAGGCATAGATACTCCCGACCTGTAGGTAGAAAGGACCTACATGTCCATATACAGCCATAGACTCAATAGGACGATATATACTAACAAATGTGTAATCAGGTGAAGATCTACAAGGATTACCGCTAGACAGAGGACATGATAGAGGATCAGATACTCCTGACCTGCTTGCAAAAACGACTCATTCACCTAAATTTACATTCAAAATTAATTACACAAAAAAGCTATATGTTATTCAATGTCGTGCATAATCACGGCCACAGAGGATAAAATTAGAGCGTGTTAGACAAATTTTACAATATATTTCGTGTGACAGTATATACTAATAGTAACTCGGTAGTCCGAGAGGGTTTGACGGGATAATTGGTGCAAAAGCCGTCAAGTGACGGATTATGATCAATTTATATACCATATCCCATTACCAAAATATTATTCCTCGAGCCGATCGTGGGCGCGGCGTGTCCGCTCCCTTTCGTGGGGTCTGGCAAGCTTCCCGCTTGCTGCGTGGTTGTCTTTCCCACGCCCAGAAGACCTACCTCTGTTTGTTCCCGAGGATCTTGAGGGTCAGATGAATCAATACAAACTTATCGCGAGATTCGGTCATATTCGCTTGTCTATTAAGAGTTCTCGGTTGACGCGAGAGAGAGGGGTCTGGACAGCCTTCAGTTCCCCTCGACTATACTTATACGATTATCACTGATACTGTCGGATCATGGTGACCTCTACGTTCGTCATATCCCAATTCCCATTCCGCCAACACCGCCTCCTCTAGAAGTCATCGCTCTGTCGCGTATACTGACTCCAATAGGCGGCATGGATTGTGAGTTACCTGTCGGTTCCGTGCCGCCCTCATAGACTGAGTGGCTGAATGCTTCATAATCATCGGCGTCAACTAGCCATTCCAAATCATCCTCATCCGGCCCTATACTTGCCATAAGCCCCTTTCCCGCCCGGGGATACGGTGGGCTCGCTGGCGTGCTCTCTCGACTTCCTTCCCCCTTTGACATAGGCACTTTGGCGGATGAAGGGGAATGTGCATGAGTTGTGGGAATATTTGGAGCTGGGGATTGTGTTTTACGAGTGAGATTTAGGGGAAGAAAGGGCTCAGTTGTGGTGCGAGGATATGGACCAGCTAGTGGAGTAGGCGGAGTGTATGAGGGGCTTGGTGACGGGACAAGGGAAGCGGTTGTTTTGAGGGGGGTAGGTTTCGGAAAGATAGGGATATCAGGATGCAAACTTGTCGCCTGTATAAGGAGTGAGACGAGCTCGGATTGTGGGAGCGATTTTAAGTAGGCTCTTTTCTGTTCGTAGTTAGGCAATTTCGGTTGGATTCCCGGTGACATGGAGGAAAATAATTACCTCCTCAATGCCTTTCTCTGCCCAGGACACCCCATTCGGTCTCGTTTCGTAGCCCGATATTATGCCTCGCTTGCGCGAACAGTCCGCACAAAACCAGGCCGTATCTTCGTCCTGAACTGCAGTGTCGGAAATGATTGGTTCGTGACATTTTTGGTGCCAAGGAAGATTACAGCCATCACAAAAGACGATCAGATTATTAATAGGCCCGTGGCCACGACCGCAACGCTTGCAAAGCGCTTGTTCCTGTATTTTTCGGACAGGAGCTCGACGTCGTGGTGCATTCTCGAAAGTGGCTGGTGCAAATTGGATTGGCTTAACAATATGTCGGCCGGACTGTGTGACCTTTGGAGCCCCTACTACTTCAGATTCGTTTAGATTTGACTCTCCTGGGTACGAGACATATCCTTTGAAATTTCCCTCACTTCCGTCATTTTCAACATTTTCTCTTTTCCGTTTTCCATTGCTCCGAGGTGTTGCATTTAAAATAACTTTGGTATTGGCATAAGTCGCAGAGGTTCCTGTGGGTGCTGTCCTGGGTGCACCTACGCTGACAGACCTAGCCGGATTGATATTTGGCCTTCTAGGCTCAGTAGTTGTATTAGTGAGATCCATACTTATTGAAGTTTTCATATTCTGCAAAACGCTGCGGCGCATATCTTCGTAGCCAGGAAGAGGTTGAGAAGTAGCAGTTATTGCCATCGAAGAATATGAGCTATTATTCCCTGATTGAATCCGCTCAAGAATCATTCGGGTCGCAGCAGAAAATTTGGGCGTGTACTTTGGAGATGAGTCCTTGTCGAAGACATTATTACTATCAGGTGTAGCTAAACTTCGGCTGGAACCCCTAGGCGACATTATGAAGAAGTAAACGAAGTACCCTGTCGCAGTTAACGGTATAAGTATTTTAATTGATCCGCGGAGGATGAGAGTTAGGTCTGAACATTGAGTGCCGTCAATATAAGAGCCGATGGAGTCCAGCCGTAAATAACTTCTAATTCTGAGGAGCCGTGAATTCGCGCGGCTGGTAATGCTTCTAACACCTGCAAATTTTTATCTGTATTTTTATTCTAACATTCGACTTGAGCCAAATACTAAAGCTCTAAGATTTGAATACCGTCGTTCAACGGAACAGCTCTGCTAGTTGGTAATATTGGACGGTGGCTGGGCCGAGCTGGATTCAAGCATGATTCTCAAATTATCACGTGACCTTGACACATTCGCTCGCTTAGTATGATCTAAAGATAATTTCAGCCTTGTTGGGATGTTCTACAACCAACGATACGCAGGACATAAGAACACGTTACTAGCGCTGATGCACAGGAGGACTATGGACTTCTGTGCGACGTACCATCTAAAAGCCTTGGGCTTTAGTACACGCATAAGGAAAATATTCAATATTCTCTTACATACGAACTGGAAGGCTTCTAAATGAATTGTTTACCGGAACTATTTACGCTGGTTCTATTTAGTCGAAACTCCGCAATGCAGAGATCTTTTGAGCAAACGAACCCAAAGGAATTAAATAACTTACTAACATAGTCTAAAGATTTCTTGAGACTACCAACCGCTTGAAATCTATATGCAGCAACCGTTTACTTCCTACAAATCAAGCTGACTGAATAAAAATATTCGCGATCCTATGCTTGATTCTTTACCAAAAGTAGACTTAACAAAACCAAGGAAACCTTGGATCATGGAAATGAAATAGAAACAATGAGCTTCCTAGAGGAGATAGATTTTTTGGACAACCAGAAACAGTAATCTAATGAAGAACATAATATTAGTATGATCCAGGGCCCAAAGCAGTGTAGCCATTTAGCTTAGAAGCGAGCATATCGGGCTTAATTCTTTCCTTTACAGAAGAAAAGTACCCGGAGTAGAAAACCCAAGCCGACAATGTGGAAATCCGTCACAAAAGTTCAAACACATGGTATTGGCCTATTCGCTGTGGGCAAATGGAAGAGGCGCCTTTCTCCGACCAGCTAAAGACAGGTCATTTGAAGCAATAATGAACAGCCCAGAAAATGTGGCTCGAATCACACAGTGGATATGAAGTAAAGGATGGATAAAACAGTTTCGACCTGCAGGAGGAGTCGAAGTAGCAATGTCAGATAAAATGTATCGATCTAGAAGAAGAGAAGACGGAATTTACATTGGCTGAACAGTATAAACTGCACCTCCTGAAGGCAAACTAAACAAGTTGATAGCAATTAAACCGGCAGGATCAGGGGGCTCTAATCACATTGGTCACCTCCTTTGTAAATAATGAAGACAGTCACCTGAATAGACCCATAGGGTGCCTGATCGGGTTAAATAAACCCAAAATCAAATTTCAAAAATACTAGCAGGATTAAAATTTTCAAATGCTTGGCCTTAGACAGCGTGGAGACAAATGAAAAGTTAAACTAATGACTCAGAGGCTATTATCTGAGGGGACGGTAAGAAGTGTAGATTTTACATATTATGACTCATTTACTGAATACTGAGCTGTAGATGGGACAGTGTATATTATTAGCTGTCTCTGCCTGTGTTGACACGTCAGATAGCCAAAATAAGGTGAGATGAGTATTAAATGGACACGTGGCCTCTCTTTTGTTCCTATACGATGTTAAATTCGAAACTGAAAGAATTCCTCAGTAGGATTCTTAATGTCTAACAGGCTATCGCTTAATCTGAGGAAGTTGGTTGATGAGATTATGAGCTGTCTTTTATTTCAAATTGACCACTTAATTATAGGGAAGACAAAGTTTGACCGGCGCCCAGAGGCTTGAAGGGTGAAATTTCTATTAAGAATTGATTTAAGGAACTTATTGTACTAAAGTTTTGGAAAACATTCTGTTGAGAAAAAAAGTAACTTGGCTTCCACTACTTCCACCGGTTGACTAAAGGGGGCAGCAAAATTCCTTATGCTCCCGGAATAATACACAAAGTCCTTCAATCCAACATGCTCAGCAAGAGACATTCCAGTCTCATGACGCTAGCTTAGATATTTATTCCTTTACGGCAAATTTATTTCAGAGGTCCTCGAAAGCTTTGACTGATTACGATGAGACCTTGTCGGACCATTATCAAATAGTAAAGAGTGGTTCGGGATCCAGTCATGGAAATCGATCCCTCCTAAAGAAAAAGATATCCGCATTATCCATGGGAATATCCCGGTCTAAGGATTATTAGTGATCAACAATGTCCCACGAAATTATAGATAGAAAAACAGGAAAGCAAGAATCAAACATCTGTCAGCATTTTCTTCTACAAACCTGGGAGTGAAATATTCTCCGGGAGCCACGTTCAGTCTAATCTCGCAATACTAAAGAACTTGGCCCACGAAGCAATAGTTCAAATCACTCCACAACGTCAAATTTTCACTCCCAACAAGTTTGACTCCTGCCTAAGTCTCATCAAGTCTACGAGTACGACCTGGTACATCCTCATTCCACTGATCACATCAACTATTCTCTAGCCTCAGCTGACCACCAAATTCTCGAGGAGTGTATATGCTATTTGTCCACAGGGTACGAGTGTGAGTAAATAGGGGGTCAAGGTCTTCCACAAGAAGAGATAGAGTGCACGTCGTGATCTGATACGAGTATGGGCTCGAAATGGTCTTCACAAGGAAGAGAGGGAATATCTAGAATGAGAATAATATTGAGAAGACGTTGCGTGAAGAACGCAACTCGACTGTAGACTACGCTTTATTATATACATGTTCGTAGTTCACTGTTACGTTGCCTTTCCCTACTCAGGCCTGCAAGGTTTGTTTACTACTAGTAAGCCGTCATTCTAACCCCTGTTATTATTCCGTGAAACAGATATACGCTCACGACGATAGGAATAACCGGAGTAGAACAAACTAGGAAACCATCTTTGCTCACGTTTTAGTGATGTGAACTTCTCTGTCCCAAGCTCTACGTGCTCGAGCTCTTGAAAATTCCGACACTATCAAGTGTCTTTACTTTTTTATGTCTCTACATTTTTCTGATCCGGAATTTCCTCATACCGCCATCTAATAATCTTCGGCACAGGTGACTGGCGCTCTACCACAAAATAATGTATCTCTCGATATTTCACATTTTCTTGCGGATAATAACTTTCCGTTGTCATACTGACCTTTGTGACTATGGCGAGCATTGGGATATGAAGAGCCAAATAAGGAAATATTTCAGGTCTAGCTTTTCCAATGGAAGGTTTGTTGTCGAAATATGAATAATGAAAAGTAGAAGGTTGATGAGATACAATTTCCAAATAAATCGTATCTAACAGTAAATAGTATCTTGGTATTCATACGATTTACTTTATCTTGTGTGTAGTTGCGAAATCTCTGTAGACCAATTTTCAGAATAATGTATCGACCACAAACCCTTGAAGCCAATAATTCGTCAGAATGAACCTATCTCATCTATACCCGCGATGTAGTCCAAGCGATAATATTTTTTCATATTTTTTCCTGTTTTAGTGCATCAGATTCTAATTATGTATGCATCTATCTAGCTATTCCACAATACTAGAGGAAAAATCTTGGAAAAGGAGACTCAATATGTATATTTTAAGCACTCAAACCTCGGATATCAGTTGAAGGTAATACTGCGAAGTTATGGCGGCTTTTTTTTTCAGCCCAAGTCAACCATCATCCTTGAATGCCCACCCAAATTAAATTTTCAAATGCCCTGAAATATCCACGCATGCCTACATCATCCATGGGCCTATTCCCTGCGCTAACTATGATCTGAGCCGTCTCTTTCACAAGTGGAGAAGGTGCTTAGGCTACTCAAATCAAAACGGAAAAAACCACCAGGAGGCGGACCACAGAGCCTTCCATCGTTGGCTTGTATTTATAGTGTCAGCTGCACTCTCGCAATCGAAAGTTTGGCGCGCACAATTCTATTCGTTGTGTAAATCTGCTTGCCCAAATTCAAAATCTGACACCCGTCGAGATTTTATGATTCCTTTGCATCATCTTGTAAATTCGTCCAAAATTCTCTCGCGTCCATCCCAGAATCGTCTCCCAAATTATGTGCTACGATTTGTTTCCTACTGCAGGTAATTGTACTATGGCAAGCGAATATTAAATGGCTAGCTGAGGTCGGAAATTAGTCAATGAGAGGTGTGGTCATTGGAATGAGGATCTACTTGATAGTACTCGTAGGATTCACGAGGCTTAGGTAGGAATCGATCTCATTGGCAATGAAAGGTGGACTTGGTGGAGTATATGAATCATTGGCTCGAGGGCGGATTTCTTTAGTATCGCGAAATTAGACTTAACGTGACTTCCGGAGAATATTCTACTCCCAGGTTCGTGGAAGAAACCGCTGACAAGTGTCGAGTTTCTTTCCGGCTTAAGGTACCCATAACGAAAATAGATTAAAGGCCAGTGACGATCAATAGCCAGGGATATTGTCAGAGTCCGAAAAGTTGCCTGCCTCATCAAGCGAAAGTGAAATACAACTCACAAACCTTTATTGTAGCTTTTTGGATAAGCGGCAATCAATACTGGAATCGAAGTTCCATGGCAATTTACTACCTCGTAACTGAGAAAAATAAGGATTGAAATACATTACTCTCGGTCGAATAATGACATTGCAATCATACTACTTGAAGTAACTCATTCTTTTACGTAGTAGAGAGTAAATCTCCGAAAAATAGATGAGAGCTGACAAAGAATTGTGAAGTCTGGTAGCCCCTAGTAATCAATCATAAGCCATATACTTCAAGCGTTAGCGTTGAAGACCTGGTCAGCTACTCAAGAAACACGTCTCACATTTTTTCGACAAGCTTGAAATATTAAAGTTGGTGCTTTGTCGGTGAGTCAGATAGTAGTCGAAGAGCTGATCCCAACGATTACTTCTCCTTGTCTAAGCTTCCACAGAGTGAGTGAGTGGGTTTTTATTGTACTACTTGAGTCTTCGACTATCTAGCACATTGGGCTCCTCTCTGGCCCAGGCCACACCTTGTACAGTGCTCTTGTCCTCTCTTGTTACTTGTAAGATCATTGATATATTGCCCATGATGAATAGCCATTCAGCTCAGTATTTACCCGTGGAATTCAGCCACCTTTTCCACGGAACCTTCTACCCAAAAAAAATAAAAATGGTAGCAATGGAAACTGCGTGCGCGGGAAAAAGTCTCAAAAAACCTGCAGCCCCAGCCAGGCGAGGCCTAGACACCGGGACCACATGAGGTGCGCATATTCATCTATATCTCCCTTCTTTGTAGCATTCGAGGCCATCTTGATCCAATCCACCATCTCCGTATCGGGTGCTGGGTTCGCTCCGGAAACTCATCGGATGGCTTTTCCTCCATGATCAAGGGTTGGTGACGAGAAGGGCTTGGATCCTAACGTCTGATCTGATCGTGGTTAGCTTCATGATAATGGTGATAGGGGGATGTGATGAGAAATGAAGACGATACAGATCGCGAAGGCGACTGGGAATCCTCATCGAAGTGAGGAGGTTGTTACTCAATCTTGGCTCTGCAGACTCTACAGTGAGAGCTGGAGGTTCGTAGGGGACACCACTGACAGGTGTTGAGAATAGTCCCCCTAAGCTTCCACAGAGGTAGCCAGAAAAATACGAATTCTTCATCTTTCAGTGGTTACAGTGTCATCGCTCCGTATTCTCTGCATATCTAGGAAACCCAAGAAGAATCGTATACGAATCGAAGTCGAAATCAAACACAGACACATCTATAATCGTGGGCTTCTCATCAATGTCGGTCTTGTCATTCTGACGAGAATTCTCAACCTCTTTACAAATTCACGTCTTCTCGCCTTGACAACCGATAAAGGGGCTGCTCCAATTGCAAACGCGAACCTGCCTCATTCCTTACCGGCCATCACCCCCTACAAATTTACGACGCTGCTCATGCCCGTAAGGAGGAGATTGAGTCGAACTGTACAAAGCCTGGGACCTGGATTAAGAGGAACTATTGCTTTAAAGGGACAAACAACTTTAGAGAGAACAGGCGGCTGAGATGTGGCGCGAGACTGGGAAGAGGTCTCTGGAGACTATGCTTGGAATGACATCTTCGAGGGGTTTCAACTTTGGAATGTTTGTGGGCATCAAGACCAAAGTTTCGGCTAATTAGCAAGGAGGACTTCTATTTTTCATGAGTCAGCGTCACTCCTAAGCGCCCTGGATGGCACAAAAGAAATTGGGCTAAGCTTCCACACAACAACCACGCTCTGTCAAGACTTTTCTGACATTTCAGCACGACCTTCGGGAAAGGGTTGGAAGGGGGCTAGAAAGGCAGAATGTGAACTTCACGAGGTACACACACGTCTGCAGCGCCCAGCTGACCGGCCTCTTCGAACGCTTCAGTAGGGTCACTATGTCTTCGGATTTAGTCCTAATGTCGGTAATAGAAGAGCCCCGCACCCAGTGGTTTTTGCGATTTTTCCCGGCTGCCATACACCCGCAAATGGCCATCGTTTCGTTGGCTGGAGAGGGGAGATAATGAAGGGCAAAGGACTCCTCTAAGTCTATGATAGAATGAGGACTTGTGAGGGTTGGTACTGTTTGATTGGGGGGACTATTCTCTACACCTGTCGGTTATGTACCCTACGATTCCCAGCTCTCTCTGCAGAGTCTTCAGAGCCAAGATTGAGTAACAAAGTCTTCGCTTCCATGAGGATTCCCATTCGCTTTCGTAGCCTGTATCGTCTTCGTCCCTCAGCACATCCCTCTATCACCATTATCATGAAGCTAACCACGATCAGATCAGATGGTAGGATCGAAGGCCCACTTATTACCAACCCTTGGTTATGGAGGAAAAGCTATCCGTTGAGTTTCCGGAGCGTAGCAAGCGCCCGATACGGAGATGGTAGATTGGATCGAGTCGGCCTCGGCTGTTACAAAGAAGGGAGGTGTAAATGGATATGTCCTCCTCATGTGGTCCTGGTGTCTAGGCCTCGCCTTACTGGGGCTTTAGGTTTTTGAGACCTTTCCCCATGCGCGCAGTTTCCATTGCTACCATTTTTATATTTTTTTGGTAGAAGGTTCCGTGGAAAAGGTGGCCGAATTCCATGGATAAATACTTCGCTGAATAGCTTTTCATCACGGGCAATGTATAAATGACCTTTCAACTGACAAAAAAGCATAGGAGCAATGTAGAAGTTGTAGCCTGGGAGATTAAATACTGAATACCTGTACACGATATCCTCTACAAAACTGAGAGTGAAATATTCTCCCAGAGCCAAGTTCAGTCAAATTTCGCAATTCCAGATAAGTTGACCCACGAGGCAATGATTCAAAATTCTCCACCATGTCAAATTTTCGCTCCCAGTGAATTCGACTTCTACCTCAGTCTCATCAAGTTTACAAGTACGACTTAGTACATCCTCGTTTCAATGACCACACATCTCATCAACTATTCTCTGGCCTCAGCTAGCCGCCAAATACACGTCCACGCCGATATTTACTCTCGACGGAGGAAGCAAAGCGTGGCGCACAAATCTGGGAGACTGTTCTTTGGAATTGACGTGAGAGGGATTGGGACAAGTCTACAAGCTGACACAGAGGATGGATACAATCTCGACTGGCGTGTAACTTTGAATTTTGGCAAAGAGTTTTACGAATTGAGCTGTGTGCGCGCCAAGACTTCGGTTGCGAGAGTCCGGCGGACACTATAACAACACGCAAACGGTGGAAGGTGCCGTGGTCCGCCCCCTGGTGGTGTTCTCCGGTATGGTTTGAGTAGCCTGGGCACCTACTCCACTTGGGAAGGAGACACCGAAGACTACATTTCGCGCGAAGAAAGTTCAGTTGATGATGAAGGCATGTCTGGATAACTCATTGTTTTTGAGACGTTCCCCTGGGTGGGTATTCACGGATGAGGCTTGACTTGGGGTGAAGAAAAAGCCGCCATCACTTCGCAGTGGTACTTGCAAATGAAATCCGAGTCATGAGTGCTCTTACTGTAAATCGAGTCATCTCTTCTATATATTTTCTCTGATATTGTGTCATAGCTAGATAGCTGCGTACGCAATTAAAATCTGATGCCAAAAAATAG
Source organism: Blumeria hordei DH14 (assembly GCA_900239735.1). Taxonomy (NCBI): domain Eukaryota; kingdom Fungi; phylum Ascomycota; class Leotiomycetes; order Helotiales; family Erysiphaceae; genus Blumeria; species Blumeria hordei. Next base: position 443,194 of record OENG01000025.1, on the reverse strand, counting down.
TGTAGCCTGGATAAGAGGAAAGTCCATTATGTTAGGTAGTCTATGACTCAATTTACAAAATAAACTCATACACTCACTCTGAATATGAGATTGAAAAATAATTTGACATAATTATAACTTTGCAGACTCCAAATGGAGGGATACATTTTTGCACAGGTGATTGCTGTTAAGCACCAAGTCCTTGTCCCCGAAGAGTCTTGATTGCTTTAGAAATGGCCTTTCATGACTAGAATTAGATTTGACAGTAATCAAGGTAACCATGAATTATCCTCAGGGGTTGTAGTCTCAATCCAAAATCTGGATCATTTCTTGGATAGATCCGTTCTTTCTCGTGAGAGACGAACCGGTGTTCATTGTTGATCTTTCTACTCATCGCACCATCGATGCAGGGATAGACTGAATTTCAGATGAGACAAGTAGCATGGTTCTTGAGAGCTTTGCATACCAAATCTATGAAAAAGAGAGTCACGCCTGGAACATGGAGTTGAAGTCTCGTAAACTGATTTGTGAAAGAACTCCTCGATTCTCGAAACTCGATAATGAAAGTTTCGCTTTCATCATATGTTCATTACATGTTCATTACATTTGAATCGCATCTACCCACACTTCAGATATTGTAAACTTATGTACGTCATATTACTCGCTTCACCTTGTGCTCCTTGCTTCTCTTTCGGGATTTGTTTGACCTTCCGCTTCGTTTTAGTCTGCTCATGACTCATCCATCTACGAAATTCATGATACAAACAACATCATAGCAATCCATTCGTCATCGCAAAACGACTATCCATAGTGCCTCACAAGATGTTTTATGTGAAAATGAATACTCAAACGTGAACGCCCAAAGGATGGAAAGAGATACGTAAAGCAGCCTCTGATATCTGGCAATCATACTTCATCTTTTGTTATATAAGAACGATGGAGGGATATAGATTGCAGATTCATTATCAACATTGACACTTCAGTTCTATTTAGTTTTCGGTTTATTTTTTTAATTTCCCAAATATTCTTTCTACTCCCGGCCCGGTGCTGTTAATATCAAATCAAATTACTTAATAATCACAGATCAAACCAACACCAACAAATCTAAGGAGACAAATACAATTTGAACAATCTTAGCCCGTTTATTCCGCCATAAATTATCTCTATCAATATGCAGTATTCATCGGCTATTCTCATTGCTGCTTTCGCAGTTACTAGTGTCTTTACCCATGGAGTCGTTGATTCTGTCGTTGGCGCTAATGACGTTACTATGCCGGGTCTCTCAGGTATGTGATTAGCAATGACCCCTGTCAATGTCTCAGTTGTTGTCCTTGTTCTTGTCTCAGTACCTACCCATGTTACTGCCCCTGTCGTGCACCCATTATGAGTCGCTTCTGACACATCATTCACAGTTGCCGACGGCACCCCGCGTGATTGCGCCAGCCCTCGCTGCGGATCTGAGGCTGATACTTCTATCATCCGGAAACGTGAGATGGGAACCAACAAGGCCACTGCACTTGGTCGCACTCAGGGCGGTGGCCCGGTCGATGCCACTAAGATGATGGCCATGTTCATGGGAGGTGGCGGCAATGCTACAGCGACAAAGGAAGCACGGGAAGTTCACGCAGCCAACGTCCTTCGTCGAAGTCTTGGAGAGCGTGCAGCCAATGGAGGAACCAAGACGCCTAAGGGCACCTTGGAGACTGGTGTCAAGGCTGCAGCCGGAGCTGGAGCATCCAGTGGCATGCCGACTTGCACGGACGACGGCAAGGTCAAGATGACCTACCATCAAATCAACCAAGATGGAGCCGGGCCATTGACGGCCATGGTTGACGCCACTTCAGGCGGAACTGACCCAGCAGCATTCAAATCGGCCGAAGTAACACAAAATGTGCCGGGAATTGGTATCGGAGGACTGTCAGCCGCGGCCGTGATGGACTTCCCGGTAGAAGTACAGATGCCAGCGGGAATGACATGCTCTGGGACAGTAGGCGACGCTCAGAACGTATGCATTGTTCGCATGCAAAACGCAGCAGCAGCAGGCCCATTTGGAGGATCGGTAGCAGTGACACAAAGCCCAGCTGCCAAGAAACGTGCCATTGAGTACAACTTATCGAAGCGTCACTTTGCCCGAGCTTTGGCCAAGAGAAACGCCGCAGATGACGCGGCAGCAGCAGCAGCCATCGCAGAGCTTGAGAAGATCGGATCGGCGACCAAGGATGACGAAGCCGAAAAGGAGGATGCCGTCGCAGCACCTTTGACCAAGAAGAGTGCTGAAGATGATGCAGCAGCAGCCGCAGCGATCGCAGAACTTGAAAAAATGGGATCGGCCACCAAGGAGGCAGACAATGACGTTATTGATGCTGAAACTGCGGCCGAGGATAAGGAATAGAGGGTCATGAATTTTTATTGACTCGATTGTAAATTTGAGAATACTAAAATAGAACGGATAGCTTTTTATGTAATGAATACCAGTAATGCAGCGCCTGGCTGTCATAATCTACTATGTGCTGAAGTGAAAAAGTAATTGCAGATGAGTGTTACTAGCAAGACCCTGATGTATGTTTATGATTGAAAAAGTCAATAAGTGACCTGGCAGAATGTATGCTACTTCTCGTTTTGTGAAAATAGGTCTTGACTGTTTTATCTTAATCTCTATGATGAGAGGACTATGAAGTTTGTTTTGCAACTGCGCGTTATTACAGGGTCAAATTACTATTTGTGCCGGCAAAGACGAATTCTTCAGCTTCCAGTGGTGCCGGTGTAATCGCTCAGTATGCTCTGCGTATCTGGGATAACGAAGAAGAATGGCACCGGAATCGAAGTTGAAAGCAACCTCAAGCATATATCTATTTGACAACTTCTCGACAATGCCTTTCTTACCATTCTCAACTGAGTCCTCAACCTCCGTTTAACCACGCATCATCTCGCCTCAGCGACCAATAAAGAAGTTACTTTAATTGTAAACAGGAGGTTGCCCCATTAATTACCAGCCATTCCTCTACATATTTACGACGCTATATTATGCCCTCAAGGAGAACATTAAGTCGAAAAAAAGCCTAGTTCCTGGCTTGTGGGGGGCTGTTGCTCTAACTAGACAAACAACTCGAGGGAGAACAGACGGCTGGGATGTGGAGTGAGACTGGGAAGAGGTCTCTGGAGACTATGCTAGGAATGACATCTACGAGCGATTTCAACTTTGGAAGGCTTGTGGGCACCGAGACCGAAGTTTCGGCTAACTAGCCTGGAGGACCTCTATTTTCCATGAGTCAACGGCACAAGAGAAGCTGGGCTAAGCTTCCATACCGCAATCACGCTCCATCAAGACCTTTCCGACATTCCAGCACGACCTTCAGGAAAGGGTTGGGTGGAGAATGGTGTCCTTGTTATGGGCCTTGAAATTCAGGACATGAAATATTTACCCTGTCAAAATATCGCAAACAGGGATACTGTTTGTAAAGCGAGTATGCGCTCCACTTAAGTCCACTGCAAACTTGAGACCGTGGCCACACGTTAGACATCCGCCCTAGGTCTACATATGTTACCTAAAATGATATCGGATTATTCACCACACGTACTGCTAATTACTGGCTCGCTCTAACTGCCTAAGCAATATATCCATTAATATCTGTGGCCTGAAGCTTATGCTCCTAACCGTAATACATTGTCTGAGTTCAGTTTTGCAACACTAGTACCGTAGGGCAATTTACAAGCGGCGGTTACTACTTCAGGAGTGCCCACAATCAATGGAATTCCCGCTATCAGATAATTAGTTCCGTCGCAGAGGCGAGCTTGGCCTCGAGCAAGCTGACAAAAGAAAAAGGGATCCGGTGACAGACCTTGCCCGCAAGCGCAGTTGAGAAGAACGTTTGTATGGTTAAAGCTGCATTGAAAGTCACCAAAGTTCCCGAGGCCCGAAGGAGCTGTAACAAGATGATCAATAGCGTGGCGACTAGGTCGGGTAAACTGCCAATGTTAGCACTATTACGCAGCTGGTGGTAACTTCCAGGAGTATTCTGGGCCCAGTGTAGGACTACAGAGAACGTAGGGCCACACGTCCTCAACTTTGTTACTGGGAGGAACCTCGTGCGACAAAATATCTCGGGCTTTCTGATAAGTGGAATTCCTACTTCTAGGAGTCTTCCTTTATTATGCATCAGCCGTGAATCGAACACGGGGCCCATCGAAACGAACGATGGCAACGATGGATTTTACCACTAAACCACTGATGCGTTGAAGATTTCGGAGTATTATAATTAATAATCTCAAATATGGTCACAGCACGTGAGCTCATCACGTACAGGTATTTTTGCATCAGATTTTAGTTGCGCATTCCCTAATTACAATTGTGGGTAATGAAGAAAAATGGAAGGTTTGAAAGATAAATAAATGCAGAAATACATGTTAATCACACAAAGCGCTTGTCCCTCAATATCTATAAGGACAAATTTTGGCATATTTCAAGATAAAATTTCTCAAATGTAATTAGAATCATTGGTTAGATTCACAAAGTCCTCCCTAGTCTTAGACTCAGTAGGGACTATCATAAAAGTCCAATCTAATCTTAGTTGCGCATGCAGCTAGCTGGCTAACTAAGAGACAATATGAGGCCAAAGGTACAGAATACATGACTCAATCTGAAGGAGCAGCACTCATAACTCAGAATTCATTTGCAAGTGCCGTTGCGACCTTATGGTGGCTTTTCCTTCACCCCAAGTCGGCCCTCGTCCGTGAATACCCACCCAGGGGAACATCTCAAAAGCCCAGTTATTGTCGAGCTAGTCGACACCTGCCTATGAGGCTACGTGAGGCTGATGAGGAAGCACACGAAATCAACAGCGTGTTACGCGTTGCATCTAATATTGAGGATTCTCGTGCACGTTAGCGAGAGTAAAATGATAAATGTTGACAGTGAAATTCACGGGTGTCTCATGGCTCCGACCTCGACAATCTACGTGTGTGTAGAGCTTGAGACTGGGTCTATAATTGTATTTCGATTAACCTTCCAACTCCTCCTTGAATACATGAAATTCCCCATACTCCAGATAGTGTAAGGATCAATGGTACATGGCAAAGTGAACTATCGGAATACAGAAGGGAGAGAGTGGGGCGCTTAGCCGCGTGGGTTGTGACTAAAGAATGCGAGGGGTGCATTCTCCATGGGACCTTTGGAGGTATGAGCTTGAGCGAAGATGGAGCTTAGAAGGGGATCAGTAAGTCTTGTGTGGGGTTGCAGAAGGAAGATTTGAGTGGAAACGAGTGTATTAGGATGTATGGTTCTTAGTAGTCTGAGCTGATAAGAGTGAGGTTGCGTGTGCGCATATCTTACCAACCGTGGCTTCTGACCAATAATTATCAATCTCCATGGACAATAGGTTGTGATACCTGTAGATGTAGATCTCTATACATACAGATATACGAGCCAGGAATATAAAGTTGAATACATGTGAGTCGGTAATAGATCCGAGAAGCCTGTGACCTGCATTTGAGACCTATTCATCCGCTGGAATGCGAGTGTGATATAAATGCCAATGCGCATTAAACTTTCCGTGAGAGATGTAGTGGTGACAATGATATAGGATGGGGAATTTGATAGTTTAACTGGCCAGACCCACAAATTAGGTATCCTTGGGGAGGGCAAGACTGACACCTGTACGCGGTGCCCTCTACGAACCTGGGAGTGAAATTTTCTCCCAGAGTCAAGTTCAGTCAAATTTCGCATTACCAAAGAAACTGGCCCACGAGGCATTGATTCAAATTACTCCACCACGTCAAATTTTCATTGCCAGCAAGATCGATTCCTACCCAAGTCTCATCAAGTCTACAAGTACGACTTAGTACATCCTCGTTCCAATGACTGCACCTCTCATCAACTATTCTCTGGCCTCAGCTAGCCGCCAAATACACGCCCACGCCGATGTTTATACCAGACGGAGGAAACAAAGCGTGGCGCGCAAATCTGGGAGGCAGTTCTTTGAGACGGACGTGAGAGGGATCAGGACAAGTTTACAAGATGACACGGAGGATGGATACAATCTCGACGGGCGTGAAATTTCGAAATTTGGCAAGGAGTTTTACGAATTGAGCTTTGTGCGCGCCAAGACTTCGCTTGAGAGAGTGCAGCGGACACTATAACAACACGCAAACGATGGAAGGTGCCGTGATCCGCCCCCCGGTGGTGTTCTCTGGTATGGTTTGAGTAGCCTAGGCACCTACTCCACTTGGGAAGGAGACACCGAAGACTACATTTCGCGCGGAGAAAGTTCAGTTGATGATGAAGGCATGTCTGGATAACTCATTGTTTTTGAGACGTTCCCCTGGGTGGGTATTCACGGATGAGGCTTGACTTGGGGTGAAGAAAAAGCCGCCATCACTTCGCAGTGCTACTTGCCAATGAAATCCGAGACATGAGTGCTCTTACTGTAAATCGAGTCATCTCTTCTATATATTTTCTCTGATATTGTGTCATAGCTAGATAGCTGCATACGCAATTAAAATCTCATGCAAAAAAAACAAAACAAAAAAAGGTATCCTTGGTACTCCGAGATATGTCATACTTCGACAACCATGAGCCTCGGCGTCTCGCTCGCACTGGGAGTTTAGGATGCTCGATATTATCTCCCGACCAACATTCCCTGAATGTGTGCATATAAGTCATCATCTGGAATGTGTACTGCGCCTGGATGCTACTGTTTGCAACGATAGCGCTCGTCATGTTTTTACCTTGTGTTTGAAGTTACATGACGCAGTCTGTAAGGCGGGATAGTGAGATTACGTGGTCTGGACTATGAAAACTGACTGAACAAGGACGAGCGAGTCTGTACTCTAATGGAAGTGAGATGATGGAGGATAGGAGCAATCAATCATCTTCTTCCCTTCTCCTCTCCGAGCAAACATGCAAGTCCCAATCCCGTGACAGGTATCCAGAAACGCCTCCATCCATTTACTTTTCTTCTTGCGAAAAGTAGCCTGAGGCGTCTCCTTCCCAGGCGGAGTAGGTGTCCAGGATACTCAAACTACACGAGAGAACACCACGAGGACGCGGACCACGGTACCTCCAACTTGTTTGGTGTTGCGAAATTAGACTAAACGTAGCTCTGAGAGAACATTTCACCCCCAGGCTCGTAGAGGGCACCGCGTACGGGTGTTCAGCCGTTGCTCTCCCACGTCCAGACCATGCAGCTATTTTTTTTCATTCATGTTGTATTCAGCTATTTGAATTTGAATAAGAAATCTTTAACGTGACAGGACGCACCTAGCATCTATTTAGGCGTGACACGGGTAGATGAGTTCCGAGAACTCTCTGCTACCTAAATGACTGGCATTGAAGCCAGAAGCGATAATAGAAATATAAAGGAAAAATAAATGTCTGGGTTACAGTGCCCTGCGCCGCATCCCTATCGTCCAAGCACACCACCTCCCGAGTTGGAATCCATCTCAGCGTGGTCATCTCCCACAATCTTCATTCTTCGGCAGACTGTAACATCAGCTTGTAGTTGAGAATTGAATCAACTTCTGCCATCCCTTCTCCCCTATCATCTCCTTGGCTCCAGGCGGGGCTTATTTCTCATAGCTTCTCCAACGCTGCAAAGCAGGTCGGCACTCTGAAAAATGCCAGGGCCTTTTCTCTCGGCCATAAACGCACTTAGTATCTTCATTTTCGGGGTTGAAACGCCGCTGCTATTCGGTGTTGTGCCCGTGGCCAGTTCTTGCCGCAAAAAGACGATGGTACGCCCATCTCGGTAGAGCTAGTTCCGGTGGTCATTTATAGTGCATGGAGAGGTCCAGATCTTTGTATCGTCTCGGTCAATAATTCTGCAACCACTCTTCCACGAATCATTGACCCCGCGTTTTAACTAGTCTCCCTAGCGCCGTAAAGGTTAGATTTTGAGATTCTCCACTTAGAAAAGCTGTGGTTAGTGACCAGTTGTTGAGAGATCTCAAGGCCGATTTGGCCAGCTGATCGGCCTCTTCACTGCCTTTGATCCCAACATGACCAGGTATCCAGCGTATTTCCACACGCTTGTTTTATCTCAGCATTGAAAGCTTATCCACTACTGCCTGTGAGGAACTAGATCTTTCTCTTTCGAGCGCCCGAGCAGCCGCTTGATTGTCCAGAAGAATGCAAATCGACAAGTCTTCTTCTACCGCTATTGCAGTCTCCAAGGCTTTCATAGCGCCTACAACTTCCGCGTCGAATAACCCTGCTTCCAGAAGTGGACCCGAACCACTTCCAGCTAGCTTGCCTCTTAGGTATACCACGTATCCCTAGGCTGATTGTCCGGGACCCGATGATGATCAATCAGAGAAGGCACAGATTTTCTCGCCTGGCAGGGAAGCTAGCCACCGCTTTATGCTTCCTGACATAGCTTCTTTTTCTCGACTGTATGGAGTCGGTGCTGGAAAGCCGTGTGGAAAATAGAGCTTTCCGGGGCCTTCAGCTATCGGAACTTGACACACGCTCATTTGCAGGGGTGTCATGTATCGTTCTGGCTGTCTGAATATGCGATCTTTTTGTTCAGACCGAAGATCTAAGCGTCTGATAGTATCTTTCGGGCCCTCAGCCGCTCGAAGGGCAAGAGGGTGCCAATATCCATTCTTCGTATGCGAGCTGCAGATCGCAGCGTCTTTTCCTGGAGGATGATGGATGCCGGGGGTATTCCCGCTTCACGATGAAGAGCGCTATTGGAAGTGGTACGCCACGCTGGAAATGCTACTCGGATAGCTTTCACTATCGTTTTGTCCAAGAGAGATATGTGCCAGCCTACTCCGGTGCCGACTTCTATATCTTTCAGTGCAGTAGTTCAAGTAGGACCCGGCCACCACGCTTCTGCACCATATAGAGCTATGCTCAGAGCGCATGCATATACCGCACGAATCAGAGGTCCGGGTGCTGCACCACGTTGTACACTGCTTAAATTTCGTAAGAAGTGGACTAGACGGTTAGCTTTTCTGGACCTTTTCTGTACATTCTGTTTGAAGTTCAGCTGGGTATTGAGCCAGACTCCTAGCCACCGGATGTGCGGTGATGGTTCGATTTGGCGGCCTCTGGCCATGATGGGAAGACCAGCCGGGTTGATTTTCTTTCTAGGTCCTCTTCCAGTCACTAGAAGTTCGGATTTTGCTGGTTCAAGATCGATCCTATATTCTCTGGCGAGAAGGATAAGTCTGTCGACGTCATCTTTTACCGCGGAGATGGCTTCAGCCGCGGTTTTTCCAACTATGATGATGGCCACATCATCAGCATGGCCAAGCCTGCTCGTGAGACTATGGTCCTGAAATAGCACTGCGACATATAGCATAAAGAGTAATGGAGATAGTGGCGATCCCTGAGGTACTCCACATTCCAGTGTCTTCTCCTCTGTGGTTCCACCACGGTATTTTACCTCCAACTTTCATTGACAAAGAAAGGTCTGAATAAACCAGCACAGGAATAGTGGTCATCCTTACTCTCGAAGGCGTTTGAGCAATCGGTTGTGAAGGACTGCATCAAAAGCACCTTGAATGTCTAGTGTGACCATAGCCGCACATTCTCCGCTTCTTATGGTCGCCTCGGCATCTTGGATTACGCAAGATACGAGATCGACCGCCGATCGTCCTCGTACAGAGCCGAATAATCGAGGGTGAACCACTTGGTGACATATTGTCAGCCATGCCATTCTCTTGCCGACTAGATGTTTAAATCCTTTACCTAAACTCGACTGCAGCGAGATTGGTCGCCGGCACTCGGCGGCTGAGAGATTCCTACCCAGATTGGGAAGAAGCACAACCTCTGCTACCCTAAAAGCCGTGGGAAAATGGCCGATTTTCAGACAGGCCTGGTAGAGATCCTTAACCCGAGGTCCTAGATGGGGCCAACAGGCTTTAAGTAAACGTACCGTTAGCTTGTCAGAGCCCGGTGTCGTATCTTCGACAGACACAGTTTCGCTAGTCACATCATCAAGTGATATTTTAGTATCCCATGGGATGCGCTCCTCTTGTTTATTGTCCCAGAGTGAAATATCATTCTCGCCGCTGAAACTTGCCAAGAGAATGTCTCGTAGCGCACTAGCTCGGTCTCGCGGTTCAGTTAGCCACCGGTTCTCGTCAATCAGCAGGGGAGGAGGCTCAGCCGCTGGTCGAGGCTTAGCCCATCTCATGAGCTTGAAGACCTGCGCGTCAGTTGTCACTACTTCCACTTGCCTCTTCCAGTACTATTGCTTGGCTTTTTGCGCCACGGTTCTGAAGCTTTTCCGTGCCTGAGAAGAGAGTTCGGGGTTGTCTCTTACTGCTTTGTAATCCAGCCATTGAGTGCGACATTCATCGCCCCAACAGGGACTGGTTTTTCCGCTTTCGATGGCTGGTTATTCGCCCGCGATCTTCAGCGCATCTCCAAGTGCTTGGAGGAGGCCATTGGTGAAATTTTCGATGTTCATGACACTACCTAGAGGGCCAGATTTGATCTACTGGCTGATAAATCGGCTGAACTCTTTAAAATTGGCGTCACTGACCCGAATGTTCCTTACAATTCCAGAAAGATCTGGCATCGTGGGATTCAGTACGGTACCCTCAATAGTAGAGTGACCTGAGGTACAGTGATTACGTGTGGGGACTAATGCTATCGCTGCTATGTTGCTTTAGGTTAAGCCCAGCACGTTTCCGTCTCTGTGCGTTGGCTCTCCGACAATGCTGACTAGATCCATGTCATGAGCTGGTGCTCATTCCATAATCTGGCTACTATTGCCTTACTGATCTGCTGTTAGCGGCTGCCAATGCTATGGCACAGTTGAAATCGTCTCCAAAACCTACTAGTCCTCTAAATTCCCACCGGAGTAGGGGCTCCAAGGTTCCATTATTGTCTGGGGCACGATATACGTTGACAAATTTTAGACCGCCCATCTTTAGTTGAAGCCAGAAGCTCGAACCCTTGTTGCTCCTTATTGCACTAAATTTGGTGAAAATACTTACTCCTTGCTGACTTTGCATCTTGCATTGCCTGTTGACCGAAGGAGAATATCTGGTAACGTTACAACTTGTGAAATAGTTTACGAAGTTGAGTAAACTTCGCTGTCCACCAAGGCTTTGATCTACTGGAAAGCTTGGAATGAGGGGTTCAATTTACACCAGCTTTGTGGATTACTTCCTCAAGTATTGAAGCTTCAAGGTCGCTGCAATTGCTGCTGATGGCTTGGTCCATTCAATCTTGAAGCCTATCTTGCTCTTCCCTGATTGATTGTGGAAAGTAAAGGCCAGTCCACTTTCCTGTGGTCAAACCTTGGCGGAAGGCCTCTCTTCTTAATGAGTTTAGATGACGATTAATTAGGTAGCATGGTTTCAAATGTTATCATTTCATGATCTTATACAGTTGATCCCCATACCTCAAGTTCCCCTATTTTGATTGTTGAAACCCGGCTGCCAAATCAGGATCAATTATTTATGTTCTTCTCGAGTTTTACCGGTGGAAAGTGCCTCCATACTCTTCAGTGGTGGCCGAGTTGGAGATGATTGAGCTTGAGCACTATTTGGGTACCTGACCAGGTTATTGATAAGAAGGGTATTATTTTGAAACTCTAGACTCCATGAAGAATGGTGCACATTGATATTTCCAAGAAATAAGAATGTTTCATCCATTAGTGGACTGAGGTCCAGGAGGCGCTGTAATTTTAGCAGGCTTAAATGATTCCAAATTGGCTATCGTTGTATATATGAATCACATAGAATGCCTCAAAATAAAAGTTTAGTTCTAGAAATTGATAATCAGGATCAGATGCCATATCATATCTAGCAATTACATTGAGTCGCCTAGACTACCTGACATAAGTTCTGACCTAGGGTCGAATTGAATTTGAATATTACGACGGACCTGAGGATGATACGGGTCTCTAAGAAGCTTCATTAGGACCTTAAGCTAAGATACTTAGGTGGGAGACAAGACAAGGAAAATATAAGTGCTGGGAGCCAGGAGCTTGAAATTAGGACAGCGGCGGCTCCACCTTAGTCCGGCCCACGTCCACATTACCAATTCTTATGTGATTCGGGCTTCTTCCACGAGCGTACCTCCAAAGACCTTAACAATTTCAACCGAGACTTTGGAATTAATGGAAGAATATTATTGAATGCTGAGGGAGTGGTATGCTGATAAGCCTGTAATTAATAATTAAAGAACATATATGGTTCTTGAATGAAACGAATGTCTCCATTCTCCTTGAGTGCAACCTCAAAAAGGGACTGCAAGATCTTTCGACCTCTTGCAGTATTGTGTTGGCCAATTTTGAGTGTACCTATCGCTACAATGCTTTGAAGTAGTCGCAATCTCGTCTCTGGGAAGCCAAGTGGGCATTTAGATTACAGTTGTCGCATTGAGCCGATGATGGACGCGGCTCTGAGTGGCACATTAGTGAGCTGAAGTGAGATGTTAACCCAGATAGATAGCACAGACTGGATTCTTTGTGCATCCCATTTGATGGTGCCCATAGTTGAGACACTTCCCACACCAAGGTTTGTGGGTGAATCGTTGGAAATTTACAACCTTTGAATGGAAGCTTCCAACAAGAACGCCTGAAATGAGTAGCTAGCTCTTTTCTTCCTCAGATGTGATAGAGAAGGTGATTGAAGCTCTCAATCTTTGGTTGGTAGGTTTTGCTTAGCCATCTAGGTTGGCCTTGTATTTTAATTTCTTGATTAAAACCCTCATCTCTTCATTAGATGTATCGATTGGGATTGAATTTTATACACCATGATCCACCAGCTTGGGCCAGAGGCTTACTTTTTGGACTTTATCTGCGGACCATCCTGCAAATAAGGTATCCCATTTTTTCTGGTCTGATAAAATTCTACTTGTTGGTGAGTCCATGCAAGTTAAAACCAGTGTAACTTCCACTGAGGTATCTACTCTTGAGATGACCCCCTCCCCCAGGATCTTGTTGTATTCTTTCGGATAGAGAAGGCACTAAAAATGGGCAATATCTCCCTTGTCTTTGCCACTAATGTGACCATATTTTCGTTTGGTAGTGCTTCTAAAGTTGAAATTTTTGATGATGTTGTCTCATTATCCACTAAACTTCCTCCGCGCGTAATGTGATCTGAAGTGCCTCTTTCCCATGTGGAGTAGGTACCCAGGCTACTCAAACTATACCAGAGAACACCACCAGGAGGCGGACCACAGCACTTTCCATCGTTTGCGTGTTTATATAGTGTCAGCTGCACTGTCACAGACCGGGTTTCCCACGAGGAAAACGGCCTGCTTGTTACTACCGTTGTGCCCTAGGATAATACTGAGATGCTACGTTAATCTGGTCAACCAAGTCAGGAGCTTCCCTAGTAACATAGTCAATGCGTTACGATGGTTACAATTTTGTGATAATAACAGTTACTAATCAACATAGTAATCAATTGCTATGTTATTGCCGTAGACTATCATACCCCTGATTGTAGTAGCCGGTCTTGAGTACTTAAGGAATGTCTAGGACTGGATTTGTTCTGTAGCTTTTTGTCTTGTAATTATTCTAGACTTTAGATTGATCCGATTATAAGCTTTACCTTATACCCCGACTCCGTCCCGTTCCGATCACATCCTGTCCCAAGTATATCTGTTCCGACCCGTGTCCTCTGATCTAGCAAACAGCCCTGACATTACAAAAAGCTCTACAAACATTTATATCTTCTCGAAGAACCATGTCGTCCGAGAATAAACCCACTCCTAAACTTTCACTCGAAGAACTTCTCTCCCGTTTATCTGGGGTTACGGAACCATCTCAGCTAGCAGAAGGATTTCAGAAGGAGCCCAAATTAATATTCGATGCATTTCAGACTTTGGCGCAGCGCAATGTTACTCTAGTGGCTACAACTAGGGAGCTTGCTGCATCACAGCTACGAGTCCAGGAAATGGAAAAATCAGCCAGGGCTAAAGCAGCTAAACAGAAATCTGACTCCTCTAATGACACCTTGATTCGTCTGGCTGAACTCTTGCAGCCCCGACCTCCAAAAACAATGCTCCTCGCCGATTGCGAACCGTTCTCTGGTAGGAAAGAAGATTACTATGTCTGGAGGGAGTCTATTTTTCTCAAGCTGAACACAAATGCTGACCATTTTCCAACGGATCACACCAAGATGGCCTATATATATTCCCAGATGAGAATCAACAGCAGAGAACATCACAATTCCTCGATTAAAGATGGTTCAGTTTTATTTGCTTCGGTTGCTCAGACGTTTGAGGTTTTAGATACCTTGTTTGGAGACCCAAGCCGAGTCAGGGACGCGACAAATAGACTCCATGCAAACTTTCAGAGAAACAGACCTTTTTCGCATTGGATAACTGACATACGCAAAGATGCCTCCATTGCTGGCTATGATTTCGAGTCGCGCTCCCTAAGAAACCTGATATTTTACAACATGAGTTGAGAACTAAAGAAAGCCTTGGTTCATGAAAAGGATATCGATATGCTAGATTTAGATTGCGCTATAGCCAGGCTGCAGGACATGGAAAATCGACAAGGTACTGTGGAAAACCTAGTTTCCAATCCCAACAGCCGACCTCTACAGCCTAATATCTCAAATTCTCCGGTACCAAATCGTCATAGTGTAGAAGAGCCCATGGACTTATCAGCATCGGGAACAAGGCAGCAGGGCCCTCTGACGCAAGCAGAAAAGAATAGACGTCGAGAACTAGGACTCTGTTTTTACTGCGGAAAATCCGGCCATTCAATTCGAGTTTGCCCTATGAAACCCAACCGAGCTCCGTTCAAATTAAATTCGGCCGATGTTATGGCACAGGGAACACAAGGTGATTCGGAAAACTAGAATGCTCTTTGAGAAGTCGCTCAAAGGGCCATTCAGAAGACTTGGTGATATCATCTGCAGCCATAAATGAGTTAACTTGGGAAGAAAATAGTCATTTTGTAATTGAGTGTTCAGTTAGAAATAAGAATCAAGACAAAATTCCTTCCTTAGCTCTCATTGATAGCGGAGCATCTGCTCATGGATTTATCAACACCAAGTTTGCGCTAAAAATTTGAAACTATGACCAGAAACACTCTTCTCAATTATGAGTAATGCCACTAATACTAATTGGGTTATTATTGGTACAATCGTGGAATTGTTTTTTGTATCAGATTTAAATTGCGTAAGCAGCTATCGAGCTATGACACAATATCAAAGAAAAGTACAGGATAATTGACCCAATATAAAGGAATAGCACTCATGCCTCGGATTTCGTTTGCAAGTACCACTGCGAAGTTATGGTGGCTTTTTCTTCACCCCAAGTCAACCCTCATCCATGAATATCCAACCAGAAGAGCATCTCAAAAACCCTGGGTTATCCAGACATGCCTTCATCATCAACTGAACTTTCTCCGCGCGAAATGTAGTCTTCGGTGTCTCCTTCCCAAGTGGAGTAGGTGCCTAGGCTACTCAAACCATACCAGAGAACACCACCAGGAGGCGGACCACGACACCTTCCATAGTTTGCGTGTTGTTATAGTGTCCGCTGCACTCTCTCAAGCGAAGTTTTGGCACGTAGAAGGCTAGATTCGTAAAACTCCTTGCCAAATTTCGAAATTTCACGCCCGTCGAGATTGTATCCATCCTCCGTGTCATCTTGTAAACTTGTCCTGATCCCTCTCACGTCCGTCTCAAAGAACTGTCTCCCAGATTTGTGCGCCACGCTTTGCTTCCTCCGTCGAGAGTAAATATCGGCGTGGACGTGTATTTGGCGGCTAGACGAGGCCAGAGAATAGTTGATGAGAAGAGTGGTCATTGGAACGAGGATGTACTAAGTCGTACCTGAAAACTTGATGAGACTCAGGTAGCATTCGATCTTGCTGGCAATGAAAATTTGACGTGACGGAGTAATTTGAATCAATGCCTCGTGAGCCAGTTTCTTTGGTATTGCGGAGCTTGAATGAACTTGGCTCTGGGAGAATATTTCACTTCCAGGTTCGTAGTAGGCACCGCGTAGAGGTGTCAGTCATGCCCTCCTCAACATACTGTAGCGTGTATTTGATGGGTAAGCCTATTTAATACACTCATTCCGCTTGCAGGTTGCTGTGCAGGAGTGGTTGGTGCATCCTCTAACAGCACTTGAGCACGACAAATTACAGTTGGATTTGGTTCTCCACGAGCCACTTTTCGTGTTGATGGCTCATTCGGCGAAGCAACGGCGTTCTAATAATACACGGTGTAATATGACTCTGTGAAATTTCAGAGCGTCCCAAAAAGTTTTGATCCTGCAGCCTGCCTTTCTTTATTTTCGGTCAAACCAAGTGCCTTGCCCCGCGGATTTTTAACCTCGTGAATGGCAGATGAATAAGTGCATTTTTTTTATCTTTTAATGTGTATGCAGCTCTCTAGCTATGACACATGACCGGTGCTTTGTATACATGTAGGATGACTCTTTTGATGTTAGAGACACTGATACTCTGGATTTCATTCGAAAATACCACCTCGAGGTATGTTTGCCTACACAAACAGTCGAGCCTCCTCTGTAAGTACCCACCAAAGGGAAATTCAAGACCTATGGTCATCCGAGAATGCCTTCGGTATTTATATAAGCTTACACGGCGAGAAGTATGGTCGTGGCTTGCCGGATTCGAACCGGCGATCTTCTGTCTCGAGCGGGATATGTGTGTCCTAGCCATCCAGACTTTACTTGCAAGACCGGTCAAGACAATGTGCCACCTCACCATTCAGCCGCGGCGGTATTTTTAAACATTTAATTGTGCCATTGATTTCGTACATTGGCCGAGATTCCTAGCTCTTCACGATGTCACGCAATTTCTACGATATGACTGGCTTGCCAACAAAAGTACATGTGTGCAGAATATTACCTTAATGTTTCAAACTTAACATGATTCTGTCAGTTACAACCGAGGGAAATAAATGCAAATGAAAAATCTATTCGGCTTAGTTATATAGTGATGCCTTTGAAATTGTATCCTCATGTAAGGCAGTGCTCGCGGCGAAGTACTCTGTTTATGACTCGAATGGATTTGTAAGCTTCGCTTTCCCCACCATTTTGATAGAGGAAGTTTGAAGCAAGAGAATGAACAACATTTCTGTTATTTGGGACCTTATATTTTGAAATGTGTTATTCCTACGCGTATTTGCGTTGAGGCCAATCTACAGATGCTTTATTAAGAGTTTTGCTCGTAGCGCGAGTCTCAATGAAATTATGACCTAGGATAAGAAAACCGACGTGTGATGAGAGTTTTAATTAAGAATAGTCGGTCGATTCTGATACCATTTGTACAGAATCTTGGGTCTTTTCCTTTGTCTAGGTTTGTAAAATTTAGAGAAGTATAATAGTACCTTGTTTTGAGAGGAAAAAAGGTGATATTGGATCGAGCAAAGCCTTCATCTGGGTTGCCTTAACATTCTAGATAAAAAATAATAACGGTTCTGTCGCTATCCACCATATCCAACTTTCGGCGGTACATTGAAGAATAGTTGATCCGTTGGCTCACGTAAGCTAGACGCGCGCTCGTCCTATTAATTAGATGTCGGCTTAGCCAACCAGAATAGAATAAAAATGAATCTATATACTTCCATTTGTCTTTGCATCTAATTTTCACGTACGTGGTACATAGCCCATCCATCAGTTTTTTATGTGTAATACATAATGTAAGCTTGGTTGCCGGAAATAAAAACCTTGGAGTTTCGTTCTTAAGTGATAATTCTGAAACTCCTACTCAGGTATTGCGACATGAAGGAAATCATTCAAGCACTAGAAACCCCGTGTATGTCATATATCTCACTAAAATAAGATATCACAAATTGACATATAGCCCTCTAGATCACTCTAGGTATTCTTGTAATTCCTTGCCAAGTTACGTATTTTATACCCTAAGCTGATTCACCAACTAGATTAGCAGTTACATATAAGCTACTCCAATCAGCCGCGATGAGTTGTAGATTGACGGCCTATTGATGTTGTTTTTACTGGCCCCGCTTTTCCTTGGGTCGAATGATGTTACATTAGCCATCAGTTACTCTATTAGTTTCCAAACATGAGAATATTCAGGCTCGGGCGCAACAGGTATTTTCCAAACTGTCTTAATTCTCATAAATGGAGACATCAGGGCTGGACTTGAATTTTTTGAGATGAGTTATCTTTTGTATTGGAGATTATCCCCTCGAAATTGTGCTTTTTTAATCCAGGCTTCATTCGAAATGGTGTTGACTCTGTTAGCAATTCGACCATTTGCATTTTAGATGTCAGTGTGATTCCGCCTATACTTTATAAGAATGAAGATAAGCTGCGTATGAAGGCTCGCTTCCGACCGAAGCGTGTCTGGTAAGATAGCTATTCGGAGCTTTGATAGTATTTTTTTCGGAAATCATTGTAAATTTCAATTGAGCTGTAGGAGCAACGATAAGTGGTTCAGCGAATTGATTTCTTTTCGATGTTCTTTCGTATCAGATTCCAGACCTCGCCATTCAAAAAGCCACTGTCCCTGCCATGCACACCAAACTGATCAACAGCTTTAACCTTCCACCAAGCTTTGGACTTCTTGAGCAGACTAGTATCCCTGACAAAGTTTACCATTCCGAAGCGTCTTTGAATTGCATAGATATCTTTCACCTTGGCTCTAGAAACCCTAGGCTTGCCGAAGATGTTCATCGTGGTAAAGTCAAGCTCGGTTTCGGGAGGGATGGATTTTGCGAAGCGCACTATCATTTGCTTTGAGTTGCGCGCAAAGGACGGAATTCGAACATGCACATATGTTACGAATGGACCGGTTATGTATGCAACAAATACCATTGGCACGATGCCCGAGATGGCAACTACAGACACGCTGGTTAGAAAATCTTGAAAGTACTAAATTTTCCCCTGAAAAGATTCTTTGGCATGGGGGAAATGATGAAAGATAGATCATACTTGTACCAGTGACCCAGGGAACCTTCTTCTCTGCTAGAACATGCTTCGGAATTACGACTAGGCTAAAAAACCCGAATATAAATATAGTCGTGATTTTTAGACAGCCGAGGAAGACGGTGCGCCCAGTGCCGGCATGATAGACTAGCAGGCGGTCGGGAAAAACTAGCTTAACTTTAGTACCTGTGACAAAATCTGCTCTGCTGTGCCAAACACCTACTAAATCGTTTAGTGTTGGACGTAGTAGAGGTTGATTTTGCCAATATGCTGCGTCTTGAAAGGCTTAAACTGGCCTTGATGGTATTAGTTTGCTGTACGCGACAGAGATGCCGGGAGGTTCTGAGAATTGTGGTGGTAAATTTTCGGAAATTCATTTTGCGACTTGTACATAATTCGTAATCGAGTGAAATTGGTCAGTGTGTTGTGGTGGTAGAATTTGTTTTCGGACGAGGTCTCTGGTGACACGTTTGACCAACCATCCGTTGAGTATGGAGCTGGAAATGGCTATCAGCTCCCCTTTAAGCGTTTTACTCAGCTGCCCTGCATTTACTAAGCAGCAGCCTATTTGAATCGGTTTTCATTATCCTGACTTGGCGCCGTATGGGCCCATGCAGGTGTCTGTGAACTGTAATATTTACATTAAAAAAACCTGGTGAAAAGCCCACAAGCCTCCCTGATTACTGTCTATATTTCTCTAATATATCCTTCAAAAAGCGCAGTTATATAATAGTGCCCTCCACGTTAACCAATCACGTCATCTCTATCGACCTCATGAATGACTTGACCTCTTCCTTTCCCTCGGCAGCATTTCGACCGCCTTTTTCATCTGTAATTGCTCTATCCAACTATGATTTGGGATCCGCCGTGTTATCCACTTGATGTCTCCAGGATTGTTTATCATCGCTTCGTAGGACCGATGCTTCGCTTATCTCCAGATGTCAGCACTACCATTTGACCATCGAGGGCAGCACACAATCATGCGCTTGGGGCTCTGTGACTGGTAGCCACATAGAAAACCTGGACTTGATACTTCAAATACTTTTCTACGGTGTAAATACGAGTTGAGCCCCATGTACTCACTTCGTATCTGCATTGCTAGACTGCTTTGGGCCCTTTTCAGGTTTCAATAGCAGTCCATTGATATCGCTCAAGTAGGAGACCCATCCTACTGTGGGAACAGCCCGCTCTAAATCATAAGAATTCATTGACTGATTCATTTAAATTTAAGTCCCTACTGATCCCTAGACTATCAAGGACTACTTGGGGATCTATCTAATTATCTCCTTCATCTACAGGGTAATTTTCAATATGACTACTACAATTATTTGCTATTTGATCGTGAGGGTCATGCCCGAGTAAATTACACAGATCAAGCACGGGTCACAAATATCTACTGTTCTTTGGGGCTGAGATTTATAGGAGCGCTGTGGCTACCTTTTGAAATCAGCCGCTGAGAGCTAGCGTCGATGTGTTTTAAATTTAAAAGTATTGGACGGTGTAATTTTGGGTCGGAGAACTGCACTGGCACAATCTCTTAGGGAAGATGCGTAGGAAATGATATTACGTCGTAAATTTTTGATTAGAGAGCCCTACTGCCACGGATGAAATCTATGTACTGATAGGAATTTCATATGGCCTGACTGGCTTAGTTAACATGAGTGGGTGAGATACTACCCCTAGACACAATCTCAAATATTAATATCTTAAACATGTGTTGATTACTCGTGCAGCCATCTAGCTATGACAAAATGTTATAGAGAAAGCACATAATAGATGACTCATTGTACACTTAGAGTACCCGCGTCTGAGGTTCCACTTGCAAGTGTTGGTACGATAGAGTCCATCCCCATGATGGAATAGAGTAGAATCAATTTGAAGTGGCTACTGAGTCTATGACTATGAAGGATATCTCCATGATATTACAGGTCATGAGAATGGGGCTGCTACTGCAGAGGTAGTGGTTGACTAGCATATATGTGTTTAGAATCAACAGACTTTGCCAAAGTGCTACTAACACTTGAAAAATAGGTAGCGATTGGGGGTGTGTCGATCCGTGTCCTGGTCGTCATCTCCCCGAATTGAAGTCGGGATAGCCTCAACACCTACCTCACTCAAGGAAGAGAGGACGGTGAGGCCTTTGCGCGGCGACTAGACACAAGATGACAAAGGCGTGTTAGGGTAGCCAAAGATCCTCCCTTTATTCCCTTTGGTGGACGTTGTCGGTCGAGGGAGGCGTGACAGGCCGTAGTCCAGAGGTCTCGACTGGTATCAGCAAATTCAATCACTGCATGAGTAGTCCAAATGTCAAACTGAATTGTCGTCGTATTTAGTCGTCGGAGGATGAATAGCCTTCTCCATATCATGCTCTAAGAGTTTTTTTGTTTTTTTCATCATTTAATGTGTATGCAGCTCTCTAGCTATGACACATGACCGGTACTATATATACATGTAGGATGACTCATTTGACGTTAGAGACACTCATACTCTGGATTTCATTCGCAAATACCACTATGAAGTATGTTTGCCTACACAAACAGTCGACCCTCCTCCGTAAGCACCCACCAAAGGGAAATTTCAAACCTTTGATCATCCATGCATACCAGCGCCGCGAGAAATGTAGTTAAGTTTTGCCGGATTCGAAGCAGCGGCCTCCTGTCTCGAGTGGGATATGTGACCTAGCTATCCAGACCTTACTTGAGGAAGCGGCCAGGATGATGTACCACTGCACCATCCAACCATGGCGGTATTTATAGTGTTGCCTGCACGATTTCTCTACGAGTGCTAGGCGAGTGCCTGTCTCGAACGAATAATCATTCTTACATCAACGGACCCCTTTGAAGGATTCCATCTCACCTACATCCACTTGTGCGAGTTGTACGGGAGACATAGGTATCCGTGGCCTGTAGGCAGAGAGGACCTGCATGTCATACATAGTTATAGGCCCAGACAGGCCAAAGAAGTGAATGAAAGTCAACCAATCTCCATGCCATTCGCGAATTTGCAAATTAGTCCTGAGGCCACAACTCAACCTCGGAAAAACATCAGGCAAGTCTCCTGCGCCACGCAATCCTCTTGGCCGTGAATCTGGGGCCGCTACAGACCCAAAGCACCGTGGATCTTCGCATACACATCCTGCTAAGGGTACCGATTGTGTAAATGAATCCGATGGGAAAGCGGTGTGGTAGAAGCCGCACACTAGCCTACGTCAACGATCGTGAATGAGGAGATAAGCGAGCGGGGCAGTTCAGAGATTCTAGGTTTGCATGACTTCGACTTTGACCGAGTAGAAAAGGTTCCCCCTAGAGAGTTTTTCGAGTTGGAGCGCGGCCACTATGCTCAATGCCTGTGAGCGGTGTCCCCTACGAAGCTCCAGCTCTTACTGTAGAGTCTTGATCTCTCAGCACATCCATCTAACACCATTATCATGAAGCTAGCCACGATCAGATCAGATGGTAGGGTCGGAGCCCTACTCATCAATAACCCTTGGCTATGGAGGAGAAGCCATCTGGTGAGTTTCCGGAGCGTACCCAGTACCTGATACGTCAATGGCGGATTGGATCAAGTCGACTTTGAATGTTTCAAAGAAGGGAGATATAGATTAATATGCGCACCTCATGTGGTCCCGGTGACTAGGCCCCACCTGGCTGGGGCTGCAGGTTTTTTGAGAATTTTTCCCGGGGACACAGTTTCCATTGCTACCATTTTTGTTTAGGGGTAGAAGGTTCCGTGGAAAAGGTAGCCTGATGGCATGGGTAAGCGCTGAGCTGAATGGCTATCCATCATGGACAACATGTCAAAGATCATTCAAGACACCTGAGAGGCAAGGAGCACTGTACAAGGTGTGGCCAGGGCCAGAGAGGCGCCCAATATGCTACATATTTCGTGACTCAAGTAGCAGAATAAACATACATAGCTCTCTCAGACCCCTCCCATTCATTGCTGTTCCCCAATCCAGGGATCCAACCTTCACCCACAGCCAACCAATTGGTTGTAAGTTAATATCACGGCCGTCAAGGGCTGCCCATCTGGCGTGGCGGAATCGATGCGCAAGTGTGTCGCTGATTTATCTTGACCGCAGATGGCTAGTAAATGTCCAAATCGACTGGAACTCATAAGATCTTGTGCTCGAGACGGACGATTGTCGGCTGTGGAACGAAACTATGCCTGTAATCCTTAGTCAAAGAGCTCCTCGATTGCAGCGGGATTTTGAAAATTCGGCGACAATCTCTTGAACAGATGGTTCAAGAAGCGGGCTCATGGTAAGATCCAAGTATATTCGAATACTCTCGAGGCTTGGGAATTGCTTGGTCCAGCATCTCGTAGATATTGGCTAGAGTCGTTGGGGCTGCAGGGATACATAGGACTTCCAGACTCGTAACGCATATTCGAGCGAGCTTACCTGGCCCCAACCGAATAATCTGTGCCCCTCGGGGGAGCTGAATCGACTCGGCATAGGCCTTTTGTATCGAAACATCGACAAAAAATGACTGGTCTAGCGCCGAAAGGGGCCAATGTTCTTCTCGGCGCTGGATCAGCCGCTGTCTATCCATACTGCCTTGAAGCCTTACGCGCTCGTTGGCTTTCACATGAATAGAAATAAATGAGCCGACGATGGGGTAAAGTTGACACGTTACCTGGCCCCTTGATACCATGTCTTGCAAACCAGCTGTAGTGATTCTCGAGCTAGGTGTAATCCTCACGGCATAGAAGAGTCATTTGCAATCGGCACTTGTTGTCGAGGGATGCTTGGAGCACTTCCCTCACAACAGGGCGAAAATAAGGCCCATAACGTGTTCAGAGAGACTTCAAACGGAGGAGTGAGAGAGATAGTTGCAAGTGCAGCCGTCGAGGCCTAGTAGAGAGCTATAGATGCATGGATGAAGCGGACGGTTGGATGTGGCAGCAGACAGCGGGCTCTGTTTCCCACACGTAGAACTGCTTCTCGGCTAGAGGTGAGGGCTCCGTGGACGGATGCCGAGGAGATTCTTGTCTGCCCATCAGAGACTTGCAGAGGCGGCATTGTCGGCCGTGAGCCAGCTACTTTTCCGCTCGTAGAAAATACAGGGATCCATTCCATTCAACCGCCGAACATGCGCGTCTGCAGCGAAGGCCGTGGAGGAAAATGTGACTACTCCTATTCGTCGCACACCACGGCTAACGCCTCTGGACCACGAGGGAATGACCGAGATGCCGCCGCGTTTGCAGAGAGGAGAGGGGAAAAAGCGGCGCCAATCCGATCCTTTTTTCCCTAGGTGGTGCGATGCGTCTGGCCCTCGGCGCCATTGGGCATTTTCCGCGCGGAGACATGCGATAGAGGTCGAGCCGTGGCTGCTCGTTCAGACGCCGGGCCCGGTACCGCAGCGTGCACATCTAGTTCCCACGGATTTGCTTTGGCCGGGCACTCGTCAAGTTAATCCAAGGCCCCTCGAGCTGCCGAGCGCATCTATTCGCCGATTTAGGCATGGATCGGCAGTGCCTCCCTGGTCTCGTTGGTGGCCATCTGGCTTTTGCTCATGCTGCCGACATGCCGCCAGGCACCTGGCTTCAGGAGTCCATCTAGCCGGAATCCTTCAGCCGTGCCGCTCTCAGCAGCAAATGTGAGGTGCTCTTACACCTCCCCGGCTTCAAGTGGCATCTGTCTAGCGCGACGGAAATTAATATCCCCTTCTGCACCGGACTGGCTGTGTTCAAGATGCTTTTTCGCACGAGACTCTCGAGCCTATGTCCAGCTCTGGATGAGCTAGAAGAGGTTAGATTAGGCAAAGAGAGGGTGCAATAGTCAAATATTGTAGAGTTCTAGAGGTATCCGATATGATGGGAGCGAATGTTGATCGGAAAGTCAATACTGTATGAATCGAAGGATATCTGGGCTTCAGGGTAAGTGAGGATTTTAGTCTTGGTGAACTTATATTTAGTTGAAAGTGGTTTAATCTACATCAATTGTCTATGTTCTACCTCGCTTAGGTAGAAACATTGTGTTCTGATTACGTGATGGAATAACATTCCCCCCACCGAGACCATACCGAAGCTGGTAGCGAAGGCGCATGAGTCGTCTTTGTCAACTCGGCACTGCATGCAGTTCGGTCTGGGAAGTCCAGATTTCAACAACATACTCGGCGTAATGCCTCCAGAAGCCACGGCACTTTTAGCCTCGACCGCCCATGCCAAATTGAGAGACGCGAAGTAGACGGGGAAGAAGATGAAGAACAAGCGTCTGTCGGGCCTTTTCTGTGATCTTGAGATCGAGATATTGCCCGAGGCCGGGTTCAGTGAAGCTTTGGAAAGCTCAAAGAACTTGGCCCGGCAAGCAGTGATTCGGTAATCTGCACCAAATCAGTCTCTCCACCTCCCCCTCCCGACGAGATGGGTTTCTAGCCAAGCCTCGGAAAGCCTACGAGCAAAACCTATTAGTTCTGAATTTCAAGCAAGATACACGCCCGCGAGTGTTCAAGTATCTGCTGGAGATGAATTGTGGTGCATGTATCTGGGTTGCAAGTGTTTGGGATGAGCGCCAGACGGATCGGACAAAGGACAATACGATGCCAATGGTGTACAGGATCTCAAAGGGGAGATGTTTTGAGATTTGGCTAGGATTTTCCACATGGAGTATTGTGCGAGTGTATCCGACGCTATAAATATAGGCGTGTTTGGATAATGAAAGGTCTGAAGGATCTCCTTGCTGGGAACTGGCGGAGGAGAGACGACTGTCTGTGTGAGGAAACTGGCTCAGGGCCATTTGCGAATGAGGTGTCACTGAGGTCGAGACTCATCCAACATGCAGGCAAAGCAACTTTCACGTGCCATGGCTAGAAAGCCGATGTGCTTTGATCAGGGGCGAAAAAGAATCAGGGCAGGATATGTCCATCAGCGAGGTTGGAGGAGCGTCACAGTTGGGTAGAAGCGGCGAGGAGGGCACAAGGGAGACGTACTGCTCGAAGCACTGGTATCCTCGGCCTATGTGCAGATGGAGCGTAGGTGGCATGAATACTTGAAGCCTAAGAATTGCCAGTGTATTGACTTGGCAGTTCATGTAGCCGAGGTAACTATTTACGCGTCGCCCAAAAAAGGGCTGTCGAGACTGGCCAGTCAGCATATCACAACACTTGTCTGATTATATGTTGACGCATTTGACCCGCATGTTATTGAATACGACGCATAGTGTTATGGGTGCGATATGTAAAGAAATTAAGTTGGCTGTGAGTATCTCATGTTTGGACTAATACTGAGGAGTGGGAAAAGAGCGCTGTGGATACAGGTGTAAGCAGCACGGGGCCATATTCATGAGAAACAACTGGGCCGCTATGTTGGTTTAGAATCTCCCAACAAGGTCCATGTGCTCGCGCCATACTATTGCTCATTTTTCTCAAAGTATCACGAAGAGCTATCTAGATTATTCCGGTCCTAATACTGCACACAAGATTAAAGCCGTAGGGACAGTGTTTAAAAATCACTGGGTGCGGGGCTGTCCCGACACCGAGATCAGGAATAAGTCTAGAGTCACCACCTTCTTCTTCAGTGTTGGAAGAGACTAGCCAGCCATTATCATTCTCAAGATCCGGGGTGTAGGACAAGACGAAGGTCGTTAAAGGGTATCAGAATAATACTGGCCGAGAGTATTGTAACAGCAAACTCAGCCTGATATCCAAAAGGCGTTGCGGACGTGGAGTATTGATTTCGGTCCAGCTAGTAGATTCGTCTTTGGCTATGAGTAGAGACGAAATTGTTGACGATTTGGAGTCTGCTTTCATCAAGCAATGGACGGTCTTTGTTTGGGTCAAATTTGTTGAGATTTGACGAGGGATTCTGAGACCATCATTACAGCCTTTAATGCCGCGGAATATTGTTGTTGTCAAAAGCTTGTGGAAAGAGGAGAGATGTGCTCCTAGACAATTTCGGATCTGCAGAGTTCACAGTGAAAGATGGATAGTAGCAGGGAACTTTGATGACGGGATTTGAGTTTCCGTCTCCTATTCCAACGCATCGAATGGCTAGTTAATTCTCTAGAATCATTGCGGCTGACACGGTAAGGGGAAGACTAGCATCCAGGATGGTTGTGAGTTCCGTCCATCAGCTTTACATGTAGCAGGCGTACCTTTTCAACTTGGAGGGAAATATAGGCGCGGAAGAAGGGCTAACTTCCGAGTCAAGAGTGGGTAATTAATAACGCTAGATGGTTGGCGTCTTGTCAATCGTTACTTTTGCCTATAACTTTAGTCCTATTATATACGCATGGGAGATGTTGCCATTAGCCCTGACCAACGGCGCGTGTTGCGTTTGCAACATCTGGAAGTGGCAATGACACAGCTGACTCTAATTGATGGGATGGACAAAAGGGACGAAGACTATAGGTTGATTGGCCCATGCACGTCCTCATTAGAACTAGCGTGTGGGAGATGGAGCGAAAAATGCTCTGTATCCTTGTTGCCCGCTAGGCCTGATCTGGCTGCTAGGAGATGCGCTAATTTTGAGAATTGGAGCACTTGGGCTGAATTGCATCAACAAGAGTCCGGGTTCCAGGTTGCGTACTGCACTCTGCCTGCCGAAAGCCAGCTAATCTACGCCTATTTCACACGAGGAACCCGAATCTTGCACCTCGGATGCACCCGGACAATGAAAATCTCTCGACGTCGCTTGTGGATTTAACCAGACTGAGCCGTCAAGTGTTGGATGGTGATATTAGCTAGTCTCATTATTGCCGTGCGAGATTGAAGAGACCTAAGCAGTGTGGGGCAGGCGACGATCCGATCAGTCAGTCTCATTTCATCTCGAGACAGTGGCCGGGGATATACTTGATCAACGGGTGAGAGGGTAGCCTTCAAGAGTGTGCAACTTGCAATGACCAGCGTGTCCATGGCCATACTCGACTCGGTGGAAGCGTAAACTCATTGGGAGGGTCGGGAATGCTCATGTTGAATCTCAGCGTAGCATTTCTGAGATGGCATCAGCAAATTCCCTGCACGCTAGACAATTTGTAAAAAGCCCGACCGAAAATTTTGTAGATTCCATCCTGGCTCTGGAAATCGCTATCCATGTACCAGGCTGCTGCTAGAGATTGCGTGAGTGGTATCGATAGGGTCCATGACATTGTGAGGACGGTACTGTCGAGACTATGGTTGCGGATTTTTGGCTCGGGAATTGAAAGGTGTCACTCGTGAGATGTGGCATCTTTAATTCTATTCACAGACCTTGTAGAATTGGTGGACAATGGAAGCAACACGTACTTCACAGTAGAATGCGACTCGTCTAGAAATCAAGCGCGAAACGAGTATATTGAGGCAGCAAAAACCAACGGGTGAGACAAGCGCGCAGACTGGTGGGCCGACTCGGACAGAAAAAAGTCACAGCTTGGGCTTGGTGGGGTCCTTGTTCGCTGCAAGGGGCACATGTGTAATTTGCCGGATTCGGAAAGGAATGGATGGATCGGCTCGTTGTGGAGCCTGAGGCAGGAAGAAGATGGAAAGAGTAATGAAACATCGCCAACCCGTACTATTAGGGGAATCTTGACGCTGACTCCAACAGACTAAGCGCCGCAAGTGGCATTCTCGGGCAGCTCGGTCCGGATATTCCCAGATGAAGTTTGGACTCCCTACTGTGCGTGCAAGTGTAGGGCAGGCCCTGGACGCCGCGAGTGTCTAGCCAGGCGAATGGCAGTGTTCTGGAAATTGTGAAGATCAGGTTGAGGTCAAGGAGATGGAGTATGGTGATGCGCAGGCCGCAAGACACGCTTCTCAGGCAGACTCGAATGCTGCTGAACATGCGTAGATCCGCTGGACAATCGGATTCGCAATTCCCCCGCTGAGATGGCACACTTTTGCCAAAGATGCGCCCAAGACACGAATCATGTCATGATCGGGATACGCGTCGCAAATCCACGTGGGTAGACGAGGTTATTTTCAACCTGCATCTCGCTGTTATGACTCTGTGCGAGGGACTATTCAGCTGAGCCGGCAACTTCACGCCACCATTGCATCTTCTGTCAGTAGCCGGCGAGTAAGCGCGCGGCAGCAGTTCCAAGGCGCTGGGTGCGTCGACAGTAAAGCAAAGACTGGCCTGGGCCACTTGGATGCGGGTCGGCGGGAGAGGGACACCTCGAGACATAATGCCGATGTAGCTTTCCTGCCTCTGGAACGCATCGTGCAAGCAGAGGGCGTGGCGTTGGTGCTCTCCGTAGATATGGGGACCGTGGCGAGAGGATGTCTGGAATGGATGGCGGTTGTGAGCTCTTCCCCACACAGCTAGCCAGCGAACGAAGCCTACCCCTTTCCCTTACCAGGGGCCACTTCGCATCGGATAAGGGTGTCCACAGTCAAAGGGAGCATATTAGATGTTTTCTGCCTCGCTTCACCCGTGGAAATCTCACTCTACACCGTGTGCTGTGGCTGGCAGGTGGAATGGTAGGATAGACCGGCTAGAGTCTCGCGGATTTCTCGGGGAGAATGGTCGTTCGTCTTCATGCTGCTGCTGCTGCCAGGCGTCCGTGACAGCCGCGCTGGGATGTGTGGTGAGAAGCAGCTCAGTTGCGCGAGAGATGCCGTGTCTGAACTCTCTTGACATACAAGACGCGACCCGAGCAAGAAGACTGGTAAAAAGCAATCAAATCCCGACCTTGCCTGTTACAAAGATCTTGTCACCAAGCGCATCAGTGGGGGTTAGCGACGAGCTAATTTCAGTCGTATCATCAGATGGTGCGGCATGATACGGAGTGAAGGCGCATGGAAATCAGTATTGATCAGTTACTTGGTGCGAAATTTAGTAGGCCGGAGCACCGACGAGTGAGCGAGCGCACCGCATGCTGAGGTTGTTATTGGAAGTCCAGATTGGCTGCGGCTCAGGACTCTGTCGCGTCGCCATCAATGCACCCATCCACCGGGTCACGTGAGTGACTATCTATGGCCTCATGTGAATATCACAGGGCGGAGACCAACAGCGTCTCATTCTGACCTCTGATGGCAGACGCCAGGCCACAGGCACGAAAATCTAGTGGCCATGTTGGTGTTGGTCGGCTCTTCCATTCCCCTCACCCCTTCATCTTCCCACGCATCACGTGAAGATGGAGCCGGACAATTAGTAGCGGTGACAAAACACCGGCCTCTCAACAACCTCTGTCCATCCTAACCAAGAGATTGACCTGCGGCACTATGGGACTGTCCACCCTAGTCCATCTCTTTCCGCTTAAGATGAAGAGCGACGTGGCGTGCGCCTTGAGCCTTGGGCCTCACTGGCTCTGCTTTGTCCCTTTCTTTTTCCCAAGCCGACGCCCTCTCCCCCATGGACCGGGTAGTCGTCGTCTCAAGACATTTACGTCGCAGCGAATGCAAGCTGTCCAGCCAGAGCATGACTGACCATTGCCCGCAACACCCATCCGAAGCGAAATTGCCCTCGACTTGACCCAGCTCTCTTCTCCCTCGCCGCCCTCGTCAGAGGCCTGCCTCGAGGCTCACGGCACCTCGAGCCCATGCGCGCAAGCCGCCATGAACCGGATGGATAGTCACTGATCGCCACCTTCTGCCAACGACCAGCACATGCCGCCCTCGGGCTCACGAGCCAAATCACACCTATCGACCGTGCTCACGGAAACTGTGGTAGCTCTCCAATCCAGGCACCAGGCCATGCTCTGCTCAAGCCCTAATTTAGAGCTTCTCGAAAGCGAGCTTGATTAACCAGGATAGGGTCCAGGTGCGCGTCGAAATTTCTGAGATACTCCCTGGGGCCATGCAGGAACCACCACACCTTCTGCGCCATATTGACACCTAGTCCTGACGCTTTTGGCAGACCACTAGACGATCGCTGCTACAGAGCTGGTTACGCAGCAACATCCCTGCCACCCTACGCATGATAGCAATCTTTTCTACAGCAGGCATAGCCCGTGACTTCGGATGCAGGAACATAGCTCAACCCCCTAGCAGAGTAGTGGTAATGAGACGAACAGTGGCCATAGCCGACGATGATTAAGCTCCGTTCTTTTTTCATCACATACCCATGCACACTAGCATTGGAAGCTTAGTGTCTGGAACTTTGGCCGGGTCGATTATTTACGCACATACAACACATATAATGATCCAACCTCGAGCCACATCTCCTCATGCTCTTCAGCCCACTTTGGTGTTTCATTCATTGCCCACACTCTCGCTATCACAGCTTCCAACTCTGATACCACTCATTTGTTAGTATTTCTTCTAAAGGTTCCTCTCTCTTGTCCTGTACTTTTGTCAACATGCGATCCATTCTCTTTCTGGCCGCTGGCCTTATTTCATGCGTCTCTGCATCTCCAGTCGCTCAAGCCGATCCACCTCAAGACGACGGTGATGTTTCCGCCAACCGAGAACAACCTACCATTCAACTAGACTACGCAACTGTCATTGGTTCATCGCGGCACGGTATCGACAGTTTCCGTGGCATTCCTTTCGCCCAGCCACCCGTTGGCCCACTTCGCCTCCAGCGTCCGCAACCCATAACTCAGAACTTGGGTACTGTTGACGCCACCGCCATTCTACCTGCCAGTTGCCCTCAACAATACACTTCTACCAACCCAAATGTAACTGTTCCTCAGGATGCGCTCCAAGAAATTCTCAACAGCGGAGCCGTTCAAAGACTCGTCAACATCAACGAGGACTGCTTAACTGTCAGCGTTCAAAAGCCCCACGATGCCACTCCCGACTCCAAGTACCCAGTCGTGTTTTCGGTATTTTACGGTGGTTTCGGATTCGGAACAACTGCTATTTACGACGCCACCAAGCTCATCCAAGCTGGTATCGACAACGGAAAGCCAATTGTCTACATTGCCGTCAACTACCGTCTTGGTGCCTTTGGATGGTTAGCTGGAAAGGAGGTGTTAGATGCCGGGCTTACCAACTTGGGACACTACGATCAGATTCTTGCTCTACAATGGGTTCAAGATAACATCGCCAAATTCGGTGGTGACCCAGAAAAGGTTACTCTTTTCGGTACTTCTGCAGGTGGTATCTCCACATGGAACCTGTTGACTGCCAAGGACGGTAACCTTCGCTACAACGACAAGCCTCTGTTCCGAGCTGCCATCATGGACAGTGGAAGTGTTATCCCAACTGACCCTGCCGATTGTCCCAAGGCCCAAAACATCTTCAACACTGTCGTTCGTGCTGGAGGCTGTGAAGGAGCTGCTGACAAGATTGACTGCCTCCGAGCTCTGCCATACGACCAATTCCTCCAAGCTAGTACATCTGTGCCTGGTCTCTTCGACTACCCGTCTGTCGCTCTTTCATACATTCCACGATACGACGGTGATTTGTTGACAGATTCTGCCGACAACCTTTGTGAGGCTGGAAAGTATGCCAACGTTCCTTACATTGTCGGTGACCAAGAAGATGAGGGTACCTTATTCAGTCTTGTGCAGAGCAACATCACCACCACTCAGGACATCATCGACTACTTCAAGGCCTTTTACTTCTCCCACGCTAGTGATCAACTACTAGCGGACCTTGTAAACCTTTACCCAGATGACCCTGCCGCTGGATCTCCTTACAACACTGGATCTCGTAACAACATCTACCCTCAATACAAGCGTCTCGCGTCTATCATTGGTGACATGACTTTCACCATGATTCGCCGTCTTATTTTGGGCTTCGGAATGAAGGTTAAGCCTGAAGTACCTTTGTATTCTTTCATTGCTTCCTACGGATACGGAACACCCATTCTTGGTAGCTTCCACGTCAGCGATGTCCTACCCGCATACGGCATAACTCCCGGATTCCCAACCAGAAGCATTCAGTACTACTACATCAACTTTGTCCACGACCTTGACCCTAACTCCGGCGGCAACCCAGAATTCACCCGATGGCCCGCATGGAACGAGAACAAGGAAGTCATCAACTTCCGCCGATCCAGCAACGAGATATGGAAAGACGACTTCCGCAGCCAAAACTCCGACTTTCTGGCTGCCAACCGCCCGGCCCTCCGGTTCTAGAGTGATGATGGGAGGGAAATTACACTGGTGATGAATGACTTTTTTCTACAATTCGAGATGTACTATATTTGTGTAGCAATGGTGTTTGTTTCATGTTTCAATCTGGCCATAATTTATATAATTCTGAATTAATTCTTTACACGAGTCTGGGAATAGAAATTAAATTTACATTTCATCTAGCAAGCTCCACTCATCATCAACCGGTAGTGCTTGCAAGAACAGTTGGTACGGGTAAGTCATGTGTCATCTGATCTCCCCATGCGTAGTCTGTGTCTCACAAACCATGCCCAACAAGCATTACACATACCAATTAGTACATGATGAATATTTAGCGACCTTAAAGATAAGTGACTAAATGTGCCTGTGATCATAGACAAATGTAGAGAAATCAGAATGATGACATGTGGTAATCAAAAAAGCGAATTGAGTCCTTTCAACGATCCATGATCGGAGCAGGGCCAAGGTTGGCTCGTCTTTGGAGGCCTGGCGAAAAGGGGCTCTCAGCGACTACCGACATTGCCCGGCGACGATCAGCAGGGCCACATCGTTGCGCCGAAGGGGCATGCAGCGCTATGGTCTCGCCGCAACGCACCCCTAGACGATGCGCGCCGCTAGACCGCATCGGGCCCGGACGGACGAAAGGAGAGCGAGCCGGGGGCAGGCTCGACGCGAGGTCTGAGGGCGTGGATCAGTGGCCCGTGACAAGACGAGGTCGTGACGTCATGGAAGCAGTGTGCGGTGCGAGAGGTGCCGAGTAGGTGACTTGCCACCGCCATGGGCGTCTCCGCGCGCGCGCGCTGAGGAGCAGGGCCTGGAGAATGCCATGTTTTCTGCTCTGACCCGCTGCGCGTGCACGAGGCGCGTGGATCAGACGCCGTCGCATCTCTTCTGCGTTGACGACGCGGCGACGGTGCTGATGTGCTGCCTGATCTACCGCGCGTGCCGATAAGTAAGCCAGCCGGGGCCGCGACGGCTCGGATCCCGCGGCCACCGAGCGCGTTTACAAAGCAGCTGCTTCAGGCCTCTGCATCCCCTCCCGCCTGCCGCATTGCGCTATTCACACTTTGGCCAGACGGCGGCACCGCTTCCGCGTAGCTTCGCGCGCGCTGAGGCCGGTGGTGGAACGGGCGCGAGGACTCGGGCGTGCCGTGGTGCTGCATCTATGCTACTCTCTCGCATCGCGCACTGGCCATGAGGCCTTGGAGACCCTCCGGCGCTACATTTGATTGCCCAATGCCACTACGCATGCATCTCGCGTTGCAAGTCGCATGGCCACAGCTGCTTTACGTACGCGACGCGAGGGTGCAGTCGACGCCATGTCCACTGCGCCATTCAACCCACTCACCCATCGAATCGACGGAGCAGACCCTGCGCCATTGTGACTAGAACAAACATTGCGTAGATATCTGGGACAGCAAAGATACGAGAGGTTATCTAGGGGAGCTTGATCACGTGGTGTAGACGCTAGATACATCGTCCTGGCTTTATAGCTGAATACAGTGCGGATCAACAAAAGACGAAGCGGACTTGGCTCGGCCGAGTCTGTCCTGAATCACTCCATGCGCATTCAGGTCTCGCATAGTGATGCGTGGCCGCTGCTCTGTATGCGTGGGGAATGACTTCTTCCCTAGTCACTCATACTTGCAAGCACCAGCGCGAAATCACCGTGTCTCTTCTGCACCCCGACGCTGCGGTCGGCTGTCTGTTCACCTTGCATGGCTCTAATGACCTCGGCCGCGCCCGTCACTGGATCCCATCCCCAATTCAACTATGGGGTGTACTTGCATCCACAAACAGACGACCCTCCAGCGTAAGCACCCATCAATCGGATGTTTCGAACCCTCTCGTCATCCGCGTGCCCCCGCGCCGCGAGGAGCGTGGCTAAGCTTTGTCGGGCTCCATCCAGCGCTCGGCTATCACAGGCGGCATATGTGTCCGAGCTATGCGCAACCTTCGCGTCCGCCGAGACGGCATGCGTTCCGTCGGTCGTTGTGACAGAAACCGAGTTGGTGATGGGTAAATCGATTTATTAAACTATATGAGGAGAAAAGAAAACTCTAGCTACTACTAACAGGTATTTATAAGAATTGATCTTCGTGGGTCTACAGACTGATGACTTATCCATAGGCACTGTACTTGCTACCCAGCCACACAATGACAAGTGCCACCTAGTCGTGCTAACCCTCCAACCTCCTAATTAAAAGCGCCGTTTCGTTCAGCTTCATCTATCTCTCCCGCGCAGCCATATCGTAAACATTCTTAGTATTACGCTTAGGTATCCGCCTAAGCTTAAACAACGGTCAAACCGTAACATTACCCCCCCATTTACCCTCTTCTTCTCTCCTTCCCTGACGCTGGCCCATTATTTATCTCTGCCGAGCCCCATTTTTCCTCCCAAACGTCGAGTGCTATAGCATCTTGTAAATTTGTGAGTGATGTCCACTCTGGTTGCGCCATTCCTGTCCACTTAACCAAAG
Organism: Blumeria hordei DH14; assembly: GCA_900239735.1. Taxonomy (NCBI): domain Eukaryota; kingdom Fungi; phylum Ascomycota; class Leotiomycetes; order Helotiales; family Erysiphaceae; genus Blumeria; species Blumeria hordei. The sequence goes on along the minus strand of OENG01000025.1, from coordinate 407,946 downwards.
CCTGTCTTTCTCCTTTTCTCGTCCTGCATCTAAGAACTTCGTCAATCTGGTACTCTTCTTCGCCATCGTCACTAGTGATGGGGCCTGGATTTTCGTCCTCAAGTATTTGGGACGGCAACGGATTTTCTTCTGCTGGTAACAGCATGTCCACATGGAATTTATTATGTATCTTTCCGGGGACATTAAGCTGTACTACTTCAGGCGAAATTACTTTTGTGACAGTGTATTTTGCATGCTGCCACCCCAACTTTTTGGAAGGTTGATCTTCTAGCCTTATGTTTCGCAGAAGTAGCCAAACTTTATCACCCACCACATATCTTGGTGCTGGCTGTCTATTTTTGTTCGTTAGTTCCTTAAATCGTTCTTGAACGGCTGCCATTGCGGATTGCATAAAGATCGTAATTCCTTTCAATCGCTCGATGAATTGCTCAGCCCTTTCTCTTCCTGTAGATGCGGGAATCATTGAATCTTCGGAAGCAGTTTGTATAGGGTTTACATGGTACCCATGTGTCGCAAAGAATGGACTTATGCCGCCTAGGGCTACTACATCTCTATTATTAATCGCAAGTTGAGCCGCAGCAAGACAATCAGACCAATCATGTTGGGTATAGGAAACATATGCCCGCAGGTAGGTTTGAACTTCCTGGTTCATTCGTTCCGTAGCCCCGTCAGTTTGAGGATGATAGGCTGTGCTCAACCTTTGTTCAATTCCCACCAATTCACACAATCGTCTCCAGAATTTGCTTGTCCAGTTAGACCCTCTATCGCTAGTCAAAGCTTTCGGGAACCCATGATAACGCCAGTGACATTCCAGAAACCGCTTAGCACAAGATTCTGAATCCATTTTCTCCATTGCCTCTAGTGTTACTGATTTCAATAATCTATCAGTAATTACCATAATATTTGTTGCCCCATTAGAGTTTGGTAGCTCTACCATGAAGTCAATAGAAAGTTCTTGGTGAAATCTATCGGGTACTGGTAGTGGTTTAAGAAGCCCTTTTTTCTGATGTCGCCAAATTGATGATCTTCCGCATACATGGCAGTTTTTACAGAATCGTTTTACCGACTTGCTTATTCCAGGCCAAAAGTACTCTCGAGCCACTTGAGCAAGTGTTGCATCTCTTCCTGGATGCCCAGCGACGGCTGAGTCATGAATGTGCTGTATAATGGCCGTTGTGAGAGGCTCGAAGAGAGGTACCCATATCCGTCCTTGATACCTGACCACTCCTAACGCTTCGTCAAATTCACATGCACCGATCATTGCTTTAATCGGACTAGGATCGTCCGAATCTTCCAATTGTAATTTGAGGTTCTTCGGCCATACACGCTCTCCACTTTGTACCGCATTCACAACTTGAATATATGTTTTGTCGTTTTCCATCGCTTGGTCCCAAAGCTCCTGCAAATCTCCATTGACGAATATTTCCTGGCCTTCTGCAACATTAGTACCATTTATACATAATTTTGAAGCATTAATTGGCATTAAAACTTGGCGTTCGCGGCTCAAGAGACGGGGATCGCCTTCCACTGGTCTATCTTGATCCCTTCTTGAGAGTGCGTCCGGACGTTCACTATCTATTCCTTTCCTGTACACTAGTGTGTACCTGAATCTAGATAGAAATTCAGCCCATCGAGTTTGCCGCTCTGTCAGCCTTCTTGTGGTCAGGAAATACTTCAAGTTCATATGGTCACTTAGGATGGTGAAAGAATGCGCTAGACCCCTTAGCTCTGCATCCCACTCCTTCATGCTAGCTACAATAGCTAGGAGTTCTTTATCATGAATTTCGTAATTCATTTCTGCTCCAGTTAACTTCCGAGAATAGTACGCCACTGGTTTCCATGTAGTATTTTCTTGTTTTTGTAACAAACAGCCACCAAGCGCATAACCAGAGCAGTCTGCCTCCAACATTGTTTCGCGATCAGGATCCCATTGGGCCAGAGCAGGCTCTGCTATAAACTTTTCCTTTAGCAATTCGAATGCTTCATTTTGTTCAGCGCCCCACTTCCAGGGTGTACCCTTGCCTGTAAGAGAAGTTAAAGGCGCACAGATTCTAGAAAATCCTTTGATGAAGCCACGATAGAAATTGGCAAACCCTAGAAATCCTCTAAGCCCTTTTGTTGTTGTGGGTGCCTTCCATTCCGAAATTGCCTTAACTTTTGCCGGGTCCATCTTTACGGACGAATTCTCACCATCTGCAGAGATGATAAAACCTAAGTATTTAGTTTGTTTAACACTAAATTCGCACTTATCAATATCCAATCCCAGTCCAGCTTTTTGAAGCTTTTGAAGTACCAATCGCACGTGCCTTTGATGTTCTTCTTCGTCCCCATCAGTGAAGACGAGAACATCGTCCACATAAGCCGAGCAAAAATCATCTAGGTATTCACGTAGGGCTTCGTTGATGTATCTCTGGAAACTTGCTGGTGCTCCATTCAACCCAAACGGCATCACAAGCCATTCGAACAAGCCAAATCGTGTTCGAAAAGCCGTTTTCCATTCATCGCCTTCCTTGATGCGTAATTTATGAAACGCCGATCGTACGTCTAGCTTGGTAAACCATTTGGCTTTACTCAGTTTGGCCAGTGTCTCCTTTATTAACGGAAGCGGGTAGCGATCAGCCTTAGAAATTGAATTCAAGGCACGATAGTCAACACAAAATCGTAAGCCCCCACCTGGTTTCCTAACAAAAAGCACTGGGGCCCCTGCTGGTGAACTACTGGCGCGAATGTAATCTTTGTCAAGTAAGTCTGTCAGGGTCTTTCTCAGTACCAATAATTCATCCCTTGACATTCCATACAGGGGTCCCCATGGTATTTCCTTATCAGACTCAAGCCTTATCTCGTGATCACTTCCTTGGCGATGAGGTTGTGGATCCTAAACGTAGCAGGCTACGTAATGTAATATAGACTACTAAATGCAGTTAGCCTACAATTAGTAAGCTACGCACAAAGTGTAGATTTTGGAGTTGGGAGTTAGAGGAAGAGATAGACAAATTTATTATAACTCAAGCTTAACTATTGCATTCTGCGGAACTAGCTGTAGTAGAGCCACGAGTTATATTTGTCACCGTCCTGTTACAATTGTGATCGATTGAAACCCACAAGGTGGTAGTTTATCTGTTAACTCTTTTCGAAATAGATCTGTAAATTCTTTACAATGACCTGGAAGCTTATCCAGATTTGTCGTTGATTTCTTTGATGGCGCAAGCGCTTTCTGAATATCTGCCAGTGTCACAGAAAATATTTGGGTCGTGCCAGCCCTTGACTTCCTTGCTTTCCTAACCGTTGCAAGAAATACTCCTGCCGACAAACTTTTGATATTTGCTGTCTGGTGAGAGGAATCCACTCTTTCTTGTCGACCCTTTTCCCATACTCTCAGTGGTTGATCATTCACAACGGCTTCTCCAATGTCCATAAAATGTTCCCTTGCATTGTAGATAACATCTTCCCGTTCCATCCATGGTTTTCCGAGTATTAGATCATGAGATAAACCCGGTATCACGTACGCATGTAACGTGCGCTGATAACCATCAATGTCAAGTTCCATTCTAACCATTTCCGTTATAGAGTCATTTTGGCGCCGATTTTTCGTAGCCTCAGTAAGCCGTCGTGGAGTTATTTTTATGCGAGGTATGTTAGCTTTACGTACAAAGGAATTACTAACCGCGGCTAGACATTCGCATCCGTTATCGATTAAGGTAGGAATCGAATAAATTCCGTCAACAACAGCATCTATAATGAAAGAGGACCCATTCATAGAGCTCTCGGCTTCTTTATCTTCCACTGACTTTGAGCTAGTGACCTTATTTATGGCTCCATTATTCTGCGTTTGGAGACAATTTGGTTTGGGAGCCAATCTTTTTTCTACCAGTTTCTTCCCAGCTTTGGCCTTAACTGTATCTGCAATGTGTTCGGCGAATTTTGCAACTTGGATAGTTGTTTCAGGATGCTTGGCTGGAAGAAGTCGACAATTAGCTATAATGTGTCCTTTCTTTCCACATCGCAAGCATGACCCAGCTTTTCTGCGCTCGTTCAACTCAAAATGTGATACCAACTCCGCACGGACCTTATCGACACCGATCGTCCTTGAATTGCTGTCTACGTCTCGTGAGATTTCACCTAGTAATCTGCCCCCAGCAACGCCTCGTGTTCCGTCGTCGAAGTAGCCAGTCTGACCTAGCAGGTATTCCCTTGTATTTTCTATACCAACCTCGTCAATTTCAGAGCCCAGGATCGACAGGTAATCAATTAATTCTCGAAGTGTTTTAGGGTGCATACTGCCGATCATGTAATTTCTCGTTGTCTTGTTCAGTGAGTTCCGCAACAAATAGATCTTGCACTTCTCATTCCCTTTCGAACTGGGACTTCGAGAAAGCAACTGCTGGAAGCGCGGTAGATATGAGGATAGGTTCTCATCCCGGAATTGTCGACATGCATGAAGTAGCGCGGCTGCCAGTTGTTCTTCGTTTCTGTTGCGAAAGGTATCATCCATGGCCTGTAATAGCCCTAGCGCATCCCATTCCATACTATTTGCAAGCATGTTTTGAAATTGGCCGGAGATCATATCCTTCGCAGTTCCTATTACAGCATGACTAAATAGTTGCACGAAAAAGTCTGACGGTTGAAGTATACATCGCTCCTCTACATCACGCCTGTATATGTAGCGAAGTATTCCATGTGTAATAGCCCACTTACTTCTATCCTTGTGGTCGTACGCCTCTGGCCATTTGAGTGGTTCCTTTTCAGTAAAACATCTTCTGCGTTCTGATAAGCCTTCCATATCACCTCTTAACTGCTGCAGGGGTGATTTCTTCTCATTCTGCGATCGTTCCTGCATCCTTTGCATTATTCCGTTCATCTGAGATTGTAGCATCCCAAGGTCTCTTCTGTGTTCTATTCCCCTTAATCTCATCTCTTCGACCATTCGCTCCATTTCCGATTGTATTTCTCCATGTGGCATCGATTCCTGGTTCGATAACCCAGTTGCCATGGAGTCCATTCCGATATTAAAATTGTTCATTTCCGAACCCATTGTTGATTCTTAGAATCCCTTTGCGATGTAACCAATAATTAAAGATGCCCTAAGTCACGGTCATATATGACTGCGATTTACTTAATGACGGGCAATGAATATGAAAGATATAGTTTAAAATGTGACAGAAACCGAGTTGGTGATGGGTAAATCGATTTATTAAACTATATGAGGAGAAAAGAAAACTCTAGCTACTACTAACAGGTATTTATAAGAATTGATCTTCGTGGGTCTACAGACTGATGACTTATCCATAGGCACTGTACTTGCTACCCAGCCACACAATGACAAGTGCCACCTAGTCGTGCTAACCCTCCAACCTCCTAATTAAAAGCGCCGTTTCGTTCAGCTTCATCTATCTCTCCCGCGCAGCCATATCGTAAACATTCTTAGTATTACGCTTAGGTATCCGCCTAAGCTTAAACAACGGTCAAACCGTAACAGTCGTCTTGCAAGCTCGTCGTGGTCTCTCTCGGGCCGATCACGAAGACCGCCTGCGGGATTTCGGTCCTGCGATTAACGGCCTCGCCCGGCCCACGCATGTCATGACCAAGTGTTCGTTGGCCGGCTGAGACCAGTGTGAGTGGGTGCGTGTGTTGGCTTGTTGAACTGAGTAAACGACGATCGAGCACGTCGAGCTCCTCTCTGACTCGCGCCACGCCCTCTACAGTGCGCCTTGCCTCTCATGTTTCTTGATAGATTATTGATATATTGCATTTGGTCAACGGCCATTCAGCTCTGTTTTCGTTCATTCATTTTATTGTCCTGTCTGGGTCTATGAGTATGTAGAACATGCAGGTCCTCTCTGCTTACAGGTCACGGATACCTATGCCTCTCATTAAGCTCCCCTCAAACAGTACCACCCCTCGCAAGTCCTCATTCTATCATACACTTAGTGGAGCGCCTAGCCGTTCCTTATCTCCCCTCCCCAACCAACGAGACTATGGCCATTTGCGAGTGTATGCCAGCAGGGAAATCTCACAAGATCACTGGGTCAGGGGCTCTTCTAATACCGGCATTAGGACTGAATCCGAAGACAAACCGACCCTTATGAAGCGTTCGAAGAGACCGGCAAGCTAGACGCTGCAGAGTTGTAAGTACCTCGTGAAGTTCACATTCTGCCTCTCTCCAATTTCTTTTGTATCGCCCAGAGCCCTGAGGAGTGCCGTTGACTCGTGGAAAAAAGAAGTCCGCCCGGCTACTTTGCCGAAACTTCTGTCTTGGTGCCCACAAGCCTTCAAAAGTTGAACCCCTCGAAGATGACATTCGAAGCATAGTCTCCAGAGATCTCTTCCCACTCTCGCTCTACATCCCAGCTGCTACTTCTCCCTTGAGTTGTTTGTCTCACTAGAGCAATAGTCCCTCTTAATCCAGGTCCCAGGCTTTGCATATTTTGACTCAATCTCCTCCTTGCAGGCATACGTAGCGTCGTGAATATGTAGTGAGAGATGGCTGATAGTTAATGGGAAAGCTCCTGTTTGCTATTGGAGTAACTTCTTTATTGGTTGTTGAGGCGAGATGAGGCGTGGTTAAAAGAAGGTTGAGGACTGAGATGAGGATGGTAAGAGCGGCATTGTCGAGAACTCATCAAATGAACATATGCTTGGGGTTGCAATCGACTTCCATTCGGATGCCATTCTTCTTGGCTATCTCAGATGTGCAGAGCAGACTGAGAGATTTCACCGGCGCCACTGGAGGCTGGAGAATTCGTCTTTGCCGGCCATTCAGCTCAGCGTTCACCCCGAGAATTGAGCCACCTTTTCCAACGAACCTTCCAACTCAAAAAAAGGGTAGCAACGGAAACCGCGTGCGCGGGAAAAAGTCCCGAAAAACCTACAGTCCCAACCAGGCGAGGCCTAGACACGAGGTCCACATGAGGTGCGCATATCCATCTATACCTTCCTCCTTTGTATTAGTCGAGGCCATCTTGATCCAATCCACCATCCACGTATTGGGTGCTGGGTACGCTCCGAAAACCCATAGGATGGCTTCTTCTCCATGATCAAGGGCGGGTGATGAGTAGGGTTTCGTCCCTGAAACCTGATCTGAGCAGAGTTAGCTTCATGATGATGGTGATAGGTGGGTGTGTTTATGGATGAAGACGATACAGACCACGAAAGCGAAAGGGAACCCTCATGGAAGTGAGGACTTTGTCACTCAATCTCGGCTCTGCACACTCTACAGAGAGAGCTGGAGATTCGTGGGGGACACCACTCACAGGTATTGCGAATAGTCCGTCATCGCTGAGCGATATTTTATAATATACAGATAGTTTAATCTGCTTTACAAGCTGCCATCAATTCGCAGTGGCACTTGCACATGAAATCCGAGGCACGAGTGCTCTTCTTGTATATTGAGTCATCTTTTCTGTACATTTTCTCTGATATCGTGTCATAGCCAGATAGCTGCATACGCAATTCAAATCTGATGCAAAACAAAAACAGAATTATAAAAAAAAGGCTGGCATTAAATTCCAATGTGTTCGACCCTTGTTTGTTGGAAGTCTACCCCTCCGGTCAATCGACAAAGTAGAAAACGCACAATTTGAGAATCCTCCTTCGACGCCGCTTCTCGATCTATATCGCATTTATTCTCGAATTTGGAGCAGTCGCGGGCATCTTTACATGCGCCGAGGTCGGAAAAGGCTCCCCCCCCCGCCCTCACTGAGCCCGATACTGACATGATCGGGTCAGTTGAAATTGCTGGGAAATTCCTCAACCAGCCTCCGTCCCCCCCCCACGGGATTGGGAATCATCCAAACCTCCTCCGATCGCGTCAAAACCGTCGGAAAACGCTGCACCTAGAGCAGCGTCGAAATCAACGTCGCCGCCCAAGGAGAATGCCGTCTGGAACTTGGACCAATCGTCGAAGCCGAAGAACGACGCGCTGCCGAAACAGCGGCAAATCTGGCATCGAAGCAACCCTTGTCCCTTTGACCGACGGGTCAAACAGATAATCTGTAGACTCCATGAGAGTCTGCCTACGCACCGCCACCGTGAAATACACGGCTAGGGGCCTGGCCTCCACGCCACCCGTTCTCCCTCCTCGCCCGGCAAACCCTATCCCAAAGGCTCTCGACGTCAGGAGCGCCACTATACTGACCGTACCAGTGCTGCTTTTAAAATACACCTTGGACACGGCAGCAAAAAAATGGACTGCGACATGCTGCAGTTCCTACAGTAATAGCTATGCCGCAAGCTGCGACCACAGCCTCGAAAAAAGATGCTCTCAAGACAAAAGTCGACAAACGACTATTTCTTCGCCTTGCAAGCGACCATACGTGGCGTAAACTATCTCCCATGGGTGCGCAAGCTGCTGTTGAGGGACTCATCGGCGACGGCAATCAAATCGACTCAATATACCGAGTCGAGTCGGGGTTTGCCTTTCTACTCTATTCCAAAGAAAATAGATAGGCTTCTCTGGATATGTCGACGAGATTGGCAAATACGCCGTCATAATCGAACCACATTCGGACCTTGTCGCCCTGAGGTCTCCAGCGTGCCCGTCAAGGCCGAATTGAGCGAGTGACTGGCAAGAGGCCAGTCCAAGTGCGAAACCATGGATTATGCCGACCCGGGGCTCTACTTCCGTGCGGGCTTCTTCCCTTTCCACGAGTCTGGTATTGCTACCGTCTACAGGCCTCGTCGACCAATCGAACAGTGCAAACGCTGTTTAGGCTTCCACGCCACCCGTGGTTGCTCCCACGCTCCAGCCTGCTGAAACGGCGGACCTAACATGCACTCTAAAACTGAGTGCAAGGCCCTCACACGCTCTTGCAGCTGTGGGGACTTCACCGATGGATTCCCGGGACTGCCAAGTCAGACCCAGAAAATCCGGACCGCTGACCAAAGAGCAGCTCGCGTGGATCCGCCGTATCGAGCAAGGCAGGTTCGCGGAGGTGGCACGAGCTCGGGCTGAAGAGGCCGTCATCGACTCAGCGAGGGATGTCTCGATGGCCGAGGGACCAGGTTTCGGAGCGCTGGAATTCCAAGACGAAGCTTGGGGTCTCAGCGACCGCGACGATGCTCCTTACAGGCATCCGCTAACCCATAGCAGGATACCGGCTGTATCAAGGGTGCCCGCTAACCCATCTCTTGCTCTCAGCAGAGATGGAGTAGATTTGTCATACGGAAGGCGTGACGGGCGAGGGAATGCGCGAGGAGTCCATTGCCGGGATCAAATGCGGAGAAATCTCCTGTCTTTCAGAGTTTTGTTTTTGCATCAGATTTTAATTGTGTATGCAGCTATCTAGCTATGACACGATATCAGAGAAAAGTACAGAATAGATGATTCAATATAAGGAGTAGCATTTATGCCTCGGATTTCATTTGCAAGTAACATTGCGAAGTGATGGCGGCTTTTTCTTCACCCCAAGTCAAGGCTGAGTTAGCCAGACATGCCTCCATCATCCATTGGCTCTTCTCCGCGCGAAATGTTGTCTGAGGCGTCTCCTTCCCAAGTGGAGTAGGTGTCCAGGCTACTCAAACTATGCCAGAGAACACCACCAAGAGACGGACCACGGCACTGTCCATCGTTGACTTGTGTTTATAGTGTCAGCTGCACTCGCAACTGGAGCCTTGGCGCGCACAAAGCTCAATTCGTGAAACTCGTTGCCAAAATTCAAATTACACGCCCGTCGAGATTGCATCCATCCTCCGTGTCATCCTGGAAACTTGTCCCGATCCCTCTCACGTCCATCCCAAAAAGCTCTCTCCCGGATTTATGCGTCACGCTTTGCTTCCTCCGTCGGGGGTGAATATGGCGGCTAGCTGAGGCCAGAGAATGGTTGATGAGAGGCGTGGTCATTGGAACGAGGATGAACTAAGTCGAGCTCGTTGGGAGCGAAAATTTGACTGAACTTGGCTCTGGGAGGATCTTTCACTCTCAGGCTCGTAGAGGAGCTCAGTCTTGCCCTCCGCCTTCCACAGTCGCTTTGGCGGCTTTTTACTTCCCTTTAATCCGCTGCATCTCTAGCGGCGATGCACGAGGTTGGACCGAGTCGGGCTATGGGAAAAAGTACAGGAGGCCCCGTCGGCTCCACCCCTCCTGCACCCATGGTGGACATGGAGCTCTAGCTCAGCACCTCTTGGGTATTGTTTGATGAAAGAAAGAAATGACAAACACGTCGAGTATTGACAAAGTTAGTTTCACTCGACGAGGGTTTCTTGAGTAGCACTGATATGGCAAATAAACTTATTCAGACTCATCGACCCTTAAATAACGTGACTCCCTGACAAATGTACAATTAGCGGACTCGAAGGGTTATCTCTGCGCTGCCATTTCGTAATGCGCGGCAAGAGAGCCGACTACTACACCACCCGTCCCTCCTCCTTGCCCGGCGAAATCTGCCCTTGGAGCTGCGGATGCCGGGAGCAGTATAACACCCAGTGGCCCAGCCTAGCCTGCAAGAGGCACATTGAGCACTGTGGTCAAACATGGGCGGCGACAATGAGCAAGTACCTCTGGGAAAACTGTACGGTAGGCAGCGGCCACAGCGCCAGAGAAAGAGGTTGTCAGGGCCAAAATCGAGCAACGACTATTCCTTGGACCTGACAGCAGCCAGCCGCGGCTATCTCATTCGCACTGTCGGCGCAGACCACACGCACTTCTATGGCCGAGAGCTCGACACACCGAATCAAGGCGGGTCTTGCCATTTGCGCCAAAAACGATGAGCCGAGACAAGGCCTCCCAGATGCGTGCTCGAGCCGGCGAGTATTCACGCCGGGCCCGCGTCTCCATCGAGCCTCAGCGCGCATCGGCCGGCCACGTGCCACGCGAGATAAAGGTGTTGGACCGCACTCGAGTGATGGACGTCGAACACGGCATCGGCGAGACCGTCGGACTTGCAAGCAAGCTCCCCATCTAGATGCAGCCTCAGACGACTTGCCATGTGGCTCGGCGTGGCGAAGATGGGCGAACCCCACATTGTTTGATGCTGAATGAGCGCGCTCCGAGCCTGCGGCCTCTTCCACTAGCATTAGGGAAATCAACAATCATGAGACTCGAGGAAGTCAACCGGCGTTCTGCCAGCACAGAATACAGGCGGACTCGCGCCGTACTGTCGATTGCGGGGTGTGGCGGGCAAGGGCATGTCGGGGGAGCGCACTGGCCAGGCCCAACACGGCGAGCTCTTCCATCCACTTTCTCCGGCTAAATCAGCTCCGTCGAGGCCTTGCCTGGGGCACCGGGAACCTTTGAAAAAGTCGCCAAAGCGGACGCGTCGCAGAGACGATGCATCATGGCTAGATTAACCTCTCTGCATCGATTGAGGGGCCATGGCTAGACGGCCGAGCATACCTGCATCATGCGGGGAATAGGCCGCGTGATCATCGTGTGCTCCTCCTACAGCTCATGCTGATTGGTGTGCGTTGGGCCGTGGAAGCTCTGGGAGTGGCTGACATGGAGGACTCAATGTCGGCCGAAGGACCTCGGCTCGTCTATATAGACCGAGCTAGCCGGCACTCGGCCCTCGCAGTCTATTATCATCCGCGCGACTCGATGCCTGCCTCCTCTCATCCCACCTCACACTAGTCCCGTGCATGCACGCTCCCCGCCTCACTAAGCGGGCGGGCGGGCGCGGGCGCGCGCGTTTCTCTGCAGGATGTGTTGACAGCCAGGCGCTCCCTGCTACGGTCTAGGCCTCAAGTGAAGTCGTCGTTGGCCGGCCGCTTGGCGGATTCAATCTCCCGCATCCCCGACGCCGGCGACCCATGCATGCTGAACCCCCACATCTCAAGCTGCTGGCTGCGAGCAGTCGCCTCACCACGTCTTCCACTCAAGAAAAGCCGCTACTCTCGAGCCGACGCCTTCAACATCGGCCCGCATCGCGCGTATCCCCCCAAAGCTCGCTGAGAGCCTCGAGCGCGGTGTCGGGCCGAGATGTCGGGCCGATAGAGGAGGCATGCACCCTGCGCCTCAGCCTGACATGCCTGCTCACGCTACTCGCAGTGCTAAGCAGTGCGGCGTGTGTGTGTGTGTGGAGGAGGAGCGATCGAGCGAGGGGATGGGCACATCTTTATACCCCTGACTATAGCGCTTGACCCGCACCGTCCCGGGGGAACGAGGGCTAAAGTCCAACCATGGGCACTGGAAAAATGTAGCTAGCAGCTTACACATCGATTCCAAGGGTCCTCGGTAGTCATCGACTCGCCTACGACTAGAATCTAATCTCTACGGAGTAAGGGCCGAGGAGCTCCTAGTCTCAAGGCTCGTGAGGCGCCAACAGGCATGGCCAGACTCGTTTTGGCAGCTGAGTATCCTGTCGACCCGTCACAATTGTTTCGCGCGGCTTCGCCAGGCCTGATTAGATGTGGTTTCATTTTGTCACAAGAGTGTGGCACCTTCACGCCCTTCACCGCCTGTGTTAAAGGCGCGGACTGTCCCAGGGCGAGGTTACGTATGAGGTCTGGGTATGAATCTCGGAATTAGTAGGATTTTCGTAAAGGATTCCTGTTTGCTAAGCGGTAAGTATGATGGATCTTGTTGTGACACGCAGAATATGGCAAGCAAGAACTAAAGGTTTAAAGGGTAATAAAGCTAACGAGCAAAACTATGTCTACAAATTACATATATCCAAGTGTATGAGATTAACGAATAGTAATTAATGTCGTCAGTGCTTCCATAACGCCAGACCACCGTAGGTATCCTAATCCAACTCCTTGTCTGTACACCTCATCCATAGCCACTTTACAGAACTCTCCGTTGTGGTTGTTACCTTGATGACTCAGCCAATACCACGAACTCTACGTCGGCCATGTTCTAATGTAGAGAAGATGGCCACAATACACATTTCACTTTGGAACCCTTTATTTTACATTGAATTATCCCCAAGGGTATGTAAATTAAAGCCAACCTACGAAACAATTTATTGCTCGACTGAAGGAGCGTTGAAGCCACCGCCGCCCGCGACACCCATTATTTCCCTCAAAATCCGGTTTCTCCAAAATAAATGAAAGCTCATAAATCTAGTAATATCTGCACTGAACTAGTCCTAACCAAAAAGGTTGATCCGAACGCCATGGTTGGAATCAAAGACTGCGACAACACTTGTCAATGATGGAAAACACACTTCCCATGAACGCCTGATAAAGAAGGACCTCAAGTAGCCTTAAACTACCCTAAACTGCGATTAATCAGTTGATCAAGTTTCTGGCTCAAGGTCAACTTACCTCTAACCTAGTGCCGGAATGTACTATGGTCTGCCGGGGTGCCGAAGATTCACATGGTGATGATGAGGATGATGATGATGGTGAGGTGGTCGGTGGACCCAGTGGTGAGGGTGAAAAGCTCCATGATGGGGTAATAGACGTCCGAGACGGGACATTACTCTATGATGAAGATGCGGAGGTCCATGTCCCAAGTGGGGTCGATCTATAAAATGTTTATGGAGACCTCTCTTTACATGTTTGCCGGGTAGCCCTTCGCTCATGACACGAGTTAATCGATTGGACGGCTTTGAAGTTTTGTGGAGAGAGTCGGTATGTTCGCCAGTTGGAGTGATGCTGTACGTCCGCACCAAATCGTTCATACTTTCCGAGTTTTCTACACAAAGTCTTTGATTAACATCTTGTTGGTGACAAAGTGTATGATGGTTTAAGTACCTTTGTCATCTCTCCTCAGGATTCTGAATTCCTTTTCAGGGTTTGATTGAACGGACATCCGTGGCATTGTGTATTCAACGTTGTGGCCATCTAGTGCACGTTTTAGATGCTTGTCTGATGGTAAAGCTACAAGCTTGGTGGCCATCATGCCGAGAATGACCATGAGAATCTGCATTTTGATAGACGTCTGCCTCGGAAAATTACTATGGCAAGGTAAAGAAATAAGTGATTAATGACCGAAATATGAAGATATTATTCCTGATGGGAAGAGTGTAGTTCTTCAAATGATCGAGGAGGGTTATTTTATAAGCCAGCGTTTCCCCTCATCTTTAGTTGGAGTATTAATCCATTTTGCATTTCCCGAACCGCGATTGGTCGAGGCATAGAGCCAGTTACTTTGTCTGGCATAGAGTGTCTGATTCATTTGAGCGGAATAGACGTTGCCGGATGAAGGTGGAGTCGAAAGATTGATCAAGCACTTGTAAAGTCTTAATTCGCCATGATACTCGTGAAATGAGGCAATTTCAGCCAGAGGCAGTTAGCTTAGTCCCAACGAGGCATTGGACAAGGAAGAGTCGAGGATCTTGATAGATATCCATCATTCCCAAGGCTATTTTCGTATCTGCAAAGTATCGACCTGTACCCCAAGCACGGGTAGGAGTGTAGTCCATGCATGCTTGACGCTGTTGGAGACTACCGGAAAGTACCATTCGCCACTCTCTTATCCCGTATAGCCAAATTGGGGCTGCTAGTCTCGCGGTATGGAAAATTTTCATATATACACAATGAGGAGGGATGGAATACACGATGGAATGCCAAGAAGGAATGGGTCAACTGGAACAATCCAAGATAATTTACATGGATCAAATGCTGGTAGACGATATCTAGTGATGTTATTTTGCAGGTGACTGTTGCGACTCATGAGGTCACGATGAAGGTTATAAATAGCGATGAGCTCTGATTGAACCCTGAGCTGACTCATCACGCTCAAGCAAATACGAATTTGTCATCAATTTTGATAGCTTGGAGGGCCTGTGAGGGAACGAAACAATGGCATTGAAGCAGAGTTGGGTTATTCCAAGTGGCGATCATTTGTATTTGGGACCTGGAACATGCAATAAGATCAAGGTGTAGATCATTAGCAAAAGTGCTTGGACTCATATTTCCCCTGTAAAGCAAGCTGTATATAGGTCCTCTCCACCTTGAACCTCTTTCTAGATCTGTAGTAAATCTTTTCATCTTACGGTTTATCGACCACGATCATTCATCCCTTGACATATTTACTACCACAATCCCACGTAAAGCTTGCAAGCCCTTGAGCTTTCAGGCACTACAACACCCCCTACTGCACCCGCAACCTTTTTTTATTCAACCTCAAACGGCAAGTTTTCACCCGCAATGGACAAAGAAGACTTGAAAGGTTTTGCCGAAACCTACCCTCTCACAAACAATCTTGCTACAAATTCTTCATTTCGAATCACCGCTGAAAGCGATAAAATTAAACTTCACAATGAACTTCGCGACCTCCTCATCAAAATTAAGTCTATCGTCGACCAGTTGGACAACCTCCAACCAGTGGCTAACGAGGTTGAAGTCATGCGAGCAAAATTATCAGAGCGTGAAGTGGAGCTTCATGATAGTCACGAGCAGTTCCGATCAGAGAAATCTGCCTGGACAGATAGAGAGAATATCCTACTGCGCCGCTTACTAAAATCTGCTAGATCACACCTGTCTCCGGAACACCCAAACCCTACCCCTTTCGATGGTAGTAAGCCTAACGAACTTAATGCATTTATTACCGACCTAAAAATAAAATTGAGGCAGAATAATGATTGGTGGCCAGACGAACAAGCGCGTATGGGTTACGTGATGGCATGTCTCAAGGGAAAAGCAAGGGAGAATGTCAATGCAGGTATTGATACTGAAGGGTTGATAACGTTTAAGTCTACGGACGAAATAATTGAACTTCTGAGATCCGCCTTCGGAGATTTAGATGAGAAAGGAACGGCTCAGAAATCTCTTCTCCGGCTTAAGCAGGGCGATAGACCGCTAGCCAATTTTCTCCCTGAGTGGCAAGCTCTTGCGGGACGTTCTGAGTTCAACGAAGCAGCGCTGATAGCCACTCTGCGGGAATCCCTGCATCGGGATATTCTTAACCGCCTCACCTTTGAGAAAACCGGAACCATTCCTACTACTCTCCCAGCCTTTATCTCGCTAATACGATCCTTCGATAATATCCTTCGCAGCGTTGATAAAGCCCATACACCAGCCTCTACGTTGTCTCCAGTTTACACCTCTGCTCATAGGGAAGGAGACCCGATGGATCTAAGTGTCGGAACAATAATGAAGTGGACAGCTAAGGATGTAGCCGATAAACGCCGTCCAAGGACTTTTGAGGAAAGAGAAGCACGACGTGCCTATAATCGTCTGCACAATTTATGTGGTTATTGCTCAAACCCCGGTCATTCCACTAGCGTCTGTCCCATTAACCCGTATATCAAGAATAAGCAGCCGGGCAATTTAATAGGAACAGAAGAAAAGGTTCCGGGAAACGCGTAGTCTCTGATCATAGTCGCGATCAGAGGCTTGAAAGTAGAGATAATTTTCTTTTTATCTCATCAATAAAGGCAGAGATAGAAGGATCTCAACGGCAGTTATTACCATGTACTTTAGTACAACATAGCAATGATAATTCTAATTCCGTAAAAACAGATCTTCTCCCTGATACCGGTGCTACCGGCAAAGCTTTTATTGATGCCGTATTTGCGCGCAACTCTAATTTTAAGATACATAAATTACCTTCATCCAAACAACTTAATCTTGTTGATGGTACCCCTTCTTCTGCAGGTAACATAACCCACTCTTGCACCTTTGAGCTCAAGATGGGTCTTCATAAAGAAAAAATTACTGCATTTGTTACTTCGCTCGGAGACTTAAACCTTATCCTCGGGAAACCATGGCTCAACCTCCACAACCCATACATTAATTTTTCCACTGACATACTTCACTTCAACAAACCATTTTGTTCAAATAATTGTCTACCCCCTGATAATCCTACGGAAACCGTAGAACCTGCACCAAAGCCCTGGGTGGCACCATCATCGAGGGAACCCCAACAATATTTTAAGGCAGTTGCAACTACTGAGGTAGTAGAAGCGGAAATTGCAAACACAAGAGATAATCCAACTTCCGTAAACCGAGATCAGCACGAACAAAAAGTCAAAAACAGAAGCCCCAGTACAACAAGCTTACCCAAACCTCGTCGACTTGGGGCTAGATCTTTCTACGCCTTAGCCAGCGATGAAAGTGTACAGATTTTTGCGGCCTCATTGCGCGAAATTGATAAACTCACAGGAGAGTCTTCTTTTACTCCCTGCTCAACTGAATCTCTGCGACAAGAACATCCCAGCAAACCTACAGACCTCCACTTGCGAGGCGCTTCCCTGGATGATATTCGCATTGCTCTACAACCTAAAGTATTTATCGACCCCTCAAGCAAACTACCCTCTCAGTATCACGATTTTCTACCGGTTTTTGATCAAAAAGAAGCTGATAAACTCCCACCACACAGAAATTGTGACCACCGAATAAACTTATTGCCTGAAAAAACTCCGCCTGCAGGACCGCTGTACAGCATGTCTATAGACGAACTAAAAGTGCTTCGCAAGTTCCTGAGAGAAAATTTGGACAAAGGATTCATCCGAGCTTCCATATCACCCGCAGCATCTCCTGTTCTGTTCGCTAAGAAGCCAGGCGGGGGGCTTCGTTTCTGTGTAGACTATCGCGGCCTCAATGCAATCACCATCAAGAATAGATACCCAATCCCCCTCATCCAAGAGACTCTTGCTCGCCTAAGCAAAGCTATGTACTACACCAAGTTAGACGTCATAGGGGCCTTTAATCGTATCCGTATTGCTGAAGGGGATGAATGGATGACTGCATTTAACACTCGCTATGGCTTATTTGAAAGTCTAGTAATGCCCTTTGGACTAACAAATGCCCCTGCTACCTTCCAAGCTCGTATAAATGAGGTCTTACACCCATACCTGGATGTATTTTGTACAGCTTATATAGATGACGTTTTAGTGTATTCTGAGAGCCTCGAGGATCATAGGGAGCATGTTAAAACCGTTCTTAAAGCACTTCAAGAAGCAGGCCTTCAACTGGACATAAAGAAGTGCGAATTCGAGGTTACGGAAGTTGCGTATTTAGGAATGATCATCTCAACTACTGGAGTTAAAATGGATCCAGTAAAGATCCAGAGCATAAGAGACTGGAAACCCCCAAGTACTGTAAAGGATGTTCAAGCTTTTCTTGGATTCTCAAACTTCTATCGGCGATTTATAAAAGGATTTTCGCGCATTGTTCGGCCTATATTGACTTTAACACAGAAGAATACAACCTTCGTGTGGTCCTCATTATGTGACTCGGCTTTTGAGGCACTAAAAAAAGCATTTACCTCAGCCCCAGTACTCCGCCATTTTGACTCTTCACGCCCAACTTTTATCGAGACGGATGCTTCTGACTGGGTTTCTTCCGCAATATTATCGCAAAAAGATGATAATGGTGAGCTCCACCCAGTCGCTTTTATGTCCAAGAAATTTGAAACCTCGGAATGTAACTATGAAATATACGATAAAGAGCTTTTGTCAATTGTGCGTTGCTTCGAGAGCTGGCGCCCGGAACTCCAAGGCTCGGAACATCCTATCACAGTGCTTTGTGACCATCGCAACCTTGAATATTTCATGTCCACAAAGCAGCTTTCACGTCGGCAAGTTCGTTGGAGCGAATTCCTCTCGCAATTTGATTTCATAATTCGATACCGCCCTGGAACGCTGAGCGGGAAGCCAGATTCGCTCACGCGCCGCTCCCAAGACCTGCCTCAAGATATTTCGGATGAGCGATTTCAAGAAAACCAAGTCTCCCTTCTCAAGCCTCACCAGGTAGACCCAATAATTTCTCAGACCATTCAAAAACCTGTCGAGGAGACTATTAATTCCACTAGCTCAGTAGAACTTACAAAAATCGAAGCCCATACGACTGAAATTTCCAAAGGACTTTATCTCGCACTCACCTCTGTCGATCAAAGTCTTGAGGAACCAGCAGATGTTCTTAGAAGTCGTTTAATCGAAGAAGCATACGTTCAAGATGAGTGGTTCAAGCGTATTCAAAAAGAAATGACAAAAATCGACGGAATTCCTAGATCTAGAGAGGTCGAGTTGTCACAATGTCGGATCGAAAGTAACCAGTTGTACTATAAAGACCGCTTATACATCCCAAATGGCAAGGAAAACCTCCGCACAAAGTTACTTCAAGAAGCGCACGACTCAGTAGAGACCGGTCATCCTGGAAAAAACGCTCTTTATGAGATAATCAGCCGGAATTACTGGTGGCCTCGGATCAGCTATGATACAAAACAGTTCACTCGTAATTGCCATAATTGTATCCGCAACAAAACCTCACGACTGCGCTACCACGGTACTTTAAAACCCCTGCCTATTCCAATTCAGCGCTGGAAGGATATTTCCGTGGATTTCATCGGAGAACTACCCAGAAGCTCGGGGTTCAACCAAATAATGGTAGTGGTGGACCGCCTTTCTAAGCAAGTACATTATTCCGCATGTACCACTCGTATGACCGCCAAAGATCTAGCTTTTCTCTTTGTCCGAGATGTTTGGCGCCTGCACGGGCTCCCCTCTACCATAGTTTCAGACCGGGGCTCGCTGTTTGTATCAGAGTTTTGGAGGAACGTTTGCGAACGCTTAAAGGTATCACTACATCTATCAACTGCCTATCACCCGGAAAGCGATGGCCAAACCGAAATTATGAACGCACATTTGGAGCAATTTCTCCGTCTCTTTTGCGATTTCACTCAAGCAGATTGGGCTGATTGGCTACCACTTGCCGAATTCTCTGCTAATAACACTGTCTCCACGACCACAGGAATGTCCCCATTCTTCGCAAACTCAGGTCAGCATCCCAGATTGTCTTTCAATCCCCCACGTAAAATTCAGGTAGGTGCACCAGCGTCGAAGAGAAAAATAAATCAAGCTGGGAAACTCTTTGTTACTAAGATGGAAGAGATCACAAATTTACTTCGTACCAACATGTTAAATGCTCAAGCTTCTCAGGAACATCAAGCTAACGCCAACCGTTCCCCGGCCCCGGCATATAGAGTCGGTGACTTGGTATTCCTTGATTCCCGAAATATCAACTCCGCTAGGCCTATGAAAAAACTAGACAATAAATTCCTAGGTCCTTTCCCAGTGTCCAAAGTAGTTAATTCACATGCCTATCAATTGAATCTACCAGTAGAGTTGGAAAAATTGCATCGAACCTTCCACACATCCCTCCTTCGTCCGTCGCCCACTGACCCTCTACCAGGGCAAACACAACTTCCACCACCACCAATCACGATAGATGAAAATGGGCAGAAATTATGGGCTATATCAAACATTCTAGATTCACGCAAGAAGAACAAAAAATTCGAGTATCTAATTGAATGGCGAGGTACTGAGGGCGAAACCTCGTGGGAGCCATTAAAAAATGTGGTAAATGCGAAACTCTCTATTCTAGAGTTTCACCAGCGATTTCCTTCCAAAAAGAAACCTACTCAAAAGGAAACGCTAGAAGCTCGAAAAGAAGCACTCAGTAAGTAATAGAAGAGGAACCTTATGTGAGGGAACGAAACAATGGCATTGAAGCAGAGTTGGGTTATTCCAAGTGGCGATCATTTGTATTTGGGACCTGGAACATGCAATAAGATCAAGGTGTAGACCATTAGCAAAAGCGCAAAAGCGCTTGGACTCATATTTCCCCTGTAAAGCAAGCTGTATATAGGTCCTCTCCACCTTGAACCTCTTTCTAGATCTGTAGTAAATCTTTTCATCTTACGGTTTATCGACCACGATCATTCATCCCTTGACAGGGCCCTGCAAGTGAGAAATTGCAGATTCAGTCCGGTAACAGCGGCATGAGTCGGGCTCCAAGTGATACATCTCGGGTGGCGACTAGATGTAGGAACAGTGGGGTCCATGTCTACATGGACTCGTCAAGATCCCATAACTATGGCAACAGTTTAGACTTGGTTGTTATATCTTTAAATTCTTCAGCTCAGGCTCCAAGTCTACAATGGGTGCAGGAGCAGTGGAGCTGGTGGGGATTCCGGTCATCTTTTCCACAGGCCCATCTCCTTTCAACTGTGTGAATCGCCGTTAGGGTCATTGTGAATTGAACGGTAACGCGAGAAAATTAAAATGTCAAAACAAACATTTCACCTGTATCCGTTTCGCCTATATCTTCCACCTGACCTGGTCTCCCAACCGCCGCGGCGAGGTAGCGATGAGGGCCTTGGTTTCCTCTCAAGTTATCCATATATCTATATACGAGTTGTGTTGAAGCAGAAACCGAACGCGTGGACAGTTATTCCATTTCTTCAGTCTTCTTTTCAGGGCTTACTCGCCCAAACTACGAGACTCATTCCATCAAATCGCCACTCATAGAGACGTTTGCGGCGATTAGGGCCTTTCTGGTGGAAGGCCTAGCTCGTACTGCGGCTATGTATTCGTTTTCACTAGTTCGTCATGGGGGACTATTCTCAACACCTCACACTGTAGAGTGTGCAGAGCCGAGGTTGAGTGGCAAAGTCCTCACTTCCATGAGGATTCCCAATCGTTTTCGCGGCCCGTATCGTCTTTATCCACAAGCACATCCCCCTAAAAGCCATCTGATGAGTTTTAGGAGCGCACCCAGCATCCGGTACGGCAATGGCAGGTTGGATCAAGTCGGCCTCGACTGTTACAAAGAAGGGAGATATAGATGAATATGCGCACCTCGTGTGGTCCCGGTGTCTGGCCCTCGCCTGGCTCGGGCTTCAGGTGTTTTGAGACTATTTCTTTCACACGCAGTTTCCATTGTCCTCTAACGCTTTTCATCCTCGGTCTTCATGGTGGGCAGTAGTTGTGTGGCACGTGATGCCTTGCGGGGGAGAAGGAAAGGAACGGCGAAAGCGGCTAGCCAGACCTAAGCGATTTGGCCGACTTGTAGATGGAACACACAAGGGAAAACAAAAGCCAACAGATTACAGGTACAATAGTAAGGAACCCTCACATCCACACTCAGTTATCTTATACATCGTGACCCATAAACCTCCATCTCTATCACTAAAGCATAAAGCTTCAACAGTTTCAATTGCAACCATTTTTATTTTTTTGGGGGAGGGTTCCGTGGAAGAGGTGGCCGAATTCCACGAGTAAAGACTCAGCTGAACGGCTATCCTTCACGGGCAATATATCAATGATCATTGAAGAAACATAAGAGGCAAGGAGCACTGTACAAGGTGCTGGATAGTCCATGACTCCAGTAGTGTAATTAACGCACCTCTCTCTCTCTCTGTCTATAATAGCTAGTAGATGAAAGGATGTGAAATTCTTCTACAGAGTTGGTGTGTGCAACAGTTCTATTCCGAACGATGCACGGGCAGACTGTCATCCGAATCCTCAGGATCCAAGGCCACTAAGACCGCAACGCTCCCTCGCAAAAGATTGTAGATGCGAGTCAATAAAATTACTGTTATTGCGTGACGTCGAAGAATCCGTGGAGACATTCCAGCACTGATGAATTGCTCTCATGCTAGATAGCTAATCAGCCCAGTGATTAGGCGCAGAATTCAGTTTCATATTCCATGGGACCGTTGGCTCCAAACTACGAAAAATCCACATAAACTGCATCTCTAGTCAGGCGAGGTGCGTATACATCCACCTCACTTCCTCGTAACATTAGAGTTGAACTTGAGCCAGTCCACCACCAGCGTCGCGGGTGCTGGTGTTACGGGTTTTACCCGGTGTTAGTTGGCTGGGCTGACTTACGGGCCCAGCCTTGCATGTAAGTGGCAAATGGATCTGTCTATTGCAACAGGTTAGACGCTTAGTAAATGATTATGTAAGGTGGTCGTCAGCCGCACCTTACATTGGCTCTGTCCCACTAAAGTGTTCACTTCATAGAAAATAGAGATTATTTTGTGGCAGCCATTGCGTGCAGCGTCCGTGATTCTCGTCCTTTTACAGCTGGTTGTTCTCTGGAAATTCATCGCACGGCGCCCCTTGCTGAAATCTTTCAATTGTATTCCGCCATCTAGCTACGACACATTGTCATGGCTACGCATATCTGTTGCATGGCTTTCTTGACGCTGATAGCACTCATGCTCGAGATTTCATTTGCAAATACCACTCTGAGGCGCGTTTGCTTACGCACATCCGTCGTTGCTTCATGATTGCCCACCACAAGGGGTCCAAAGCTCCACATACGGATACATGCCAGGACCCTGAGTAACGTGCTTGAGGCTCTCCAGATCCTAAGCAGCAGTCTCCACTCTCACGTGACATAAGTATCCAGACTATGGTGGATCTACCTGGAATACCGGCCTGCATGATGTACCACTGCACCATCCAGCCACAACAGTTCTATTATTCCGCCTGCACATGGCCCCCATAGACAAGTGATGATTAGGGCTTCGACCCTGCCCTTTGATTTGATCACGATATGCCTCACAATACTGGTGCAGGTCTCGAGCTCGACCTCCAATGGCTATTAAAACCAAGGTTAGCATATGCAAAGCTCAAATATATCAAGTGTAATTCGAGTCCCAGACTCTGTCGGGACTATGATGCAGATATTATCTAGGCTATGGTGCTAGACGATTGCGCTGAGAGTGGAGGTCAGTACGGACTACAGAGGCATCGGGGATCCTCTTTGCAGCGAGGAGGGTGTTGGTTGATCCCGGCAGTACAGACTCTACAGTGAGAGCGGAAGGTTCGAAGGAGACACGGCTGGCAGCTGTTGAGTTTACTCCCTCCTCAGTCATGGGGTTGTAGAAATCATGTAGAGCATGTAGCCAGGAAATTGAGGTGGTCGAGATAGCATGGTCACCTGCATGATGACGGGCCGACCTAATTGCTGCCCTTGATTGATTGAATCGGATTTCATTATCCTGACTTGGCGCCGTATGGGCCCATGCAGGTGTCTGTGAACTGTAATATTTACATTAAAAAAACCTGGTGAAAAGCCCACAAGCCTCCCTGATTACTGTCTATATTTCTCTAATATATCCTTCAAAAAGCGCAGTTATATAATAGTGCCCTCCACGTTAACCAATCACGTCATCTCTATCGACCTCATGAATGACTTGACCTCTTCCTTTCCCTCGGCAGCATTTCGACCGCCTTTTTCATCTGTAATTGCTCTATCCAACTATGATTTGGGATCCGCCGTGTTATCCACTTGATGTCTCCAGGATTGTTTATCATCGCTTCGTAGGACCGATCCTTGGCTTGTCTCCAAATTTCAGCACTACCATTTGACCATCGAGGGCAGCACACAATCATGCGCTTGGGGCTCTGTGACTGGTAGCCACATAGACAACCTGGACTTGATACTTCAAATACTTTTCTTCGCTGTAAATACGAGTTGAGCCCCATGTGCTCACTTCGTGTCTGCATTGCTAGACTGCTTTGGGCCCTTGTCAGGTTACGCTTAATTGATTTAATTTCAAACAAGAGTCACTTTATGCATCCTACCAACTCGTTGTTGGAGATGCCCACATGCCCAGACGACCACGTCACGTCGACTTTCGGAGGTTGGTATAATTAAGGCTATCGGGCGAACTAAGATGCTGACAGACACTTGACTACAAATCATACACCAAGTTGTTGGGATATTTAGCAAGTAGAGTCACAGGGGTGATAATGTGAGGCATGCAGAGAATGTACGATGTGTGTCAGTTAGATGCCGAAGGTGTGCACAGCATTCATATATTCGACTAGCTCAGTAAGGTGCATTTCCTGACCGTAGTTTGATCTTGGTAGCCGCTCGATTGATTACGCTTTGCAAGCTCATGACGAATGAGTCCAATGTTCTTGATAGTTAGTGGGTTGCGTACAGACCCAACAGTAAGGGAATTGGCAAAATATACGCAGATGATGGGAATAAAAGATGATTACACAACCTGCGATTACAAATCTCCAAACAAGTCACCTTCGCCTCTTGTAAGCAGAAAGCTCCACGAGGATAATCCCGAACCCGTATTCTCAGATATTAGCCGGTAAAACTTTAAAATCAAACCACCGATTACATCACAAAATTTTATTTGAGCAGTCGGTGCAAGCCTTTGCCATGACTCAAAAATTAATCTTATTAAAGTCCATCGCGTCAAGTACCCATAGAAAATACCCCCAAAGCGAGATGATAACTATGCGAAAATCAATATCTCACTGAGCCAGATGAACCCTTGAAATAACACGGCATAGCCGAATGCTTCATTTATAGTCTCTTTCGTATAAGGCATCGATTATGCCTCAACTCCACAAGTCACTCCTTCCAGTATGGCAAGTCAGTTCTGAGGAGAGCTTTTTCTGCGATGGAAGTCGTAGCGATTGTAGCGGATAACAGCTTAAAAATACGCCAAACCTACCATCTATTGCGGTCATAACGTCGTGGGAAAACGAAGGAGGTCGAAGAGTACCGAGAAAATTTGTGAATTTCGTGATTCCCGTACTGTTGGCGTTGTGTGAGTCGGTAGAAGAGATCAGGCTGGCGCTGTATATACTGCTCGAGCAAGCCAAGCGTCAAAGCCGCCTGCTCGCTACTAGAATACGAATCGAGTATCGTGATAAGACCCGAAGTTGGTTGACTTTGAGAACACGCAGGGTGTCTCACTTTCTAGTCCATTGCTTTGAATTCTAGTGAATCCGTGCAGGAAATAACCCGCCGAATCGATGACCATATGATTTTGAGCCAGTATCCCTAGTTTCAATATTCAGCAGGCTATGTATAGTAGAAATAATGATCATCAAGACTAACCTTTACTAAATGACACAAGATCATTTAACGGATAAGTGTAAAGAATCTGTCCAGGAAATTTTGAATGCCTATATTCTGGTAGTCTGGTATTGGGGTCCTTATTGAGCTGAAATGCTTTATTCGCTTTATCTTGGATAAATTTGATATGCATCTTTAAGGCCAGTGGACACATTAGATTGAAATTTGCGTCTAATATTGGTAGTTTGGGCTCTAGGTAAGGCGTATATGCTGTGATCTCAGATAGCACAAGCATGGCTTTGTCGACAATTAAAGTCAAGATAGCGACTGCGATGAATTTCATTCTGTTCTTAGCCTCTGTTACTTGGCTTACGATCCGGCGTGATGATTCACTGTGTGCATGAGGAAAAAGTCGTAGGAATCGGAGAAGAGTGTATTCCAAACTACTAGTGTGTACAACCACATTGCTCAACTAGCGATGGTCCTCTTTATCTACGCTCTCCTCTCCCGAGTCTCTGGCATGTCTTATCACGCTGGCCTGATTCGAGTAGTGTCATAGATCCAGTACTAGGAAATTAGATCGCATCCGGACAATAAAATCATTTGAGTCGCGTCCTTGCAAAATAAAGAACGCATCGGAAATTACCTGTAGGTATCCAGGTTGGTTTTATTAATAATCAAAATGAACAAGAGATTACTGTAATTGGGCTCCACATAATTTAACGGGAGTGCTGGTCCTGTTCGCCTTTTAGAATCTAATTTCAGCCATGGCTTTATCTTGAATCTAGAGAGAGTCATGGCGCTGTTCTTCTCTAGCCTGGAATCTGGCTATAACTGGGATCCAAAGTTACATCTTCAACACCAGGTTTTTAGGCTGGAAGCCCCATATTGAAGACTACTGACCTTCCAGGTCAGATAAGGCTCGCGGACAACTTCTGTTGTTTTGGATAGATTTATTCGTAGAGAGAAAAATATTTGCTAGAACCGAGAAACAGTCATTAAACCAAGGCATGGACGGCCATAGTGTCCGGGGACTATTCTCAACACCTATCAGTGGTGTCCCCTATGAACCTCCAGCTTTCAGTGCATAGTCTACAGGGCCGTGAGTGAGTAACAAATTAGTCCTCACTTCCATGAGGATTCCCAATCGCTTTCGCGGTCTGTATCGTCTTTATCCATAAGCACATCCCCCTAAAATCATTATCATGAAGCTAACCACAATCAGATCAGATGTTGGGGTCGGAGCCCTAGTCGTCACCAACACTTAATCATGGTGAAAGAGCCATCCGATGAGTTTCCGAAGCGTGCCCAGCACCCATTACAGAGATGGTGGATTGGATCAAGTTGACTTTGAATGTTACAAAGGAGGAAGGTATAGATGGATATGCGCATCTCATGTGGTCCCGGTGTCTAGATCTCGCCTGGCTGGGGCTGCAGAATTGTGACTTTTTCTCGCTCACGCAATTTCAATTGCTACCATTTTTTTGGGTCGACGCTTCCATGGAAAAGGTGGCTGAATTCCAATGGTAAATACTAAGCTGAATGGCTATTCATCACCGGCAATATGTCAATGATCTTTTAAGAAACATCAGAGACAAGGAGCACTGTGCTTGGTGTGGCCTGGATCAGAGAGGAGCCCAAGGTGCTAGATAGTCTATGACTCCAGTAGTTCAATAAATGCACACTACACACACACACACAATTTCTTGAAATTCGAAATTTCGAATATTCCCCCTTCCTCTCCCTCGCGCCCTAGCATTCTCTCAAAAAATTGCGCTGTTGGAAATGGAGACATAGAGTGGTGTAGACGTACGGGCCCTCCATTTTGTCTAGGTTCCCGACATGACCTTTTGTGTATTTAAGAGGTTGGAATGGGTAGTGTAGTAGCGCTTCAGGCTACCTTATGGATATGTGAGTGGCTGTATGGTGTGGGCACAAGGAGGTTATTGGGGGTTTTCTATGCCTTGATGGCGCCACACGCGTTTATGCTGTGGCGTAGTCTCTGTGTCGCTTACACCTGTACTTGTAGTGCACAATTCCCGCACTTTTAGCCGTAAGCTGAACATGACACTCTTTTAGTCAACTTCTACTTTCGTTCCATAAATATTGCGCCCATTTCATTGCGCAATATCTCCAACATATGCTCGAGTCACTGGCATTTTAATCATGCCACCAGATCGAAAAAAGCTTCTCAGCGCAATTTTGGATAACTCGAGAGTCCGCTAGTGGGCTCTCGCAAAAAAACCTGGCCTCGCGCAAAAACCATCAAACATATTTGCGAGTGAGGCCTTCGTCGAATGGAAGTCTATAAACCTTCCCGACCAAAAGATGACTGATTCTGAGCCCGTCAGGTCAGTAAAAATTGGTCCCGAGACTCACACTCCCATTGAGCTTCTCCCAGAGGCAAGCAGCTCCAGGAAACGAAAGAAAGTCGTCTGAGAGAAAAAGACAGGACACGCAGAAGCTTCGGCCAAAAAATTCGCTGTGCTAGCTTCCAAAGGCACTGCTTCGACATCAGCACCGGAATATCCTCCGGAGCTGCAATCAGTGATGGAGGCCGAAAAGCGTCGCACGACGCAAATTAAGGCCCGTCTAGCTATATGTTCCACTGCCATAAACAGTGTTGAAGCAGCACTTTCGCCTCTTTCGATCGGCGATAGTAAAGAATTCGTAGAAGGTATAAAAGTCTACCTACGAGCAGCCATTGGCCAATTCGTACAATCAGGCCCAGGGAGCACTCCACCAGATCTCCCTGTCCGCCCCAGTATCCCTCCTTCGCCGAGGGCTCAAGGAATAAGGGTACCGAACCCTTCGACAACCCAGGCTCCGGCCCAAAAGACAACTTGGGCGAATGTAGCCCGGGAAGGCTTAGTCAGTAGCGCTGGGCCATCGACAAAAAAGGCAGCCCCGCCCGCCCCAAAAGCAAAGGGAGCCAATACGAGGACAGCAACCGACACACGACTGTTTCTAAGCCTCTCCCAAGACCACCCACACCGACTCCTCGCACCAGTTGGCATAACATCAGCTGTCACAGAGGCTCTCAGTACCGCAGCCAACGATATCACGTTGGTTCAGGGGAAAAAAAGGCTTTGCACTAATAGCAAAGTATGAACTCACTCGGAAAGAGCTCCTGGATTCCTCCGCAGTATGGAGGGAATCTGGAATTAATCTGGAACCAGCGTCAAATCTGGTTGCCCTTCAAATTGCCACCGTCCCAGTGAGAATTAACACACTCACAGGTTACGTTTTAATTACGTAAAAAATAGTCGCCGATGAAGTCACGCGAGTGAACAAATAGCTTCCTTCTCTTATTCGTCCTCATGGGACTTGCAAGCCCAGAGCGCCATACCAGAACTGATAAGCGATCTTCCCTCGCAAATCCACACCTCGACCTGGATTCCGCCTCTTCGATGACTCCGGGGCTGCAAAGCTAGACCTGACAAGTTCGGCCCGGTGAAAAAGAGCAGCTCACGATAATTCGCAAGGTCGAGTAATGTAAGAATTTCAAAGAAATACCTTAGGCTCATGGGCTCCTTGTTTAATCCCACCAGTCTTTATTGCTTAGCAAGGGCATTTATGTAGTTTTCATTTCCGAGACCGAGAACTTCACGCTTTGTTTTCTGTCTTTAGGAATAGTTACACGATTCTAATCACATAACACTCTCGTCCTCTACCAACCACGGTGGCCTACTGTCACCTCCGACCACTTTATCTAGAACGACTATACGTGTTCCCACCAGGCGTCCTTACTCAGTACCTCGTACGCTACGTGCTCTCCTACCCCTCGAGTCTTGCACCTAGTGAACCTGCGCCTGAAATTACAAAGCGTCAAAAAAATAAAATAAATATCATACTCTCATGTCGAACTCTTTCTCCCCACCGACCGAGTACATGGATACCTCTGAAGCAGAGATGACAATGCTTCCTCCTAAACTATGGAGTATTGCATACTTAAACGCCCCTGATGTCTTGACACTCGCAGTTAAGACCGACTCTTGCGCGTTGCAGAAGTATACGCGGCAGCCTCGAGCTCTCCCCTTACGTCCGCTGTCGTAACTTCGCCTCCTGCTCTAACCGCAACCAGCACACACCGTCCCTCGGCCCCTCCGATTACACCCTTCAACGGTGAATCAGCCAATTTGAGGTCCTTTTGCTCCCAATTGCAGAATCAATTTATTGATCAAGCCCAATGTTTCCCAGATGAAGGCTCCAAAGTGCGATATGCCTATCGTTGCCTTGGACCCGCGGCTCTGTCGAAAATGCGAACCTCGTTCCGTTGCTACGAGGACCCATCTATACCCTCGGAGATAAATTCCATCGATCAATTCTATGATGCTCTCCGGCAACGTTGTCAAGATCCAGGCTTAACGGAAAGGGCTAGTCGAGCGGTCGAAACTTCATACCAGCGACATATGAATTTCCATGATTTCATATCTCTTTTCGAAGACAACCTCGCCGACTCGACATATTCCGGCCATGACAAGTCCCAGTGGAAGACAATGCTCGAACGCCGATTGTCGAAGGAGTTAAGAACCTTGCTTAACTCGGCCAGTGATGCTCCTACGGAATATCACGAATTTGTGAGCTACCTGCGAAAGAAGGACGCAAACATACAGGTAATCAATGCGCCCGTGCAAGCCTTCCATCGTCCACGACAACCCATCACTCCTGCTCATACCCCTTTTCGCAATCCCGACACAACCGCAGCGTCTGAACCCACCGTATCTCAGGGTGGATCAAGAATGGACCTAGATGCTGTTTCTCGGCAAAGACAACCCGGGGGTCGATCAACCTAACAGGTAAGAGATGCTCGAAGGCTATTTGGCCGATGCATACGTTGAAATAGATCCGGCCATGCCACTCCGAACTGCCCGCTCCCAACACGTAACATGTAATGCGCAGAAGTACAACTGGAAGGCCACGATCAGATAAAAGATTAACTTCAACGACAAGTCGCCCGTTGAAGTCGTATTCAGTGGTACACTTGGGCTGTTTTGGAAGTTCATCGTCTCGTCATATGTATATAAATGCTAGGACAAATGAAAATTTAGTAGCTCTCGTCGACACTGGCGCCTCTAGTTTTGCATTTGTATCTTCTAAAACTGCTCAACACCTTGAACTCACCCTCCAAACTTTGAAATCGCCAATTGCTATCTTAGGATCTGAAGGTAAATCAAGTTGGACGGTATCAAATTTTATATAGTTCCCCCTGAGCCTCAGTAACCACCAAGAAACCGTAAAAGCATATGTCGTTCCAAATTGTAAGCACGATATTGTTCTCGGTCTACCCTGGCTAGAATAGTACTGCCCTTATGATGATTGGAAGGACCATTCAATTACTTTTGGTGAAACATGTCTAGAGTCTTCTTGCTGTCTCTTCGAGACGACAATTCCCTACCATAACACAGCAGATCAGACTCTCAAACATGTGAATAAGCCGGGACTTCCAATAGAATGCCCAATAGTTGCTCCCAACAGTCAGTCTCAACCTTGGCAAATATCTGCTGATGCTTTCACCCTAGCCAGTCAGCAACCAGGAAGCCGTACCTTCGCCTTCAGACTCTGAGACCTTGACCTAATGCTAGAAGACTCAACACAACGCCTCCCCAGCTTACGTGTAGGAAAGGCGTCTATGGTAATCCCAAAAGAGGCTGACCCAAAACCGTTTCTACCATCCCAGTATCGTGAACATCTTGATGTCTTTGATCGGAAACAGGCAAATTCCTGACCACCCAGTCGTCCTTGGGACCACGCCATTGATCTCAACCCTGAGAAACAGCCCCCTGTCTCCAGCCCACATCCAGTGAGCCAGCCTGAACTGAAGGCTCTCCGTGAATACCTCTGTCATGGCGAGACATTCTTGAACCAGAGTCTAAGCAGAGGGCCTGAGGATACAGTTCACGGAACAGGTTTTTCGGCTCACCCTTAACACTTGCACTTATATGGTGAGACTAGGCAATGCGCTAACTGGAATTGATGTGGTTGACGTCACAGTTTGAGTAATGATGAGAAATTACTATGGTCTTAGTTGAATTGTGTTAGATAGTTATTTGTACTTAAGGAAGCTGGAGCTACAACAAAGTAGCTCTCCAGCTTCACAATCTTATAATGTTATTACAGTATTCCTCTCGCAACCCCGCTTCCGTCTAGTCGTAGTACGTCGTCGA
Source organism: Blumeria hordei DH14 (assembly GCA_900239735.1). Classification (NCBI taxonomy): domain Eukaryota; kingdom Fungi; phylum Ascomycota; class Leotiomycetes; order Helotiales; family Erysiphaceae; genus Blumeria; species Blumeria hordei. Next base: position 376,333 of record OENG01000025.1, on the reverse strand, counting down.
CCTTTCATCTTTCTTGTATTCACCACTTGTCATTTCCATACCCTCGGCGAACGGCGATCTTCATCTAACCCACGGCACGCCGTAACAACCTCGATAAAGAACTTGCTAAAGGATTTATTCGCATCTCGCGATCCCCAGCGGCAGCCCCTGTACTATTTGTCAAGAAAAAAATGGGCATCTCCGACTCTGTACGGACTAAATGCCGTGACAGTCAGAAATCGTCACTCTCTTCTAATCTCCGAAACCTCAAGTCAATGTGACAGTCGTAGCCTCTAAATATCTAAGCGCTCGTCTTTTCCCAATGATGTACTCTAATTGGGCTGAAATCGGCATATAATTATTCCGGGTTTCTGTATTTTTTGTAACTTCTATGTAGCAATGAGAGTCTCTTCTCTTTAGATTAATTATAACTTATAATTCACCACAAGCTGTTCGCTTTCCCTCAAAGTCAACTTTCTCAAGCCAAATATTACACTAAACTTGATGTAATTTCGGCATTCAATAAACTTTGAGTAAAAGAGGGTGATGAATGGAAAGCAGCCTTCACTTGTCGCTGTGGACTTTTCGAGCCCCTACTCCCACCCTTCGGTCTCTGTAACGGCTCGTATCTTTTCAGTCATACATTAACCAGGCTCTTCGAGGTCTATTAGATCAATTCTGTACTGCATACATGGACTATATACTGATTTCATCTAACAACTTAACAGATCATTGACGCCATGTCAAAACCATTCTCCATCTTCCTCACGAAAACGGTCTGCAGGTAGATATATCCAAATGCAGTTTTGAAGCTGCTGAAGTTACCTATTTGGGACTTATCGTCCCCACAGAAGGTATTTTTATGGACCCAAAGAAGGTCGCATGTGTCCAGGAATGGCCAACTCCCCGATCGGCGCGCGACATCCAATGTTTTTTGGGGTTTTCAAATTTTTACCGCCGCTTCATCCCGGAGTTTTCTCGGTTAGCCGCCCCTCTCACAAACCTAACCAAAAAGGATGTTCAATTTGAATGGGACAACCAATGCGACTCTGCCTTTTTTCGAATCAAACAAGCTTTTAAGGATGAGACTATGCTAGCCCACTTCGACCCCCGACGCCAGACTGTCATGGACACCGAAGCTTCTGATTTTGTAACCGCCGCCGTTGTCTCCCAATATGATAACACAGGTATACTACGCCCTGTTGCCTTCATGTCAAAAAAATGTTACCAGCCGAGTGCAACTATGAAATATTCGACAAAGAACTCCTGATTATTGTCAAAGCATTTGAGACATGGATAGCTGAGCTTGGCTCGGTGGAAGCATCGACGCTGGCTCTTACTGATCACAAAAATCTGGAGTAATTCACCACGGCAAAAAACTAAATCGCTGACAAGTTCGGTGGAACAAATTACTCGCAGATTTTGATTTTAAGATTGTTTTCAGACCCGGTAAACTAGGGGGCAAACCTGACGCTCTAACTAGAATCCACGCAGATAAGCCAGCCGATAGCAATGATATTCGAAATATTCATCAACACCAGACACTCCTCAAGCCATCTCAAATTTTTTGCCGCATAGAAAAAAGCCCCTTACTCACACTCGGATCGACAAATACGGTGGAGCCTACTCCTGCATTAGCTACAACAATGAAAAATTGGCAGCAACATTGCAACGAAGATAATTACTGTCAGCAGATTCCATCTGCACTTAATGACTCCTCTGCAAAGCGTTCAGATATTCAATTGGCCTCCTGTACCTTAACCCCTCATTTATTCTCTCTTAATGAAAGGGAGTATGTCCCACAGGTACGTCGCGAAATTCTGCTTAAACAGCTTCATGAGTCTCCTCGACATGGACATCACGGAGCAGCTGCTCTCTATGGTATGTTGAGCCATTAATACTAGTGGCCTAAATGTCACCAGGATTCAATTAAGTACGCTAGAGGGTGCCAAGCTTGTCAAAGGAATAACCCGGCCACCCAAAAACCTCATAGTTTTCTACAGCCCCTACCTGCTCCAGAGGCTTCCTTCCGTCACTTGACCCTTAATTTTGTTGGGCCCCTGCTAAAGTGCCAAATTAGAGGGTTTAATTATCGTTTTATTTTGCAAGTTGTAGATCGTCTCACAAAACGGGCCTGGATAATGCCCACAGAGGGTCCATCCGCTCATGAAACAGCCGAAGCGTTCCTTAATCATGTCATTCTTTTTGTGGGCCTCCCTGATTCTCTAACCTCAGATCAGGGCCGCGATTTCATTGATAAAACCTGCAAATAAATATGCTCCCGACTTCAAATTAACCGCAAATTGCCTACGTCATATCAACGTCAGACAGATAGTCAAGCAGAACGTGCCAACAAGACCTTAGAAGTATACTTGCGGCATTACGTCAACTACTATCAAGATGACTGGGCAAAACATCTACCTCTAGCTGAGTTCTGTTGTAATGGTAATATCAACGCATCCACCGCACTAACGCCATTTTACGCTTCCTTCGGTCACCACCCTCGACTTGATTTTCGACCTGAGTCAGAGTTTCCGCAGTCTCGTAGCACTCTCAAATTTATAGTACGAATTAAATCTATAGTCCAATACTGTAATGAAAAGATCACGCTAGCTCAGGCCTTCCAGTCTACCTACGCAAATGAAATGCGTCTCCCCCCACCCAGGTATAAAGTAGGCGGCCTCGTATACCTCTCGCTAAAAATCTGGCTCTTACAAGACCATCAAAGAAACTAGATCATATCCGGGCTGGACCGTGGAAATTATTAGCGATGAAGACCCCCATAGTTGCAAAGCTAGATCTACCATTCCAATTTAAAATTGACAACTTTCATGTTAGTCTCCTTCGCCCAGCATTTATGGGATTTCCGTCACAATAAAATGTAATTCCACCGCCCCTAGAAATATCCGACTCAGGTCATGAGGTTCGTGAGGTAGAAGCCATTTTAGATTCGCGAATACGCCGAAAGAAATTGCAATACCTTGTGCGCTGGACTGGTGATAACGGCACTACATGGGAACCTCACGAACACTTAGATGGTTGCCCTGATCTTCTCCAAGACTTCCATAACTCTTACCCAAATGCACCACGCTCGCAGGAGCTCGCGACTCAAACTAAAGGGAGGGGGTAATGTAACGATTCCAAAGAAATGCCTTAGGCAGAGCTCATGGGCTCCTTGTTTAATCCCACTAGTCTTTATTGCTTAGCAAGGGCATTTATGTAGTTTTCATTTCCGAGACCGAGAACTTCACGCTTTGGTTTATGTCTTTGGTAATAGTTAAATAATTCTAATTACATACCACTTTCGTCCTCTGCCAACCATAGTGACATACTGTCACCCCCGACCACTTTCTCTAGAACAACTTTTCGCGTTTTCTTCTACCATATTTCTAGATAGCCCTCTGCGCTCCCACGAGGCGTCCTTGCTCAGTACTTTGTAAACTACGCCCTCCCTCACGCCTCGAGTCTTGCGCCTGGTGAACCTGCGCCTGACAAGCAAAAAAGCATGCAGATTATGCTCGTGTCAAAGCTGCAGCCGAAATAGCCATTCAGGCGATTTACGGCCCGAAGGATGATGTCCACATATCAGACGGATCGGGATCTTGAATGCTGGAATCTGAAGAGGAGGTTTAAGGTCACGACAAGCCTCAGTGACGTCGTCGATGCTTCAACACGCAAAGAGCTGGACATCGGCTGGATAAAGGGTGCCTGCGAGCTCATCTTCTGCTCCGAGCGAAAGTCGGAAATTGTCACTTGAAAGATGTGAGGGGAAGGCGAACGGGCGAAAAAGCGCGGGATCCCGACCGGATTGGAATTTCCCCTAAATTTGATTCAAGTCCTTGCTTTTAGTTTTGCCCTTGACACCATCACTCGTGTGGGAGTTCATGCGCTGGGAATGATTTGGGCTTGTATGCAGTGATCCGCACGGGCTCCACCGCTCCTCTGCCGATCAAAGCATGTAGACCTCTTTACTCTCGCTCGAGTCCTTGAAAATCCAACAACACACATACCCCGATATCCGAATGGTGTGGGGGCAAGTAATCATTACCAGGACAGCCACGTGTGTGTATAACAGGTAGTTTGAAATTCTTCTCGTGGATTGTGTGTGTGTGTGTGTGTGTGTGTCTACTGTTTACTGTCCTTTGAAGTCTATGACTATGGAAAGAAATGTAGGTCCGTTCTGCCTTCAGGTCGGGAGGATCTATGCCTCCTGACTGGTAGATTCGGAATCAAAGGTTAGAGGGGACGATATTTTTTGGACGAGTCGAAATCTGCTTTTCTTGAGGGCGGAAGGGTCTTTTCCTTTGCATTCGTGGGCTTTTTGTTTGCCCGCCGGGGCGTAGCACCAGTTGTAATATAACGAGGGATTCCCTGACTGCCGTCGTAGCGTTTGGGGCCGCATTATCTTGCCTCGCTTCCAGCATCATTATCGTCGTCTTGGTCGTCTTTTGGGTTATCGGAAGCGTATCTTTGGCGTAGGGGGAGATAACTCAGCTCATTGGTTGAAAAGGTGTTACTCAATCTCGGCCCTACAGTGAGAGCTGGAGGTTCGTAGGGGACACCACGGACAGGTGTTGAGAATAGTCCCCCAGTGTGTCGGTAAGCGATCCAAGAAACCTATACCCTGCATTTAAGATATATTCATCTGCCGGAATGCCAGTATCAAATAACTGTCATTGCGCATAAAACATTCAGGGAGGGATGTAAGGATGACCATGATATAGGATGCGGAGTTTGATGGTCTAACTAGCCAGACTTACGGATAAGTTATTCCTGGCATTTCAAGGTACATCATATCTCAACGGGAGCGCTTGAGGGCTCCATAGACAAGGAGGCTAGACTACCGGGCAAATGATGAGCCAATTGGCCCTTCTCAGTGGGCATACAGCCAAAGGCTCTTTCGAAAGCAGAGACTTGCTTTGCAGACATCTCGTATCAGCCTTACGCCCTGCACCCAAGACGCATCATACGCGTCCGCGCACCCTGGGGACACACGAAAGCCTAAGCACGTAGTTTGCTTGCCAAATCCATGCGCCCTAATACCAAAATAGATTATTTGGTTCGAGAAGTCATAAGCGCCGCGCGCGAGGTTTTATTTTTTTACCCTTCGGCCGGACTTGATCCTCCCGGTTTGGCCTCTGCCTCTCGCAACACTTCGTTACTGTTGAGGAGTGGCGAAGAATTTCCCGCCAGCATCTCCTACCCTCTCGCCGGTGATTCGTAGCTAGAGTTCCTCCATGGCTATCGATGTTGGTATGTAGCGGTCGGGAGGTGCTTACTAGTATACGATATTGGAACGGAAAATTAGCAATCACATCCTTCCTATGATTCTAGTAGACGATGGTCCTACAATTACATGATCGCTTAACTGATTACATAATATTCCCTTGTACCTGGAGTATTTCTGCCAGCAACTATCCAACACACTGATCATCCATCCCAGACGCCATTGTTAAAACAGAAGAGCAATCTGACATTCGGCAGAATGCCAGTGACGTTTTTCTCCTGCGCAAACAAATATGCAGTTTCTAAATTCATGGCCAAACCTATCATGGCAGTCCCTGAAGTCGCCATGCCCCGTCCTCGCTGCGACCAGGCGGTGATGCACCCACCTCGGTAGTGCTAACTCCGGTGGACCATTGTAGAAAATTTAAAGTTGAAGGGGGAAAAGATTTTGCAGGAATAACACCACTAAGACTACCACTAATTTTTGGAACACATATTGGGAGAACAGCACTACTTGGCTTTCTTGACTCAACTAAATGCCTTAGGGCATGTAGAAGATGAAATGAAGTAAAATAAAAACTACTTGAGAAAAGGTAACATGGAGGATTTCTTTAGATATATTTATATGTTAGAACCGTGTCATAGCTATATAGCTGAATACACTATGAATTTTAAAAAAAAAACTCCGGCGGACATTTTCGTTTCATTCGGAGATCCCACTCCTCATATCGGCTAGGTCTATGTTTCATCCACCAGGATTCTACCACTTCTTCACAAGTTTGCCTGGCATAACGGGTGGGGGCTACGAGGGTGTACTTAAGTCCGTCCCAAGTTTCTCAAGGATATGTGGCCGTTTCGGCTGGGAGGTTCTTGAGGGCTTCCTTAGCCAGTCCGTTTGCCTCAATATTCCCCGTGATCCCCGAGTGGGCTGGTATCCACCGTATTTCAACTGATCTGTATTATCGTACACGCTTTTTGACCATTTTCACTACATCCTGAGAGGATTTCGTTTGGCCCGTTTGTAGAGCTCTTACTGCCGTAGAATTATCGAGGAGCACTTTTATTGAATAGCCGCCAGCTTTTCCAATCGCTCCATCAAGAGCCTTTTGGGCGCCAAAGATTTCAGCATCGTAAACCTCCGCCCCTGGCAATGGACCAGAGTCGCTCCCATTCATCTGGCCTCCTTTGTATAAGGTACATCCCCACGCAGACTTGGCTGGTCCACATGATGAGCCGTCTGAATACGCGCAAACTGTCTCGGCCGACAGGCCTGTCATTCATTGCTTAAAGTGAGCCACTTCATCCTGGCAGTCACCACTAGTGAGTTCTTTGTGGACTTGGCTTGGGGATAGTACAATTTGCCTGGTTCTTCGGACATCGGCACAGTTTTGGCACTGATCTTAAGTTGCGTGAGGTATCGTTCAGGGAACTTGATTGGCCGGTTTTTGTGACCTATGCGGAGGACGAGGCGGCTTATTGTATTCTTTGGGCCCTCTCTAGACCTGAATACTAACAGATGCCATGCAGCTAGCCTTTTAATCCGTGCCGCAGCTAGAATTTGTCTCTGCTGTAGGATAATAGCAAATGAGGAGATGCCCAACTCTCTGTGCAGCTCCGTATTTAGTGTAGTTCGCCACACCGATAATGCCGCTCGAACTGCCTTCAGAATTGTGCTCTCAAGAAGATCGGTGTGAAAGCCCACTCCTGTACCAACCTTTTGGTCCCTCTGAGTTGTGATTCGGGTGAGGCCTGGCCACCACGCCTCTGCTCCATACACTGCTCTACTAAGAACATAGGCCTGCACTACCCTGATTATCGGCCCAGGGGCTGCGCCGTGCTGTACAGAATTTGTCATATATATATAAACTTTGTGATGCGTTGCGCCTTCCCACACTATTCCTAGACGTGTTGCTTGAAATTGAGTTGGAAGTCTAACCATACTCCCAGCCATCTCAAGTATGGCGATGGGGCTATGCTGTGGCCTTGGATCTGGACAGCTAGGCTTGAGGTATTTCGCTTCTTTCTTGGCCCTCCTCCTATTACCAGTAGTTCGGACTTTGCTGGGTCGAGGGCTATCTGGTTATCGCTCGCTAGTTGGACGAGTTTGACGACCTCTTTCTGAACTTTGGCCACTGTTTCCGACGCGGTGCTTCCAATGCCGAGTATCGCGATATCATCGGCGTACCCGGAATTGGTATTATTATTCCCGTCTCGAAATAGGACCGCAATTTATAATAAAAACAGAAGAGGTGAAAGCGGCGATCCTTGTGGGACTCCACACTCTGCTACTTTATCCCGCGTCGTACCATCACGGAAACGCACCCTTATCCTTCGCTGGGTTAGAAAAGACTCTACCCACAGGCAAAGTATCCTTGGCCATCCCTGATTCCCCATCCGATGGATCAGCTGTTGGTGCAGAACTGCATCAAACGCTCCTTGTACATCTATAGTAACCATGGCTGTTACCTTGTTGTTTCGCATTGCAGCCTCTGCATCGTGTATGATACAGGAGATTAGGTCGACTGCTGAGCGTCCAGGAAGTGCACCGAACAGCTGTTGATGAACGACTCGTTACTCTATTGCTAGCCAGGCCATTCTCTTGGCAAAAAGTCGTTCCAAACCTTTCACAAGGCAAAGAAGGGAGATTAGTCGCCAACTTTTGGCCGTTGCCAGGTCCCGTCCTGGCTTAGGGAGGAGGATGACATCCGCAACTCGAAACATAGTTGGGAAGTGTCCAATCTGAGGCGCGCTCAATTGTGATATCTTCCTTTAAAAGTGACAGACCCACACCCAGAATTGATTCCCTGAGTGCGTCTGATGCACACTCCATAACCAGGTCGGACCTAACTTGTGTCATTGCTATAATTGTTGAAGGTGCAACTCTGGCTTTCTCAGTGATGAGCTTCTTTGTTGTGACAGGTGATAACGTCCACCACTGATGTTCTAGCCCCATATGAAGGAAGAGTCGTTTATCTTCTTTCGGGGGCTCTTGTCCGGTTGGTCTCGTCTGCACAACTGATCTTCGTTTTACTGGGTTGGCTGGCGGGTCTGGGAGCTTGGCTGCTTTCTGAGCTACTGTGGCCCACGAGGAAGCAGTCTCGGGCTTTCTTGGCAGCTCATGAATAGGTTTTTCTGAAGATTTTGCCGCCTTAAATACGGGGGTTTTCAACTGTGTAGTTTCTTGGGATGAGTTATTGCTTTGTGGGATCGCGGCATTGGCATTATCTATCGCGAAAACTGTCACGATGGGTGAAATATTTTCAATAAAAGGTGCGACTCAGGCCGCGCCTTCGATTCTTGCCTTGAAATACGCCCAAGCATTGATATTATGCAGTAAATCCTAAGTTGGGCTCATTCGCTGCTTTATTTGGCGTTCCGATTGCCCTATGATGGCAGCAATCCTAAGAAGGCTCGGGTGTAGATGGTCGCCTGGGTCGATTGACGCTGGGGATGAAGGCTAGTTGTACGCAGCAATGATGCTGCTTGATCTCGGGTTTGGGTACTGTGATAGATGTACTGATACGCTTGTATGGGATAAATGTTGGAGATGACAATGAGGATGGTTAACTGATCGTGTATTAGATGATGATCTCTCTCATCGGCGATGTTCGAAACAAGAGATGATAGGAGCAATGTACAAGTAGCGGCCTGGGTCAAAAAAAAGTCAAAGGTGCTAGATAATCCTTCACTCAGGCTGTACTATAAAAGCCAAATCAATATAAAAAATGGGTATCTGCTATTCTAGCGACAAAAATAAGTGTAGCAAAATTAACCATACCAGGAACTCTACATTTTTAAGGATAGTTGAGATCCTTCCTGAGCAATTTGTAATGCATAGAGAAATATCGAAGAATTCAAGCAGAAAAAACAAGAACACAAATACCCTTTCATGAACCTGCGGGCCCACATCAAAATTATTTACTGCAAAGAAAAAACCATAGAGTGCATTAGAACTCGTCGCAAAGCTTTATCAGCTCGACTCAGTCCTAAGCACAATAGCATCTTCTGGCGTGCCAAGATTCATCGAATTCAAGGGGGGATGCCTCGTTCCGCCTCGCAGGCGGACCCGGTGTCAGAACGTGTTGGATAGGAAGAAGTAATCTAGGCTTTAGTCCTGGCCACAGAAGCCATTAAATAGAGTAACTTTTTATGAGAACCAGCGATGATACCGAGCGAGGTCTCCTCATACAGAACGAGATACAATTAGCGTACTCAATGCGCGGCGTTTTAAGACTTTCAGCTCGAGGTTTATTCAGGAGCTTGAACCCTTTCCCAGCTAGCTATATCATGAAGGAGCTTCTTATGTGCTGAGATCAGTTGTCAAAGCCTCGTAGAGTAGTGAGATTTTACTCTTTGCCCCTGCTGGGATCGGAGAGAGGATGGCGCGGTAATTAGACAATCTGATTTAGGTAGAGTATATGCCGCTTCGTATCCAGGGGACCGTCGATTGCTAATTTTTTTTGGCACCGGGGTAGGGCGCGAGTAGTTCAAGTATCGCTATGCAAGTGAAGCTATTTGCAGTAGATAGCAGCTACTGGTAACAGGAGAAGAAAATGAGCTGCTTCTTAGTCATTAGGAGAGAATACTATCCCTAATTCATACAAGGCTATTAGAACGTGATCTAATCATAAATGTATCTTTATATACCACATGACACACCGAGTAAACAAGCAACCGGCTTAGATTACAAGCCAAGCGTGCAGTTTATCGGGGGTAACAAAGCTCTAATACTATGAAAATCGCTTTACACGACAGCGATCGGAGGGGCGAGGCCACATCGCTTGTGCCTCGCAATCCGGCCCGATAAGCTGAGTACCGCGAAACGCCGAGAAGTAGGAAAAAGGAACAGATGGAATTCTAGAGGAAGTTTGTTACTGCATCGAAAGGTATCTCAAAGACCGAGTTATGCATGATTGGAGGGAAGTGGCGAAGTCATCCCCGATTCTCAACAAGAATAGAGACCTCGTGCCATTCCAGAGATCTGATGGTGGAATCCTCTGTCCTCGGAATCCAAGGGTTTGTATTCCGGTCACTGCGATCAAGATCATGATGCACGCAGTCTGAACAAGTTAGGCCCTCAAACTCCACAATCCTTGCCCCAAACTTTGACTCGGAGTTTTGCTTGGGACTTGGAATTCAGAGCAAAAATGGGCAGCACCGGGTCATGGAAAAGATTTATGCCCAAATACACACTTTTCCAAGACTACAGAGGTATGATGATTGATTTGATCCACACTGATAGGCTTGCAAGCCCTAATGTTAGGCATCTAGCAGAAGTCCCTAGCGCTGTGGATATGATTAAGGAGTTGATTATGGCCAGAGATCGGGTTAAAGAAGAGCTGGATCATGAAAGAGAGCATTTTCTGGATTGTCTGCAAAGTCAACACGGAGCTTCGGCTCAAGTTATACCATGATGGACGAAAGGGTCCAGCAAAGACGGAGGTCTTAGGATCGTCGATTCGTAAGCAGGCAGTGTGAGAGCTGCAATAAATGGCAAAGTCGTACTCTACTTCATCGCCGAAATCGCCCAGCCGGACACTTGTACGTGAATTTTTAGGCCATCTACTTCGAACAAGAGCGCGACTCAAACGGAGCCATAGGCCCCTAGCTACCTAATCATCCTATCTCGCAATTCCGACCCCATTCGGATCGAGATGGAGTGGTCAGCAATCTAAAGTACTCGGCGATTCGATAGTGTTGATAAATAAGATCATCTCCCGCCGAAATAAATAGTAGTTCTCATCAGCGGTTCTACATACATCCAACTCTAACTCTCACGACCTTTGATCTCTAAGTTCTCGTCAATCCGGTATACCCAATCCCAAGCCAGTAATAAATAACTAGAGCACAATGAAATTCCTTGCCGCCGCCCTTATAGCTTCACTCATAGGCATGTCAGCCTCACATATGGAATTCTATGATGATGATACAGAGTTTAATTATAACTACAAATTGCCTGTGCTTAACCCATACTTTAAAATAAATTGTTACGGATCTAGTTCCTACACCGAAAGTAGCATCAGAAGATACGTCCGAAAAGCAAAATATAATAATGAAAATCCTAGAACTCGGCTAGAGACTTACTCTTTTATACGGTTTCCTTCTCAAGACCTTTTGATATACAAGATTGGAGACGACCGACTTGATCAAGGTTTGCTATTCCTGAACCCTTTCTTTTAATATTCGCGGCTCGCTAAGTATTCTATCTAGGGATCCGAAGTCAAGTCTTTATTATAATTGATACAGAATACAAATTTTTAGCTGGAATGATAAGATATCCAGGAATAGACCCACATACAGGCTTACCTGGAACTAGAGAGACGGTGTGTAAGTTTGGAACAGAAACCCAATTCACTCATTATATCGAGCCTCGATGATTCGCTTCGAATGGCGACCCAGATATTTCAGGCCTTATTCTTCCGCCATCAATTTTCTACGCGACACATGCAGAGTCTCAAGGTATTCATTTGAATGGTGGGAATCTCTCGAAGATTTGGATCAAGGATCATCACAACGTTTTGAATGCAATTTGCATAGGACTTTAAATATTTTCGGCACTTACTGCCCCGACTTGAACTGGTTATTAGACGCAGAATTGTCGTAGCTTGCAGCATGGGTATCTAAAAATGTTTGGTAATATAGGGTGGAAAGATGCCTAGGGAGAAAGGGTCTACTATCTAGTGATCTCTCATGCTAGTTAGTTCTAGTCGAATCAAATCAAACTAAAATTTTCATTTTTATCCATTCCTAGCGCTCAATATCGTCTCTGCTGAAACCTCTCCTTTAATAACCACCATTAATTTTCTGGTCGAGTGTCTATTTTCTATTTGGTTTAGATGGTAAGGAATAAATCATGTAAATTGAAGGTTAGAGCGAGCTGTGGATAAATTCTTTAAGCTTTGTCCTTTTTCCACAATACCAGGGTGACTATCCTCAACACCTGTCAGTGGTGTTCCCTACGAACCTCCAGCTCTCACTGTAGAGCCTGCAGAGCCGATTTAGAATGACAAAGTCCTCACTTCGATGGGGATTCCCTTTCGCTTTCGGCGTCTGTATCGTCTTCATCCCTAAGCACATCCCCCTATCACCATTATCATGAAGCTAACCACAATCAGATCAGATGGTGGGGTCGGAGCCCTGGTCATCACCAACCATTTATCATGGTGAAAGAGCCATCCGATGAGTTTCCAAAGCGTGCCCAGCACTCGATACGGAGATGGTGGATTGGATCAAGTTGACTTTGAATGTTACAAAAGAGGGAGATATAAATGGATATTGTAACTGTTCCGATTTATAAAGCTTGGGCGTTTGTATGTCGAAAGGTAAGTTTATTAATTAACTGAAGAACAAATGTTATGCTATATCTAACGCCCTATATATACATGATTCCAATATTCCAAACACTAGTAGCTGTCCTCCAGTCGTGCTCCCATTATTCAGGTGCGGGCTAGTTTCTAACGTCTCAAACATCGGCAGTTCCAGACCATCAATACAAGCGTAACTTAGCGCTGACACTAAGGATATGTCTGTGCTGAATAGCACAGGCTACAGGGATCCTATCGGCTTACTAGCCGTCACAGATATGCGCACCTCATATTGTCTTGCTGTCTAGGCCTCACCTGGCTGGGGCTACAAGGTTTTTTGAGACTTTTTCCCATGCGTGCAGTTTCAATTGGTGCCATTTTTATTTTTTTTGGGTAGAAGGTTCCGTTGAAAAGGTGGCTGAATTCCACGGGTAAACACTGAGCTGAATGGCTATTCATCACGATCAACATAGTAGAGATTTTACAAGTAACAAAAGAGAATAGGAGCACTGCACAAGGTGTGGCCTGGGTCGGAGAGGAGCGCAATATGCTAGATAGTCTATGACTCAAGCAGTTCAATAAATATATCACATCAACTTAGTCCTCCTAATGAAATCCGCAGCTGTCTTCCACGATCCCTTGATCTTCTACGCAACCAACGTAATCATCTGCCTAGATACCGTGTGACCTATCGCGCAATGAAATGGGCGCAAACTTTATGGAACGAGAGTGGAAGCAGACTAATAGTGTGTCATGTTCGCATCACAGCTAAAAGTGTGGGAGTTGAGCGCCTCAAGTGCAAATGATGGTGCAAAAAATAAAAATAAAATAAAAAGTGCAAATGAATCGACCCACCGACTAAGCCACAGTGTTGACGAGTGTGGCGCCATCTAGGCATAGAAAACCCCCAATAACCTCCTTGTGTCCACACCATACAGCCGCTCATGTACTCATTGGGTAGCCTGAAGCGCTACTATATTGCCTATTCCAACCTCTTAAATACGCACAAGATCGTGTGGGGAACACAGACAAAATGGAGGCCCGTACGTCCACAACGCTGTGTTATTGAAATGTATAACCCAGTACTTAGTTCGTGGACTTGTTGGTGGATGGAAGCTTACACAAAAATGAAGGGTAAAAGGATGTCAATTCAACTTCTCTCCAAAACAAGTGTACCGGACTCCTCTAACGTTGTGTAATTTCAAGGGGGACTATCCTCAACACCTGTCAGTGGTATCCCCTACGAACCTCCAGCCCTCACTGTAGCGTCTGCAGAGCCGAGATTGAGTTACACCTTTTCAAATTTGAGCCGAGTTACCTCCCCTTCCGTCAAAGATACGCTTCCGATAACTCTAATGACGACCATGACGACAATAATGATGCTAGAAATGAGGAGAGATAATGCGGTACCAAACGCTACAACGGTAGTCAGAAAAGCCCGAGTTATATCACAACATGTGCTACCCATCGGCGGGCGAACCAAAAGCCCACAAAAACAAAGTAAAAGCCTCTTCCGGCTCCAGGAAAAGCAGATTTCGACTCGTCCACAATATCGTCCCTTCTAATCTTAACTTCCGAATCTACTATCCAGGAGTGAATCTGAAACACATGAGTTACTCAACGACCCCACGTCCGTAACGACTTTTGGATGCTAAGCTAGGCTCCTTCACGACAGTCACTCTCTACCAAGACTTTTCTGACATCCTTTCACGATCTTCGGTTTGTCCTGCGGCACGAATGAGAAAGAGAGGAAGGAAGAAGCTAGGAATGTTGAGAGACGCTCTTGGGTATACACAGGTCTGCTGCGCCCGGCTGGCCGGCCTCTTCGTCATAGGAGAGCCCCGCACCCAGTGGTTTTTGCGATTTTTCCCGGCTGCCATACACCCGCAAATGGCCATCGTTTTGTTGGCTAGAGAGGAGAGATAATGAAGGGCAAAGGGCTCCTCTAAGTGTGTGATCGAATGAGGGTTTGAGGGGAGCTGTTTTGGAGGCATAGGAGGGGATATGCTACTGGCATAGGTATTGTTGGCCAGTAGGCAGAGAGGACCTGTATGCCCTACATAGTCATAGACTCAGACAGGACAATAAAATGAATAAATAATAATAATATGACACAATATCAAAGAAAAGTACAGAAAAGATGACTCAACGTGAAGGAAGAGCACTCGTGCCTCGAATTTCATTTGCAGGTATCACTGCGAAGTGATGGCGGCTTTTTCTTCACCGCAAGTCAACCCTCATCCGTGAATACCCACCCAGAGTAACATCTCCAAAACCCTGAGTTATCCAGACATGTCTTCATCATCCACTGAATTTTCTCCGCGCAATATGTGGTCTTAGGTGTCTCTTTCCCAAGTGGAGTAGGCGACAAGACTACTGAAACTACACCAGTGAACAACAACAGGAGGTGTACCACGGCACTTTCCATCGCTGCTCTTTTTTAGAGTGTCATCTGCACTCGCAGCTGGAGCCTTGGCGCGCAAAAAGCTCAATTCGTAAAACTCTGCCAAAATTGAAAATTACACGCCCGTCGAGATTGTATTCATCCTCTATGTCATCCTCTATGTCATCTTGTAGACTTGTTCCAATCCCTTTCACTTTCATCCCAAAGAACTCTCCCAGATTTGTGAGCCACGCTTTGTTTCCTCTGTCAGGTGTGAATATCGGCGTGGGCGTGTATTTGGGGGCTAGCTGAGGCCAGAGAATAGTTGACGAGAAGTATGGTTATTGGAATGAGGGTATACTTGTAGACTGGATGAGGCTTAGGTAGGAGTCAAACTCTTTTGGAGCGAAAATTTGACGTGGTAGTGTAATTTGAATCATTGCCTCATGGGCCAACTTATTTGGTAATGCGAAATTTGACTGAGCTTGGCTCTGGGAGAATATTTCACTCCAGGTTCGCAGAGGATACCGCGTGCGGGTGTTCAGTCTTGCCCTCCCTATGTTCCGTCTCATGTGAGGTACGGGAAGTAATCGGAATACCTCAGATCTGCATCCTTCCCACCACTCGTGATAAAACTGTTGGATCAAAGTATCAAGTAACTTTGCTCCCATTTATCACACTACCTTGACAACAATGCCCATATTTCCTCGGGGCTAGTCACCCCCTTTTTTTTGATCTCAACTCCAGTATAACGACTTCGCCCTTTTATCTTTAATGTCAGATCATTTTATTCTTCTTCTTGCTGGCCATAATCAAGCTCAAAGTTATGGTCAGGTTAGGTCTTTCACTAAGAGTTTCGGCACCCTTTTATAGCTTAGTATGACTACTACCTATAGTGCAGCGGACACTATAACAACACGCAATCGATAAAAGGTGCAGTGGTCCGCCTCCTGGTGGTGTTCTCCGGTACAGTTTGAGTAGCCTGGGCACCTACTCCACTTGGGAAGGAGACACCTAAGACTACATATCGCGCGGAGAAAGTTCAGTTGATGATGAAGACATGTCTGGATAACTCAGGGTTTTTGAGATGTTCCCCTGGGTGGGTATTCACGGATGAGGGTTGACTTGGGGTGAAGAAAAAGCCGCCATCACTTCGCAGTGGTACTTGCAGATGAAATCCGAGACATGAGTGCTCTTACTGTAAATTGAGTCATCTCTTCTATATATTTTCTCTGATATTGTGTCATAGCTAGATAGCTGCATACGCAATTAAAATCTGATGCAAAAAAAACAAAAATAAAAATAAAAAAGACTACTACTCAGTTTAATGATTTGTAGCTGTGGCTTTACCACTGTGCTATAGACACCGGCCCGCATTGCGGAGGCCATTTCATAACAGGCGCTGATATTTAGCCGAGCCACGCTACGCTGTGCAGTTGTACTTTTTTTTTCTTTTTTTTTTTTTGCATCATGCAGTTGTACTTAGTTAGGTGTAAGATGTAGTCTTAGTTCTGTAGTTTTGAAATCTTTATTATTAGTCCACAAGCTATTCTTGTCCTCGCCAGTTCTGATATACCCTCGTGCAACATCGGATCGTTCCCAATATTGAAGACGGCTATCTCTTTCCATACCATCCGTAATACATCCTGTTAATTTAATGACTTTTCCCTGCAGCTTAACACTCGCGAATGCTTTTCATTTTGTTTGCCGGAGAGGAGAGATAACGATGAGATAACGGCCCCTTTCAGTGTGTACTCAAATCAGGACTTGTGGGGTATACTGCTGAAAAGAATTCTCGAAGCTGACGCAGGAAGAATTATACCACGCTAGGCATAAGGTACTCTGTCCCTTGACAGAAAGGATTTAGATGTTCTCATATAGTTATATAATTCATCGGAAAATTATGATAAAAAATAGAAACTCAAGCACAAGCAAAAGACATTAGAGGATGGAAGGAGTAACTTGATTTAGGGCTGAAGGATATGAGGAGAACCGAGCAGTCTATTTTTAGACTGATAGTGTAATTGGCTAGAGCCTGGTACAACTCAGGCACAAGCCTAAGGCATTTGAATATTTGAGGATTAGTATGAGATAGGGCTGAAGGATGACGGGAGACCCTTTTATTTTTTATTTTTTTGCATCAGATTTTAATTGCGTATGCAGCTATCTAGCTATGACACAATATCAGAGAAAATATACAGAAAAGATGACTCAATAAACAAGAAGAGCTGACGGGAGACCCATACATCCTATATGCTAATGCTCGTATGATCCGATCGTCTGACGGTTATAGGGCTAAGCTTTGGCGGTAAGCAGAAAAGCCGAACAGCTATGCACCTTGGCAAGAGGCATCCCCCACATCTTGTTCTTCATATCATTCATTTTATTTTCTTACCTCCAAACCTTGGCATAAAGCCAGATTATTCATACAGTGGGTTCCCCCAGTTAATTTCCTCTTCATATTAAGATTTTCTTTTATACCTACATCTAGATAGCTCGTGAATAACATCTATCTTACGACCCTCACAGATAGAACCTACAGACACAACTCCTTCAGGCAAGCAATGGAAGATGAGCTTGGTCTGAGTAGATATTGCGCAAGTAGATCAGCAGGGCTACAAACCGTTCCTACAACTTGTTTCTTCAAGTCCTTAACTTTATTTTCATTACTCGGAATCTTGGCATAAAGCTACATCTGTAACACAGTGAGCTTGTTGTGCTGGTGATGGCTAGGATTAACACGCACAAGGGTAATAATCACTGAGAGCGAAGTAAGAAATTTCCAGCTGGTCCCGTGATGAGTAGAGGGATAATGGAGCACTGTACGTAGTGTTTCTAGATTGTACTACCAGATGATGGATGCTATCATATCCCGAGATACTGTTTTGGGAAAATAAGTCGAGAGTCTAGCTACCTCAGAAGTGTATACAAGTAGCGTTTTCTACCTCCTAGATCCTCATCATTCTGAATACCAACAATATCAGCATTTCGCACTGATTCACCAATAATCATCCGTAAACCTTCTGCCAATAAACTTCCGTAAGCTCTTACCTTTATAACACAGCTTTACCCACTTATTCTCCTCTTCAGACTAAGGTCCACTCTTGCAACTAGGTCTAGACAGTTCGCGAGTAATATCTTTCTTTCTAACTCTAAATTTGCTGTTGAGTTGGGCCTCATTTAATTTCATTGAAGGGCTGCGAAGTCTTCCGTAATTATTTGTCCCAATGACCGACATTGTAGAAATCATCGTCCCTCATCCCCAGCAGTTACTTGTAAGTCTGAACATATCTTCCAAAGACTGCAGTATTACTTTACCTTCCAAGCGCATGTAAGGCAAAAAACTGAATTAAATTAGGACACTAAAATATTCAGTGGAATTTTATATTTCCTTCAAACTTTAAAACATACATCTACACAAATAATCCGTCACGACTAGAAAGTCGTATATACTGTGAAGTAAACGTAAAATGATTCATCTCACTCACCTTGAAAAGCGTCTCAGCTCAAGTGTGGAGAATTTGGCATGACCCCTAGTGCCGGAAACGTAAATTTGGGAGCCCATCGTAGCCGGAATTCTAGTTGAAGCGGACCGGCATCTGGATTGTCTCCAATTTCAAGATGGAGTATTACTCAAATCGGAACTTGATGTGCGAAAAGAATTGGCTGGAGCGGGTTTCTTTCGATCCTTCTCTCCTGCGTAAGCATCATAAGTGCAGTAAGACTCGATCGAGCGCGAATAATGATGAAGCTCCTTACTCTTCCATGACCGGAAACGCGCAACCCAGTGTCTGTACGTGATTAAGCAGTGCTTTGTTGCTGGCAAGCGCGGCATTTGTGGCAAACTCAAAATCTGCCGCTGATATGAAAGGAATCTTTCGTTGAACCCCGCCTAGACTTTTCGGGCCGGGACGATGACTCAATTCGGATAGAGCTCGCAAGGGAGCAAAATTGTGAGGACTCTGTCCGTCCAAATCCTACACATATAAAGCAATCGCTAGATGTGCTGGAAGTCTTTCTCCGCCAGAAATTCTTGACCTTTCCCATCTACATTCACTCGATACTCGACAATCGCTTCCATCCAGCCCGTCGGATCCCAAGGCAAACGATACAGGCTCTCCGCAAAATGAAGCTTCTTTCCATGACCGCCGTCGCTTTACTCATCGAGTTTTCAGTCTCAATTCACCTATCCGAAGATGATGGTGCCTTTATTAATGAACCAAAACTTCCTGTTTTAGACTCGAACTTTGGGATGGATTGTTATTCAGATAAAACTTACGGCCAAATTACTGTCAAATCAGCAGCTGCAGAAGCGTACACTAATACCTGTAACAGTCCAGGTCAAATGGAAAGATGTACATTCGACCGTTTCCCCATGGAAAATCTTTTCCTTCACCCTATTGGAGGTGGTTACGTGTCACATTTAGGTTTGATATCCTCATTCTGTTACTTAAATTCGCGGCTCGTTTAACAATTTAGTAGGGGTTCCGGCGCAACATTACATTATCATTAATTCCGCCGGACAGTTTTTGGCCGGAATGTTAAAATATGAAACCCATGGCAACTTGGTTAGCGCATTATGTCGATTTACGCCGTACACTGCATTCTTATCTTATGCAGAATCTCGACGACTCAATACACAGGGCGACAGAAATTATTATGGCTCTCAGTATGGTCAAGCTGGCCAGCAACCACCCATAGGATCTAATAGACGGTCACATTCAGGTTATTGATATTAAAAGAAGGATTATGTGAATATCTCAATGAAATGAAACTTATCATTTCCCTAAGGCGTCTAGTATGAGGACCTCACTACTTCTAAGTGATGGCTACTTGCTAACTTGGTATCTGTCTCACGAAATCCCTCCATGTCCTGTGATTCTCTCTGTATTGTCATGGTTCTAAGCATGACTCTGCTGCAGGAATGGGATCTATGAAGCCGGCAAGGACCTCTAGTGAGGTAATAGGGAGCCTGACCTGTGACAGGCGAAGTTTATGTAATTAAAGTAAAATCAACTCGATTCCTATTTATCCCGGAATTCTAGGACTATATACACAGATCATGATTGACTTGATCCCTTGGTCTCTAAATAGAGATATGCACTGAGAACATATAACCTGCGATTCTAAACAGAGAATACAAGCACTTAACCAATGGCAGAGTACCGGCTGGATAAAAGGTGGCTGCTAACTCATCCTCTGCTCTCAGCGGAGATTGAGTAAATTTGTCATTTGGAAGGTGTGACGGACGAGGGAATGTGTGAGGAGCACATTGTTTGGGTCTAATATTAAGGAATCTTCTAGCTATCGGAGTTAATTTGAATTTCATGATTTTTCGTTTCTGTACAATCAGCTGCACTTTTGGCAGCGATTCATGAGGTTGGAACGAGGTAGGCTGTAGGGAAGATTACAGGGAACCCTACCGGATCCGCCGGTCCTTGACCCATTGTGGATAAAATAGTTTTAGCTTAGGACTAAAAATAAATCAAATCAAACCAAATACGAGCACTGACCGAAACAAACAACCCACGTACCTATGGACAGTCCCTATTTTTGACCCGAGAAATTTCCCTGCCCAGCTTCTTAGGTAGTCATTCTCAGCCTTCGACGCCTCTGCCAATAGGCTCAACACATTCGTAGCACGAGACCTACTATTGAAACTGTTGGAAATTCTGACTCTCGAATTTATGACTCAATCATTACCTGTTTCGTCTCAGGTTCCCGACAAGATCGACTCTCTCTACAAATGTCCTGAGTACGCTAATCGCGCCTACTGTCGCCTATACGTTTGGATATTTACGTACTACAGTGTACCTTGGCTCATCATGGTAGATGAGAGGTGGCTAGTCATCACTAGGTTTGACAGGCACACGAGGCTAGCGGGAATTTCTCCCTTAGGTGTATATATAAGTCCAATGTTCCCATAGTTGTAAAATAATTTAAGTCTTCTTTACTTCATCATATTTATCCATATAATATCGTACAGAGTATATTTTCCAACAGAAACATTTACTCATAACAATTTTACACGGATATATACCTAAATTTCGAGCGCTGGATTATTAGATTCTGCTCATCTATTAGATTAGATTAGATTTTATTATAGTCCTATCTGAGTCTATGACTATGTAGGACTTCTAGGATCTACCCGAAAGAAACTAGCTAGTTTTGATTTATATAAACATGATAAATTGAATTATTTCCTTCTAGGCAGTGAGGAGCAAGTCCTGACTGGTCATCTATTGCTTTATTGGTTCTGGGGGGGGGGGGGGGGACTATTCTCATCACCTATCAGTGGTGTCCCCTACGAACCTTCAGCTCTCATTGTAGAGTCTGCAAAGCCGCGATTGAGTGACGAAGTCATCACTTCGAAGAGGATTCCCTTTCGCTTTCGCCATCTGTATCGTCTTCATCCCTCAACACATCTCCCTATCATCATTATCATGAAGCTAACCACAATCAGATCAGATGGTAGGGTCAGAGCCCTTCTCATCACCCACCCTTGATTGTGGAGGAAAAATGTCGTAATCTAAAGCTTTTCATCTGCAAACATTATGGTGAGCAGTAGTGGTATAGCACGTGATGTTGTGCGGGGGTGAAGGAAAGGAACGGCAAAAGTCGCTAGCCAAGCCTAAGCGATTTGGCCCACTTGTAGATGGAACACATAAGGGAAAAAAAACCCAACATATTTTTAATTCGATTTCACTTAACCCGATCAGGCACCCTATGGGTCCATGCAGGTGACTAACTTCATTATTTACAAAGGAGGAAACCAATTTGGTGAAAGCCCCCTGATCCTGTCTTTTTATATCCCTATCGCTTTATGTTGGTACAACGGGGTTCACTTGGTTTAATGCCATAAAAGTGCTAAAAAACAAGTGGTATATTCTGTCTATCTCTCTTCTGTATCCCTCCTCAAGCATTAATATCTAAAGTACAAAATGAAGCTTAGCGCCCTGATTATGTCACGTGATGCGCTGACCAATACTTTTGGAAGTAAATGTTTAATACAAGCCCTTTATCCCTACGCCATTCACCTGTGAACCGACACTTTATTTAGTTTACCTTCAAGAAGTGCAGTGTAGACTGTTCAGCCAGTGTGGAATTCGTCTTCTCCCCTTCTAGATCTATTTATTTTTTCCGACATTGCTACCTCGAATTCCCCTGCAAGTCGAAACTGTTTTATCCACACTTTGTTTAGTATCCACTGTGTGATTCTAGCCACATCTTCTGGGCTGTTCATCATTGCTTTAAATGAACTGTCTTTAGCTTGTCGGAGAAATTCGCCTCTTCCATTTGCCCATTGTGGACAGGCCAGCACCATGTGCTTGACGTTTTGCGACGGATATCCGCACTGACAGCTTGGCTTTTCTACTCCGGGTACTTTTCTTCTGCACAGGTAAGAATTGAGTCCGATATGCTCGCTTTTTAGCTGAATGGCGACACTGCTTTGGGCCTTGGTTAGGCTACGGTGGATCTTTAAGGGTGCGTCTTTGAAGTTTATTTTGGTGCTGCCTGTTTGTACATCAGTAAATATATTTGCCGCTTTCCAATTTTTTTGATCGGCTGATGCTGGTCGGCCAGGGCGCTGTTTCTTGTTCTGGTTTTTCCATGAATCCTTCTGTTGAAGCTTTGTCGTTGAGTGATAGAGATGAGATAGAGGTTTATGGGTCACGATGTATGAGGTTACTGAGTTTGGATGTTAAAGTTCCTTACTATTGTTGTTATACTAGTTAGGGTTGGTTTTTTTTGTGTTCTATGTACAAGAGGGATGTCTACATCTACAAGTGGGCCAGATCGCTTAGGTCTAGCTAGCGGCTTTCGCCGTTCCTTTCCTTCTCCCCCGCATGGCATCACGTGCTATACAACTACTGCTCACCATGAAGTCCGAGGATGAAAAGCGTTAGATTACAACACCTTCCACTCCTGAAAGGCCGCTATCTCTCCAGCCTCTTTCTGCCTCCCCTTGTCCTTTTCCTTGCCGCAAATTCTTGTCCATTCGGCGATATCTTTACTCTTGTTCAATGCATGCGGAGTTTCTCTCCCGTTTGCGGGCAGCTTTGTCCTCTTACATGTCGATCGGATCGTCTGTTGAACTGGGATTTTATCTGATAGTCCGGCGTGCTAGACCCTCCTTTGTTTTAGGTATATTTCTATAGTGAGGACTGATGATTCGTGCTCTAGCACTCTGCTGCTAGTAGAATTGTAGGCACCAGCAACAAGCATTAAGCATTTTCTAAAAATACTTCTGAGGGGTTTCACTATCCTTTCAGGTATCTTTCCTGTTGGCCCGGCCTCGGCCCATATCGAGGACCCATACTTGAGGGCTGATCTCACTATCGAGCTGTATAGCAGCTTGGACTTCACAAATGTCGCTCCCCAAGTTGATTGTGTCAGTCTACTAACTGCTTGCACTTGAGTGCACGATTTTTGCTGGATATTCTTTATGTGGGCCCCCCAGTGGAGTTTGGGGTCAAAAAAGACTTCGAGAACTCGAACAGAGGACTGCGGTGATGTTAAGTGTCCTTATATACTCACGGTGGCTTTTAGGTTGTGTCTATTCCTTGCTCGTGTGAAATGCATCAATTGATACTTCTCCGGTGCAAATTTTACTCCGTGCTTCTTTGCCCACTCCTCGCATATGCTGTGCTTTTCCTCTAACATTTGGCAGTTTTCTTTAGTAGAGCTCGATCACGTGAGTATATTAGTGTCATCTACAAATCCTACCACTGAGCTAGAGGGAGTTTGGAGCAATGGCAAGAGGGTGCTGACAAAAACCAGAAATAAGATCGGAGATAGAGCTGATCCCTGAGGTATACCTGTATTAGTAGAGATTTGGTCCCCTTTGTATGACCTAAGCACTACAGAAGTCGTTCTATCATCTAGAAAGTATTTTACAAAGTTAACAATCCATTTTGGGATACCCTTTTCCTTTAGATTATGGATAAGTCTTTCATGAGAGACATTATCAAATGCTCCTGAGATATCGAGACTAAGGAGTGATGCGACTTGCTTTTTGTCTTTAGCCCATATTGTGTGAATCTGTTCTGTAAGCAGCTCTATTGCCGAGATAGTGCTTCTCTTAGATCGTGCCCCCATCTGCTCGTCCGGAAGCAGGTTATAGTCTTCGGCGGCCTTAGATATGCGATTGGCCACTAACTTCTCGAGAAGCTTTCCCATTGTATTGAGAAGCGCTATGAGACGATAAGACTTTGCAGTGTCATACCTCTGCTTTTTGGCTTTCTGAGAACTATAGTCGTTGATTCTTTGAAACTCTTTGGGTGGTACCCCAGGCAAATGCATGCATTGAATAGCTCTGTGAAGTCTTTACTGAGAGTTTTCCTGCATTCTTTGAGGAGTCGGTTTGGTATGCCATCTGGACCTGGGGCCTTGTCGCTTGGAAGCTTTCCGAGAATTTCTTCGACCTCTGCCTGGTTAATGATGTTAGGAATGCCGTCCAGCTCTCTAGGATAGATGGCTTCCGCAATATCTGCTGTATCTGCAGCCACAGGCTGGGGAAAAAAGTGCGCTGCCATGGCTCTTGCCATGTCGGGAGGATCGGTATGAATGATTCCTGCTGTGTCTTTTATCTCCGAAATTTGGGGTAGCCTCTGTATTTCCTCTGGATCTTTTATCGCCCTCTTAGCAAGTTTCCATATCTTTGTTGGGTCCCGGGAAGCCTCAGATACTGCTGCCCTCCATCCAATTGTTTTTGCTTTTCTTATTTGGGCCTTTTTCAAACTTATGGTTTTTTGGTACTCTATCCAGCTATTCTCAGTTCCTCGATATTTTCACTCTCTTCTGGCCTTTCGTGTATCTTTTACCGCCTCCGAGCATTGGGTCGTCCAGTAGGGTCGTCCAGTAGGGTTTGGCAATAGGTATAACCTCTTGTTATAGTTATGAGCTTGCGGAAGATATCTTGATAGACAAATAAAGGTGACTGGCGATGTACAAGGAGAACGAATATGTGAGATGGGAGCAATGAGCTAATGTGTGCAGACTTGGTTTTACTATCTAATTGAATGTGTGTGTTCTATACTGTTGGAAAATATGGTTATTTAGAGACAATCATATCACCTACTAAGTAGCAGTAGTGTTTAGATCCCTCTGATCGTTCTGAAGCGTAGGCCATCGTGCACGGATGTTGATCGCATTAGTGCCTTGGCAAATACATAGGGTAACTCTCACTAGATAGCTTAGAGATTGAGAAAAAGAATCAAGAATAACTGACCCCTCTGAAATTCAGAACCTATTGTGCTAGCACATTTATTACCGTGATATACCGACATATACATTCTATGTACATGGGTCGGCTAATTTACTAAGCTAGCTCCTGACAAATCCCTTGGCACACCATAACACTCCCCCTGTTGGTGATAACTATTATGGACCTTAGTATGGCCTAAAAGAGTGAGCCAACAATAGAGTGCCACTGAGACTTATTTTATTGTTACTAGTGACTTGTGCTTGGTTAACGCATCAGCCAGTTGATTGGTTGTTGGCACGTAAATAACAACAATGGACCCATCCTGAAATTGATTGCGACAGTAGAAATTTCGTAGTGCAACATGCTTTGTACGTCTGTGGTTATCATGATTTTTGGTTAGTGATATGGCAGACTGGTTGTCCACATAGAGACTGGTGCCTTTAATGCCTTCGATTTGATCTTGAATTCCCAATTCCCAAAGCAATGACTTGACCCAGTTTAGTTCACGGCAAGTCTCTGTTGCAGCCAGAAATTCTGCTTCAGTTGATGATAGTACAACTTCACGCTGTAGATGTGATCTCCACATTGTTGGCCCCTCTCCTAATCTGAGAAGTGTGCCGGACGTTGAGCGACTGGTGGATGGATCTGCGGCAAAGTCTGCGTCTGAATATGCTTCCAATACTGGTTTTTCCTTTGACCTCGTGAAAGTAATACCTTGATCGGGATCTTTTGCGATATATCGGAGCACACGACGCGCTGCTTGTAGGTGTTCCATGCAGGGATTTATCAAGAAACGCGCAAGGTGATTTACTGCAAAGGCAATATCTGGTCGGGTGTTATTTGAAAGATATTGAAGACCCCCAACAATTGAATTGTACTCAGTTCTAGTCTGGAGTGTGCATTGCGAGGCATTTGGCTCTAATAATTGCTCCAGAGGTCTGTTGGCGGGTTTACAATCAGAGAGCCCGTGTCTATTCAAGAGCGTCCGGGCATATTGCCCCTGTGTTAGTTTGAGCGTATCTTTGTCTGGGTAATCTATGTTTATTCCTAGAAATAGGTTTGTTTCGACAGGTTTAAGCTTGTACCTTTTGTACAGTGCATGCATGAGATCGTTTATTTTATCAATGTCCGGTCCTAATATCTGAAAATCATCGACATGCACCACAACAAAAAGATCCCTGCTTTGGTTGGCATACAAACACACATCAGAAATTGTTGGGAATAGTCCCAGTGATGCCAGGGTAGCCTTGACGTCGTCGTACCATAGCGCTGCAGCTTGCTTTAGACCATACAGACCTTTGCGCAAGAGTATGATATGACCATCTCTTTCGAAACCCTTCGGCATCTCCATGAATAGATCTATATTGAGATCAGGGTTGAGAAACGCTGTTGGAACATCACCTTGACATCTGTGCCAGTTAAGCTGATGTGCTACAACTAACATGATCCTTCCAGTTCCAGGTCTAGGTGTGGGGGCAAATGTTTCTTGATAATCAATTCCTGGTCTTTGTGTGAATCCTTTTGCTGTACAGCGTGCCTTGTATTTGTCAATACTTCCGTCCGCGAGGAACTTCTTCTTGAAAACCCATTTGCACTTCATTGGGCTGCGACCTTTTGGTAGAAGTGATCTTTTAATGATCTGGATAGCTCCAGTTTCCTTTAGGGAGTTGATTTCCTGTTGCGCTGCCTGCCTCCACTGTCGCGACTCACCACTTGTCATTGCCTCCTCCCATGTTTTGGGATCAGTATAAGGCTGTACTACTAGACCATGGTGAAGACGATAGTAATTTAACTTTTTAACATTTCTACCACTTCTTGTTTGTGTAGTCTCAGCTTCTGGTGAATGTGGCCGCTTTTGTCCAGCAATTGGTGGAACTGGATCCCATCCAGTCATAATTTTATCATATTCAGTCCACTCATCATCTGGTTCATAGTCCATTGCATCACTTAATCCAACCGGAGATCCTGGTCGTTCATATGTTGTCAGAGGACTGTGAACTTCTTGATCAGACAAATTTTGAGTAATTTGCTGTTGGTCTCCTGTTTGTTCTTGTACCCCCTGCATATCTTGATGATTTCTAAAAATAGTCTGATGTTGAGCTGCTTGTGACGTTTCTACTGGGCCGATTACCTGACAATCCCGTTGTTGTACAGGTCCTTGCGTGGATTCTTGGTTCAATTCACGCTGCCATTCCATAGGAGAACTTGTTACTGCCTCATCTTGTGTATGGGATCTAGATGACTGATGATTGGATTGAATTTCATCACGAGGAACTATTGATGAATCAAGCTGGGAATCATTAGCGTCAGGAATTATTGAGTTTGGCTGGCTTGAGCTCTGTGAGCAGTACTCCCCCTGAAATTCTTGTTGGGTAATTTCTTCTGACGGTGCCCATGAAGGTGATTGATGTGTTGACGTTGTCGATTCAGCAAAGATAGAATTATCCCCTGCCCAATAATCAATAGTTTGTTGATGGTCAGATCTTTCGCATTCATCACCATACATTACATCCTCATTGAATGTTGCATGAGGTGTGAAGCTAATTTTCCATTTCTGCCCATTAATCGGTG
This sequence comes from Blumeria hordei DH14, assembly GCA_900239735.1. Classification (NCBI taxonomy): domain Eukaryota; kingdom Fungi; phylum Ascomycota; class Leotiomycetes; order Helotiales; family Erysiphaceae; genus Blumeria; species Blumeria hordei. Next base: position 348,663 of record OENG01000025.1, on the reverse strand, counting down.
TCCAATGTGGGTGGTGAATAATGAAATTCTTATCTGTATTAACTTGGAATCCAATGAACCAGCCTTTACATGCTCTCGGCTCAAATTTGCTTGGTTTGGGGTCAGTCAGCTTATATGCCCGGCATCCAAATCGTGGCAAGTTATTAAAGTCAACCTTGTCTGGGCATGGCTGTTTGAGGCTCTTAAGAAAGTCTATTAGTGGAACCTGCTTAGTCCGGAGACAAAAGAGTCTATTTGTAATAAAACATGCATGTTGGACTGCCCAGGGCCAATATTTAGCCGGCATTTTAGCATCAATGAGCATAGATCGTGCTACTCTTAAAATCACCTTATTTGCCGCTTCAGACAGTCCGTTTTGTTCTGGTGTATCAGGTGCAGATGTGTGCGTCTGTATGCCATGTTGTTCACAGTAAGCCCTGGTCCGCGTAAACTCCGTGCCGCCATCCCTAAATATTATACGTATACGCTTACCGTACTGGTGATGCATGGTATTTATCCACTGGATAAGCGTTGTTGCAATTTGATCCTTTGTATGGATTGCTAGCGCCCATCTCATGCGGGTTTTGGCATCAGTTATGATAACAGCATATTGATGACCGAGAAGTGACGGAGCTATTGGGCCTACTGTGTCTAAGAATATTTCATCTAGGGGACTGTTTGGTATGAGTCTCGGTTGGCGGGAGACAAAGCGTTGTGCTTTGCTCAGATGGCATGTCTCACACACACTTAGATCTGAAGTATCTAGATTCTCTAGACCTATAGAACACTGTGAGGTTTTCTTGAGAATCTTTTGTCCAACATGCCCCAGCCGTTGATGCCATCGTTGAGTATTATTTGTCTTGGGCACTCTTGCAACTCCAGGCGCTGCTATTTGCTGGGTTACACTTTCCCCTCCACCTTCCAGAGGTAAGATGTATGATACATCGTTCTTTTGAATAATACGCGCTATGGGCATGTCAGGTTGACCTTTATTTTTACGGACCAGAAACCTCTTGACAGGGTCAATAGTTATGCCCCCAAGTCGCTCTAGTCTACCAGCAGAGATTATATTGCATGATGATTTCGGGGAGTAGAGAGTATTGTGTAAGTCTAGCCTGAATATTCCCAGCTTAATGTGGGCTGTTCCTTCCTTAGTGAGAGCCATCGCTCCTACAGCCTGGTCAAATCTGAATGGATGTATACGCTCGTGGAGGTTAATAAAGGCAGATTTCATGCTCACAAAGTGGTGCGATGCACCGGTATCATATATGAAAGGCATTTTATTTCCACTTATAGCTGCTGCAGATATGTTTACACTTTCTGAATATTCAGATTCACCATTTCGATATTCTCCTGGATGGATGCCTTTGCTTTACCCTTGCCCTTTCCTTTACTCAGCCACTTTTCTGCTTTAGGTCCAACTGCCAATTCCGGATGTTGCTTGTAGCAATACTTGTTTTTATGCTTGTGCCAGCACAGCCTACATGTTGCTTCTGGATCTGGTTTATTAACATCTTGTTGTTGTGGAGCAGCCATCATGGCGATTTTAGGTGCTTGGCTTCGGACTCCGGCCTCGGTTCGCAGTGTGGACATCATATAATCCAGTGGTGCAAGGGTATTTTTTAGAGTTCGAGTCTTCGTGCCTCTCCAGATGTCAAGCCACTCCACCTCTTTTGTGCCAAAAACAAATAAAGCTGCTGCTTGTCCTTTATGGACTTTGTAGTCTTCTGCCATTGCTGATTCATCTGCAGCTGCCATAACTGAAGCTGCATTGTTAACACTTTGCAGCCGCTTAAGGAACACATCGCAGTATTCATCTGCAGTTGCAGTGAATCTAGTTTCTAACAATTTGGCAAGAGCAGTTTCATACGGTGCGGAAGCTGTTGTTATTCTAGTTTTGGCTAGCTCGTCGTACAACTGTTTCGCAGTGATCTGGTCGTAGTCTTCGGGGACCAACTCTGGGCTCAACCCAGTGACGATCGCATCTTTTGCACGAAACTCACCGTGCGACCATTTCGCAAGTGCCTTCTTGTGATTCATTGCTGCGTCTTCATCTTCATCTATTTCCTTCGGCTTAGATGGCTGGGTAATAGGGTCTATGCCTGGGACATCATGAAAGACATGTCCTACGACATCAAGTATACTGAGTCTTGCTTGTAAGCTGCTCTTCCACTGGTTGAATGGAACTCCTTTCCTTAAAGTCACCTTGTCTGAATCTGTATTTATCATGGTTGTTGAAGAGCCCGGGCTCATAACCTGTTATAGTTATGAGCTTGCGGAAGATATCTTGATAGACAAATAAAGGTGACTGGCGATGTACAAGGAGAACGAATATGTGAGATGGGAGCAATGAGCTAATGTGTGCAGACTTGGTTTTACTATCTAATTGAATGTGTGTGTTCTATACATTCTATGTACATGGGTCGGCTAATTTACTAAGCTAGCTCCTGACAAATCCCTTGGCACACCATAACACCTCTTTAGTTGTCTTCTGGATAGCCTCGGTGATAGAGGTTACCCTCTGGTCGATAGTATGTCGGGAGTTGAGATCCAAGACGTCTGTCCTTAACTCACTTAGCTGGACTGCCAGTCTTTCATTAACTTTTTCCCAGTCTACCTTTTTCCATTGGAGACGTGGTTCTGGTTTTTCGTTTACTTGTGGCTGGATTGGAATTTGCGTAGATATAGGAATGTGGTCGGAGGAAAACCCAACATATTATAACTACAATAGTAAGGAACTCTCACATCCACTCTCAGTTATCTTATATATCGTGACCCATAACCCTCTATCTTATCACTGTCACTCAACAACAAAGCTTTAACAGAAAGCCATACTACGAGTTTCCGGGGCCTACCCAGCGCCCGATACGGACATGGCGGATTGGATCAAGTCGGCCTCGACTGTTACAAAGAAAGAAGACCGCGGTGCCCTCTATGAACCTGGGAGTGAAATATTCTCCCAGAGCCAAGTTCAGTCAAATTTCGCAATACCGAACAAGTTGGCCCATGAGGCAATGATTCAAGACTCTCCACCTAATCAAATTTTCACACCTGACGAGATCAATCACCACCAAAACTTCATCAAGTTTGCAGGTACGACTTAGTACATCCTCGTTTCAATCAACACACTTCTCGTTGACTTTCTCTGGCCTTAATGTACCACCACGTACACGCCCACGCCGATATTTATACCCGACGGGAGAAGCAAAGCGTGGCGCACAAACCTGGGAGACTGTTCTTTGGGATAGGCGTGAGAGGGATCAGGACAAGCTTACAAGATGATGTAGCGGATGGCTACAATCTCAACGGGCGTGAATTTTAGAATTTTGACGAGTTTTTCGAATTGAGCTTTGTGCGTGCGCCAAGACTTCGGTTGCGAGAGTGCGGGCGACACTATAAACACTGCCGTGGTTGGATGGTGCGGTGGTACATCATCTTGGCTGGTTTCTCAAGTAAGGTCTGGATAGCTAGGACACATATCCCACCCGAGACAGGTGACCGCTGGTTCGAATCCGGCAAAACTGAACCACATTTCTCGCGGCGCTGGTATGCATGAATGATGAAGGCATGCTTGGATAATCAAAGGTTTTAAATTTCCCTTTGGTGGGTACTTACGGAGGAGGGTTGACTGTTTGTGTAAGCAAACATACCTCAGAGTGGTATTTGCGAATGAAATCCAGAGTATGAGTGTCTCTAACGTCAAAAGAGTCATCCTACATGTATACATAGTACCGGTCATGTGTCATAGCTAGATAGCTGAAAACACATTAAATGATAAAAAAAAAAAAGAAAGAAGACATGTGAGGATCATGTTCTCGACGCCCTCGGAAGGGCGCACAAAAAAGTGCTTAAAAGCATGATCGATAAGAACGCATCAATTATAACTATCGACTATGGAAAAACGGATTTGGAGCTTATCGAGGGGATCAACACCTTCGAAGAAAACACTAGCTCCAGCAATCCAGATATCGAAAGGTCCGATGAAATAATCGACGTATATATCCAAGATGGCCTCAGTAGCTCCAGGTGGAACGTAGAAGACTCGGAAGACAGCCAAGTCACAGTTATCTCCGCCACTACAGCTAGGAAAATTGCTGTCCCTACTGTTAGGCGGGCAGCGATCGTACACAATAGTGAGAAAAAAGGCGATGTATCAGCCGCAGGTTCACTAGGCGCAAGACTTGAGGCGTGAGGGAGGGCGTAGTTTACAAAGTACTGAGGATGGACGCCTCGTGGGAGCGCAGAGGGCTATCTAGAAATATGGTAGAAGAAAACGCGAGTAGTTGTTCTGGATAAATTGGCCGGCGGTGACGGTAGGTCACTATGGGTGGCAGAGGACGAAAGTGATATGTAATTAGAATTATTTAACTATTCCCAAAGACAGAAACCAAAGCGTGAAGTTCTGGGTATCGGAAATGAAAGCTACATAGGCGCCCTCGCTAAGCAATACTGACTAGTAGATTAAACAGCCGGCAAAGACGAATTCTTCACCTTCCAGTGGTGCCGGTGTAATCGCTCAGTATGCTCTGCATATCTGGGATAGCCAAGAAGAATCGCATCCGAATCGAAGTCGAAAGCAACCTCAAGCATATCTTCATTTGATGACCTCTCGACAATTCCTTTCTTACTATTCTCATCTCAGTCCTCAACCTCCTTTTATCCACGCCTCATCTCGTCTCTACAACCAATAAAGAAGTTACTCCAATTGCAAACAGGAGCTTGCCCCATTAATTACCGGCCATCACCGACTACAAATTTACGACGCTACGTATACCCGCAAGGAGGAAATCAAGTCATAATATACAAAGCTCGGGTCATGGTTTATGGGGGGACTGATGCTCTAATGGAGTTCTACATCTTGAGGAAGGATAGGCGGCTGAGATGTGGTGTGAGAGGGGGGAATAGGTCTCTGAAGACGATGCTGGGACTGACATTTTCGAGGGGTTTTCAACTTTGGAACGTTTGTGGGCGCCAACATTGAGATTTCGGCTAATTAGCCAGGAGGGCTTCTTTTGTCGATGAGTCAACGGTACTCCCCAGCGCCCTGGACGGCACAAAAGAAGCTGGGCGAAGCTACTATACAGCAATCACACTCTGTCAAGTCTTTTCTGACATTCCAGCACGACCTTAGGGAAGGAGTTGGAAGGAGGCTAGAAAGGCATAGTGCGAATTTCCCGAGGTACACACAAGTCTGCAGCGCCCAGCTGGCCGGCCTCTCCGAACGCTTCAGAAGGGGCACTATGCCTTCGGATTTAGTCCTAATGTCGGTATTTGTTGAGTAACATGGCGCTATTGACGCACAGACCATAGGAAAAGCCGTACGTCTACATCTATTTATCTCTGCTGCTTAGCACCTAAATAAAGTAGAAAATATTCTATATCATTACTTCAAGTTATAACAGTATTAGAAGAGCTCCGCACCCAGTGGTTTTTGCGATTTTTCCTGGCTGCCATACACCCGCAAATAGTCATCGTTTCGTTGGCTGGAGAGGGGAGATAATGAAGGGCAAAGGGCTCCTCTAAGTGCATGATCAAATGAGAGCTTGTGAGGGGAGTTGTGTGGGAGGCATTGGAGGGGATATACTACTGGCATAGGTATCCTTGGCCTGTAGGCAGAGAGGACCTGCATGTCATACATAGTCATAGACTCACACAGGAAAATAAATTATTTCAATAATAATAATCAGCGCGGCCGTCAAGAAGCCCAAGCGCATCAACGAAACCAATCGCCAAAGATGAACACTTGTTTCTTCGCCTGGGAAATCAACACGCTTGGAGAGGGCTATCAACGCTTGGTGTTAGAGAGGCCGTTGTGACGATTTGTCACGATGCTGATGATGAAGGCGGCCTGAGGCATATAGGCTCGGTTCCCCGCCAATTTTATAATGTCACCCACGTTCATTGTATATAGTTTGGGGTAGATACCCCGCCTTTCATAGTCTCTTTCTTCTCTCTTTAGCTTAATATTCTAAGGATTAATTGAAGTACTTTCAAACATCGATCACGTCACATTATATTAAGCTCTCTTACCACCTTCAGGCTGGCGACGGCCTACAAAAAAATTAACATCAAGATTTCAGTTCCCCTGTGCCCGGCCTAATCAACGCGAATTACGCCTCGCTTTCCAAGGAAGACCAGTGTAACGGCTGGTAAGCCGATTGGTCCCTGTAGCCTATGTTGGTTAACTGAGGCCTGATTCGAGTGGCGCTATTAACCACTACTAATGCGCTAATGTGCGACGCCACCCAATACAATACCTTTGCGTCGGCATTGGCATGGCATGCATGTGGCATCGAACTCGGCAGTGCGGCACGGCAGTACGGCACTGCAACACATGTTAATAGGCTTACACTAACGGGAAATATACGAGACCGAGTTCAATCCTTCCGCGCCACAACGCGATAGTGCTGTATTATAGGTATAGTCAGAACACTAGGAGAGCCCCATAGCATAGGAAGAGGAGAGGGATTAGCCTCGGTGGCGAGGAGGCTTTCACGTATATATATGACTAGATAGATGTAGTGGGAGTTCTCTCCTTAGAATTATTATTTACTACCATCGACCACATAGTTGCCCCAGCGCTTGTCCCTCGAAACCGTGACAACCAGATACCGAGAGAAATAGTCATCCTCTCGAAGCATGGTTAATTCATCAGACAACCCCTTCGCAAAGTCCAAAAAAATACGTCGTTCTGAACGTATTGAACTCTCGCAAAACCAATCTCCATCTCAAATCGATTTCCAAGAACAAACTACCAACGACAATCGATTTACACCGCTTCACAACATCCAAGATACCGCCACTACCGCAGCTGCAGCTTTATCTGAGTCATCCTCCTTGTCATCTCCGCCACCATCGCCCTCAATGCCTTCCAGGAACGTGTCAGAGCGTAAGAAGGGCAAAGGAAAAGCCAAGCAACTCGCCTCTCCTAGACTGGAAACCGTTAGAGATCCTTACAGCCCTACCGACCTGGAACACCGTGAGCTAGACCTGCTTAAAAGAGAACGTGCTCTTCTCGCACGCGCACAAGAGTTGGACGACCTAGAGACTGCCATTCGAGGAAGTCGTCTTGGAACATCCTCAAATACCACTGCTAGGCCCTACGAAACCAGTAGTGTTACAAATTTCGCCTCTGAGTCAACCTCCAGGAATCCTGACAATCTAATTCCTTCTATAGAACGTGGCCACGCTCAAGTTCGCTTTCAAGACCCCTCGGATGATGATGAATACCCCAACCGCACTCGAATCACTCGCTTTGCTTCGACCTCACGACCTGCATTCCGACCAGAGACTATCCCCTTGCTACCTTCTAGACTTTCAGATGGTAGGGATATGAAGCCGCGTCTTTGGCAACAGCAAATTCTCGAAAGACTGCAATGGTACAATTCCAGTTTTTTTGACAACAGCCATCGCCGCAGCTATATTGTTGACAACACGGAAGGGATTGCGCGCGATTTCCTTCTTCCTCTGTATATGGACATGAACCCACGTCCATCACCAAACAGACTAATACAGGAAGTTGTAGACTTCTTGTCGGACCCGACCGAGCAGCAGACCGCCAGTGATGACTACCATGAACTGGAAATGCAACCTTACGAACAGTTCCGTCATTTTTTTCAACGGTTCCGCATTCTGGCTAATCAGGCCGGCCTTACCGATGAGAATATGCTCAAGTCGGACCTTCGAAACAAGATCACTAAACGTTTGAGAAGCGCAGTGGTCAACGAATGGAGGAGATGCCGAACCCTGAATGAGTACGCTAACGTCATCCAGGACGTCGACGCTGATTTTGAAGCTCAAGCCAAGCAATCCGCACGTCGACGAACCCTCACAAATCAGCAGCCTTCCGGAAACTCAAATTCCAAAGGCACAGCGCGTTCTCAGGGTAGGCATAACAATTATGACAAATCGGCTTCATCGGATATGTCGTTGAAAATGGCACCAAGCTCTTCCCCTCCGGTGCAATACCGACAATCTGATCGCCACCGATCGTACGACAAGACGAGGCCCCAGGACCCCCCGAAGTTTTCTCCGCGTCCCAAAAACTATTCCGGCAACGGAGGACCTCAACATTCGTCAGCTACTCCAGGGCGCTCCTCTGCACCTCCGGCTGATTACCGTTCAAAGTCAATTAACGCTATTGAAGATAGAAGTACATCTTCTTCCTCGGACATTGAATATCATGATGCTCTAGAAGACTCGGCGGACGAAGAACATACTCCGCGTTTAAAAGACAAAGCCTAGGGAAAGCCTCCTTCTTAGGCCAAGTGAAGAATATGCAGTACCTGGATATCAGCCAACTTTTGGGAGGACCCCATCTTACAATGCCTTGCTTTCTAACTAAAAACGGCATTTCATACTCCCTCCAGACACTCATTGATTCAGGAGCTAATGGCTATGGATTACTGGACTCTTCTTTGCTCAAGAGACTCTCACATTCTTTAAAACCTTTCCTTCATCGTCTTCCTCGTCCCATTCCAATCAAAGGGTACAACGGACTCGCTGGCAAGTCCATTACTCATTACACTCATTTGAATCTTACTATTGACAAACGCATTCAATCATTTACTCCTTTTTTAGTCACTTCTCTCGGAAACCACGGATTAATTCTTGGACGCCAATGGCTGGCCGAACATCGCGTACTGCTAGACGCCGCGCGACGCCGACTTATCTGGCCTTCGGACTACCCACCTACCCAATCCTATGCTCGGAACACTATCATAGGACATACAAATCTGGACTCGCCAAGGATCAATCGCTCACACCAACGAGACACAGAACGTAGAGATCGTATTATCGATCGGGATTGGAAAAGAAGAGACGCTGTCACTAGTGCGAGAAAGTCCCGAGAACAGCCGAGGATACTACACAACAAATCCCCGCCTCCAAAAGACAGCATCATCTTAAAAAAGATATTGAAAAAAAATTTACCCGCTCAAGATTCTACACCTACAGTCTCAGACCATTCAGAGCCTCCTCCGACGATCTCCAGTTCTCTTATTACAGAATCTCCGACCATCACACCTTCTTTTTCTTCTCCTTTTTCTTCTTCTTCTTCTTCACACGTCAAACAGATGTATACTGCTCTTACACGAATAAATAGGGAATTATTAAAGCCCGAACACGAAAACTCCCAATCACTAATACCGCGTGTACGTAAGCAACTATGGAAACCAAAACTTCAGCAACCCAATTCCCTTGTCAATATCGCTTTTATCTCGGGTAATGCATTTCATATGAACGCAAAGAAATCTCCCCACGATCATGTCTTCTCATCCAGCATCCATGAACTTGATGCCTTGATCGAACAACATACCGAATTCAAGTCCTACGAGACTGCCACGGCCAATTTGGTTCAGGATTTTCATAATCAATGCAGACAAAGACCAAGTGCCGCCGTCCTCGCTGCCCAAATTCTAGAACTCGACACAGAACCTCCTGTCCCCGATAAGTATGCTGATTACGCTGATGTATTCTCCAAGGATGCATCTAATATCCTTCCACCTCACCGTCCTTACGATCACAAGATACAGTTGGAGGATAAAGGTGAAAATGCTCTTAAGTATTCTCCGTTATACAAAATGTCACTTGATGAACTTGAAGCTGTAAAGGCATATATCACAGACAACCTAGATAAAGGATTCATAGAGCCATCTCAATCGCCGTACGCCGCGCCCATTCTATTCGTTCGAAAATCCGACGGAAGACTTCGTTTGTGTATCGATTTCCGAGCTCTCAACGCCCTCACGCGAAAGGACCGCTACCCTCTTCCTCTTATTGATGAGACGCTATCCCGCCTCGCTCGTGCCAAGATATATACCAAACTGGATATACGTCAAGCCTTCCACCGGATAAGAATGGATCCAGCATCAGAGGAGTACACTACATTTCGGACCCGATATGGAGCTTACAAGTGTAAAGTCCTTCCATTTGGTCTTACCAATGGTCCTGCCACATACCAACGCTACATGAACGACGTTCTTTTTGATTATTTGGATGTTTTTTGTACTGCTTACCTCGATGATATTCTTATATATTCTGAGAACGAACTCGAGCATAAGTACCAAGTGTCACTAGTCCTCCAACGCCTCCGGGATGCTGGACTGCAAGCTGATCTCAAGAAATCCGAATTCAGTGTCAAACGCACTAAGTACCTTGGTTTCATTGTCTCTACTGATGGAATTGAAGTTGATCCCGAAAAAGTCTCCGTCGTCGAAAGCTGGCAGTACCCTACCTCGGTCAAAGGTATACAATCTTTCCTTGGCTTTTGTAACTTTTACCGTCGTTTTATCAAAAATTATGGAATTATTGCGCAACCTCTCGTTTATCTTACAAAAAATAATGTTCCTTTTATCTTTGACAGCGAGTGTGCCTACGCTTTTGACACGCTAAAAGCTACTCTCACCTCAGCTCCCGTCCTTCAGCACTACAACGTAGATCTCGAATGTATGCTGGAAACTGACGCCTCCGACGGAGTGGTTGCAAGTGTTCTCTCGCAAAAGCACGGCAATGATTGGCTTCCTGTTGCTTTCTTTTCGAAAACGATGGCACCCGCTGAACTCAACTACGCTGTGCACGACAAGGAAATGCTCGCTATTATTCGATCCTTTGGAAACTGGCGCGCTGAATTGCAAGGAACACCTCACCAGATTCGGGTCTATACTGATCATAAAGCATTGGAATACTTTATGACTTCAAAAGCTTTAAACTCACGGCAAGCCCGATGGGCCGAATTGCTCGCAGATTACAACTTTATGATTTCATATCGTCCTGGAAAAGATAATCCACTTGCTGACGCCTTAACACGCAGAGTTGACGAGCTCGAACCACAGAATAGAGTCAAAAAGAGCCAACGCCTCTTTCGGCTCCTCAAGGAAGATCAGTTAGATCCCAAGATTCTGTCTCGCGAGCTACGCCACGATACACCCGAAGAAAACGTCATTTCCGCCATCGATATCGCACCAATCTCCTCATCCATTGGTGTAGTTGATCAAATCCTCAGCGCAAATCGAAACACGCCATCTCTCCAAGCACTGCGCCTTCAAGCACTCTCTGATTCCCCTGGAAAATTTACGCTGCTTCAAGGACTACTTCTTTTCGACGAACGTCTTGTTGTTCCTGATACGGAAAATCTCCGTACCCTTCTCATTCGTGAAGCCCACGATCAGATATCTACAGCTCATCCTAGCGCCGCCAAGACCCTACGCCTAATCTCTCAATCGTACTTTTGGCGTGGAATGTCCAGGTACGTCACACAGTACTGCCGCAACTGTCACACTTGCCGCCGCAGTTCTGTCCCTCGCGACCGAAAACCCGGATTTCTCCATCCTCTAGGTGTCCCAACTCGGCCTTGGGAGCACGTTACTATGGATTTCTGCTCGTTCAACAAGGATAAACATGGATTTGATAACGTTCTTGTAATCATCGACCGTTTCAGCAAGCAGGCGATTTCGATTCCTTGTCACAAAACAGTCACTTCTCGACAACTTGCAATGCTTTACGTTTACCATATTTATCGATACTTTGGCGCTCCTGTCACTATGCTCTCCGATCGTGGCCCGCAATTCATCTCCTCCTTCTGGGAAGAATTTAACAGGATACTAGGAACAAAGATAAAACTATCAACAGCTGACCATCCTCAAACTGACGGCCAGACTGAAATCTACAACCAGTACCTCCAGAAGCGACTCAGACCTTTCGTCAACTACTACCAAGACAACTGGTCAGATCTCCTTCCCATGATGGATTATGCACAACTTACCCTTCCCCACGATTCCCTCGGCGGTTTAAGCCCATTCGAAGTTGTTCACGGATATCCTCCTCGCACTAATTTCGACTGGAAAAGTTCTCATGCTGGCACCACACCCACTGAAAAACTCAACCTTTCTGACGCTCAACGCCTCGCATCGCGCTTCCAAAATGCATGGACCTTTGCCCAATCACAAATTGTCAAAGCTCAAGAGACCATGCGCCGCAACGTAGATGCTCACCGTCGTCCAGTTGACTTTGCAATTGGTGATAAGGTTTGGTTAGATATGAGATATTACCCATCCGCACGTCCCTCCAAGAAGTTGGACTTCCCAACCAATGGGCCATTTACCATCACTGCTCAAGTGGGTAACTCCTTCAGGTTAGCCCTTCCGGAAACCATGAAAATCCATGATGTGTTTCCACCTGGAAAGCTACGTAAGGCCAGCAACGATCCATTGCCCGGACAATTTCAAAATGAGTCCTTCCACTCAACATCACTGGAGAGGACGAATGGGAAGTGGAGGAAGTGCTCGCGTGTCGCCTCCGGTATGGAAGGTTGGAGTATCGGGTCACTTGGTTAAATCATGACGTTGATCTCACTTGGTATCCCGCATCTGATCTCAAGTACGCCCCCACAAGGTGAGGGACTTTCATTTGCAAACAAGGAACAAGCTGGACCCCCATTGAAGCTGGAGGATTGGATAAAGGCTTGGGAACAAGGTCGAGATAACTATGACGACCTCGACAATGACAAACTAATGAGTAAAACCTCGAGGGCGAGATTTTTTCGAAGGGGGGATGATGTGACAATTTGTCACGATGCTGATGATGAAGGCGGCCTGAGGCATATAGGCTCGGTTCCCCGCCAATTTTATAATGTCACCCACGTTCATTGTATATAGTTTGGGGTAGATACCCCGCCTTTCATAGTCTCTTTCTTCTCTCTTTAGCTTAATATTCTAAGGATTAATTGAAGTACTTTCAAACATTGANAATCTCCATCTCAAATCGATTTCCAAGAACAAACTACCAACGACAATCGATTTACACCGCTTCACAACATCCAAGATACCGCCACTACCGCAGCTGCAGCTTTATCTGAGTCATCCTCCTTGTCATCCCCGCCACAATCGTCCTCAATGCCTTCCAGGAACGTGTCAGAGCGTAAGAAGGGCAAAGGAAAAGCCAAGCAACTCGCCTCTCCTAGACTGGAGACCGTTAGAGATCCTTACAGCCCTACCGACCTGGAACACCGTGAGCTAGACCTGCTTAAAAGAGAACGTGCTCTTCTCGCACGCGCACAAGAGTTGGACGACCTAGAGACTGCCATTCGAGGAAGTCGTCTTGGAACATCCTCAAATACCACTGCTAGGCCCTACGAAACCAGTAGTGTTACAAATTTCGCCTCTGAGTCAACCTCCAGGAATCCTGACAATCTAATTCCTTCTATAGAACGTGGCCACGCTCAAGTTCGCTTTCAAGACCCCTCGGATGATGATGAATACCCCAACCGCACTCGAATCACTCGCTTTGCTTCGACCTCACGACCTGCATTCCGACCAGAGACTATCCCCTTGCTACCTTCCAGACTTTCAGATGGTAGGGATATGAAGCCGCGTCTTTGGCAACAGCAAATTCTCGAAAGACTGCAATGGTACAATTCCAGTTTTTTTGACAACAGCCATCGCCGCAGCTATATTGTTGACAACACGGAAGGGATTGCGCGCGATTTCCTTCTTCCTCTGTATATGGACATGAACCCACGTCCATCACCAAACAGACTAATACAGGAAGTTGTAGACTTCTTGTCGGACCCGGCCGAGCAGCAGACCGCCAGTGATGACTACCATGAACTGGAAATGCAACCTTACGAACAGTTCCGTCATTTTTTTCAACGGTTCCGCATTCTGGCTAATCAGGCCGGCCTTACCGATGAGAATATGCTCAAGTCGGACCTTCGAAACAAGATCACTAAACGTTTGAGAAGCGCAGTGGTCAACGAATGGAGGAGATGCCGAACCCTGAATGAGTACGCTAACGTCATCCAGGACGTCGACGCTGATTTTGAAGCTCAAGCCAAGCAATCCGCACGTCGACGAACCCTCACAAATCAGCAGCCTTCCGGAAACTCAAATTCCAAAGGCACAGCGCGTTCTCAGGGTAGGCATAACAATTATGACAAATCGGCTTCATCGGATATGTCGTTGAAAATGGCACCAAGCTCTTCCCCTCCGGTGCAATACCGACAATCTGATCGCCACCGATCGTACGACAAGACGAGGCCCAGGACCCCCGAAGTTTTCTCCGCGTCCCAAAAACTATTCCGGCAACGGAGGACCTCAACATTCGTCAGCTACTCCAGGGCGCTCCTCTGCACCTCCGGCTGATTACCGTTCAAAGTCAATTAACGCTATTGAAGATAGAAGTACATCTTCTTCCTCGGACATTGAATATCATGATGCTCTAGAAGACTCGGCGGACGAAGAACATACTCCGCGTTTAAAAGACAAAGCCTAGGGAAAGCCTCCTTCTTAGGCCAAGTGAAGAATATGCAGTACCTGGATATCAGCCAACTTTTGGGAGGACCCCATCTTACAATGCCTTGCTTTCTAACTAAAAACGGCATTTCATACTCCCTCCAGACACTCATTGATTCAGGAGCTAATGGCTATGGATTACTGGACTCTTCTTTGCTCAAGAGACTCTCACATTCTTTAAAACCTTTCCTTCATCGTCTTCCTCGTCCCATTCCAATCAAAGGGTACAACGGACTCGCTGGCAAGTCCATTACTCATTACACTCATTTGAATCTTACTATTGACAAACGCATTCAATCATTTACTCCTTTTTTAGTCACTTCTCTCGGAAACCACGGATTAATTCTTGGACGCCAATGGCTGGCCGAACATCGCGTACTGCTAGACGCCGCGCGACGCCGACTTATCTGGCCTTCGGACTACCCACCTACCCAATCCTATGCTCGGAACACTATCATAGGACATACAAATCTGGACTCGCCAAGGATCAATCGCTCACACCAACGAGACACAGAACGTAGAGATCGTATTATCGATCGGGATTGGAAAAGAAGAGACGCTGTCACTAGTGCGAGAAAGTCCCGAGAACAGCCGAGGATACTACACAACAAATCCCCGCCTCCAAAAGACAGCATCATCTTAAAAAAGATATTGAAAAAAAATTTACCCGCTCAAGATTCTACACCTACAGTCTCAGACCATTCAGAGCCTCCTCCGACGATCTCCAGTTCTCTTATTACAGAATCTCCGACCATCACACCTTTTTTTCTTCTCCTTTTTCTTCTTCTTCTTCACACGTCAAACAGATGTATACTGCTCTTACACAATAAATCGGGAATTATTAAAGCCCGAACACGAAAACTCCCAATCACTAATACCGCGTGTACGTAAGCAACTATGGAAACCAAAACTTCAGCAACCCAATTCCCTTGTCAATATCGCTTTTATCTCGGTAATGCATTTCATATGAACGCAAAGAAATCTCCCCACGATCATGTCTTCTCATCCAGCATCCATGAACTTGATGCCTTGATCGAACAACATACCGAATTCAAGTCCTACGAGACTGCCACGGCCAATTTGGTTCAGGATTTTCATAATCAATGCAGACAAAGACCAAGTGCCGCCGTCCTCGCTGCCCAAATTCTAGAACTCGACACAGAACCTCCTGTCCCCGATGAGTATGCTGATTACGCTGATGTATTCTCCAAGGATGCATCTAATATCCTTCCACCTCACCGTCCTTACGATCACAAGATACAGTTGGAGGATAAAGGTGAAAATGCTCTTAAGTATTCTCCGTTATACAAAATGTCACTTGATGAACTTGAAGCTGTAAAGGCATATATCACAGACAACCTAGATAAAGGATTCATAGAGCCATCTCAGTCGCCGTACGCCGCGCCCATTCTATTCGTTCGAAAATCCGACGGAAGACTTCGTTTATGTATCGATTTCCGAGCTCTCAACGCCCTCACCGAAAGGACCGCTACCCTCTTCCTCTTATTGATGAGACGCTATCCCGCCTCGCTCGTGCCAAGATATATACCAAACTGGATATACGTCAAGCCTTCCACCGGATAAGAATGGATCCAGCATCAGAGGAGTACACTACGTTTCGGACCCGATATGGAGCTTACAAGTGTAAAGTCCTTCCATTTGGTCTTACCAATGGTCCTGCCACATACCAACGCTACATGAACGACGTTCTTTTTGATTATTTGGATGTTTTTTGTACTGCTTACCTCGATGATATTCTTATATATTCTGAGAACGAACTCGAGCATAAGTACCAAGTGTCACTAGTCCTCCAACGCCTCCGGGATGCTGGACTGCAAGCTGATCTCAAGAAATCCGAATTCAGTGTCAAACGCACTAAGTACCTTGGTTTCATTGTCTCTACTGATGGAATTGAAGTTGATCCCGAAAAAGTCTCCGTCGTCGAAAGCTGGCAGTACCCTACCTCGGTCAAAGGTATACAATCTTTCCTTGGCTTTTGTAACTTTTACCGTCGTTTTATCAAAAATTATGGAATTATTGCGCAACCTCTCGTTTATCTTACAAAAAATAATGTTCCTTTTATCTTTGACAGCGAGTGTGCCTACGCTTTTGACACGCTAAAAGCTACTCTCACCTCAGCTCCCGTCCTTCAGCACTACAACGTAGATCTCGAATGTATGCTGGAAACTGACGCCTCCGACGGAGTGGTTGCAAGTGTTCTCTCGCAAAAGCACGGCAATGATTGGCTTCCTGTTGCTTTCTTTTCGAAAACGATGGCACCCGCTGAACTCAACTACGCTGTGCACGACAAGGAAATGCTCGCTATTATTCGATCCTTTGGAAACTGGCGCGCTGAATTGCAAGGAACACCTCACCAGATTCGGGTCTATACTGATCATAAAGCATTGGAATACTTTATGACTTCAAAAGCTTTAAACTCACGGCAAGCCCGATGGGCCGAATTGCTCGCAGATTACAACTTTATGATTTCATATCGTCCTGGAAAAGATAATCCACTTGCTGACGCCTTAACACGCAGAGTTGACGAGCTCGAACCACAGAATAGAGTCAAAAAGAGCCAACGCCTCTTTCGGCTCCTCAAGGAAGATCAGTTAGATCCCAAGATTCTGTCTCGCGAGCTACGCCACGATACACCCGAAGAAAACGTCATTTCCGCCATCGATATCGCACCAATCTCCTCATCCATTGGTGTAGTTGATCAAATCCTCAGCGCAAATCGAAACACGCCATCTCTCCAAGCACTGCGCCTTCAAGCACTCTCTGATTCCCCTGGAAAATTTACGCTGCTTCAAGGACTACTTCTTTTCGACGAACGTCTTGTTGTTCCTGATACGGAAAATCTCCGTACCCTTCTCATTCGTGAAGCCCACGATCAGATATCTACAGCTCATCCTAGCGCCGCCAAGACCCTACGCCTAATCTCTCAATCGTACTTTTGGCGTGGAATGTCCAGGTACGTCACACAGTACTGCCGCAACTGTCACACTTGCCGCCGCAGTTCTGTCCCTCGCGACCGAAAACCCGGATTTCTCCATCCTCTAGGTGTCCCAACTCGGCCTTGGGAGCACGTTACTATGGATTTCTGCTCGTTCAACAAGGATAAACATGGATTTGATAACGTTCTTGTAATCATCGACCGTTTCAGCAAGCAGGCGATTTCGATTCCTTGTCACAAAACAGTCACTTCTCGACAACTTGCAATGCTTTACGTTTACCATATTTATCGATACTTTGGCGCTCCTGTCACTATGCTCTCCGATCGTGGCCCGCAATTCATCTCCTCCTTCTGGGAAGAATTTAACAGGATACTAGGAACAAAGATAAAACTATCAACAGCTGACCATCCTCAAACTGACGGCCAGACTGAAATCTACAACCAGTACCTCCAGAAGCGACTCAGACCTTTCGTCAACTACTACCAAGACAACTGGTCAGATCTCCTTCCCATGATGGATTATGCACAACTTACCCTTCCCCACGATTCCCTCGGCGGTTTAAGCCCATTCGAAGTTGTTCACGGATATCCTCCTCGCACTAATTTCGACTGGAAAAGTTCTCATGCTGGCACCACACCCACTGAAAAACTCAACCTTTCTGACGCTCAACGCCTCGCATCGCGCTTCCAAAATGCATGGACCTTTGCCCAATCACAAATTGTCAAAGCTCAAGAGACCATGCGCCGCAACGTAGATGCTCACCGTCGTCCAGTTGACTTTGCAATTGGTGATAAGGTTTGGTTAGATATGAGATATTACCCATCCGCACGTCCCTCCAAGAAGTTGGACTTCCCAACCAATGGGCCATTTACCATCACTGCTCAAGTGGGTAACTCCTTCAGGTTAGCCCTTCCGGAAACCATGAAAATCCATGATGTGTTTCCACCTGGAAAGCTACGTAAGGCCAGCAACGATCCATTGCCCGGACAATTTCAAAATGAGTCCTTCCCACTCAACATCACTGGAGAGGACGAATGGGAAGTGGAGGAAGTGCTCGCATGTCGCCTCCGGTATGGAAGGTTGGAGTATCGGGTCACTTGGTTAAATCATGACGTTGATCTCACTTGGTATCCTGCATCTGATCTCAAGTACGCCCCCCACAAGGTGAGGGACTTTCATTTTGCAAACAAGGAACAAGCTGGACCCCCATTGAAGCTGGAGGATTGGATAAAGGCTTGGGAACAAGGTCGAGATAACTATGACGACCTCGACAATGACAAACTAATGAGTAAAACCTCGAGGGCGAGATTTTTTCGAAGGGGGGGATGATGTGACGATTTGTCACGATGCTGATGATGAAGGCGGCCTGAGGCATATAGGCTCGGTTCCCCGCCAATTTTATAATGTCACCCACGTTCATTGTATATAGTTTGGGGTAGATACCCCGCCTTTCATAGTCTCTTTCTTCTCTCTTTAGCTTAATATTCTAAGGATTAATTGAAGTACTTTCAAACATTGATCACGTCACAGCCGTGGCGCAAATGCTCGAAATTCATCAAACCAATATTGAGCATGTATACCGTGTTCCAACTGACTTCGCAATTAGAGCCGGAAAGCAACAATCACGCGCCATGATGTTAAGCCTAGCTGAATCCCTCGTCCAGCAAGATGTCATACTGGAAGAAGCCTCGAACCTGGGCTCACTTAGAATCGCAAGAGTCCCAGTGGCCATTGACACAATAATGGGTCGATCTGTCGTCACAGAAGAGATGGTGACCGACGAGATAGTCAGGGTCACCAAGGCCGTCCCACTCAAAGCTCGCCCGCACGGGAGAGACCAACTGAGAGCTTCATCCCAGTCGTGGGTATTCCTTTTTGAAAAAGCGTCCTATTAAAGTTCTTGAGGTATCTGGAATGATAGAAGTGAAAGTTGACCGACAAATCAATGCTAGATGTACTTTAAGATATTGGGTATTTCAGGATCAGAGATAAAAGATTAGGATCAGTGAGGTTTTTGGTTTGATTGGACTTTTTTTTTTAATTCATTAAGTGTATGCAGCCTAAATAGCTATGACACTAATTTATTGGACTTGTATTCGTTAGAAGGGTTGGGTTTTTAATCTACGACTATTTATCTATGTCCTACCTCGCTTAGGAAGAAACACTGTGCTCTGATTACGTGATGGAAGGACATTGCGACCACCGAGACCTCACCAAAGCTGGTAGCAATCGAAGATGAGTAGTCTTCGTCTACTCCGCACTGCGTGCAGTTTGGTCTGGCATGTCTAGATGTCAACAAAATCTCCCAAAAACTCCTAGGCAACAGCTACGTCGATCAGAAAGACAACGACGACCAGCTAAAATAAACCGGGTGAGTTTTTAATCCAATAAACTTATTTTATTATGAAGTAGATCTTGGAGACTTGAAGTTTGGAGACCATACGTTATTTGGAGGGGATGTACTGTCGGGGGATCAAGCACAGTATTAGGTTAGCGTGAAGCGTTTGGGAAAATACTCGGCTCTCAGATAAATTAACCCTTCTTTACTCTCCCATCGCACAACACAGTCATATCTTCATTACTTATCCTTTTGACTTAATCCTGTTACTTATCCAGCCACTTAGATCCACCGCTGTGATAGGAAAACAACATGCTTCATTTCCTTTAGGAATTCTCATGATTCCTTTCATCAATACCAATAACCTCTATGAGACCCTCCATTAGATCCTAGAGGTGGTTACTGGCCAGCTTGTCAATACCCAGAGCCGTAATAACGCTGGTCGCCGAAAGTATCGAGTCTTCGAGAGTTTTCATAAGATGTGAAGATAGTGCCAGGCATAAATCTACACACTACGTGTTCTATTCTATAAGTGATTTGGTAGCTTCTCAATCCGGCCAAAAACTGGCCACTGGAGTTGATAAGAATGTAATGATAGGCGTAAACTCCTACCCAAATGTTCAACGGGTCGTGAATATAAAGGAGAGGAGTAGGGAATCTAACCTGATTCCATGTAATCACCCCCAATGTGCTGAAGGAAAAGCGTTTCTCCGGGAAATCGGTCAAAGGTGCATGTTTCCAAGCTAGAAATAGCAGCATTTTGGGTACTTATTGTGAAAGGATGGCACCAGAGTGAATGGCTGTCCGCACGAGTGTATCCAAAATGGGTTTATTTTGTGTCTAAAGAGAAAAACTACATACTTGTGGGATCACCCCCTTGATGTTGTCTCGCTTATAGCTGACATAATCAACTCCTAGGAGCCGGATAAACTCCGGATCCCATCTACAAGGCAATAGCCTGTAACATTACTCCCCTTCTCCCTTTGGTGTGAATATTAGGTGAATAATCATAACCCTGCCAGCAGCGCCCGCTTTGTAATTTTTCTACGCCCTAATATTGCACCAGAATCTTCACCAACATCATCTTTCGTTCCATAACGTGCTTCAAAAATATCCAGCGCTTCAGTTTCTTCCAAATTAACCCTATGTTCCCACGTAGGCTCAGCAAATCCTTTCCACTTAACTAAGACCAAGCGTCGATACCCTTTTCCAATTTTCCTATTTTCAGCTCGTAAAATTTTCTCGACAAATTGCTGGGACTCTTCATTATCTAATTGACCGTCTTGTATTTGCGATTTTACTGGTGGAGGTTGAGCGTTGTCAGTGATTTGGGACGGTAGTGGGTCAGTAGCTGCCCTTTTTAGCAAATCAACGTGAAAGCGTGGCCATATACCTCGTGGTGTATTTAATTCGACTGAATGAGAGTCGATGACTTTTGTTACTTGGTACTTCGCATTTATCCATGAGAGTTTTTTCGATAGTTGTGGGGTCTGAATATTCTTCAAGTTTAGCCATACCCGGTCTCCTATTTTAAAAATATCAGCCTCCTTGCGGCTTTTGTTTGAATACTCCTCCATGCTATGCTGTGCCGACGCCATAGCTGCCTGTGCCATCTCTTCTGCCTCCTTCAGTCTATTCACGAAATCCTGTGCCCTCTTTGCCGGTTCTGAAGGGAAACTAAATGCTTCTTGTTGCTGAATTGGTTCTACATGGTAGCCATGTTCGAAAAAAAATGGGCTCATTCCAAGTGCGGCTGACTTTCTATTGTTCAGCGCTAGCATGGCGCATGGGAGTAGCTCTTTCCAGTCAAATTGTGTGTATGTAACAAATGCCCGTAGATAGGCCAAGATTTCCTGATTCATTCGCTCTGTAATACCGTCTGTTTGGGGGTGGAATGCTGTTGACAGTCGCTGGTTTATTCCTGTTTGACGGCAAAGCTCCCTCCAAAAGTCTCCAACCCAGTTAGATCCCCTATCAGAAGTAATATGATTAGGAAACCCGTGATATCGGAAATGCAACTTGAGAAATACCCTTGCACAATCTTCAGCTTTCATAGTCGTCATCTCTTCAATTGCAACACTTCCTTTTAGGCGATCCACTACTACCATCATGTATCGCGGGTCTTTGATTGTCTTTGCGGGCAAATCTGTCATAAAGTCGATTGCCAACTCACTGTTAAATCGATCGGGAATTGGCAGAGGTCGCAGTAGTCCTTTTTTAAGCTCTCTCCACACATGACTACGGCCACAAACATCGCAGTTCCGGCAAAATTTTCGTACCATTCTTGAAATCCCAGGCCAAAAATAATTACGATTTAGTATTGCTAAAGTACTATCTCTTCCTGGGTGGCCTGTAATGTGAGAATCATGAGTTTTTTGGATTAAAGCTGTTTGTAGCGGCTCATAGTTTGGTACCCAAATTCTGTCTCTGAATTTCAGAACACCTCTCGCATCAAAGGTACATTCTGCCAATGAGATTTTAAGGTCGGTGAGAGCCGAGGGCAAACATCTATCTCCGTTTTCAAGACTTTTATAGAGAAGCCGTATTTTTTCATCCGCTTTTAAGGCTTTGTCCCATAATATCTGCAGATACTCATCCGAAAATATTTTGCTACCAGCTGGAATAGGTTTTGGATCGATATCTATAGAAATTGCAGATATCCAACTATCCTTGATAAGTTGCAACTCTCTATCTTTTAATCGATAGTCGTCTATACCCTGGGGCATGTCTTGCTCACGCCTTGATAGTGCATCTGGCCTGTCCGCTTGTTTACCCGGCCGGTATTTCAGTTTGAAATTAAATTGGGAAAGTATTTGCGACCATCGGACTTGACGCTCATTAAGCCTTCGTGTTGACATGAAAGGCTTAAGATTTTTATGATCAGATAAAACAATGAAGGGCTTGTCTAACCCTATTAACATGCCTCTCCACTCCTCCATACAGCGAACAATGGCTAACAATTCTTTATCATGAATATCATAATTGGATTCGGCAGGGCTCAGCTTTTTTGAAAGATAAGCGATTGGTCGGAGAATTCCTTTGGCGTCAATTTGTGATAAGCAGCCTCCCAGTACGTAGCCCGAACAATCTGCCTCAAGTACTGTTTCCTTTTCATCATCCCACAAAGCCAATATCGGTGATGTAATAAATAATTCCTTGAGTTTATTGAATGCTTCTTGATGCGCGTCGTTCCAATTAAAAACTATGTTTTTTTTGTGAGTCTTAGAAGAGGTGCGGCAATGCCACCAAAGTTAGGGATGAAGTCTCGATAGAAGTTCGCAAATCCTATAAAACTTCTTACACCTTTAGTACTCCTGGGTGCTTGCCAACTTTTAATAGCATCTACTTTTTCCGGGTCAACCTTAATACCCTCTCCTACACTTATTATAAACCCAAGATATTTTGTTTGTTTGACAGCAAATTCGCTCTTACGAGGGTCCATTTTTAGACCGGCTATTCCTAGACGTTCGAGTACCATATTGACTTTAATCCAATGATCACTGAGATCACCTGTGGTATATATCAGTACGTCATCTAAGTAGGCTGAACAAAAGTCCCCGAGGAATTGCTGTAAAACGGTGTTAATATATCGTTGGAATGCACTTGGCGCCCCTGTTAATCCGAATGGTGTGACAAGCCATTCAAAAGAGCCATAACGAGTACGAAACACTGTCTTTGGCTCATCACCTTTGTGGACTCTTAACTTATGGAAAGCCGCTCGAACATCCACCTTTGAAATCCAGGTAGCTTTTGCCACTTGCCTCAGCGTTTCTTTAACAAGTGGAAGTGGGTATCTATCTTTGATCGTAATTGAATTAAGGGCCCGATAGTCCACACAAAATCGTAATCCTCCTCCTGGTTTCTTGGCAAATAACACTGGGGCTCCACCCGGTGAGGCACTCGCCCGAATCCAGTTTCGATCGAGATGATCTGTAAGTGTCTTTCGTAAGACAAGCAATTCTTCTCGTGACATATCATAAAGAGGGCCGAAGGGAATTTCTTTCTCCATACCATTTTCATCCTTGACTAGCTCAATTTTAGTGTCAACTCCCGGTCGATGGGGAGGTAGCTCGTTCTTTTCATCTTCTGTAAAATATCGGGCGTTTTGGCGAATTTCTTGTGGTAAGCTAGCTTCAATTTGTTGCGGAGTTTGTTTCGCTTTAATTTGAAGCGCCTTGTTTATATCTGAAATCGAAGCCGCAAAAATTTTCGTATCCTTATCCTTAGTTTTGCGTGCCGTGCGCATATAGCTAAGAGGTGAGTTCCAAGAATCTGGTGGCGCCTCCTGTCTTAACTTTTAGACAACTTATCCTTGCCTTCGAATGCACAGGCAGACGGTCATCCCATCCCTTAGCTTTAACGGTAAGACCTCCAGCTGGACCAAAACAAATATAACGCTGCCTTGCGTTATATAGATCATCATTAGCTCTCATCCAAGGATCACCCAGGATTATGTCATAAGCAAGATCATCAATGATATAACCCCAGATTCTTTCACACCTGCCATCAATATCCATATCTACACAGGTTAGTTTGTTTATAGAGCGCCGGTGATCATCATTCTTTGCCAGTTTCAGCTCTCTCATTTCGATAGGAATTTGTGGTAGCTTGTGGCGTTTTACAAATGAATAATTGAAAGCGGAATAGCATAAGCACCCTGAGTCCATGAATATATCGGTGTAAAAACTTTTATTAATTAATACTTCTAATAGGAAGGGTGTGCCATCTAATTTCTTTACAATACTTTTCATTTCTTCGGCCATAGCTAACATTTTCCTCTGGGCCCGACTTTGTCCAGAGTTCACTCGTTTCCCGACTCTTCCTCATCGACTGATGAACCTAAACCTGGCCTTCGAGTTTTTGAGCTACTAGCTGCTATCACATTTATATTCGAGGGTCTCCTTGCCCAGGTAAAATCGGGGCATTTTTTGTGCCAATGTCCATTTTTCTCACAGCGGGTACACTTACCTGCCGCACGCAAGGCTGCAAATTCTTCTGGGGAACGCCATGGCGCCGGGGGTTTGCTAGTTTTAATATTCCCCTTTCCTGGATTTTGTGAATTCACTGCGTTGATAATTGCGGTCAGTGTTGAAATGCTTATGCCATTGATCCCCGACATTTGAGTATCACCATCGGCATCCACGATATTAGAATTTTTTTCTTGTAAATTGCTCGAGGAAATTTCAGGACCCAAAGCAGAACTTGGTTGAGTGCCACCTTGCCTGTTAATATACCACGTTTTTGAAAAAATTGGACCTCTTTTCGGAAAGTAGTTGTCACGAGCTTCTAGCTTACCCGAGACTTCTCGCAATTTTCCGACAAATAGTGTATAGTCATTTTCTGAGGTCGTTACATAAACCAGAGCATCCGATAATCGATCATTTAAACACAAGCTCAGATGGTTGATTTTAACGCGACCTTCCCATTTAAGCCCCTTTGCCTGTGCAAGTGTGTACTCAAAGTCTCCAAGGAATTCGGAAAAAAGTTGATGTTGACCTTGCCTCATCATGGATAGCGATTCACCCGCAGCTTTTGCAGACGTTTTATCCTCAAAAATTTCATCAAAATGGCGAAGAAATGATTTATAATTCCAGTTGTTATTTGGACCGCCTGTAGAAAACCAGTGTGAAACTCGGGTCCTGCACTGTTTGGGAATTGCATTCATCATCTCCATACAAACAGCGCGGTGACCTCCTAACAACTCCCAATCAACTTCTATCTTAGTGTTTAGTTGATCCATGAAAGTGTTGTAGAGCTCCTTAGATCCATCCCATTCTGGCCATCTTGAAGCCTTTTTTCTTCCAGAGGTTGGGGCAGATCTAAGCTCTTCGGGAGCTGGGCCGTCTTCGACATCTATGAGAGATAAAAGTTGATTTAATTGCTCCTGTGCCAATCTAGTCTTTGGCATCGCTGCTTTGGAATTAGATGAAAGGGGCAAATTTTCCATGTTATAATCAGACATTGATAAGTACTCTTGTGAAAGAACTGAATAGTTTGTATAGGCAGAGTCAGTAGGTGATGGGACTCTAAACGTGCTCATATACAAAAAAATGTTATATAAAACTAGGAGAGGTTTTAAAACTTGCACTAGTAGTGTAAAAAAAAGTTGGGACACAAAATATGTGAAAGGATGGCACCAGAGTGAATGGCTGTCCACACGAGTGTATCCAAAATGGGTTTATTTTGTGTCTAAAGAGAAAAACTACATACTTGTGGGATCACCCCCTTGATGTTGTCTCGCTTATAGCTGACATAATCAACTCCTAGGAGCCGGATAAACTCCGGATCCCATCTACAAGGCAATAGCCTGTAACACTTATATAAGCCTTTTCGGCGGCTGCTCGGACGGTATCTGAATTGTAGGACAGAGGTGTATCACAATCCAACCCGAAGTTTGAGTCTAAAACAGGAAGTTTCGGTTCCCTTCGAAAGGCTGGGTCATTATCAATTACCTGTAAGGAGACTGAAATATCGATGAGTAAAGCGACGGCGGTCATGGAAAGAAGCTTCATTTTGCGGAGAGCCTATATTGTTTGCCTTGGGATCCGATGGGCTGTATGGAAGCGATTGTCGAGTGTTGAGTGAATGTAGATTGGAAAGGTCAAGAATCTCTGGCAGAGAAAAACTTCCAGCACATCTAGCGATTGCTTTATATGTGTAGGATTTGGACGGACAGAGTCCTCACTATTTTGCTCCCTCACGGGCTCGATCCGAATGGAGTCATCGTCCCGGCACGAACAGTGTAGGCGAGGTTCTTCCGGAGATTCCTGTTAAAGTTATGAGCTTGAGCGAATATGGAGGTTATAGCGGAATCAGTGTCGGCGGTTAGACCGATACAGTAAGTCTCGTATGAAGTTGTAGAAGGAAGAATTGACTGGAAACAAGTGTATTGAGATGTATGGTTCTAAGTAAACTGAGCTGATAAGAGTGAGATTGCGTGTGCGCATATCTTATCAACTGAGGTTTTTGACCAGTATTTATCAATCTCCATGGATCATAAGTTATGATCCCTGTAGATGTAAATCTATATACGTACAGATATATGAGCCAGAAATATAAAGCTAAATACATGTGTGTCGGTAATAGATCCGAGAAACCTTTAACCTGCATTTGATACATAATCATCTGATGGAATGCTAGTGTGAAATAAATGCCAATATGCATTAAACTTTCCGCGAGGAATGTGCTGATGACAATGATATAGGAAGGTGAATATGATAACCTAATTAGCCGGACTTACAAATGAGTTATCCTTGGCATTCCAGGATAAACGATATTTCAACACCCCTCCTCACTTTGCATCGAGGATAGATACATAAGTGAAAAACTGTTAGTATATTTATTGTCATTTCTCACCTAATGCTGGTATGGTAGACACGCCAGTGGTTGTACTAGTACCAAAAACTGAAGTGCATAAATCGGTGTGCCTTGGTCTCGGTAAGGCTTTTGTACATATATCTTTTAGATATCGTAGGACACGTTTTGCCGTATTTAGATGAGCCTAAGTGGGGTCCGAATTGAATTGGGAGAGATGGGTGATTGTATTTGCAAGATCTGGTCGAGTTCCAGAGACTAGGTACATAATAGACCCAATAATTTGCTGATATTTTGTTGTATTAGTTCTAGTTTCCCCTTCTTCTGCAGCCATGAGCCGATGATTTGGATCGATGGGTGAGGATACAGGATTGCATTCTTGCATAGAAAATCGGCTCAATATCTTATCAATGTAGGCAGTCTGCGACAGAGAGATGTCTGATTCGGAATACTCTATTTGAATTCCAAGGAGCCAATGAAGTGTTCCCATATCGTTAACTTTGAATTCAGATTTTAGTAGGTTGACTGCTTGCTCTATAAGATCTCCTTTTTTTTTCCAAATAGTATGATGTCATCTACATAAATTGCCATGATTAGGTTTCCTGAACCATGGACAAGTACACAGGGGTCAAAGAGAGAAGAGGTAAGACCAGAAGGTTTAAGGTATTCGACTAATCGGAAGTATCATTCTCGAGGTGACTGTTTTAGGCCGTAGATACATCGCTTTAGTCGTGCAACGTGATCTTCTTTCCTAAATCCTTCGGGTAGCTGCATATATATTTCTTCGTTGAGAATACCATAGAGAAAAGCAGTTTTAATGTCGAGCTGTCTAGGTTTCCAACGCTTGTTTGCCGCAATAGCTAGAAGTAATCGGAGAGTGTCGTATCGCACGACTAGGGCAAAGGTTTCGTCATAGTCGAGCCCTTGTACCTGATAAAATCCTTTAGCTACATATCGTGCCTTGAAGCGTTCTAGATTTCCTTGAGCATCCCCTTTTACTTTACAGACCCATTTGCCATCAACTACCTTTCGTCCTTTGGGTCTAGGTACCACTTCCCACACATTATTTTCGCGAAGGGAAGTAATCTCTTCATTGAAAGCCTTTTCCCATTGATCCCAGTGCACAGATTGTTTAGCCATGTTGTAGGATTTTGGTATAGGAATTTCTAGAATGTTTATAAGCGCCTCTTCATCCGGAAGGTCAGTCGAGTTCTCGGTTGAGGGTTGATTGAGGGAAATGTCATTCGATACATTCCACAAATCTCCTATTATAGTTTCATTATATAGCCGAGGTCGAACCTGACGTCCAGATTGCGTTCTTCAATAATAGATCTGATTTTCATCAGAATTACGACTTGTAAGATGAGGTAAGCTTTGAGATTCAGGAGTTGACGAGGGATTTATAGAGGTTGAGTCTGTTGAAGATTGTGAAGATGTTAAGTCGAGAGGCTGCTGAAAATTATCATGGCTTAAAGGTTCATCTTCTATCCCCTTCTGAGTAAATAATCTACTAAATTTATCATTCAGATATTCCCCGCTGTTATCAGTACGGAACTGCTTAATTCTGACATCATGTTGAGTTTCCATTATTGAAATGTAATCGATGATTGACTGAGGGGTTTCCGATTTAAGTTTTAGAAACTGAACTGAAGAAAGCCGAGTTGCGTCGCCAACAAAACTGATGTAATATATAGCGCATCCATAAGGAAGTACTGGTAATGGTCCACACAAGTCAGATTGTATGTGTTCTCCTTTGATTTTTACTCTTCTTAAAGTTGGTGTAGGTTTGTTGCGATTGGACTTAGCAATTATGTAGTCTTCACACTTGAAATTTCCTGGACATGGGGGGAATATTTTTTGGGATACAATATAAGTTTGTTTATCTTAGTGATTGAACATGGAGCTGAATGACGCAAAGCTTCATACCAGAATCGTAAGTCAGGCGGGTAATGTCTTCAATTTCGATTGAATATGGCACAGGGCCATCAAACTTTGATTCCAATAGTGATTTACCATTTTTTTTTTAAATTTTTAATTTTATATTCCCGTCATCAAATAAAGTATAGCCTTTGGATCTTTCTCTCTTCCAAGAGAAGAGTGGATGTTGCAGTTGAGGTACATACAAAACATCATTTAAACGAAAGGATGAAACAGAGCCATTTGAGGCTTTACAATCCATCATAACAGTTCCTTTACCTTTCACGGACATACCTGACCAGAGCTTGAAGTTACAAGTCCGGTACAAGTCGAGAGATTCTCGAACCGATTTAGGTAAGGACACATGTGAGAGGTTGCACAAGTATCAGGGATGGTATCTGACCTCTTCGTTCTGAGTTTGTAATGTGAGCCTCATTTAAAACATCATTAAGACGAAGGGATGAAACAGAACCACTTGAGGCTTTACAATTCATCACCACAGTTCCTCTACCTTTCACGGGAATACATTGACCAGAGCTTGAAGTTTCAAGTCCGGTACAAGTCGAGAGATTCTCAAACCGTTTTCAGTAAGGATACATATGGGAGATTGCACAAGTATCAAGGAGGGATGGTATCTGGCATCTTACTTCTGAGTTTGTAATATGAGCCTCATCTCTGCCTCCATCTTTCTTGGAAAGAAAAGTCCTAGACTCCTTTAATTTAATGCAATTGTTATGTATGTGTCCAATGTGCCGTCCTGAAAAATGTTTATTGCGCCAGTTGCATTCTTTTATATTCGAAATCTTGGATTCTTGATTAGATAAAATTTTCGATGCCGATGACACCTTTTGTCATAAAGGCAGAATTGCACGTGGTAACATTTTTATGGTCTTTTCTTCTTCTCTGAACTTCGATAGGAATTTACGACAGGAGTCAGTAGATGCTTTCGACATTTTGTGAAGCGTAAGCCGTTCGGATTCGTATTTTTGGATGTAGTCTGAAATAGAGGAAGACGGATCGTAGGCATTGATGAGATTCATCAAGTTTCGCATTTGAGAGACTAGAGCGAATGCTGTATCCCTATAAAATTGTTGCTTGAGATAATTCCACATTTCATGTGGGTATTCGAGCTCGATGATCTGTTCAATAAGTTTTGGGGATACAACCTCTAGGTAAACCGTGAGGGCATGGTTTTTTAATGAATCGAATGCATTGATTTCCTCTTCGGATGAGTTCTTTTCGGGTTTCTTTCCTTCAACAAACATTGTAATTTTCTTGGCCCGAAAGTTTGGTAATATTTGATAGCTTTACCATCCTAGTGGTAGCATCGTTTATCTGCGATAAGAAAAAAAAGAGCTAGAAGCGGCAATTTTTTGGATTGGAAGTCTTACTGATTTACTGAGAGCACCGGGCTCATAACCTGTTAAAGTTATGAGCTTGAGCGAATATGGAGGTTATAGCGGAATCAGTGTCGGCGGTTAGACCGATACAGTAAGTCTCGTATGAAGTTGTAGAAGGAAGAATTGACTGGAAACAAGTGTATTGAGATGTATGGTTCTAAGTAAACTGAGCTGATAAGAGTGAGATTGCGTGTGCGCATATCTTATCAACTGAGGTTTTTGACCAGTATTTATCAATCTCCATGGATCATAAGTTATGATCCCTGTAGATGTAAATCTATATACGTACAGATATATGAGCCAGAAATATAAAGCTAAATACATGTGTGTCGGTAATAGATCCGAGAAACCTTTAACCTGCATTTGATACATAATCATCTGATGGAATGCTAGTGTGAAATAAATGCCAATATGCATTAAACTTTCCGCGAGGAATGTGCTGATGACAATGATATAGGAAGGTGAATATGATAACCTAATTAGCCGGACTTACAAATGAGTTATCCTTGGCATTCCAGGATATACGATATTTCAACAATTCCTTCCAAATTACCCGTAGACTTTGGTTTTGACATTAATGCCGCGTTTGCGGGCAATAAAGCACTGCTTAATCACGTACAGACACTGGGTTGCGCGTTTCCGGCCATGGAAGAGTGAGGGGCTTCATCGTTATTCGCGCTCGATCGAGTCTTACGGCACTCACAACGCTTGCTCCGGATCCAAGAATCCATAGATATCCGCTTGGCCAATTCTCTTTGGACATCAAATTCTGGTTCCAGTTATAGCTCTTTCCTGACTGTGGATACAATCTTGATCCTGCCTCACTTTAGAAAGGTGTCTGGCTATGAGTAGCTCCCAAATCTACCTCCCCATACTTAGGACTTACAGGGGGACGAAACTCAACAACTTTCGGTAGTGTCCCTTTTGAACCTCCAGCTTTCACTCTAGAGTCTGCAGAGCCAAGTATGAGGAACGCCGTCTTCATCTCTTGGCACAAACTTTTGACACCATTATTATGAAGATGACTGTTAAATCATGAGAGCGTTGGTCAAACATCATTACCCCTGCACCTTAAGATAACAGAGTTATGGTTGTCATTATTATTTGGTTTGGAGTAAAAGGGGAAAGGCGTTTGAACAGCTTATATAAACTGTATTAGTAATTCCATAGTCGCGTGTAGATGAGCCTAGCAGCGGTACGCTGGTACGAGCTAGGCTGCAGTATTCTTGGGGAATGCTGAGACTACAGAAACGATACACGTTTGTCTAACCCTGCACTTTATCGAAGCTACTTCTAGCCGCACTGTTCTATCTGCCTAGAGGAATCATAATCCAAGAATAACCGCCATCAGATCAGATAGCAGGTTGGAAGGCCTACTCACCACACATCCCCAGTTACTGAAAGACTACCTGTAGGAAATGGAGACACAGAGTGGTGTGGACACACGAGCTCTCCATTTCGTCGAGGTTCCCGTCACGATTTTGCGTGTATTTAGGAGGTGGGAGTGAGTAATAGGGTGGCGCCTCAGACTACTAAATAGATACATGAGCGACTGTATTGCGTGGACACAAGGAGGTTGTTAGGGGTTTTCTAGGCCTAGATGACGCCACAATCGTTTATGCTGTGGCTTAGGCTGTGTGTTGCTAACACCTATACCTGTAGTGCACACTTCCCACACTTTTAGCTAAATTCTAAACATGAAACTCTATTAGTCAACTTCATAATTCCCTCCAGAAGTATTGCGCCCATTTCATTGCGCCATATTTCCAACATTATCCCGCGAGTTTCCAGGGTAAACCCAACGTCTCACCTAGCTAGGGCTGCAGATTTTTAAGAGGAATTGTCCTGCACGCAGTCTCAGTTGCTGCCATGTATATTTGTTTGGGTAGAGGGTACGGTGGAAAAGGTGGCTGGATTTTACGGCTAAATACTGAGTTCAATGGCTCTTCACAGGTATATACCCGAAATCTGGAGGGCAAGACTGAACACCTGTACGTGGTGTCCTCTACGAACCTGGAAGTTAAATATTCTCCTAGTGCCAAGTTCAGTCAAATTTCGCAATACCAAAGGGGTTGGCCCATGAGGCAATAATTCAAAATTCTCCGTCACGTCAAATTTTCGCTCCAAACGAGTTCGACTCCTATCCAAGTTTCAAGTTTACAATTACGGACAAGTACATCCTCGATTCAATGACCACACCTCTCATCAACTATTCTCTGACTTCAGCTGGTCGCCAAATACACGCCCGACAGAGGAAGCAAAGCGTGGCGCACAGATCTGGGTGACAGTTCTTTGGGATGGACGTGAGAGAGATCAGGACAAGTTTATAAGATGATGCTGAAGATTGATATAATCTCGACGGGCGTGTAACTTTGAATTTTGGTAGAGTTTTACGAATTGAGCTTTGTGCGCGCCAAGACTTCGCTTGCGGAAGTGCAGCGGACACTATAACAACACGCAAACGATGGAAGGTGCCGTGGTCCGCCCTCTGGTGGTGTTGTCTGATATAGTTTGATTAGCCTGGGCACCTACTCCACTTGGGAAGGAGACGCCTAAGACCACATTTCGCACGGAGAAAAGTAAATGGATGATTGTGGCATGACTGGATAACTCAGGGTTTGAGAAGTTTCCCTGGGTGGGTATTCACGGATGAGGATTGACTTGGGGTGAAGAAAAAGCCGCCATCACTTCGCAGTGGTACCTGCAAATGAAATCCGAGGCATGAGTGCTCTTCCTTATATTGAATTATTTATTATATACTTTTCCTTGATATTGTGTCATAGCTAGATAGCTGCATACACAATTAAAATCTGATGCAGAAAAAAATGCCCGAAATCTTTTTCGTAAGGGGAGAGGAAAGTGCTGTGGTCAAACGCCTTTGCTGCTCGGCCTCCACTGTAAGCTATGGCTATATGGCACGTAATGCGATACGGGGAGAAGGGGGAGAACGGCGAAAGCTGCTGGCCAAGGCAGGCCAATTGGCCCACTTGTAGATGGTAATATCCATGTGTGTGTGAAAGAGTAATCCCAAAGAGTATAGCGACGATAGTACGAAACTTACACTTCCATGTCTCAATCACCCGCACTCACGACTCTAAACTCATTGAAAGAGATCTATGCCTTGCATTCATCGCCTTTCAACTCCAGTCGTGTGGCTTACCACGAGTTGCGTAGCAGAATGACAGGTTTAACAAGGTGCCTTTTATTTTTTTCAGCGGCCACAGCGGAAGATAAATATATTGTACATTTTGACTGCCTAGAGATTCTCCCGCCCCTCATTGCCAGCTAGTTCCATGTACCTAAGCCGTGAGTCACAACAACATTGAATCTGATTACAGGTCCGTTTTACATTGGTGAAAATAGATGAAGTTTGATAGGGGACTGACTGGACGACGTCTCAACACCAAGCTCGCTACAACGACTGATTGCCGAGAATAAATGCTTCATTTCTTTGGGAGTTTCTCCGAAATCTTCAGATTATCAATTCCACCATCCACCACGTTCTCTGCTAGATTGTCCGGGACGTTCCTTGCTAGATTGTCCGGGACGTTGTCTGCCATGTCCTATTGGCGGTTGCTGATGATGTTGACCATGTCGAGAGACGTCGTAAACTTGGTCGTCTTGAGTGTGGAGTTGTCGAGAATCTTGGTAAGATTCGTAACGGGTGTGTTTTGAAAATTTACAAGCAGCGTAAGCTGTTCCCTCATTAGTTGGGTATTCCAGCATTCCGGCCAAAAAGAGGCCGACGTTGTCGATAAGGACATAATGATGGGCGTATCCCACTAGCGAACCAAGTTAGCGCGCCACGAACTGGAAAGACAGCGTTTGGAAAATCTCACATTCTGGAACGTAGTGTTCTCCAATAAGGTATTTGTAAACAGTTACTGCAGGAAAACGGGTAAATGAGCCTGATTCCAGCCCAACATTATTTTTCTCACGATAAGCTATTTCGGAAAATTGTTTTATCTCATGTGCCAGGTAAACCTGGTTTGAGTAACATGTCATCTGGAATTTATCGTTTAAAATAGGAAGTTTCGGTTCGTTTTGAAAGGTTTGGTTATCATCAATTACCGTGAACGAGACTGAAATATCGATGAGTAAAGCGA
Source organism: Blumeria hordei DH14 (assembly GCA_900239735.1). Lineage (NCBI taxonomy): Eukaryota > Fungi > Ascomycota > Leotiomycetes > Helotiales > Erysiphaceae > Blumeria > Blumeria hordei. The sequence continues at coordinate 314,364 of OENG01000025.1, read as the reverse complement.
CGGCGGTCATGGAAAGAAGCTTCATTTTGCGGAGAGCCTATATCGTTTGCCTTGGGACCCGACGGGCTGGATGGAAGCGAGTGTCGAGTGGATGTAGATGAGGAAGGACAAGAATCTCTGGTGGAAACATATTTTCAACACAGCTAGCGATTGCTTTATAAGTGAAAGATTTTCGCGGACAGAGGCTTCATCATTTCTTCCCTCGCGAGCTCGATTCGAACAGAGTCATCGTCCCGGCCCGAAAAGTCTAGGCGGGGTTCTTCCGGAGATTCCTTTCAATTACCCGTGGATTTTGGTTATGTAAGGCTAATGCCGCATTTGCCAGAAATCAATCAGCTAGAAATTGCGTTCAGGCGTCGGGTTGCGCGTTGTCGATCATGGAAGGGAACAAGTTTCCAGAAGGATTCGCGCTCGTCTGAATCTTCCTTCCAGAAGGATTCGCGCTCGTCTGAATCTTCCTTCCCTCATGACACTTGCTCACGAAGAAAGGATTCAAACACACCCGCCTCTGCTAATTCTTTTCGCACATCAGATCCTGAATCCAGCCATGGCTCTGTCTTGAATTGGGATATAATCTAAATCCTGCCTCTCTCAACTATGTCACTGGCTATGAGCAGCTCTCAAACTCATATCTCCGACACTAGAGATTCTGTTATGATCTCAGTCTGCGTAAGGAAGCAAGGGCTTCATGGACAAGACTCGGTGATTATATTGCATGACATTATTGATGCAAGCTCAGATTAATGCTTGACTTAAGTGTGAGTCGTGCTAATTGGCAGGAGTTTGAGGATCACATAATGTCGATACGAATTACATGGGTACAGTAGACACTCAATGGACATGAATGTAAAGTGGGTTATTAAATCATTTTATTGTCCTGTCTGAGTCTAAGACTATGTAGGACATGCAGGTCCTCTCTGCCTACAGGCCAAGGATACCTATGCCAGTAGTATATCCCCTCCTATGCCTCCCATACAGCTCCCCTGAAACAGTACCACCCCTCACAAGCCCTCATTCGATCATACACTTAGAGGAGCCCTTTGCCCTTCATTATCTCCCCTCTCCAGCCAACGAAACGATGGCCATTTGCGGGTGTATGGCAGCCGGGAAAAATCGCAAAAACCACTGGGTGCGGAGCTCTCCTAATACCGACATTAGGACTAAATCCGAAGGCATAGTGCCCCTTCTGAAGCGTTCGAAGAGGCCGGCCAGCTGGGCGCTGCAGACTTGTGGGTACCTCGGGAAATTCACCCTCTGCCTTTCTAGCCTCCTTCCAACTCCTTCCCTAAGGTCGTGCTGGAATGTCAGAAAAGACTTGACAGAGCGTGATTGGTGTATGGTAGCTTAGCCCAGTTTCTTTTTTGTGCAGTCCAGGGTACTGGGGAGTGCCATAGACTCATCGATATTAGATGCCCTCCTGGCTAATTTACCGAAACTTTGGTCTTGGCGCCCACAAACGTTCCAGAGTTGAAAACCCCTCGAAAATAACGGTCCCAGCATGGCCTTCAGAGACCTTTTCGCCCTCAGGTTGTTTGTCCCATTAGAGTAACAGTCCCCCAGAGACCAGGCTTTACAATTTTTGTCTTAATTTCCTTCATGCAGCTATAAACAACATTGTAAATCTGTAGTAGGTGAGTGCTAGTAAACTTTAAGGCAAGCCCCCGTTTGAAATTGGGGCAACTCTTATATCAGTCAATGGAGCGAGATGATGTCATGTTAGAAAGAGGTTGGCGTCTCAGATGAGAGGGGTAAGAGCGGGATTATTAAGAAGTCTTCGAATGGAGACATGCTTATGTTTGCTTTCGACTTTGGTTCCGTTGCTATTTTTCTTGACTATCCCAGATATGCATGGCATAATGATCGATTACGCCGGCACCACTGGAAAGTGAAGAATTCGTCTTTGTCGCCGGCAAACTGCATTATAACAGCCTCTAAGCTTCATCAAACTTCGGCATATCCAGATGCGGGACCAAACAGAGAATTTCGTACAGTCCCTCTAAACAAATGCAAAGAATGATAAGAATCTCCCAAAGAGCTAAGGCATATAATCTAAGCAAGACGTCCAAAGAAAGAAGCTAAGTATTGGCAAGAGTTTTCAGGTCAACTTACTGTGTTAACCCAATTACATTTAATATCATGGACTGTACTAATGAGTAGGCTCAACCTTGCAGTGAATTGTTGTAAGTGTGAGTATAATAAGCAAACTTCACTCTCTAATGTTATTTAAAATTAGTCATCAAATACAGCAAGTATTATTATATTTTGTTACATAGGAAATAAAAATAAAAGCTACTGAGACAGCTGGTAGAGCCGAAAGTAAACAGCTTATCTCAAATCGATAGTGTGTGATGTTTTATTGTACTACTTGAGTCTTAGACTATCTAGCACATTGAGCTCCTCTCTGGGCCAGGCCACACCTTGTTCAGTGCTCCTATCCTCTTTTGTTACTTGTAAGGTCATTGATATATTGCCAGTGATGAATGACCAGTTAGCTCAGCATTTACCCATGGAATACAGCCACCTTTTCCACGGAACCTTCTACCCAAAAAAAATAAAAATGGCAGCAATTGAAACTGTGTGCGCGGGAAAAAGTCTCAAAAACCTGCAGCCCCAGCCATGCGAGGCCTAGATAGCGAGACAACATGTGGTGCGCATATTCATCTACGTCTCCCTTCTTTGTAACAGTCGAGGCCATCTTGATCTAATCCACCATCTCCGTATCGGGTGCTGGGTACGATCCAGAAACTCGTCGGATGGCTTTTCCTCCATGATCAAGGGTGGGTGGTGAGTAGGGCTCCGACCCTACCATCTGATCTGATCGTGGCTAGCTTCATGATAATGGTGATAGGGGGATGTGTTGAGGGATGAAGAAGATACAGATGGCGAAAGCGATTGGGAATCCTCATCGAAGTGAGGACTTTGCCACTCAATCCAGGCTCTGCAGACTCTACAGTGAGAGCTGGAGGTTAGTAGGTGGCACCACTGACAGGTATTGAGAATAGTCCCCCTTTGGGACAGGAGAAAGCTGTTTCGCATCAAGTTAGGCCCGCACACCATATTCCCTCGCAGTGATAGTTGTACTTGCAGGTCGACAAAAGCGCACTTGGATCCCCATGTGTTTCTCACGCTTGTCCCCACGGTGGGGATTCACGGGCAAGGCAACGTGCCGCAAGGTTTGACTTCGGGCGGTTACGGCGAATAAAATATGATTATGAGTGTTCCAAACGTGTAATTAGTCATTCTACATTCAATACATATCTTCCGACAATATGTGCATGGGCCTTGGGTCGGCAAATCAGGATTATCGAAAATTTTACATGAACCGTACCACTTCGAATCCCATTAAGGATAAATAATTCCTAACCCTCGCCCCCCATTATTTTAACCCATAGTTCCTCCTCGAATTGTATGCCATGGAATCCAACGAAATTCCTCTTGAAAAAATAAGATTCTTTTGATGCATCCAGGGGTGCTAAATGTGTTAAGATGCGCTTCAGCTTGCAAGGAGGTGTTTCAGAGCACGTATGAAACTGAAAGTTGAAAGGCACAGACTGAAATTCTATCTGCGGCGTCCACTGTGAATATTGAAATGGATAGTTCTTTCGGAGCCGAGTTCAGTTAAATCCTGAAATATCGAGGAAATTGACTAACAATACAATCTTTCAAGACTTCCGGCTACAACAATGTTTCACATCCAAAATGATTGATTTTGACTCAAGACTTACTAAATGTTCGGGTACCATAGAACGTGTCCCTGTATATACGACTACACGGCTCGTCGATTCAGTCTCTCGCTTTGGCCTGGCTTATGATAAACGCCCTTAAAATATTAATCCAAGTAGGAGAGGACAAATTTCGGAGGGCAATTTTGGGAGGCAGATCTTTGGAAAAGACGTGAGAGATGTCAAGGTAAGTAGGTAAGATGACGATAATTTTGGATACAATCTCGAAAATTTTGAATTAAGGCAAGGAGTTTTACAAATCGAGCATCGCACGAATAAAGATCCCAAATGTAGGAAAGGAGACGACACTACAAACACTGCCATAGTTAGATGGTGTAGCAGTACACTATCTAAATCGGTCTTCCAAGTAGAACCCGAATAGCCTTCACACATGTTCCGCTTGAAACAGGACATGGTTTGTTCCTACCCAGAAAACCTCGGCAAAATTTTCTCGCAGACATGTTTTGTTTGTATGATATAGAGATGCTTGGCTAACCAATGGATTTTTCGTTATAATTTTTGGTTAGAGTGTTGGCTATGTTGAGTATAATTCAGTCCACGGACACCTAAATTTTGTACGTATAAAAATACTTCTCTCAAATAATTTCTTATAGTCATCGTCACACGACAGTCAGTGCAATGAGTTATTACATCCTGTGTTCAATTCTAAATAGGAGCTTCATCCCGTCAACTACCATAACCTGATAATCACTACACTTTGAGGGGGACTATTCCCAACACCTGTCAGTGGTGTCCCTTACGAACCTCCGGCTCTCACTGTAGGGTTTGCAGAGCCGAGATTGAGGAATAAAATCCTCATTTCCATAAGTATTCCCAATTGCTTTCGCCATCTGTATCTTCTTCATCCCTCAACACACCCCCCTATCACCATTATCATGAAGCTAGCCACGATCAGATCAGATGGTAGGGTCGGAGCCCTACTCACCACCCACCCTTGATCATGGAGGAAAAGCCATCCGACGAGTTTCTGGATCGTACCCAGCACCCGATACGGAGATGGTGGATTAGATCAAGATGGCCTCGACTGTTACAAAGAAGGGAGACGTAGATGAATATGCGCACCACATGTTGTCTCGCTATCTAGGCCTCGCATGGCTGGGGCTGCAGGTTTTTGAGACTTTTTCCCGCGCACACAGTTTCAATTGCTGCCATTTTTATTTTTTTTGGGTAGAAGGTTCCGTGGAAAAGGTGGCTGTATTTCATGGGTAAATTCTGAGCTAGCTGGTCATTCATCACTGGCAATATATCAATGACCTTACAAGTAACAAAAGAGGATAGGAGCACTGTACAAGGTGTGGCCTGGCCCAGAGAGGAGCTCAATGTGCTAGATAGTCTAAGACCCAAGTAGTACAATAAAACATCACATCACTGCATTTTGAAACTTTGTTTTGGTCGGTATTTACGGAGGTGGGTCGACTGTTCACTGTAAGCGAACAGACCACAAGGTGATATTAGGGATCAGAGTTCAAAGTATGAGTACCTCTGAAGACAAAACAATCATCCTACTCGTACATAGAGCATTTTTCACTTGCGAAAGAATAATAGCTAATACGTGTAAAACAATTGAGAGTAAATAATTAGTTGCGATAGATGTGCTAGCCATGGTCTATTCACTACTCCACCTCAACTACTCGTATGCTCAAACATGTAAAAACGGCTTTAGTCATATGCCATAATAGGATAGCTGATTATACATTATGGGTGCGAAAAAAGCTTCTTGAATGCCGATCACTCTGCACTGTGTCTATCTACTACTGAGATTATTGCTGCTCCTTGTTACCCATACATCTTGGGCGAGCTGATCATACCGACACAATGCGGCTCCACGGCTGCACTGCGCCTATTGCATATCGCCCACTGAGGAGGCTCCACCATGGGGCATCAAATACTTCGTTGGTTTCACTTTCATCGGACATAGGGAGTGGGGATGACTTTAGGCTGAACGGAGCGGAATATCTTTATCTCGCATGCCTCCAATGGGGAGTTCCTTGCCTATGATGAGACAAATTCTGGGCGGACGAAGTTGTATGCACAGTGTTGGGAACGGGGAGGGACGTCGTAAGTTGCGAGCGTGTCTCGCCTTCGTCGCGTATTTCAAAGACCCTCACGCGGTCACGACATGTCGTCCCATCAACATGCCATGACCGCGCGACAAAGTTGGAAACTTATCGGCCAAACCCATGTCGCCCCACTTCTAGCCCCATGCCTTAGCCCTATGGTGTAGGGTACGTGGGGCGAGCTGCAAGGAACTCAAACGGCATCGACGGCCTTCCTGTCTCCAGCGGTGCTGCAGGCGGGATCTCATGTTCGAAGATTTCGTCATGAATTTGTCCTTCTCACTCACTACAGTGAAGCCTATAAGAGATGAATAAACGATGCTCAACCAAAGACTTCATCTCTATCTTCATTGTCTTTTGCATCTTTCTAATTCCAGCCCGGTGCTGCTAATATATTTTTAATATCAAACTAGCAAATCAAAATCTTCTACAACCATCTCCTAATTTTCCACCCTCTAATTAAAAGATACCGACAATATGCAATATTCATCCGCTCTTATCTCAGCCTTCGCCATTACCAGCGTCCTCTCACATGGGGTCCTTGACTCAGTTGAAGGCGCCAATGGAGTAACTATGCCGGGTCTCTCAGGTATGTAGTTCATCTCTACCCTTGCAAAATATTACCGAGAAGGATCATCTAACAGCTCTACCATAGTTGCTGATGGCACTCCGCGCGATTGTGCCAGCCCTCGATGTGGATCTGAAGCTGACACCTCCATTATCCGCAAGCGTGAGATGGGAACCAACAAGGCCACTGCACTTGGTCGTACTCAGGGCGGTGGTCCGGTCGATGCCTCCAAGATGATGGCTATGTTCATGGGTGGTGCTGGAAATACTACCGAGACCAAGGCGGCACGAGATATTCACGCAGCCAACGTTCTTCGACGAAGTCTTGGAGAGCGTGCAGCTAATGGAGGAACCAAGACGCCTAAGGGCACCATGGAGACTGGTGTCAAGGCTGCAGCTGGAGCTGGAGCGGCCAGTGGGATGCCGACTTGCTCGGACGATGGCAAGGTTAAGATGACTTATCACCAAGTAAACCAGGACGGGGCTGGTCCCCTAACAGCCATGATTGACGCCACATCGGGAGGAACCGACCCGGATGCATTCAAGTCAGCCGAGGTTACGCAGAATGTACCCGGAATCGGTATAGGAGGACTATCAGCCGCAGCCGTGATGGATTTCCCGGTAGAAGTACAAATGCCAGCAGGTATGACTTGCTCGGGAACAGTCGGCGACGCTCAAAACGTGTGCATTGTTAGAATGCAAAATGCAGCAGCAGCAGGACCATTTGGAGGTTCCGTAGCCGTTACACAGAGCCCAGCAGCAAAGAAGCGTGCCGTTGAATTCAACCTTTCCAAACGTCACTTTGCCCGCGCCTTAGCCAAGAAGAGCCGTGAAGATAATGCATACGCCAATTCTGCATGAATTTTAGGACCAGTATGAATGAAAACCTACAATAGTTAATGACTCATGGGAGTTTGAAGCCGGGATATGTCGTTAAATAGGCGACAGACTCGCCAAAGGTACGAGCTTAGCAGGAGAAATAGAGAGATTAGTCACATAATTTACAGTTTCTTTCTCATTAATATCTTCCACTAATTTTCCACGTTCCTCTCGCCTCTTACCAGCTGCTCCCCGCCCATCTCCAACCACTCGTGCCTTGAGTCATAATCCCTCGGGTTTAGAGCTCTTTAAAAAGGACAACGGGATATTATTTATGTAAGAATATGTTATGGGCCCAAGGGTGTGAATTCCCTACACAGTACTTAGGGGTTCCACATTTCATGTTGATCTTAGGAGACGCTAAGTCCCCCTTTGTAAAATATCCATGTATCATAAATCCTTCGCGATCACGTCGTGTTTAGTACATTTGTTATTATCATTTTAGAGAATCAGAATAGACTTCGATAACTTCGTTTGATTGATCAATCACGACTCCATTTCGTGACATAATACTGCTACAGGTCAACGAGAACAAATATCTTATGAGTCAAGTAAATTTTTTTGGTAAGAGCTTGCTCAGGGCTGGTGAAATACTCAATGTTGGAAATTTAGAATCAGTGCGTTCAAGTATTTGGATTTCTAAATTTAACTATCAAGATTGAATGAATTTTATTTCTTGTCACGTTGAGTCTATGGCTATATATGAAATACAGGTCAGCTCTGCTGGTAGAAGAAGGATATCAATCTAGTAGTTTATACCCTCCATTACCTCCCACACTCAAACTCTGGGGACACAATTACCCTTCTGAAACATTTGAAGAGTTCGGCCAGCTGGGCGCTGCAGATTTGTGGGCATCTCGAGAAATTTACACTTTGCTTTTCTAGCCTCATTCCGACCATGTCCTGAAGGTCATATTATGATGGAGGGAGAGTTTTGCAGAGGAGCTTAGGCTGTTAAGCCTCTGTTTAATGTTACCTGGTGAAGCGAAATGGGAAATTAAGTGTCTGAAAACTATAGTAAAGAGTTGTTAATGAAATCCACTTAGTACAAGAGAGCTATATGATCCAACTTTTACGAGTAAGCGAAGGACACGACTCCTCGCTTGTTGTTGATATTGGGAGGCTAGTCCATGTATGAGTTGGCATGAACGTGGCTAGGAAGACTTGCACCATTTTTACATTCCATGTTATTGCGGCTCTTCATTCCCAAGTAGCTTGCAAATGAAATCCGAGGCATGAGTGCTCTACGTGTAAATTGAGTCATCTTTTCTCTTTATTTTCTCTGATATTGTATCATAGCTAGTTAGCTGCATACGCAATTAAAATCTGATGGAAAGAAAAACTTCCCAAGTAGCACTAAATTCAAAGTACTAAAATTTCAGAAAATTCTTGACCGCCGAGGATTACTGTGTTGTAGGTAAGCCCAACTTCTTTTTTTTATTTAAATCATTTAATGTGTTTTCAGCTATCTAGCTATGATACATGACCGGTACTATTTATACATGTAGGATGACTCTTTTGACGTTAGAGACACTCATACTCTGGATTTCATTTGCAAATACCACTCTGAGGTATGTTTGCTTACACAAACAGTCAACCCTCCTCTCTAAGCACCAACCAAAGGGAAATTCAAAACCTTTGATTATCCAAGCATGCCTTCATCATCCATGCATACCAGCGCCGCGAGAAATGTAGTTAAGTTTTGCCGGATTCGAACCAGCGGTCTCCTGTCTCGGGTGAGATATGTGTCCTTGCTATCCAGACCTTGAGAAGCCGGCCAAGATGATGTACCACCGCACCATCCAACCACGGCGGTGTTTATAGTGTCGCCCGCACTCTCGCAACCGAAGTCTTGGCGCACGCACAAAGCTCAATTCGAAAACTCGTTGTCAAAATTCTAAAATTCACGTCCGTCAAGATCGTTTCCACCATCTGCAGCACCTTGTGAGCTTGTCCTAATCTCTCTCACGCCCATCCCAAAGAACTGTCTCCCAGGTTTGTGCGCCACGCTTTGCTTCCTCCGTCGGGTGTAAATATCGGCGTGGGCGTGTACGTGGTGGTGAATTGAGGCCAGAGAAAGTCGACGAGAGGTGTGATCATTGAAATGAGGATGTACTAAGTCGTACCTGCAAACTTGATGAGGTTTTGGTGGTGATTGATCTCGTCAGGTGTGAAAATTTGATTAGGTGGAGAGTCTTGAATCATTGCCTCATGGGCCAACTTGTTCGGTATTGCGAAATTTGACTGAACTTGGCTCTGGGAGAATATTTCACTCCCAGGTTCGTAGAGGGCACCGCGTACAGGTGTCAGTCTTGCCCTCCTTACAAAGGAAGCCCAACTTCACTGCGCCGTCTGGGGTACTGGGGAGTCCCGTGGACCCGTCGACTGTAGAAGCCCTCTTGGCCAAGTAGCCGAAATCTTGGTCTTGGCGCACACAAACGATCCAAATTCGAAAGTGTGGAACATATCATTTCCACAAGAGATATCTTCCTTATCTCGCTCCAGGTCCCAGTCGCCTATCGATCCTTGAGATGTGTAATCTCATTAGATCAACAGTCCCACACATCCAAGACCCGGGCTTTGTATACTATGACTTGAATTCTTCCTTGCGGGTATACGTTTTGCCGTAAATTTGGACTGGAATTTGGCCGGTAGCGAAAGAGGCAAAGTCATATTTGCAATTGGAGTGACGCCTTTATTAGTCGTTAAGGCGAAGTGGTGTGTGGTGAGGTTAGGATAGAGGACTCCCGTGAGAATGACAAGACCGACATTGATGAGAAGTCGCCGGTTATAGATGTGTTAGTGTTTGCTTTCGACTTCGCTTCGGATGCGATTCTTCTTGGCTATCCGAGATATGGATAGCGTATTGAGCGATTATACCGGTGGAATAAAAAGACATCTTACTAGATCTTGCCGGCGATCAATCTACTCGAAAGGCTGGGCCTTTCGCTTAGTCCTAATTACATGCAAGGCTGGGCTCGCAGGTTACTCTAAACATCCAGTAGCTGGTAAGCCGGTAGGAACCTGTATGTCCACATGGACATAGACTTCAAATGGCAACAACAACAACTGTACAATGCTTAGGGCACAACTCGTATTATGCAGAAGAAAAGTAACCGAAGTCTAAAGTGTAAGGTGTTCATGTGGATGCTAATCGCAGAACCCCAATTACATGATAATGTCCTGGCCTCGAGAAATTAAGCACAACTATATACAAATTTACTATTAACCTTAAAGCTATTTAGATAGTTTTAGCTGTCCTTTATATTCATAGACCCAGTAGGGACATTAATAAAATTCTATTCTATTCCTGGCCTCGATGGTCAAATGATAGAGGAGAGATTTGGAGACAAGCCAAATTTCGGTCCCACGAAGCTACGATAAATAATACTGGCGACGTGAATAAGGTTATACAGTGGATCCTAAATAATGGTTGGATAGAGTAATTCCAGATGACAAAGGCGGTCGAAATGCTACTGAGGGAGAGAAACAGGCCAAGCCATTCTTGGGGTCGGCATAGATGATGTGATTGGGTTACATGCAGGGTACTACATGATAACTGCACTTCCTGAGGGATAAATCAGAAAAACCAAGGAAAAAAATTAGAAAATTTGTGGGATTTTGACCAGAGGGTTTCTCCTCGTGTAGATATTACAGTTCAAAAACACCTGTACGGGCCCATGTGGCGCCGAATCAGGATAATGAAATCAAAATCAAGTATAATTGCACAACTAGATGCCTGGACGAGATTTCTCAGTGAGATATATCTGCAAATGTAGTATTAATGGGTAATCCCAAATTCGCCGCTGATTACTAAGGATTCTTAGGCATATTCTGGCCGAGACTTGGTGTGCCGGGAAGATGGCCCCATTCGGAATGAGCTGGCGAAGAAGGAAACAGTGGAAATTCTGCTGTCCGAAATCTTATACATACAAAGCTATCGTCTGCTGCATCAAGAATTCGTCTCCGCCGAAGATTGTCCATCTTTCTCATCCTCAACTACTCGACATTTGACAGTCTCTTCCATCCAGCCCGTCAGGCCCCAAGCTTAACGGCGTAAACTTACAACAAAATGAGATTTCTTTCTATCGCTACCCTGATCTTACTCGTCGACCTTTCAGTCTCACTTCGCATACATGATGATTACAATATCTTTAGAAATGGGGGGAGACGTCCTATTTTAAACTCGAACTTTGGCATGACATGTCAATTATATTCAGTTTATAACGTAAATCAAATACTAGATTTTACCAGAACAGCGTATCAAATAATCGAAGATCCTAATCAAGGCCTGGACACATGCACCTTTGACCCATTTCCCCAAGAAGTGCTTTACATTTATCGAATTGGAACAACTTATTTGGAAGATACGGGTATGAAAATGTCATCCCACTCCTAAAAATTCAGCTCACTAAAAAGTTTGGCCAAAGGTCACGCCGTAAATTATATAATTGTCAACTTTGTAGGGCAGTTTTTTGCCGGATTTTACCAATACGAAAGCAGTGAAGGAACGGTTACCGGATTGTGTACTTTTGATTGGGGCACCCAGTTCAACAGCTTTGAGGGCAATTAACAACTCCATGTTTTTGGCGAAATGACTTTTGACAGACTTGAGCTTAATCAAAATGATCCGTTTCCGCCTGGAGGATCCAACAGGCAATCTGGTGGAGGCTATCGGTAGTAATGAGAAGGATCATGAGAATTGCCTAAAGAAAAGAAGCTCGTAATTTCCGCGAGGCTGAGGTTCCTAGTGGATTAGAATGTGTAAAATGTGAGATAAGCTTAGCTTTAAGATCGTGTAGGTTACGGGTGTCTCGTGGCTCCAAACTACCAATATGTTTAGTAGAGCTTGAGACTAGATGTAACTTCATTTTCTATTCCTACAGGGTATCGTCTATATAAGTACAGTATTCCTTATCTTACGCCCGGACTCCGACATGACAACATTACATAAGCATTACTATTTATGATAGCCTCGTACTAACCTATAGGTCTATCAATCCGGGATCCTCGAGGCGTTGAATGTAAGGAGAATAGTATTTTCAGAGGCTGGTAGGCAAGTTCCGTCGGACCGGGAGCTAAACCGATGCCATCTATTTTAGCAACTAATTATCTATTGTGAAGAAGTGGATCGCGAGAAAGAGGGGCGTTTATGATAATGTCGTGGATTACAAGTGTGAGGTTTCTGGGCGCGCGTTGGTTAGCTAGTAAATGGCGGGGTGTGGGTGTAAGAATGAAATGCTGTCACGTGGCGTCTCGTGGCTCCTAACTACAACGGATCTTGTGTAGAGCTTGAGACTAATACGTGAATTATTTTTTCTCCCCCAAATGTAGGATATCTATGCGCCTATATACATCAATACTCTGTTACCCCTCAGCTCCAGTGCGATCTGATCGTGTGAGATCATAATGGCTCTAGGATTTTGTCTATGCGCCGTACATCTAAAATCTGATCAACACGTGATAATGTAGATCTTTTCAGGATCCACAAGTGTATCATGGTTTCTATGGTTCTCGCTCATGACCTGACCTATAAGCCACATGACGCACAATTATCTTGCTTAATTGTTTGATTGATGCTAGCGCAGGATTGAAGTATAAGTATCTAAGTAGTTGCACTCTGGGATAGATTCTGCAGCGTCTTATTAATATATTCCTACCCGTACTTTGCCCTCACGTATCTCCGATCTACTCGTGACTCCGTTCCAACGAGACCCACCCATGATAAAGTGGTTGCTATAAACATCAATGTTAATTTGAGACGGATCAGAGTAATGAAAGATCGCCTGCACGCTAACTTATCGACTTTCTAAATATTGATCGTCGATTCTGTAATTGGTCTGTAATGACGGACACGGAAATAATTCATGAGATTGCTTAATGAGAGGCTAGGATTGATTCCGATATTATTTTGGTAGAAGACTTGTCCCAAATATCAGAGGGCTACAGCGTCTTTATTTATCTAAAGGTAAAATCCCCCATATCCCATCTATACTAGCCATACCGGACCTAGCATATTAAACTTGATACGTATCATCATTTTGGGGTTGAGGTTTACCGTGTACTTGCTACTTGAGTCGCGTGCCTGACTACTATGAGACACGCTCAGGTATCAACCTTATAACCCACACCAAACCCAAACTACTTCACCACCCTGAATACGACCCCATGAATAGTTGTAACAGTAGCCTGCAACCTAGCACGATTAGGCTAGAGCTCGTTGACTAAGACCTAATCCGAACACTAACACACTTATATGCCATGCACAATCACAATTTTGCCCTTTATCTTTTAATTTGCATCAGATTTTAATTGCGTATGCAGCTATCTAGCTATGACACAATATCAGAGAAAATATATAGAAGAGATGACTCAATTTACAGTAAGAGCACTCATGCCTCAGATTTCATTTGCAAGTACCACTGCGAAGTTATGCCGGCTTTTTCTTCACCCCAAGTCAACCCTCATCCGTGAATACCCACCCAGGGGAACGTCTCAAAAACCTGAGTTATCCAGACATGCCTTCGTCATCCTCTGAATTTCATCCGCGCGAAATGTAGTCTTCGGTGTTTCCTTCCCAAGTGGAGTAGGTGCCCAGGCTACTCAAACTATACTGGAGAACAACACCAGGAGGCGGACCACTGCACCTTCCATCGTTTGCGTGTTGTTATAGTGTCCGCTGCACTCTCGCAACCGAAGTCTTGGCGCGCACACAGCTCAATTCGTGAAACTCCATGTCAAATTTTAAAATCACACGCTCGTCGAGATTGTATCCATCCTCTGTGTCAGCTTGTAAATTTGTCCTGAACCCTCTCACGTCCATCCAAAAGACCTTTCACCCAGATTTGTGCGCCATGCTTTGTTTCCTCCATCCGGTGTAAATATCGGCGTGGGCGTGTATTTGGCGGCTAGCTGAGGCCATAGAATAGTTGATGAGAAGTGTGGTCATTGGAATGAGGATGTACTAAGTCGTACTTGTAGACTTGATGAGACTTGGGTAGGAGTCGAACTCGTTGGGAGCGAAAATTTGATATGGCGGAGAATTTTGAATCATTTCTTCATGGGCCAACTTGTCCGGTATTACGAAATTTGACTGAACTTGGCTCTGGGAGAATATTTCACTCCCAGGCTCGTAGAAGGCACCGCGCACAATTGTCAGTCTTGCCCTCCTCGCAAGCTTTCTTTTTTTTTTTTTTTTTTAAATCATTTAATGTGTTTTCAGCTATCTAGCTATGACACATGACCGGTACTATGTATACATGTAGGATGACTCTTTTGACGTTAGAGACACTCATACTCTGGATTTCATTCGCAAATACCACTATGAGGTATGTTTGCTTACACAAACAGTCAACCCTCTTCCGTAAGTACCCACCAAAGGGAATTTAAAACCTTTGATTATCCAAGCATGCTTTCATCATCCATGCATACCAGCGCCGCGAGAAATGTAGTTAGGTTTTGCCGGATTCGAACCAGCGGTCTCCTGTCTCGGGTGGGATATGTGTCCTTGCTATCCAGACCTTACTTGAGAAACCGGCCATCGCAAGCTTTCTGTAGCAGTAATAAAAATTGGTGATTAAAATATATCTTGCTTTTTGTCTTCTAACTAAAGGAAACACGTATAAACAGGGGGACTATTCTCAACACCTCTCAGTGGTGTCCCCTACGAGCCTCCAGCTCTCACTGTAGAGTCTGCAGAGCCGAGATTGAGTAACAAATTAGTCCTCACTTCCATGAGGATTCCCAATCGCTTTCGCGGCCTGTATCGTCTTCATCCATAAACACACCCCCCTATCACCATTATCATGAAGCTAACCACGATCAGATCAGATGGTAGGGTCGGAGCCCTACTCACCACCCACCCTTGATCATGGAGGAAAAGCCATCCGATGAGTTTCCGGAGCGTACCCAGCACCCGATACGTAGATGGTGGATTGAATCAAGTCGGCCTCGACTGTTACAAAGAAGGGAGATATAGATGAATATGTGCACCTCGTGTAGTCCCGGTGTCTAGGTCTCACCTGGCTGAGGCTGCAGGTTTTTTGAGACTTTTTCCCGCGCACGCAGTTTCCATTGCTACCATTTTTATTTTTTTTGGGTCAAAGCTTCCGTGGAAAAGGTGGCTGAATTGCATGGGTAAATTCTGAGCTAAATGGCTATTTATCACTGGCTATATATCAATTATCTTACAAGTAACAAAAGAGGGCAGGAGCACTGTACAAGGTGGGACTTGGGTCAGAGAGGAGCCCAATGTGCTAGATAGTCGAAGACTCAAGTAGCACAAAAACCAAACATACGTCAACGTCAACACGTATATACAGCTGTTGTCCCTCTCTCTTGACGCCATTCCTAAACAGGTAACTCATCACTCATCAATATCATTAGTCATCATTTCTAATATAACACATGAAAGGTCATTAAGTTATTAGGTTATTCGATAGTCCCAGGCACCAGCCCAGCGCCTTATGGCAGGGACTGGTGGGCTCGGCAAGGATCATCCTAAATAGCTACGCCCTACTCGTTCCCATCACACTGTCACTATGTGACTCTGATTACAACAAACAAAATACCAAAAAAAATAACAAACTCAAATGAAATAAAGTAAATTAACATGTAGGAGCGGTGCTAGCAATTCTCATCCTATGCCCTCCTCAGTCAGTTCTAATGTCCTGACAAACTAATCACTCCGACCCTCGCATCCAGTTGAAGGCGGGTCTGCATCCATGCACCCAAAGCAGCGAGTAATCCATGCAAATTCTATGAACTTCACCGCGAGAAAGAGCGGTGTGGGGGGTTTACCGGATTCGAACCAGCTTTCTTGTGTCTCAAATAAGGTGATTATTCAAGCTACTCAAATTCTAATTGAGAGAACGGTCCAAATGATGTACCACTGCACCATCCCACCCCCACCATGTACGTAACTTACTGTGGCTACTACTTGTCCATTTATAGCCAATTTATCTTCATTTCCCAAGATTGCTTCTCTCCCATTGTCCCACCTCATGATTCCTGTACCAAATTTCTCAGTAAATTATCATCTGCAAGTGTTATATTAATGGCAAGTTCAAAATTGGCCGCTGATTGCCAAGAAACTTTGGCAGAATCATGCCGAGTCTTGGTGTACGGGTAAGATGACCCCATTAGGATTGAGCAGGCGAAAAAGTAAATGATGAAATCTCTGCTGTCCGAAATCTCATACATATAAAGCTATCGCCAGCTGCATCGTAATTTCGTTGCCGCCGAAGATTGTCCATCTTTCTCATCCTCAAACACTCGACACTCGACAGTTCCTTCAATCCGGCCCGTCGAGCTCCGAGCTGAACGGCATAAGCGTATTGCACAATGAAATATTTTTCTATTGCTGCCGTGGCCTTGTCCGTCGTTACTTCGGCTTCACTGCACATAACTGATGAAGGTGAAATATTTCAAAACGGAGTCAGACGTCCTATTTTAAACTCAAACTTCAGGATGTCTTGTCTAGAAAATACATTTTACAACGAAAACCAAATACTAGATTTTGCCCAAAAAGCATATCGAATAATCGAGAATTCTAAAAGTAGGCTGGATAGATGCACCTTTGACCCATTTCCCAAAGAAGTGCTTTACATTTATCATATTGGAAAAAGTCAAACACAAGCTACGGGTATGAACATCTCATCCCTTTCTTGAACATTCCGCTCGCTAAACTGGTTTGCCAAAGGTCAAATCAGTCATTATATGATTATCAACTTTGTAGGGCAATTTTTTGCCGGATTTTACCAATACCAAGGCAATGAAGGGCAGGTTACCAAATTGTGTGAGTTTGATGAGGGAACCACATTCATTTTTCCGGGGACCCTTGATGACTCCGCACATTCGGCGAAATGAATTAAAAGACCCTTGAGCTTGATCAAAATGATTCATATGCTTGTAGGGTCTAACAGGGGGTCCCGTGGAGGCTATTGGTAGTAATAAGAAGGATCATGAGAATTGCCCAAAGAAATGAAGCTTGTAGTTTCTGCGAGGCGTTGAATGCAAGGAGAAAAGTATTTTCAGAAGTTAGTAGGAGGACTATTCTCGACACCTATCAGTGGTGTCTCTTATGAACCTCCAGCTCTCACTGTAGAGTTTGCGGAGCCGAGATTGAGGAATAAAATCCTAATTTCTGTTTGGAAGTTTGTATTGTTTCTTAGAAGAAACTCACCCAAAAAATATGGGCACAGCTTCAAAGTACTTCGTAGTAGTTCAATCAAATAAATTATTCACGTAATCGTTCTTATCATATTTTATTATTAATCAGAGGAGGACTATTCTCAACACCTGTCCGTGGTGTCCCCTACGAACCTCCAGCTCTCACTGTAGAGTCTGCAGAGCCGATATTGAGTAATACCTTTTCAACTTTGAGCTGAGTTATCTCCCCCTCCGTCAAAGATACGCTTCCGATAACACATAAGACGACCATGACGACGATCATGATGCTAGAAATGAGGAAAGATAATGCGGTACCAAACGCTACAACGGTAGTCAGAGAAGCCCTCGTCATATTACAACATGTGCTACCAACCGGCGGGCGAACAAAAAACCCACGAAAGCAAAGTAAAAGACCCTTCCGCCCTCAAGAAAAGCAGATTTCGACTCGTCTATAATATCGTCCCTTGAAATCTTTACTTCTGAATCTACTAGCCAGGAGGACATCTGGAATACATGAGTTACCCGATGACCCCACGTCCGTAACGATTTTTGGATGCTAGGCTAGGCTCCTTCACGACAGTCACTCTCGACCAAGACTTTTCTGATATCCTTTCACGATCTTCGGTTTGTCCTGCGGCATGAATCAGGAAAAGAGGAAAGAGGAGGCTAGGAAGGTTGAGAGACGCTCTTAGGTATACACAGGTCTGCTGCGCCCGGCTGGCCGGCCTCTTCGTCATAGGAGAGCCCCGCACCCAGTGGTTTTTGAGACTTTTCCCTGCAGCTACACACCCGCAAATGGCCATCGATTCGTTGGCTGGAGAGGGGAGATAATGACGGGACAATGGCTCCTCTTAGTGTGTACTCGAATGAAGACCTGTGGGGTATTACTGCTGGAAAGAAGTCGTGAAGGAGGCATAGGAGGGAGTACACTACCCGAGGCATAGATACTCCCGGCCTGTAGGCAGAAAGGACCTACATGTCCTTACATAGTCGCAGACTTTATAGGACAATAAACACATACAATACAATATCACTAATCAGAATGTTAAAAATATACAGTCAAACCCCTGTTAAGACGATATTGCCGTTTATACGATACTTTTTCCGGAACGGACTTGGTTCCCATACATTTACCGAATACACGATTATCGTTCTTCAACCTCTAAATATCGTCTTAACCAGGTTTTTTTTATTAGATTGGTACTAATAATGCCGTCAAAGAGGGAATCTCTGCAGAGCAACGACGTGCTCTGCGAAGATGGGCGCACCGCCAGGTCCCAAAACCAACACAAAAACAGTGCATTAAGTGGTTCTTCGCAGAGAACGGCCATCGATTAAGCTAGTCCATAGTCTCCGAGTCCTTGAGTAAGGTATTATTCAGAACTGCAAAGTATTCTAGAGACAATACTGGCTCCGCTTTGTTCTACAAGCAATTGAAGAGGGTACAGATCCACAATCAAGTGTCAATATTCGACTAGCAATTCGCTGGATCTTCCGAAGTTGGAATAACGAAGTTACATATACAACAATTCATAATTGCTTTCGGAAATCGTCTCTTATTTCCAAGCCAATTGCTCTTCCTACGTCTGTACTCCCGACTGGACTTTCTGAATTGTTTAATGAAGTAGTCAGAGCAGGAGACATACGACATTCAATGGTAATAGACAATTTTCCTAATCCAATTGAGGAGGAAGAGGAAGGGAATTTTATGCTTGACGAGGCAATGATATTACAAGAGGTGATAGGAGAATATTTGGGAACTGTTACGGTTTTTTCTACTATATGTTTCTTTAAGGCGTTGATGGTACTGCAGGGAATAGACCTAAGATGTGCGGCGTTAGTGTCTTGGCATGTAGATATTTTACTATAGGAGATACACGTAGAAAACAGGAACAGAACAGACAATCAGACAATTATTACCGCAAACCATTAATGCTATTAAGTCCATTACAAGTGACCTAATAGGAACAAATAAAGACCACGAAGAAGAGGTAGAACGAGACGAACAGCCTTTGCGGACAGCAAAAGAGGCCGAAATGGTTCTGAAAGAGTTGATTGAGTATACTGAGAGTCAAGATTCTCTTAATTCAAGCTATTTTAGGGTTATAGAGCGAACAGAGACGGCAATTGGGAGTATAAAAGAGGCATCAAAAGTACAAAGTGGCCTAGATAGCTGGATTACATAATCATATCCTTTTAAACAATATCCTCTATATAACAATATTTTTCACGGTCCCGATTACATCGTCTTAACAGGGGTTTGACTATACATCTAAGTTTCCATAAATTACCCGTATTCTTGGTCAGACACTAAAACCAATTTCAGTCTAGTGCAATTGTGCCCCACGTTACTCATAGGCAGCCTTGCCGATCATCACCCACAATTGTTTTTTAAATCATTTAATGTGTTTTCAGCTATCTAGCTATGACACATGACCGGTACTATTTATACATGTAGGATGACTCTTTTGACGTTAGAGACACTCATACTCTGGATTTCATTTGCAAATACCACTCTGAGGTATGTTTGCTTACACAAACAGTCAACCCTCCTCTCTAAGCACCAACCAAAGGGAAATTCAAAACCTTTGATTATCCAAGCATGCCTTCATCATCCATGCATAACAGCGCCGCGAGAAATGTAGTTAAGTTTCGCCGGATTCGAACCAGCGGTCTCCTGTCTCGGGTGGGATATGTGTCCTTGCTATCCAGACCTTGAGAAACCGGCCAAGATGATGTACCACCACACCATCCAACCACGGCGGTGTTTATAGTGCCGCCCGCACTCTCGCAAGCGAAGTCTTGGCGCACGCACAAAGCTCAATTCGAAAACTCATTGTCAAAATTCTAAAATTCACGTCCATCGAGATCGTTTCCACCATCTGCAGCACCTTGTGAGCTTGTCCTGATCCCTCTCACGTCCATCCCAAATAACTGTCTCCCAAATTTGTGCGCCACGCTCTGCTTCCTCCGTCGGGTATAAATATAGGCGTGGGCGTGTACGTGGTGGTGAATTAAGGCCAGAGAAAGTCGACGAGAGGTGTGATCATTGAAATAACGATGTACTAAGTCGTACTTGCAAACTTGATGAGGTTTTAGTGGTGATTGATCTCGTCAGGTGTGAAAATTTGATTAGGTGGAGGGTCTTGAATCATTGCCTCATGGGCCAACTTGTTCGGCATTGCGAAATTTGACTGAACTTGGCTCTGGGAGAATATTTCACTCCCAGGTTCGTAGAGGGCACCGCGTACAGGTGTCAGTCTTGCCCTCCATCACCCACAATTGTGTAGCTTTAGATTAAGCAGCTGGTGCGAAATTCCAACAATTCTCATGAGTATTCCCAATCGCTTTCGCAGCCTGTGTCGTATTCATCTCTCAACATATTCCCCTATCACCAATATCATGAAGCTAACCAAAATCAGATCACATGTTGGGGTTGGAGCCCTTTTCATCACCCATCCTTGATCATGGAGGAAAAGCCATCCTACAAGTTTCCGGAGCGTACCCAGCACCCGATACAGAGATGGTAGATTGGATCAAGTCAGCCTCCACTGTTACAAAGCATGGAGATATAGATGAATATGCGCACTTCCTGTGATCCCGGATACTAGGCCTCGCTTGGCTGGGGCTGCGGGTTTTGTGAGGCTTTCTCCCGCGCACGCAGTCTCGATTATTACCATTTTATTTTTTTGGGTAGAAGGTTCCATGGAGAAGGTGGCCAAATCCCACCGGTAGATACTGAGCTGAATGGCTATTCATCAAAGGCAATCTATGAATGATCTTTCAAGGAAAATGAGATGCAAGGAGCACTGTATAAGGTGTGGCCTGGGTCAGAGAGGAGCCCAATGAGCTAGACAGTCTATTACTCAAGTTGTACAATATACAAACGCACACCTTCTACCTATTTATATCAGTCAATTCATTCCATTGACTGGTTTATGAGATTGGGTTTCAAGACCGCGACTGATACCACTCATCTCCATTACAGTCCAGTCTTACCAACTTTGATGCCATTCTCATTGATCGGGTTTCATTTACTTTTTCGTTGAAATAACGATATCTCGTGCACTAAAACATCATTTTATTTCTGCTTCTCTTCTATGGTCAATCGTGTTAGCAAATATCGTTTCCATTTAAATATAACAGTATACTGGACAACAGAAGAACTCACATATCATCTCAGCAATCTCCACGTCAAAATCATGTAGTATGGGATCGTAAAGTGTTTCGGGATAATAATCTTCACCCAGCCAGTACCCACAACCTCTGTCGAACAGTGATGCCCGCATTTTCTTGACTACACCTTTCAAAGATTGAAATTTGGCCGAGAATCCGCTCAACACGTTGCTTTCGAATGAGTCCACATGAATCGCTGTAAACTTGGCATTATACATAGCTTGGACTGTACCCTTGTACCATGTCTGGAGTAGTCCTAGATGAGTTGGCTTTTCCTCACCCCAGCCAAAGCGAATGCACGTAGACAAAAGTACGAAGAAGAATGATTCTAGATCGTGACGATACGAGTGGTTGATGCCTGCACTTGTTCGAGTCAAATTCGCCCTCAAGATACCGAGTGCCATGAACTCCATCGTCCCAGTCAGGATATGAGAGCTCGCCGCAGCATTGGGGTCATCCAACGACATTGCGAGATCCAAGTCTATCAGTACCCAACAGCAACCATCATTTGACTTTGGATCTGTTAGTATGATGTTGTTAGCCGAGACATCACGGTGCAATATCCGGGCATCCAAAAACAGTGACCGATGACCAATAATTGCATCGCGTAGTCCACAAAGCAATTCAAGCGGTGATGTATCCTCTCCAATTGCTCGCCCAGAAGGCTTCGATGCGATTATCGATTGTAATCGATCTCGGTAGAACAATGAAGATTCCATTGCGGACATATTGGAGATCTTGGGAGAGGCATTCACATCGACAACTACCACATCTGGGACGTCTGGAGTGGTAGGATCTACGAGAGACGCTCCTGAAGGGCCGACACTGGCTTCTGACAAGGTTTCCCCAGTACTGCTCGTTAGCCGGAGTTTCTTGAGTTCACGTTCCGGTACGTTCGGGGCGTCGACATCCATTTCGCCGTCATTCCTACCTCTTTTCGATGCAGAGGAGATCGATCCTTGGTTCGAGCTCTGTTTACTTGTCGGAGTTGAACTCTTTGATGCAGTAAGCTTACCAGGAGCTACAGCATGATGCCTGGTGTTAGTATACTGTCTTGAATCACAATAGAATAGCAATCAACACAGACTTACCTCGCTTGCTGACCGGGATTCCGCCTTTTCGAACCCTCGCTACTGCTGCATTGGTCTGGGCTTGCCTTGAAATACTCGACACGCATGACCTTTTGCTCCGAAGTGAATCACCAGCACTCGACGCACTTTTGCGCTTCACACCTCCGCTCAGCTGAACAATCTCTTCTTGATTGGTAATCTCTGGCTGCAGTAAGTCGTGAGGCGTGGTCATTGGTTCCTCGTCGGGTTGAATCTCTCTCTGCATTGCCTTCGTGAACGTAAGGCCGTCGCGTAGCTCACTGATCTTTTCCAAATCATGTGATCCAATCAACGTTGCCACTCCACGAATACTGCGAGCTTTCCCCAGAAGTTCGACCTCTGACATCCGTCCCACCGCCCGCCACGAGATCTTCACCACAAAGCTTTCGTACAGACCGCGGTAGACTGTCGTGCCACGCGAGACGATCGACCGCTGAACGATAAATGGGAAATGTTCAAGGATCAGCATCAACCAGTTGTCAGTTTCTGGTTCCTTGACCTTGATCAGGGTCCGGTCGTGCTCCTGGACAAAGTTCGAGTCAAGACCAAGTTCATCATCGCTCATCAGCATATACGCAGTGATCACGTAGATCAGCTTCTCCGGATTCTCACCAATGTCGATGAAGCCAGTAGACATGGGTCCCGATCGATCGAAAACCCACAGCTGCAACTTAGATCCGAACAAAAGGAATCCATGAACAAACCGACGCAAGGGCTGCGTAATGAAAACCTCCCTCATATAAATCGATAGTTGGAGAAACTTGCTCTTCCACACTCCGACAGATGACGATGTCAACTCTCCCAGAACAAGAACATCGCGCCAATCGTGAGGAGTATTAGCTGCATGTTTGCGACTCTTAAAGAAAAAGTCCACCTGTCTGGGAGACTCTCTTCCCTCGAACTGCCATGCCGATGTGGTTCGGAACTTGTTTGAGCGTAGTGGGAATGCTTTTTGCTGTTTCGAAGACGCAGATTTTTCGCATGGCGTACTTGTGGGAGCTTTGTAGCATTCAATGTACTCGGACTGTATTCTATGAACCCATCTCCAGATGTTGCCTTCCGTGGGCTTCTTCGGGAACCTGAACCGCGCTTTGAATTTTCTATTTACAAAGCTGTCTGCGATCGCCTGGCATTGATCGGCCCACAGTGTCATCTCGAAATACTTCTCGTAGAAGCCGCCAACATCTTCGAAAATGGTTTCGTTTAACTCGGTCCGAAGCGCTTCTTTCAAGATATCTACTTTCTGATCCTTACCTTTGTATGGGGCAGCCGTCTGCCGATGACAAACATCGGGGTAGTTAAGGGATGAAGTGAATGTATCGGGAGTTGAGTAAGGTTCAAATATATCAAGAAGGCTGACTAGCTGGAACCAGATCTCAGTGTCGGTGGCTTTGGAAAGGATGGAGTGGACAAGCGGTTTTAGATGTTTGAGATCGATTGATTTCGAGTTGATTCGTTTTTTGAATGATTTTATCCTTGAGTCAATTTTTTTGTTTAAAGACGAGGGAGCTGGTTGGTCATGAGCATACAAATCAAGTAAACCTAGAAGGTTGTTCAATGGGCTAAGTATAACTTTGAGGTTTGTGGTCTTGATGGGGCTTGATTCGACATTTTTAATGTCGTAATATGCGCAATGTATTCGGAAGGCGCTAGTTGCCTCATCCAGTGGATAATATACAAAGTGTTGCTCATCATCCATGATTGAAGGTAATTTTGCGAAAAAATAATGTAAGGGAAGTGTGGTAAAGATGTGATGGGATTGTGTTGTGGGCTGAATGCTGATGAGGACCTGAGTTAGGTGAGTGATTTTAAGAAGAATGGGTGATGGGTAGATTTATCTGTGACATTCTTACCCAGCTACTACCGGCAAAGACGAATTTTTCACCTTCCAGTGGTGCCGGTGTAATCGCTCAGTATGCTCTGCATATCTGGGATAGCCAAGAAGAATCGCATCCGAATCAAAGTCGAAAGCAACCTCAAGCATATACCCATTTGACAACTTCTCGATAATACCTTTCTCACCATTCTCATCTGAGTCCTCAACGTCCTTTCAACCACGCCTCATATCGTCTCTACGACCAATAAAGAAGTTACTCCAATTGCAAACAGGAGCTTGCCCCATTAATTACCGGCCATCACCGACTACAAATTTACGACGCTACGTATACCCGCAAGGAGGAAATCAAGTCATAATATACAGAGCTCGGGTCATGGTTCATAGGGGACTGGTGCAGTAATGGGGCTATACATCTTGAGGAAGGATAGGTGGCTGAGATGTGGTGCGAGAGGGGGAACAGGTCTCTAAAGACGATACTGGGACTGACATTTTCGAGGGGTTTTCAACTTTGGAACGTTTGTGGGCGCCAAGACCGAGATTTCGGCTAATTAGCCAGGAGGGCTTCTTTTGTCGATGAGTCAACGGCACTCCCCAGCGCCCTGGACGGCACAAAAGAAGTTAGGCTAAGCTACCATACAGCAATCACGCTCTGTCAAGACTTTTCTGACATTTCAGCACGACCTTCGGGAAGGAGTTGGAAGGAGGCTAGAAAGGCAGAGTGCGAATTTCCCGAGGTACACACAAGTCTGCAGCGCTCAGCTGGCCGGCCTCTTCGAACACTTCAGAAGGGGCACTATGTCTTCGGATTTAGTCCCAATGTCGGTATTAGGAGAGCTCCGCACCCAGTGGTTTTTGCAATTTTTCCCGGCTGCCATACACCCGCAAATGGCCATCGCTCCGTTGGCTAGAGAGGAGAGATAATGAAGGGCAAAGGGCTCTTCTAAGTGTATGATCAAATGAGGGCTTCTGAGGGGTGGTACTGTTTGAGGGGAGCTGTATGGGAGGCATAGGAGGGGATATACCACTGGTATAGGTATCCTTGGCCTGTAGGCAGAGAGGACCTGCATGTCCTACATAGTCATAGACTCAGACAGGACAATAAAATGATTTTGTTGGAAGGTCTTACAATGTGATATCACAAGGGTCGACAAATGTCAGGTTGGTTATTCGGAAAATGTATATGTGTTCCTCTACGTCTTCCATCATCTACATAAGTTATACAAGAGTAATTGTTAACATTAGAACACGTGATAATATTTGACGTCATGATGGATACTCTCTCCGTCAAGCTTTGACCAAGCTTATTAACCCACACCGGCAATCTTTTCTTTATGAACTAGCACTGAATAGAAAGCCCCCGTCTGCCATATCTTACTGACTAATATTACGGTCTTATTACCGATCCTTCAATTCGAATCGTTAACTCATTATTATCGATGAATCGTTCCAGGGCACGATTCGGTGACACTTTTGTCAAAGCATCAGCAGGGTTATCTTCCCCGTTGATCCATCGAATCTCCGCAACCTCTCTTCGTTCATAAGACTGTCTAAGCGCCATAATATCAATCATTAGGCGTTTCTCCTTAGTAGTACCTAACTTTACCAAGCACTCGTATAACGAGTAAGAATCAGTGCATATAACTAGAGGCATTTCAGGAAGATTAAGACGTTCGGTTATCATCTTTAAAGAAGATGCGATTGCAAGACCAATGTCAAAGCCATTGACCATTCCGTAGATTCAGAGGCTAGCACACTGCGGGTGACTCGTTTACACTTTGTCGAACTCCAGTGAATAAGGTTACCTCGAACCTTGGTCTTAGATCCGATTTGATCCTCATTAGCAAGTATCAATACAAATCCAAGTTGTGAGCTGAGGTCCTTATTATTAGCAAATGATCCATCCGTAAAGACCATTATCTTAGCCGTGGCCAAGTTAATTGGAACGAAACGTAATCCACGCTGTATGTTCTTTATTTGCCATTTGAGTCGCCGGTTTAAAGCAGTGTATTCCACTTCGTCCGGATCTTTGGCTTGTGCTGCTACCGACATATCGAAAGCTGCCTCG
Source organism: Blumeria hordei DH14 (assembly GCA_900239735.1). Classification (NCBI taxonomy): domain Eukaryota; kingdom Fungi; phylum Ascomycota; class Leotiomycetes; order Helotiales; family Erysiphaceae; genus Blumeria; species Blumeria hordei. The sequence goes on along the minus strand of OENG01000025.1, from coordinate 287,761 downwards.
GGCTGACATATGGAGGCAATATACGCTCCTCGGGCACGTTGCTCAATATACCTCTGATTTCGATCTAACACCTTGTTAGTTACCAAGTTGAGTTTAAGTCCCTGTCCTTTCTGTTTAAGTACAATTGCGTCATTTTCAAAGATAATTGTTGCTCCATTGAATTCTAAAGGTGTTTCGGCCGATAGAATCACCTTAGGTTTTGCTCGGAATTGAGCTTCAGTAAGTTTCTCCTCCTCTGTTGCAGAAAAAGATTTGGTGCATAACATGAGGGTATCATCTGTCTGTATTCCCACAATACCAAATTTATCTATTTCTCCATTTGTAATGAGAAAACATTCATCAAATGTCGAAGTGGACATGTCTAGCAGTTTCCTATGGTGACCTTGGTAAGTAGAGAACCAGTGAACACCTGCTTCTGCAATTCCATACAGAGGCTTAATTACACGAATAATAGTTCCTTCAGGGTACTTTGTTTTAAGTTCCGAGGGCAAGCTTGCTAAGACGACACGGGAGAGATTGGTATGTGATTGAGGGTAAGCCTGTGTGATATCCCTGATTGCGATGATCATTCCTTTCATCATTAATGAGGGGGCGAGAGCAAGGATCAAACGTTGGCTCATTCGCTGGATGGTTGGTGATTGCGTCAGGATGGTACTTTTAGCTTGATCGTTGTACCCTTGTATTACCAAGCGAGACTTTTCATAGGGCTTGGTTGTTTTGCCTTTAACCTCACGTACCATTCGTGATTTAAAAATTCGGTGGTTTCCATGGATCTTGCTATTAAACAGTTCAAATTTGAATACACCACGACTGATTAGATCATTTATCTCATTTGAATCCGACTCTTCGAAGGGAGGTTCAGGTGACGTGATTACACCATCGTTTCTCAACTTGATAGCTAGAGCATAGTCATCTTCCTCCTTTTTAGTCAAGTATGCCGCACTTACATTCTTCGACTTGTTCATTGAGCCCAAGGGACGACCTCTTTTGCGTGGCTGAGGCTTCATAATCGGAATTTCAGGCTGAAAATCATTAGTGGATTGATCTTCGAGATGATTTTGAGGTTCTAAGTTTTCACGTTCACCGGAGTTCCGGTAGTATGGTTGAACCACCGTAGATCTAAAGGTTGTTGGGCCATTCACCATGTCAAGAGTTATATCATGGCCGTTGGTCGCGATAATCTTGTAGGGACCTTGCCAGCCATCTTTCTCACGCCAAACGCGTACTTCACTTTGTAGAGGCAATGAAAGAATCTCGTGAGTTGAAGGTCCGTTTCTAGTATTCAGAGCGTCATTTATCTGTCGGTCGGCGTTGAGTTTCCGCAAGGCTTTCATGGCTTTCTGAACTGCTTCGGTTCGCCTCAAGGTTGATGGGGATGGTGGTGAATCTACGGTCATCCGAGGATATGCGCCAAAAACCAAAAGTGTTGGCACAAGACCATCTGGTCCAGCCGTATCGTTAATCGCCTTGATTGCCATTTGTAGTATTGCTTCTGGACTTGTAGTACTATATAGCTCAGCATGTAGGATCTCGAAAACACGGCGAAGAGGAGCGTGGTATCGTTCTATCTTTCCTATTGACCAATGAGCCTCGGTTGGTACCTGTTTACATGTGATCCCAAGGATCTTGGCCTCATTCCTAAACTCTGAAGAAGCAAAGTTGGTACCGGCATCATTTGTGATGATATCGGGAGGACCTTGGTATGTATCAATCCATAACATACGGAGTGTCTCCCACGTTTCTTTGCTTGATAAAGATTTGAGGAATCGGGCACCTTGAAACGAAGTTGCTGAGTCAATAACGTGCAACACATGGCGCTCGATGATATACAGTACGTCAACAAAGATCTCATGGTTGAATTCGCGGTCATCTTTCAGGGTAAATTTGAATCGTCTCGGAGCTGGACTATGCATTTGACACTGGTGACAAAATTTGGTTATGGTCTCAAGCGATTTTTCGTTCACATCATCATGTCCGGCTTTCCTTAACAAACGACAAAGACGATCCGTAGATGGATGGCCAAACCGGCGGTGTAATCGACGAAGTTCAATCTCAGTAAGAAACGCTGCACAGCTTTCGAGTCTGTTGAGGAAAAACCAGGGGTGTCCCCATTTTCGGATTACCGGGATTCGGGTGTTTCCTCTGATGATCTCGTCCGTGATGTTATTAAAATATACACCCATTCGGTCCATGTCGGCGAGACATAACAAGAATGGTGTTGGAGTATCGAGAACATGGAAAGTTATTTCTCCGATTGGTGTCCTAACCACTGTAGAGCCAATTGAGTTGACTATTGATCCTTTGCCAAAACAGACTGATGCTCGGCCAGCTGTTGATTTGTCAAGTTGCACAGATGATTCAACTCGCTGCAGTGCGAGGTATTGCTCTAATCCTGCCGTTGAAACCTGGGCAGCGCCAGTATCAGGTAGAATACCTTGGAAAACAGTTCTTGAGTAACGGTCTTCAATAAAAAACTGGTTGGCCGGGGCGTCTATTTGCTCTTTAAAGACATTAGTTCCTGTAAGTTGGTGAAGATATGCTTGATTCATTAGATAGTTTGCTGTTTCGGCTGCATAAGTTTCATCTTCAAAGTCATTGGGGTTTCATCTTGTTGAACAGCCATTTCGTGCCCTTCGTAGCCGACAAGGTAAGTTGCGAAGTCGTTTGAAATGTCGCCTGTATAATGACAATGGGCGAGGTAACGAGTTCGTGCTCGACGACGTTCATCATTTGGATGTTTTGTAGACCAACACCCCTCTTTACCACAAATAAAACATTTCTTTTTCCAGGTGGGATTACTTCTCGTATTACAGTCAAGGTTTTCCTGTCTGAATTTGCTCCGCCGGGAATCATCCTGATCATAGTTCCCTCGGTTATTTTTCTTATACATCCCTTGCCGATTGTTGTTATAGCGTCGGTCAAGATAGTATTGGTCGTTATCCTCCTGATTATCGGTCATAAATTGGCGTGGAGGGACATCGTTCAAAGAGGTCTCGATTGATGATCGCAGGTCCGAGTAAAGTTCTTCACAGTATTTTGCTGGTTTGAATAAGGCGTTCTTAAGTTCAGGAACACCACGACATGCCATAATGACGGCGGTACGTAGCACTTCTTCTCCAGTATAGTTCGGACCAAGGGCGAGTTGGCAAAGTTCAAGCTTTTCAATTAATATCTGGAGTACTTCTTGTAAAGACTTTTCACTATTTTCTTGGCGAACTTTATGAAAAGTTGTTGTAGTCCAGTCTGTGTAGTACGTATTATGGTTGATTTCTGTATCGAAATGCGCCTTAAGTTTCATATAGGCCAACGCAAAGTTCGCTTCCGGGCCGATGTAATGAAGGTAGTACGTTTCAGCCCGACCTTTTAAAATCCTTGGAAATGCTGCGTGGAATTGACCGGGTCGGATTTTCAAAAATTTACAAATGTTCAGGAAAATTCGAAGCTTGTCATCAAGTATATCATACGGCTCGCCTGAATACATTTTTCCTTTATCCCATAGCTTAGCGAATTGGGTTAGCACATGGGGATCTAAATCTTCATTTACAGTTGGTTCTGGTGGTAATGTGATGTAAGGATTCTGTAACATGGTTGACGTTCCGGCTTGTGATTGCCTAGGTGGTTGCTCATTTTGTAAAGGTTCGAGGTGACTGATCCTTGTAATTTTTCTTTCTGTTGAGAGGCATTTGAATCAAGAAAAGAAGTTCCTTGCAACAAAACTTTTGTATCCTCTTGCTTTGCTTCCGGTTTGTATGTGACAAATCTTTCATGAGGGTTTGGGCAACGCTCATCCACGGGCCATTCAGGGCATGACTCTATTTTAAGCAAGTTCGCAAGTTGTCGTCCGATAGGACCATTATTCTTGCCAGTATAGATACCTCGCTTGCGGAGGAGGAGCTTAAGTTCTCTCTTAAATGGCTGATTTATCTTATCAAAATTCATTTCCGTCCAGGTTGCAAAGTCCTCTTGAAAAGCATAGAACAAATCATCTCCAACCAAGTTTCCATATGTGTAGTCTTGTAATTGCCGTGCAACCCACGTTGTGACATGAACTTCAGTCGGGTTGTCAGAGACGGGGGTAAACCAGAGACTCGGGTCGATTTGCTGCCATGCGACAGGGCTTATATTGAGTGTGCCTGCAGTTAGGATATCATTTAGAGTACATGTAGGAATTGCAGGGACTTTGGGAGTGTCGTTCGCCATTATATTAGATAATTTGTACAAAACTGATAGTTGCGTGGTAGGACGCGTATCTTGGCTTTAATCAAAAGTTTGAAATGAATCAGAAGCCTTGATTTATAGCCTTGATCTTCCTTACGTGTCTTCAGAGAGTATGGTCGAGCCAGGGAGGTCTGAATAACGTTGAGGGCTGTAGCACAGAAATTCCTTCTCGAGAGTATGGTCAAGCCAGGGAGGTCTTCAGGAATTGATCTGTCTCTTCTTCCTTGCCAGTCTGTGATTGCCTTGTGCAATCACTGATCAGTGTTGGAAGGTCTTACAATGTGATATCACAAGGGTCGACAAATGTCAGGTTGGTTATTCGGAAAATGTATATGTGTTCCTCTACGTCTTCCATCATCTACATAAGTTATACAAGAGTAATCGTTAACATTAGAACACGTGATAATATTTGACGTCATGATGGATACTCTCTCCGTCAAGCTTTGACCAAGCTTATTAACCCACAGATTTAATAATAAAAAAAAAAACACGACCAGCGCGCGACTAGTTCTAATTACATAATCACCTTACCTAACCCGCTACATCTCTGCTACCTCGCCTCCGTCTGTTATCCCAATTTTTTCAGCGTCATACACTTCCTCGTTTCTGTCTTCGTCCATAGACCCATTTGAAAACACAACAAAGTTAAGTATCCAAATTTTGCTGGAATTGATCTATTTTTAATCACTTTCCAGCCCCTCGCTGCATCAAACAGCGCCCATTTTTTCCTTAGCATTAAACCCATGCATCACAGACCATAGAATCTCTAGAGTGTTTGGCGAAAGCTCCTGAGGTTGTCACCGTCTAATCCATTGGAAGTATGGGGATTTCCAGTGTTCACGTAGTGGTTGTTTTGGGTCAACGGCATGAATTCATACTGCTTGACGGTCTCGATCTCTTTCAAGCCATAAAATAGCTGGGACCCATCCTGCTTCTCGTAGGCATGACACAATTTGTTTAAAGTGATGAATAAATAAAATTTACATGAGTCACGAGATAGTTAGTCGGAAAAACACGTGACATCGATTTTACTCTTAGTCCTACAAAACTTATCTAAAAACCTCTGAAGAGAGAGAGAGATTTATGATCATTGTACTACTTGAGTCAAAGACTATCTATTACATTGGACTCCTCTTTGACCCGGGCCACACCTTGTACAGTGCTCCTATCCTCTTTTGTTACTTGTAGGATCATTTATATATTACCAATGATAAATGACCAGTTAGCTTCGTATTTACCCATGCAACTCAGCCACCTTTTACACGGAACCTTCTACCCAAAAAAAATAAAAATGGCAGCAATTGAAACTGTGTGTTATGACACGCAGAATATGTCAAGCAAGAACTCAAGGTTTAAAAGGTAATAAAGCTAAAGAGCAAAACTCTGTTTACGAATTACATATATCATAAGATTTAAGCGAGTAGTAATGAAAATGTCATCAGTGCTTCCATAACCCCAAACCTCCGTGGGTATCCCAATCCAACACCATATCTCCATACCAGATCCCTAGTCACTTAACACTGTGTGCGCGGGAAAACGTCTCAAAAAACCTGCGACCCCAGCCAGGCGAGGCCTAGACACCGGGACAAAATGAGGCCCGCATATTCATCAATGTTTCCTTTCTTTGTAATAGTCGAGGCCGACTTCATCCAATCCACCATCTCTCTATCGGGTGCTTGGCACGCTCAGGAAATTTGTAGGAAGACTTTCCCTCTATGATCAAGGGTGGGTGATAAAAAGGGCTCAAACCCCAACTTCTGATCTGATTATGGTTAGCTTCCTGATATTGGTGATAGGGGGATGTGCTTAGGGATGAAGACGATGCAGACCACCAAAGTCATTAGGTGTCCTGATCGAAGGAAGGACTCTGTTCTCAATTTTAGCTCTGCAGACTCTGCAGTTAGAGCTAGAGGCTCGTAGGAGACACCACTTACAGGTGTTGAGAATAGTTCCGCTGCAGTTTGCTGAAGATAATATGTTTTGTTTTGTTCATTTACATGCTAGGTGTATTGGTTCCCGTCGCACTCCTACTGGAGCTTGAGCACGAGTGGGGCCGGGCTGGATCAGGTTTATTTATAATACTTAACGTCGTGAGGGCTGGATCAGGTTGACTACCATTAAGTACGTCTACCTCGTCCCACATAAATAACCGGACCACCTCAGACTTCAGCCATGTGTTGAATCATGTCAAGCCCAACCGTCCAGAGAACCCTCTTTTGACGCGCCGAAGCGCAAATTCATCCTCAGCCTCGACCACCCCGCGCCCGAACCCTTGACACCTTCGCCATCTATAACTTTTCCCTTCAATTCAGTCCAAACTTTGGCTCATCTCAGCATCTCCTCATCTCATCCAGGGGTCAATTTCTTCCTTTGAGACCTCCTCGGATTATATTCTCTATTTTTCCTCCATACAGCATCCCTTTGTCCTTTAGTCAACCTCGTCATCCTAGAAACTTTGTGGAATGTCCACCCCTCCGGCCTTGCCCCGTCGCTGCCGTACCCCTAACCGTGAAGGTCGAAAACGCGACTGAGAGATCAAGACCGAGGCACCGGTGCCCAAGCCTTCGTCGAACGCTCTAGTTGGTATGCCGGCGAAATGTCATGCGTGAATATAATATGGTCATGCTGCTGAGTTAACTCCTTCCTTCATGTGGCGGTGAACAGATCTCCCAAACGCAGATCACTGCTGTTAACAAACTCAGGCATCTCATAGCAGCAAATCGCTCACCAACCATCTACATCAATCACTGGCACTGAAACCTGGTCATGTACTCCAAATCAAATATCTCACAACCATTGTGACGAACTTAAAACAGTAGATTTGATAAGTTGTCAGCGAGTAAATTATCAATCGGAAAGGTGATCAACACTGACTATTTATCCGTGCTGCAGTTATCACCAATAGTCATTCAGGAGACGTGATAATGGCGTGTTTTACTTGATAAAAGATGACTTGGCAGAACAGTTGAAAGTAAAGTGTATGGGTCTGCTGGTGCATTCTCACCGCTGAATCTATTTCGACTGACATGCTGCTCTACCCGCCAATGGCGTTTAGCATTTCTAATGGCAAGGATCATCTAGCGGCAGTTCGATCCATGTAGCGCGTCATAAACGGGTCCACCATAGTCGTTAGCATGATCTGCATGATCAATTTCATGATTGAGTTATTTTGAGAATCCAGCGATAGATTTCCCTGGATCACGATGTATTATCTCTTCGCCAGTAGCTGGGTAAGAATGTCACAGATAAATCTACCCATCACCCATTCTTCTTAAAATCACTCACCAAACTCGGGTCCTCATCAGCATTCAGCCCACAACACAATCCCATCACATCTTTACCACACATCCCTTACAATACTTTTTCGCAAAATTACCTTCAATCATGGATGATGAGCAACACTTTGTATATTATCCACTGGATGAGGCAACTAGCGCCTTCCGAATACATTGCGCATATTACGACATTAAAAATGTCGAATCAAGCCCCATCAAGACCACAAACCTCAAAGTTATACTTAGCCCATTGAACAACCTTCTAGGTTTACTTGATTTGTATGCTCATGACCAACCAGCTCCCTCGTCTTTAAACAAAAAAATTGACTCAAGGATAAAATCATTCAAAAAACGAATCAACTCGAAATCAATCGATCTCAAACATCTAAAACCGCTTGTCCACTCCATCCTTTCCAAAGCCACCGACACTGAGATCTGGTTCCAGCTAGTCAGCCTTCTTGATATATTTGAACCTTACTCAACTCCCGATACATTCACTTCATCCCTTAACTACCCCGATGTTTGTCATCGGCAGACGGCTGCCCCATACAAAGGTAAGGATCAGAAAGTAGATATCTTGAAAGAAGCGCTTCGGACCGAGTTAAACGAAACCATTTTCGAAGATGTTGGCGGCTTCTACGAGAAGTATTTCGAGATGACACTGTGGGCCGATCAATGCCAGGCGATCGCAGACAGCTTTGTAAATAGAAAATTCAAAGCGCGGTTCAGGTTCCCGAAGAAGCCCACGGAAGGCAACATCTGGAGATGGGTTCATAGAATACAGTCCGAGTACATTGAATGCTACAAAGCTCCCACAAGTACGCCATGCGAAAAATCTGCGTCTTCGAAACAGCAAAAAGCATTCCCACTACGCTCAAACAAGTTCCGAACCACATCGGCATGGCAGTTCGAGGGAAGAGAGTCTCCCAGACAGGTGGACTTTTTCTTTAAGAGTCGCAAACATGCAGCTAATACTCCTCACGATTGGCGCGATGTTCTTGTTCTGGGAGAGTTGACATCGTCATCTGTCGGAGTGTGGAAGAGCAAGTTTCTCCAACTATCGATTTATATGAGGGAGGTTTTCATTACGCAGCCCTTGCGTCGGTTTGTTCATGGATTCCTTTTGTTCGGATCTAAGTTGCAGCTGTGGGTTTTCGATCGATCGGGACCCATGTCTACTGGCTTCATCGACATTGGTGAGAATCCGGAGAAGCTGATCTACGTGATCACTGCGTATATGCTGATGAGCGATGATGAACTTGGTCTTGACTCGAACTTTGTCCAGGAGCACGACCGGACCCTGATCAAGGTCAAGGAACCAGAAACTGACAACTGGTTGATGCTGATCCTTGAACATTTCCCATTTATCGTTCAGCGGTCGATCGTCTCGCGTGGCACGACAGTCTACCGCGGTCTGTACGAAAGCTTTGTGGTGAAGATCTCGTGGCGGGCGGTGGGACGGATGTCAGAGGTCGAACTTCTGGGGAAAGCTCGCAGTATTCGTGGAGTGGCAACGTTGATTGGATCACATGATTTGGAAAAGATCAGTGAGCTACGCGACGGCCTTACGTTCACGAAGGCAATGCAGAGAGAGATTCAACCCGACGAGGAACCAATGACCACGCCTCACGACTTACTGCAGCCAGAGATTACCAATCAAGAAGAGATTGTTCAGCTGAGCGGAGGTGTGAAGCGCAAAAGTGCGTCGAGTGCTGGTGATTCACTTCGGAGCAAAAGGTCATGCGTGTCGAGTATTTCAAGGCAAGCCCAGACCAATGCAGCAGTAGCGAGGGTTCGAAAAGGCGGAATCCCGGTCAGCAAGCGAGGTAAGTCTGTGTTGATTGCTATTCTATTGTGATTCAAGACAGTATACTAACACCAGGCATCATGCTGTAGCTCCTGGTAAGCTTACTGCATCAAAGAGTTCAACTCCGACAAGTAAACAGAGCTCGAACCAAGGATCGATCTCCTCTGCATCGAAAAGAGGTAGGAATGACGGCGAAATGGATGTCGACGCCCCGAACGTACCGGAACGTGAACTCAAGAAACTCCGGCTAACGAGCAGTACTGGGGAAACCTTGTCAGAAGCCAGTGTCGGCCCTTCAGGAGCGTCTCTCGTAGATCCTACCACTCCAGACGTCCCAGATGTGGTAGTTGTCGATGTGAATGCCTCTCCCAAGATCTCCAATATGTCCGCAATGGAATCTTCATTGTTCTACCGAGATCGATTACAATCGATAATCGCATCGAAGCCTTCTGGGCGAGCAATTGGAGAGGATACATCACCGCTTGAATTGCTTTGTGGACTACGCGATGCAATTATTGGTCATCGGTCACTGTTTTTGGATGCCCGGATATTGCACCGTGATGTCTCGGCTAACAACATCATACTAACAGATCCAAAGTCAAATGATGGTTGCTGTTGGGTACTGATAGACTTGGATCTCGCAATGTCGTTGGATGACCCCAATGCTGCGGCGAGCTCTCATATCCTGACTGGGACGATGGAGTTCATGGCACTCGGTATCTTGAGGGCGAATTTGACTCGAACAAGTGCAGGCATCAACCACTCGTATCGTCACGATCTAGAATCATTCTTCTTCGTACTTTTGTCTACGTGCATTCGCTTTGGCTGGGGTGAGGAAAAGCCAACTCATCTAGGACTACTCCAGACATGGTACAAGGGTACAGTCCAAGCTATGTATAATGCCAAGTTTACAGCGATTCATGTGGACTCATTCGAAAGCAACGTGTTGAGCGGATTCTCGGCCAAATTTCAATCTTTGAAAGGTGTAGTCAAGAAAATGCGGGCATCACTGTTCGACAGAGGTTGTGGGTACTGGCTGGGTGAAGATTATTATCCCGAAACACTTTACGATCCCATACTACATGATTTTGACGTGGAGATTGCTGAGATGATATGTGAGTTCTTCTGTTGTCCAGTATACTGTTATATTTAAATGGAAACGATATTTGCTAACACGATTGACCATAGAAGAGAAGCAGAAATAAAATGATGTTTTAGTGCACGAGATATCGTTATTTCAACGAAAAAGTAAATGAAACCCGATCAATGAGAATGGCATCAAAGTTGGTAAGACTGGACTGTAATGGAGATGAGTGGTATCAGTCGCGGTCTTGAAACCCAATCTCATAAACCAGTCAATGGAATGAATTGACTGATATAAATAGGTAGAAGGTGTGCGTTTGTATATTGTACAACTTGAGTAATAGACTGTCTAGCTCATTGGGCTCCTCTCTGACCCAGGCCACACCTTATACAGTGCTCCTTGCATCTCATTTTCCTTGAAAGATCATTCATAGATTGCCTTTGATGAATAGCCATTCAGCTCAGTATCTACCGGTGGGATTTGGCCACCTTCTCCATGGAACCTTCTACCCAAAAAAATAAAATGGTAATAATCGAGACTGCGTGCGCGGGAGAAAGCCTCACAAAACCCGCAGCCCCAGCCAAGCGAGGCCTAGTATCCGGGATCACAGGAAGTGCGCATATTCATCTATATCTCCATGCTTTGTAACAGTGGAGGCTGACTTGATCCAATCTACCATCTCTGTATCGGGTGCTGGGTACGCTCCGGAAACTTGTAGGATGGCTTTTCCTCCATGATCAAGGATGGGTGATGAAAAGGGCTCCAACCCCAACATGTGATCTGATTTTGGTTAGCTTCATGATATTGGTGATAGGGGAATATGTTGAGAGATGAATACGACACAGGCTGCGAAAGCGATTGGGAATACTCATGAGAATTGTTGGAATTTCGCACCAGCTGCTTAATCTAAAGCTACACAATTGTGGGTGATGGAGGGCAAGACTGACACCTGTACGCGGTGCCCTCTACGAACCTGGGAGTGAAATATTCTCCCAGAGCCAAGTTCAGTCAAATTTCGCAATGCCGAACAAGTTGGCCCATGAGGCAATGATTCAAGACCCTCCACCTAATCAAATTTTCACACCTGACGAGATCAATCACCACTAAAACCTCATCAAGTTTGCAAGTACGACTTAGTACATCGTTATTTCAATGATCACACCTCTCGTCGACTTTCTCTGGCCTTAATTCACCACCACGTACACGCCCACGCCTATATTTATACCCGACGGAGGAAGCAGAGCGTGGCGCACAAATTTGGGAGACAGTTATTTGGGATGGACGTGAGAGGGATCAGGACAAGCTCACAAGGTGCTGCAGATGGTGGAAACGATCTCGATGGACGTGAATTTTAGAATTTTGACAATGAGTTTTCGAATTGAGCTTTGTGCGTGCGCCAAGACTTCGCTTGCGAGAGTGCGGGCGGCACTATAAACACCGCCGTGGTTGGATGGTGTGGTGGTACATCATCTTGGCCGGTTTCTCAAGGTCTGGATAGCAAGGACACATATCCCACCCGAGACAGGAGACCGCTGGTTCGAATCCGGCGAAACTTAACTACATTTCTCGCGGCGCTGTTATGCATGGATGATGAAGGCATGCTTGGATAATCAAAGGTTTTGAATTTCCCTTTGGTTGGTGCTTAGAGAGGAGGGTTGACTGTTTGTGTAAGCAAACATACCTCAGAGTGGTATTTGCAAATGAAATCCAGAGTATGAGTGTCTCTAACGTCAAAAGAGTCATCCTACATGTATAAATAGTACCGGTCATGTGTCATAGCTAGATAGCTGAAAACACATTAAATGATTTAAAAAACAATTGTGGGTGATGATCGGCAAGGCTGCCTATGAGTAACGTGGGGCACAATTGCACTAGACTGAAATTGGTTTTAGTGTCTGACCAAGAATACGGGTAATTTATGGAAACTTAGATGTATAGTCAAACCCCTGTTAAGACGATGTAATCGGGACCGTGAAAAATATTGTTATATAGAGGATATTGTTTAAAAGGATATGATTATGTAATCCAGCTATCTAGGCCACTTTGTACTTTTGATGCCTCTTTTATACTCCCAATTGCCGTCTCTGTTCGCTCTATAACCCTAAAATAGCTTGAATTAAGAGAATCTTGACTCTCAGTATACTCAATCAACTCTTTCAGAACCATTTCGGCCTCTTTTGCTGTCCGCAAAGGCTGTTCGTCTCGTTCTACCTCTTCTTCGTGGTCTTTATTTGTTCCTATTAGGTCACTTGTAATGGACTTAATAGCATTAATGGTTTGCGGTAATAATTGTCTGATTGTCTGTTCTGTTCCTGTTTTCTACGTGTATCTCCTATAGTAAAATATCTACATGCCAAGACACTAACGCCGCACATCTTAGGTCTATTCCCTGCAGTACCATCAACGCCTTAAAGAAACATATAGTAGAAAAAACCGTAACAGTTCCCAAATATTCTCCTATCACCTCTTGTAATATCATTGCCTCGTCAAGCATAAAATTCCCTTCCTCTTCCTCCTCAATTGGATTAGGAAAATTGTCTATTACCATTGAATGTCGTATGTCTCCTGCTCTGACTACTTCATTAAACAATTCAGAAAGTCCAGTCGGGAGTACAGACGTAGGAAGAGCAATTGGCTTGGAAATAAGAGACGATTTCCGAAAGCAATTATGAATTGTTGTATATGTAACTTCGTTATTCCAACTTCGGAAGATCCAGCGAATTGCTAGTCGAATATTGACACTTGATTGTGGATCTGTACCCTCTTCAATTGCTTGTAGAACAAAGCGGAGCCAGTATTGTCTCTAGAATACTTTGCAGTTCTGAATAATACCTTACTCAAGGACTCGGAGACTATGGACTAGCTTAATCGATGGCCGTTCTCTGCGAAGAACCACTTAATGCACTGTTTTTGTGTTGGTTTTGGGACCTGGCGGTGCGCCCATCTTCGCAGAGCACGTCGTTGCTCTGCAGAGATTCCCTCTTTGACGGCATTATTAGTACCAATCTAATAAAAAAAAACCTGGTTAAGACGATATTTAGAGGTTGAAGAACGATAATCGTGTATTCGGTAAATGTATGGGAACCAAGTCCGTTCCGGAAAAAGTATCGTATAAACGGCAATATCGTCTTAACAGGGGTTTGACTGTATATTTTTAACATTCTGATTAGTGATATTGTATTGTATGTGTTTATTGTCCTATAAAGTCTGCGACTATGTAAGGACATGTAGGTCCTTTCTGCCTACAGGCCGGGAGTATCTATGCCTCGGGTAGTGTACTCCCTCCTATGCCTCCTTCACGACTTCTTTCCAGCAGTAATACCCCCACAGGTCTTCATTCGAGTACACACTAAGAGGAGCCATTGTCCCGTCATTATCTCCCCTCTCCAGCCAACGAATCGATGGCCATTTGCGGGTGTGTAGCTGCAGGGAAAAGTCTCAAAAACCACTGGGTGCGGGGCTCTCCTATGACGAAGAGGCCGGCCAGCCGGGCGCAGCAGACCTGTGTATACCTAAGAGCGTCTCTCAACCTTCCTAGCCTCCTCTTTCCTCTTTTCCTGATTCATGCCGCAGGACAAACCGAAGATCGTGAAAGGATATCAGAAAAGTCTTGGTCGAGAGTGACTGTCGTGAAGGAGCCTAGCCTAGCATCCAAAAATCGTTACGGACGTGGGGTCATCGGGTAACTCATGTATTCCAGATGTCCTCCTGGCTAGTAGATTCAGAAGTAAAGATTTAAAGGGACGATATTATAGACGAGTCGAAATCTGCTTTTCTTGAGGGCGGAAGGGTCTTTTACTTTGCTTTCGTGGGTTTTTTGTTCGCCCGCCGGTGGGTAGCACATGTTGTAATATGACGAGGGCTTCTCTGACTACCGTTGTAGCGTTTGGTACCGCATTATCTTTCCTCATTTCTAGCATCATGATCGTCGTCATGGTCGTCTTATGTGTCATCGGAAGCGTATCTTTGACGGAGGGGGAGATAACTCAGCTCAAAGTTGGAAAGGTATTACTCAATCTCGGCTCTGCAGACTCTACAGTGAGAGCTGGAGGTTCGTAGGGGACACCACGGACAGGTGTTGAGAATAGTCCCCCACAGACTCCTCTATTTTTCCACTCGCTTCACTAAGTGATATAATCTGTGCCTAACAGCCACAAGCTTTTCCAAACCAATCCGCTCAACAACATCAGCAATGGAATTTCCACCAGAGCTGCAATCAGTGATGGAGGCCGAAAAGCGTCGCACGATGCAAATAAACGCTCGACTCGCAATCTGCTCGACTGCAATCAGCAGTGTCGAAGCAGCACTTTCGCCTCTTTCGATTGGCGATAATAAAGAATTTGTAGAGGGAATCAAAGTCTATCTTCAAGCGGCCATCGGCCAGTTCGTACAATCTAGCCCAGGGAGCACACTAACAGTTCTCCCTGCTCGCCCCGCCAACCCTCTTCCACCGAGGGCACCAGAAGTAAGGGTTCCTAACCCACAAACAACCCAGGCTCCGGCCCCGAAGACAATTTGGTCTACCGTAGCTCGGGGAGACCTAGCCCACAGCTCTGCGCAGTCGGCAAAAAAGGCAGCACCGCCCGCCCCCAAAGCAAAGAGTGCCAACCCGAGGACAAAAGTCAATTCACGACTTTTTCTGCGCCTCGACTACTTCCACCCCCACCGACTCCTCTCCCCAACTGGTATTAGGTTAGCTATGTCTCTGGCGCTGGGAACCGCTGCAAATGATATTACGTTGGTTCAGCGGCTAAAGACCGACTTTGCTATTACAGCAAAGAATGAAGCTTCTCGAAAGGAGCTCTTGAATTCCTCCGCACTGCAGAGAGATCCAGAAATACACCTGGAACCGTTGTTTGTAAATCTTAGAGCGACGGCTACTGTAGGTTTTCTTTGGGGCAAATTAACAAATATATTATATTAAGTATATATCTCGCAACCACTTCTATTCACTAACTCCTCTTCCAAAGGAACTCCACACCAGAATAGTTTTCCATCTCAGCTCTGACCACCTTTCCTTCTATGACTAATTCATGACTAATCCAAAGCTCCTTCCTGATCAGTCTAAGGGTTAAGTTTACTCCAAGCAGATCAAGGTACTGTATGCAAGAGTATTCCTTCAGGAACAAGCATCAAATCTGGTTGCCATGCAAATTGCCACCGTTCCGGAGACAATTCGAACACTTGCTAGCCCCATCGCCGTGACAGCAAAAATGGTTGCCGACGAAGTCACGCGAGTGACCCAGTTGGTTCCCTTTCTGGTTCGTCCTCATCGGACTAACAAACCAGGGGCGCCCTATTCAAATTGGCAAGCGCTCTTTCCCCGAGAATCCGCTCCTCGACCCGGATTCCGCCTTTTCGACGACTCTGGAGCTGCAAAGCTCTTCCGACCTCGTCGCAAAATCGAACAATGCAAACGGTGTCTTGAATTCCACGCCACCCGTGGCTGTTCCCGCGCCCCAGCTTGCTGGAAATGCGGATCTAATATGCACTCAGAATCAGAGTGCAAGGCCCTCACCCGGTATCGAAACTGTGGGGGACCTCAGCAATCGGATTCCCTGGCCTGCTTAGCCAGACCCAGCAAGTCCGGACCGGTGACAAAGGAGCAGATTGCGCGGATCCTCAAGATTCAGCAAAGGGAGTTCGCGAACGTGGCTCGATTTAGGGCTGCAGCCAAAAGGGCCGAAGAGGCAACGATGGCCTCGACGAAGGATGTCTCGATGGCCGAGGGATCGGGTTTCGGAATCCTGGAATCCAAAGAAGAAGTTTGAGGGTACAGCAACCCTCGGTGAAGTCTACAAAAAGCTTCAAAGTATATAGCAGGATACCAGCTGAATTCAGGTTATCTGCGAACTAATCTTTCACTCTCAGCGGAGATAAGAAAAAGTCACTTGGAGGATGTGGCAGGAAAGGGAACGGGCGAGAAGCGCGGGATCCGGACCAAACAGTATTTCTTCCAAATTCAATTTCAGTTTTTGATTTATTTTTTTGATTTTGGTTTTGCTGTTAACTTCTACAATTTCAGTAGAAGTTCATGCGGTTGGAATGAGTTGGGCCTGCACGCAGTGATCCTTGCCGGCTCCATTGGTCCTTGACCCATTGAGGATAAAAAAGTGTTAGCTTAGGACCAGAAATTAGCAAAAAAAGAAAATCGAGAAATTGCAAACTGCCCCAATTCCAAATGCCCTGTACCCCAAAATATCGTAACCACAAACTAAGGTAACATCTCTAGGGCCGCACGACAAATTTGTCGCAATGCCGCCCGCGGCTCCCAACCGGAAGCAGAACGAACGGGAAAAACGTGCCGAAGAACGCGCTTTGAACCACAAAGATTTGATCAAGAAAGCTAAGCACTTGGTCCGCTCCAAAATAGATCCAAGGGACACGAAATACATTTCGCTGGACTTTGAAAAGATGGAAATAGACATTTTCGACGAGATGGAAATGGAGATAGATGACGAATCTGAGCCAGATATTAAAGAGATGGAGAAGGTCTGGGAAATGGCCATTACTAAAGGTCTTAAGGATTCGTGTTGGGCAGGTGCAGGAGCGCAGAGCTCTCATAAGGCGTCCACTGCACCAACAATTGTCGTCGACAAAGTAGTCTCGGCGAAAGCGACGCCAGAACCCGCACGCGATGCGGCTCGAAAAATCGCGGTTCAAATAGCAAAAAGGAAACCGAACGAATGTCCACCGAGGAGAACGCAAGTCCCCCCTACCGCTGAGGCAAGAAGCCACCCGCCAGAAATCGAAGCTTTGTTGGGAGCCGAAAGGAAGCTGGCTTCACCAACCTCCGCTAGGCTAGAAATAGAATCAACGATCCTTAACACACTTGAAGGCATCATCCCGTCATTAAAAATGAAAGAATATAATGAATATCTAGACGCGATGAATGCATGTCTAAGGGGCGCTCTCGCCCAATTCCTACGCACTGGAAATACACAAGTGCCGAAAAGTCTCCCTCCCCGCCTCACCAGCCAGCAGGCCAGCAGCAGCGGGACCGTACCTTCATCAAATACCAGGCAAGGAAGACCTGCCATAGCGGTGCCACAGGTAACGCCAACCTGGGCAACTGTAGCCCGAAAAGAGCTATGTTTTCAGCCGACGCCAGTGATGGATAGTCGTGCCCCAAAAATGCCGACTCCTCCGACCAAGAAATTGGCCAAGACGGCCCCTTCGTCCTCGCCGGATAACCGACTAATCCTCAGGCTGGGTTCAAAACACCAGTGGCGAAAGATTTCGCCAGCTGGCACAAGAGAAGCTGTATCGCGGCTCACTAACGCGCCACATGCAGCCATTGAGCACGTTAACCGTGTCCCAACAGGTTTCGCACTTCGAGTGAAGGACCAGGAATCTCGCCAGCTCCAATTGAACGCAGCGGAAGCTTTCCTTCCAATCGAAGCAAGACTGGAGGAGGCCTCCAAACTTGTGGCGCTACGGATCTCGACAGTCCCCGTCGCCATCCACACTCTTCTTGGAAGGGTGCCAGTAACGGAAGAGATGCCGATCGAGGAGATCACCAGGTTTACAAAGGCCGTTCCATTCAAAGTTCGATCTCACGGAAAAACCCGCCCTGACGCACGATATCGGTCTTGGCTTGCCAATTTCAAAAAGGGAGCAGAATCTAGACAAGGGTTCCGCCTATATGACGACTCGTGTGTCGCGGTCCGACATCAACCGCGTCAGACAGTGCAGCAACGCAAACACTGCCTACAGTTCTACAGAACGCGTCGTTGCTCTCGCGCCCCAGCTTGCTAGAACTGTACCTTCACTATGCACTCGATAGACGAGTGCCATCCACATACGATGTGCTGCAACTGTGGAGGACCACACTGGTCCGACCGTCGACTCTGTCTGGCGCGCCCAACCGAGTCAGGGCCGGTAAGCAAAGAGCAATTGGCTACCATTCGCATGGCCAGCCAACGCGAGCTAGCGGCAGTTATAAGGGCCAAAGCTGCAGTCCGTCGCGCTGAAGTAGCATCTCGAGCGGCTGCCAGGCAGATACAAGCCTCACCCGGAGCGGAGAAATCAAATAACAGGTTCGAAGTTCTGATGACCGACGTCGCCTCCGACGCCACGGCCACAGGAACGACGAATTCTGTTGAGTCTTCCTGAAGGGCACCTCACGGGTCCCTTCCAGCCCCCCACTTACAATAAGTTTTATGTCGACCAATGTAGGTAGGGGAGGCCCAACACACGACATCGCGCTTTCCCGAGCTTACGAGCTAGGCGTAGATGTAGTGTTCATACAAGGGCCTTCGTGGAAGAAAGCCACAATGGAGACAAAGTCACACCCTGGTTACGACTGCCATATACCACATGGCGGCGTAAACGTTCGACCCAGGGCAGTGACTTACACACTAATCAACAGGAGAATCCATTCGGCAAGTCAAATATTTTCCTGTGATCCCCTGACAGCGGACTACTGCTGGGTTGTAGTAAACGCAGTCACGTTTCTCAACGTATACAAAGAGTCGAACGAACCGACAGCAATTGAACCACTCCTCAGCTGGTACCCACCACTACCATCTGTCGCAGCTGGCGACTTCAACGCGGTGCACTGCGCGTGACAACCAGAGGTTATTCGCCCACGCGGACAAGGAACTGAAATCGAGAGATGGGCGGAACGCCATAATCTCATTTGTCTGATTGTGGGCGAGCCAACGCATCGAGCCGGGATTACACTGGATCTTGCTTGGACTAACATCAACGGAGCTCAAGCATGGGTTGATCGCAACGAGTGCGTAACCAGCGACCATCTACCAATTCGAGGACGAGTCCCCACCGGATCCGGAATGAGGAACTAGGAGTCTTCGCAGATCAGGGTAACGCGTGGAAACTTGCCGCGGTTCGCCCTTGCCGTAACGCAGTGGACACACCCGCCACCAGTCCTAGACACAGTTCACAAGTCGGATGAATACGCCAAAGATCTCGGTTCCGGCCTCGCTAACGCCATAAAAGTTGCAGGAACACGAAAGAACACAAAGCACGGCAAATGCGCTCCCTGGTGGACTCCAGAATGCATGCTGGCTCGCACGGAATATCGTGCAGCAGTGACTCCAGAGCAACGATGGGTGCACGCGAAGAAGCTGCGTTCAACCCTCAAAGCAGCAAAGAAAGAGCACCAGACGCGTCAAGTCGAAGCGATCACAACATCGACTGCCGTGTTCAAGCTAATGCGCTCGGCCGAGCCAAGGCAGGCAAGTGTCCCCCCTCCGCTGAACCACGAAGGGAAGATGTACGCCGATCCGGCAGAGCGGGCAGTGATACTCCTTGATACTTTTTTGGCACGGCACCAAGCGACGGACGATCTACCGCCACTCGATGCGACGAGCACTAACCGAATCCCCTGGAACGACCATGTCTCGGACGAGGAGATTCGTATGTGCACCATAGGCTGTCCCAAAACAGCGCCTGGAGCGGACGGGATCTCTGTGGAGCTTCTACAAACCTGTTGAAATACAGGGCTAATCCTAGTAACCAGGATGAACATGTGTCCTTTACAATGGTTAGACCCCCTGTTGTAGTATATATGTAGCAAAGCCCCCCGAGCCCTTAATAGAAATTAGTTGAACCAGTATATTCATTTACAGGTTATAGAGTCCGATGATTACGCTGCTAGCGCAATCTTAAGGATATAATTTATTACACTCACAAAGAAAATCCACCATGTCTACAAAGTCATCGAAGTATGGTGGTACGCAACTGACTGGAGAGGGCAGTTTTGACAACTAGAAGAACGATTTGGAAGAAAGTCTAGTTGTTGACGGTCAAATCGACCTGATCGAAGCGAAAAGAGTCCCCGAGAAGAGCCTTGATGGGGAGATTGATGTAGCGACTCGATCGCCAACAAGGTTATTACATGCGCAGGTATCTCTCAAGCTAAGTCACAGTGTCGATGAGAATCATTGATCGATAATTGGTGCTTTTAAGCATCCACAAGACAAGTACAACGCCTTGATATCGAAGTACGAAGGAAATAATGAGACTCGATATCACCGCCTGGTTACGAGATTCACAGATATCACAGAGGGAAAATCGTTGGGTATCCACGAAAAAGTCGAACTGATGAGAAAGCTGCGAGCACAAGTCTTGAAGATAAATCCGAAGAACGATATTCCTGAATGGTTCATGATTCATACCTTGAAGTTGAGCGTTGATGCGGAGCAATATGAGACAACCCTCCAAATAATCAGTCAAAGCAATGTGGAGTTAGAATTCGAAGACATAATCTCCCGGTTAGCGTCCAGGGAGACTGAGCTTACTTCTAACATCGCAACAGCAAATTGGCCAGGAAGAAGACAAGTGGGCTACCAAGTGAGAGGCAAGGAGGAGCCCCGTGGCAATGACAATACTAACACCGCTGGCTCCAATCTAACTCCAAATATCTCTACGAATTCTAAGCTACTAGCTGGAGGAGGTTATTTCTCTTGTGGAGGGCCGCACTTCCAGAATCAATGCCCGGTGTGGTTAAAAACGTTGACAGGACAAGCTTGGTTGGTTGCCCAAATGCCTAGGAACGAAAACGCGAAAGTAGCAATGGTCTTGGATAGTGATACGAGATCTGATGCTTCACTTTGCTTTATGGCCCAAAATTGTGATGTGAAACTTGTGATCTGGTGGCTTGATACGTGTGTATCCACCCATATTACAAATCGTAAAGATGTATTTGTAGAAGAGATATTAAGCCCTTCGAATACCTGCGTTGCCGCCGCAAATGGAGGATCTATTCATTCCAAAGGATCAGGAACAGTCAGGATTCATTGGCAGAACAAGGAAGGAAAGGAAAAAATGACAACGGTCAAAACGTTGAATACATACCACAATGCACAAACAATCTGATTTCCGTTGCAAAACTCGAAGATGAAGGTGTTTCCTTGCCAGTAGACTCATCTAACAGGAGTATCAGCCTGACAAAGAAGAACAAAGTTGCGTTAGAAGGAAAACGAAAAGGCAGAATGTGGAGGGTGCACCCATTACCTAAAGACATATCGAATAAGGTATTCAAAGCATCATCGTCAATGCCAAAACTGACGAAGATGGGAAGATAATTAAATATAAAGCTCGATTGGTAGCAAGAGGGTTTTCGCAGATCCATGGCATTGATTATGAAGAGACTTTTTCGCCAGCAATTGGTATGGAAGGGTTACGAATAATTGTGGCAATTGCAGCAAAACATGGTTGGAGAATCCATCAAATCGACGTTGTTGCAGCATTTCTAGCAGCAGACTTGACCGAAGATATCTTCCTTGAGGCTCCAGAAGAGGCACGACATTACTTCGGAAGATTTGAGAAAGTACTAAAGAGTCTTTTTGGTTTGAAGCAGGCCGCGCGATTATGGTACTTGTTATTGTCAGGATTTCTCGAAGAAATAGGATTCACAGCATCTACAACTGATCCAACAATATTGATCCAAAAGGAAACTGGCGTGGTGGTAGGGGTTCATGTCGAAGATATGCTTATGACAGGTGCCAATGAGAAAGCCATCGAGACTGTGAAAGCTCAATTGAAAAGCCGATTCGAAATGAAGGACCTTGGGGATGCGGAGATTGTGCTAGGAATTCGCATAAAGCGTCAACCAAATGGTGCAATTTCTATTGATCAAGAAAAGTATGCGAGAGGAATTGTGCAAGAATATCTTTAAGCGGACTCGCTACTTTATTCTACGCCAATGGAGAAGGGAGCTGTCAATGATTTAAAGAAAAATTCAGGACGCGAATTGAACGAGGGGGAGAAGAAGAAGTACGTTCAACTCTTGGGCAAACTTATATGGCTTAACAATATACGCTTT
This sequence comes from Blumeria hordei DH14, assembly GCA_900239735.1. Lineage (NCBI taxonomy): Eukaryota > Fungi > Ascomycota > Leotiomycetes > Helotiales > Erysiphaceae > Blumeria > Blumeria hordei. Next base: position 265,586 of record OENG01000025.1, on the reverse strand, counting down.
GATATTGTTTTTGCTGTCACTAGAATGGCATCATTTGCGACAGATGCAGGCTGGAATCATTGGAAGGCTCTCCTAAGAATCGTCGGATACATTTCTGGTACAGTTACGTTTAGTACAACATATGGGAATAAAAATCATAGGGGAGATCCCCCAATTGACTACTACACTTTGAACCATGGTGTTGAAGTATATTCTGGGTCAGCACAGTTAAATGACGAGATAGATTATGCTAACGCAAATTATACCGATGACCAACGTGATAGAAAAAGTATACTTGGATGTGTTTTGATGCTAAACGGGGGTATAGTCCACTGCTCCAGTAAAAAAATGCATTCTGTGGCTAGGTCAACAACTGAGGCTGAGTATATTGGAGGTAGTGAGGCGGCCAAGAAGGTGATCTGGTTAAGAAGACTGGTCGCAGAAATTGAAGGCAAAGACTGTGCTGGTAGGTGACAACAAATCAGCGATTCAACTAGCGTCAGGAGTATCCAACACATCGAAAATCAAGCACATTGATATTGCGTACCATCACATCCTCGACGAAGTAAAGAAAGGTATGATTTTAATACGGTGAGTACCAGGGGAGCGGCAATTAGCCGACGGAATGACAAAGGCATTGGAGAGGGCTAAATTTGAGGCTAATCGACGAGCAAATGGGATTTCAAGCGTAATTTAAAATCTCTAAATAGCTTCACTCTTGGATATTTGCGAGTTTTAGGGGAGTGTTGAAATACAGGGCTAATCCTAGTAATCAGGTTGAACATGTGTCCTTTACGATGGTTAGACCCCCTGTTGTAGTATATATGTAGCAAAGCCCCCCGAGTCCTCAATAGAAATTAGTTGAATCAGTATATTCATTTACTATATGATATGATGATATGATTATTATTATCGTGACCGGGTACTACCCCAGCACCCAGAGGGCATGGCACGGGTAGTCTAGATCTATAGGACTCTTCGCTACCTATATTTCTGTTTCATAGAAACTAGGAACGCAGAGCAAAAAACAAACAATTAAGTCACCATTTCTAAGGTGCTAATGCCCTGCACTACACCTTAATTCTCGTACCACACCAACCGGTCCCAAGAAGCATTTCTGTTGATCTTTTGACCCCCTGTTTATGATTCATTCTTGCTGTAACATTTTGTTACAGCTAAAAAGCGCCAGAATATCTGCCATCTTTCTTGCCCTATCATGTCCCTTATAGTCGGTCGGGTTTCCTTCGTTTCCGTCCACCATTTCTGGATAGCCAGGCGACATTCTGCAAAATGCCATGGCCGTATTTCTCGGCCGCATTTGAAGAGCATTTCTCCATTCTGGTATTGGAACTGTCTATGATAGCCAGCGAAGTCACCATGCCCGGTCCTTGCTGCAACGAGGCGGTGATATGCCCATCGAGGTAGAGCTAGCTCCGGAGGGCGTTTTCTTCGCATCAGTAGGCCCAGATCTTCATACCTGTCCGTCCTGTTCTTATGCCACCAATCCTCCGCCAGTTTCTGTACGCAGATTGTGACTTGGCGTCTGAGAGCTGCAAATATCAGGACTTCGTGAGCTTCCTCCCAGATGATCCTAGGTCTCGGTAGATTCCCTTCCCTAATCTTTGCTGCAAGTGCTGCCTTTGTTATCGCGTCGGCCATTTCGTTGCCTAGTATGCCACTATGTCCCGGGACCCAGCAAACCTCTATGGCTGGTCTAGTCTTGCATAATTCCCAAAAATTTGTTACCTCTACTTGCGAGGAATTTGTTCTACCAGTTTCAAGGACTCTAACCGCCTCTTGATTGTCGAGGAGTACCTTGATATCTATACTCCCTCCAATTTTTAATGCTGCCTCTAGACCTCGAACTACCCCCACGATTTCCGCATCAAAAATCTCCGCTCCAGGAATGAAGTTACTGTTGAAATATCGTATATCCTGGAATGCCAAGGATAACTCATTTGTAAGGCCGGCTAATTAGGTTATCAAATTCACCTTCCTATATCATTGTCATCAGCACATTCCTCACGGAAAGTTTAACGCCAATTTGGCATTTATTTCACACTAGCATTCCAGCGGATGACTGTGTCTCAAATGCAGGTTATAGTTCTCTCGGATCTATTACCGATACACTTGTATTTAGCTTTATATTCCTGGCTCATATATCTGTACGTATATAGATTTACATCTACAGGGATCATAACTTATGATCCATGGAGATTGATAAATACTGGTCAAAAACCACAGTTGATAAGATATGCGCACACGCAATCTCACTCTTATCAGCTCAGTTTTACTCAGAACCATACATCTCAATACACTTGTTTCCAGTCAATTCTTCCTTCTACAACTTCATACGAGACTTACTGTATCAGTCTAATCGCCGACACTGATTCCGCTATAACCTCCACATTCGCTCAAGCTCATAACTTTAACAGTTACCACCGCTCGCTAGGAGTTCTCTATCCCTATATATGGCGTAGACATAAGTTGAGTATGCCGGGCCGGTAGATGACCCATCAGAGTAGATGCACAGCGTATTTGTGGGAAGATTTCCAAGCCACAGCTTTATCTGCTTCGCCTTTTCCTCTTTGTCGCCTTTGACCCCGGCTGTAGCCATCGCGGTCCGCGGTTCATAAAGCTGCCTAGTGTCAGGGGAAGCGTACTGCTTGTGGTGAATTATAAGTTATATTTAATCTAAAGAAAGAAGACTCTCATTGCTACATAGAAATTACAAAGAGTACGGAATCCCGGATTAACCTTATGCCGAGTTTAGCCCAATTAGAGTGCATCATTGGGAAGAGACGAGCGCCTAGATATCTACAGGCTACGACTGGCACACCCAGGACCTTCTGATTCTGGTAGATTGAGGTTCTCATTCTGAAGGCGTGTTAAGTCTCGCTCTGGAACCCTAAATGCATGTCCTTTCTGCCCCTCTCGCAGTTGGAGTCGCTGGATTGCCTCTTTGGGTGTCTCAACTGCCCTTGACGTGAGTGGATGATAGCTGTCAAGTCGGCGGATTCTAGCCGCACTTTGGAGCTGTCGCTGCTAGAGCATTATTCCTGCAGGTAAGATCCCTGATTCTCCGTGTAGAACTGTATTCGATGTAGTCTGCCACACTGGGAGTGCAGCTCGAATTACAGTCAAAATAGTCCTATCTAGTATCTGGAGGTGCCATCCGACACCCGTACTTACCCTCTTGTCTCGTTTGGTCGTGATTCGGGTCAGTCCAGGCCACCAGGCTTCAGCGCCATAGATTGCCGTGCTCACTACATATGTATTCACCGCATGAATTAATGGTCCCGGAGCCGCACCTCGATGGACCCTGTTTATGCTGCGTATGAAGTGGGACAGTCGCTGTGCCTTACTACACCATTCCTGAACGTGCCGTCTGAATGATAGTTGAGAATCAAGCCAAACTCCGAGCCATCATATATGCGGAGAAGGCATAATAAGCTGTTCCCCAACTCTAACCGTTAGGTTGGATGAGTCGAGTTTCTTCTTCGGTCCTCCCCCGATGAACAGGAGCTCAGACTTCGAAGGATCGAATCTAATCATGTGTATTGTAGCCAGTTGGACTACCCTGTCTCCTTCAACCTGGGCAGCCTCAACAGCTTCAGAAGGACTTTTACCAACTTGGACAATCTCGTGGTTGTCTGCATATCCAAATCTACAGTTAGTTGTGCCATCCTCGAGTAGAATCGAGATGTATAACATGAATAAAAGTGGCGAAAGTTGTGATCCTTGTGGGACACCGCACTCAACGAGCTTTTGATCTGTTACGCCTTCTTCATGTCGTACCAGGACTTTTCGTCTTTTGAGAAACGATTCTACCCAGCGACAGAGTGATAGCGGCCAGCCTCGACTTCGCATTCGTGCGAGCAGCCGATTGTATAGCACTACATCGAAGGCACCTTGTATATCCATCGTGACCATAGCTGTGACTTAGTTCGATCTCATAGAAGCTTCTACATCGTGTGTAACACATGATACCAAGTCCACTGCTGAGCGTCCTGGTAGTGCGCCGAAGAGTTGTGGGGGTACCGCTTTGTGCTTTATTGCAAGCCAGGACATATGTTTAGCTATGAGCCTTTCGAATTCCTTGCCTAAGCTGGAGAGTAGCGATATGGGACGCCATCCTTTTGGGTTTGAGAGATCACGTCCATTTTTGGGAAGAAGTACAACTTCAGCTACTTTGAACGGCGTAGAAAAGTACCCCAGGTTCAAACAAGCCTGGAAGAGGTCCCTGACATATGTACCAATTGTACTCCAGCAAGCCTTGAGGAGTCGAACTGTGATTTTGTCATATTCTGGAGCCGTTTCTTTACTTGCTATGGTAGATACTGTAACGTCTTCCAGTGACACCTCTCCGATCCATGGAATAGAATCTGGTTGGTCATTATCCAACGTTTCTATGTCGCTTTGAGCGTCGAACCTTGCAAGAAGTGAATCTCGAATTGCAATTGTCCGCTCGAGTGGATCTGAGAGCCACTGGTTTGGTACTACCTGGAGAGGAGGAAGCTATTTTTTCGGCTCTGGTTTGGCCCATCGCTTGAGTTTGAACACTTGTGCTTATGTTTCTGCTGCCTCGACTTGCTTTGTCCAATATGTTGTAATTAAGGCAGCAACATGACTGCAGTAGACAAATAGTTCATATTAGAATAATATGCACTGACGCTATGAGATATGATTAACCTATATCATCACTTACTGGCATGAATAGTAATTAGCCAATAGATGCCTTACAGCATACATTGGCTTCAGGATCTCCAACAACTTTCCCATTTAGGTTAGATAAGGAAGTATGTTGGAATTTACACTAGTGTGCGGAAAACCCCGCTTTCATGTATATAGAGGGACTTTTCGCTACACAGATAGAATATAGCAATTTCTTTATAATTAACTATCCATTAAATATCAGTAAACTTCGTCGTACATTAAACAGATTCATCACATCTCTAAATCAACCTCAAGGCTAGTATTTATCTCTTCCAATATCCGGAACTATTTCAATTGGTTATGAGCGCGGGTTTGCACCAACCTCCGTCGTCACAAAAAATCTACACAATGTCAACCACCGCTACTGTCAGCATCGGAAATCAAAAGGCTACCTTACCTATTCTTGTTGGACAATCTAATTTCAGAAGATGGTATAAGGCTTGGCACATTGCTCTCCGAGGGGCAAAGCTATGGTCAGTAGTTTGCGACGGAGACAAGAAAGAATCACTACCAGTCCGAGGTGATAAAGAGGATGAAGAGAAGTTCAACATGCGTCTCGAACACTACAATGATAGAAATGATTCTGCCCATTCTGCTCTTCTGGTCGGAGTATCGGAAGATCTCCAAGAGCTTGTGTGTTCTTGCGACGAGGAACCTGAATCAGCACGAGTTGCAATGCGACTTTTAAAAGAAAAATATGATTACGAAACTACGACCTCCACCATCCAACTATTCAAGGAGTTCAGTGAACTGAAAATGGTTGATGGAGAGTTGATCTCTCAACATATTTCCCAATTCGAAACCGCATATGCTCATATATACTCACGCTGTTCCAATTCCTCGCGACCAGAAGCAATTGCACTAAGAAGTTTCCTTACCGTTAAGCAAGTCAAAGTCATGTACCTGTTCCTCTCACTTCCTGCATCATTCAACAACATCATTGACAATCTTTCGACTAAGGAGGAATTAAAATATGCTGATGTAAACAGATGGTTGCTTGATCTAAACTCGATCAAGCCTATCGATGTTCCCATTCAGTCAAAGGCCTACTTTGGATATGAAAATTTTAGCAATCAGGAAAAAGTTGTTGAATGTTCTTATTGCAAAAAGCATGGGGGAAACTATAAAGGGCATATCTTTAACAAATGTCGAAAACTGAAGGAGCAGCTTGCGGAAAGACCCAGCAAAAAGGAAAGATTTAAACCGAAGTACAATAAAGCTAACGCAGTTGTCGTGCCGGATGAAGATTTAGATGACGTTATATTATCTACGTCACGCTTCAAAGCTTTTGCGACTTCGTGTTCAAATCCGTCTTCTTTCTGGATTCTTGATTCCGGATGCTCGGCTCACATGACATAACGCAAGGATCTTCTAACGTCTCTCCAACCCTTTAATGGGTTTGTTACAATTGCGAATGGGCACGATATACCTGTTGTTGGAAAGGGTATTGTCGACTTTAACTTACGAATAAGTACTGGGGAATTTATCTCAGTGAAAATTAAAAATGTACTATATGTTCCAGAATTGAAGGGCGGGAACCTTATTTCTGAAACTCAACTGGAGTTGGAAGGGAATGAATTTCAATCGAAACATGGTCGGCGTCGGGTATTTTTTAATGTTAAAGAATGGATGTTTGCAATTCTTGATTCTTCAAAGCAATTTAGAGTTCAGGAGAATATAATTAAAACATTTTTTACCTCTTACCTTGAAGCTCATAAATGCTTTGGTCATCCAGGAGAAACTGTTATGACTAACTTGAAAAAGCAATATCCTGAAAGTATCCCAAACAAACCTGATAGATTTCACTGCCCAGCATGCACTCTTGCAAAGTCTACGCATAAATCCGAAGATACCAAACCGCGAAAATCGACAAAACCATTCCAAATAATACATTCTGATCTTTCAGGTAAATTTTCCATAGACTCACTCGGAGGAAAAAGGTATTACATTACATTTATCGACGATTATTCAAGATACGCTTGGATATCATTTCTTCGTGATAAAAGCCAAGCACATCAAGCAATAAGCGACTTTGTAATAAGAATAAAAAACTAACAAAATCTTACTATCAAAACATTCTTTTTAGACAATGGAGGAGAATATATTGATACAAGAGTACAAAAATTCTTTACAGACAACGGTATCGATCATGAAAAATCGCCTCCATACGAACACGAATCCAATGGTACGGCCGAAAGATTCAATCGAACAATTGTCACCAAAGCCAGAGCAATGCTTCTTGATCATCCAAAATTTCTCTGGGCAGAGGCCATTGCCACCTCGGTATACTTGTATAACCGAACGCCTCATCGGACAATTGACTTTAAGTCACCGTTCGAGTTATTAAATGGAGCCTTACCTCCATCAATAACACACCTTCACGCCTTCGGTACAAAGGTCTACATTCACATACCAGCTGAAACCAGACCGAGCGGTTCTAAGCTCCACCCAAGAGCACTAGAAGGAATATTCGTAGGTTACACAAACTCGTCTAATATATTCCGAATTTACGTACCAAGTAAAAGAGTTGTTCAAATCACTCGACAAGTGAAATTCTTGGCCTCAAAGCCAGGGGAAGTTACCGTCGAATTTTCACAACCAATGTTACCATCAGACATTCCTTCAAATGCTGAAGCAACACCTGCTTCAAGTCCAATTCATACTCGCCCTTCATCACCGACTTCAAAAATCATGCCTGGAAATTTTATTCAAACTCCTCGAGCTCAACCACAACTGCTGCCTTCCACTCCATTCCCAGCCACGATAAATTCGACCACTCCTAACGCTCCGAAAAAGCCACATGAGAACTTTATACCTTTAGTTGTGCCTCCTGTTCCATCCATTAACTTGGAAACAGAAGAATCATTTAGTAGTGATAAATCTCAAAACGACTTACCTCGCAGAAGCACTAGGGAAAAGCGTCAAACTAATCCTGGCCCGGGTATGGTGCCCAATACTCAACGGTATCAAGCAAATGCGGTTATGTTTGAGCCAGCGACATTTAAGCAGGCTATGAAATCGGACGATAATGAATTGTGGAGGAGAGCCATTGAAGAAGAAATGGATGCACTCAACAGAAACGATACCTGGACAGTCGTGCCTCGACCCAACGATCGTAATGTGGTAGGATCTAAATCGGTGTTTAAAATCAAGCACAAAGCCGATGATTCCATCGAATGTTACAAAGCTCGTCTCGTCACTAAAGGGTTCTCTCAGCAACCTGGTACATATTTCGATGAGACATATGCTCCTGTAGCTCGATACGATTCATTGCGCCTTTTACTTGCCTTAGCATCCCATAAAAGATGGAAATCAAGGCAACTTGATGTAAAATCTACCTTCTTGTACGGAAAACTAGATCGGGAGATATACATGGAAATTCCTGAAGGGTTTAAGGAATCTGGTAAATGTTATCTTCTACGAAAGTCAATCTACGGGTTAAAGCAATCCCCTCTTGTATGGTACGATACATTATCAAGCGTCCTAAACAAAGGTGGATTTGTTTCAACTAATTTCGACCCATGCATCTTCACAAATTTCGAAAAACAAATCTTTCTCGCAATTTAAGTTGATGACATTCTGATCTTCGGTCCAAATAACAGTACTATAAATGAGCTAGAGAAAACTCTGCATTCGACATTTGAATGTACGAATTTAGGCATTGCTCACTATATACTCGGAATTCAGGTCGATATCACAAACCAAGGCATATCGTTAAGCCAAAGGGCGTACATCATTAAAATTCTACAAAGATTCGGAATGCAGGATTGTCACCCTGTTGGTACACCACTCGAACCTGGCATCCAACTTCGAAAGGGTCAACCAGAGGAAAAATTAGATGATCCTACCATTTACCAATCTATAATAGGTTCCTTAATGTATGCCTGCATTGGTACGCGACCTGACCTTGCACATACGGTTACACTACCCTCTCAATTTTCTTCATGTCCCAACCAAATCCATCTAGCAGCAGCAAAAAGGGTACTACGTTACCTCAAAGGCACAACTGACTGGACACTTAACTTTCCACAAGCTAACGACTCTATTCTTCACGGATTCTCCGACTCCTCATATGGTAACTTCATGGATGATCGAAAATCTTGTTCAGGATATATCTTTCGGCTAGGGGAAGCAAGTGTCAGCTGGTGCTTGTTACGGCCTTGTATTCCTAACCTTTGGGGCCTCTGATGCTATTGTTCTTTTCGGGTATTGTAGTGTGACCCTATATGCGCACGGACCAGTTGTATATTATGTATATATGTATATCTCTAGATACCTCTTGTTATCTTCTTTCCCTAGTTTAGAATCTTATGAATTATATTCCAGATCTTTGTCCTTATCTGATTCGACTTGTTCATCTGCTAACCTGTGCTCCCTTCTGGTCGTCACATTATTCTAAACTCACCAATACGCCTGGGAAGGCAAAACAATTTCCTTATCTCATCGAGACTGAGATTTTTCGCAGTTAACCTACTTAACTCGACGAAACGTACAACTACGCGATATCGTGCTCAAAGTACTTTCAGGGAACAACTTGTCACAAAAGTTATTACAGTTGATAAAGTTTTCCTACTCTCAATTAAAAAAAAAAAAAGAAAAATAAACGCACTAATTTGTTTCTTAATTTCTTCCAAAAATGTCCGACAAGTACAAGACTCCTAAACCCTATCTACCTCCCCCGCCAACCTCTGATGTGGAGTCTGAAGCGGAAAATTTACATCATGAACTTAGCCCCGACAGGATAACTTCGAACATTGAAATCCCAAATGTTGCTGTTCGAAAAGGTAAACCACGTATTTCGGAAGTCAATCGAAGAGTGGACGAGTTGACAGTAGCTCAAAATGAAACTGGTAGAGAAATGGCTGATGCAATTGTCGACACGGCCTATAAACAAATGAGTCGCCATCACGAGCTTGAGTTCACAAATAGACAACAGCAAAGCGAAATCGAATTCTTAAAAACAAAAATGGCTAGACTAGAGAAGCTTATAGAATCCGCAAGTTTGAATCCGTCTCTATCAAGACCTAATCCTATGCCACGCTCCTCAGAATGCCAAAACGCCTACTCTCCGACAACAAGACAACGCTTTCAAGACGAAGAAGAAGAAGAAGAAGATATTCTGAGGCCATCAATTAGCCACTATCGTACACAGAAATCTCAAACTAGGGAGGGCCCCATTGACTATGATCATATAATTCCATCAGTCGAAAGAGGTGCCACTAGGAGGATAGAGTATCAGAGACAAAGTACAGCACGTCTCCGTAGCAGCGAAGAGCCCAATTTTCAAGGGCCTCCTTTTGCAAAATATCGCGATCCATCCGAGACAGTAGGTCAAACCTATGGGAACGTTCGACTAGGTACAGCCGATCGAATCATTAATCCTATTCGCGAGTTCGGAGGTATCGACGATCTGGATTTTTTTGAAAATTGGCTTATTTTACTTCGAGGTAGGATACAAGACAACGACGGACACTGGGGCTCAGATCGGAGGATCATGAATTTTATCTTTGCATCCACAAAAGCCAAAGCTCAAGAAATGCTGGTTCCGTACTTCTCTGGGGAAGATGTAGAAAATGATTTCGTAAATTCGGTTCAAATGGTAAATCATTTAATCGCGAGTCATCGTAGTAGCACGTTACAAAGGGACAGTATGGTGGAGTTTGAATCACTACGACAAGGCACTTATGAAAGTTTTCAAAACTTTAAGACCAGATTTCTTTCATTAGCTGGCAAAGCCAAAATACATCATTCCCTACGAAGAGACCTGATGTATGGAAAGATGAACCGACAGCTAAAATTGGCAGTTTACACCCAGTTACATAGATGTCCGGATTTCAATTCTCTTTGTGAATTTGCAGAACCAGTTGATAAGGAACGAATTCGACTCGAGAAAAGTTCGACTTATAAACCAGAAAAACTAAACTCCAGTAGAAGACTTTACCAACCAGAATCTTCTACCCTCGCTTCAAATAGACAGCCAAATTTTAGACCTGATTCTAGACAAGAACAAAAATTAGGTATAGATGTAACTTGTCACTATTGTAAAAAATCGGGACACACCAAGTCTGAATGCCCTTTTAGAATCCCTAACAATAGGCATGCAACTGTTCAAGTGGTAGCTGAAGAGTCATCCAGCGTGGATTCAGATTTGTGTTCAGAGGATGAGGTAGATATTTTAGAGAATGATCCAAAGGGAAAAGTGGAATCCTAGATAAAAACTCCCTTCTAGGATATTTAGTCAATATACAACATATTGATCTGGGTAAAATAATGTCAGAGAAAACCTACACTTTGCAATGCTCGTTCTCTGGAAATTCGCGAATAGTGGACGGAGTATCTGTACTCCCGGACACAGGAGCAAATGGATTTGCATATATCGATTCAAGATGTGCATACGCCATATCAAAATGTCTTGGAGAGAAGCCTAAAAATCTCGGATATTCTATTCAATCCAAAGGCTTTGATGGAAAGAAAGGCCCTGTAATATCGCAATACATATTATTGTCATTGTGGATAAATGGACGGCGGCTAGATAATCTGCCTTTCTTAATTGTAGAATTAGGATCGCATGATGTAATCCTTGGTAGTAGATTTTTAGCGCACTTCGACATAATGATTGACTCACGACAGCGCCGCCTTGTTTGGCCAACAGACCATCCAGAAACACTATCTTTCTCTTCACCTATTCGAACCTCGTTGCAATATCTCTTAACGGACCGACCCAAACCGTTTAAAATCCATCAAAAAGATGTCACACGTCGGGATAGTTTGTTTAACAAAGAAGACAGAATGGCAATGTACGGCGCTCGGTCTACAAAACGGTCCGTGCAGGACAAGAAAAGTTTTCACCTCGCTTCCAGGTCTGCTCTTCCAATTCAAATATCCAAATTAAATGAAGAATGCAACACAAATGAATCTGTCAGTGATGATTCAGCAGGAAAAAATTTGAAATTGACAAATATTCGATCAAAATCAGATTTAGACTTATGCCAATTAAGCGCTCCCGCCCTTCATTCAAGCCCTGGCTGTACTGACCATACATCTTCTTTCCTTAGTCTCAAAGAAATTCGACACGAAATCGAAGAAGAGGAAGACGATCCAATTGTGTGTGAGAGTCAAGACTTAGAACTAGAGAAAATTGTACCTTCATACTACCATGATCTCCTTGATGTCTTCTCCAAATCCGCTTCCAATTTATTACCCCCGCACCGGCCTTATGACCATAAGATTGAACTCGAGAACCTACAACAACTTTCCGCCGGACCCCTATACCCCATGTCGTCTGAGAAGCTTAAAGCCGTGCACAAATACATCCTAGAAAATCTCGATAAAGGTTTTATTGAACCAAGTAAAGCGCCCTTTTCAAGTCCGGTCCTTTTTGTCAAAAAAGCAGACAGTAGCCTTCGTTTCTGTATTGATTTTAGAAAATTAAATGCAATAACAAAAAAAGACCGGTACCCTTTACCATTGATTGATGAAACATTGGCACGTTTAAATAAAGCGAAAATATTTACAAAACTTGATATCAGACAGGCTTTCCACCGTATAAGAATGCATCCCGACTCTGAAGAATTGACGACCTTCCGTACAAGATATGGCTCCTATAAGTGTAAAGTTCTTCCATTCGGGTTAACAAATGGTCCAGCCACCTATCAGCGATATATGAACGACACCCTTCTCGATTACTTAGACGTATTCTGCACTGCATACCTTGATGACATACTAATTTATTCCGAAAATGAAAGTGAACATTGTGAGCACGTCCGAAAAGTTCTTTTACGACTAAGAAAAGCAGGATTGCAAGCGGATATCAAGAAATGTGAATTCCATGTAAGGAAAACTAAATACCTCGGGTATATTGTGTGTGTGGATGGATTAAGGGTAGACCCTGATAAAATATCAGTAGTAGAGAATTGGCTGCCACCCAAGTCAGTAAAGGGTATCCAATCATTTTTAGGGTTCTGTAATTTTTATCGCCGTTTCATTCCTGAGTTTGGACGAGTAGCAAAACCTCTCATCAATCTCACCAAATCTGAAGTTAAGTTTAACTTTGATGAAAATTGTCATGTTGCTTTCGAGGGTCTTAAAAGCGCTCTTACTTCAACGCCTATACTAAAACATTTCGATCCAGATCGCCCATCGCAATTGGAAACCGATGCATCAGATGGGGTTGTCGCTGCTATACTCTCTCAAAGATATGATAAATACTGGCATCCAGTTGCTTTCTTTTCGAAAACAATGCAACCAGCTGAATTAAATTATGAAGTTCATGACAAAGAAATGTTAGCCATAGTCCGTGGACTAAATAATTGGAGAGCAGAACTGGAAGGTTCCCCGTACAAAATTGACATCATTACTGATCATCGTGCTCTAGAGTATTTCATGACTTCAAAAAATCTAACAGCTCGACAGGCCCGTTGGGCTGAATTACTATCTCAATATTCCTTTCAAATTAAATATCGACCTGGTAAACAGAACACCTCGGCGGACGCGCTATCCCGCCGTGAACAGGATACAGGCCCGCAGGATCAAGTGAAAAGAGAAATCCGATATAAACCAGTATTAAAAAATAGTAATCTATCAAAAGAAGTCAAAGGAGACTTGCACATCTGCCTCATGGAATCTATAAAAGTTATTGATGCAATCATAGAAGCTAATCGAACTCATGACAGTCTACATGATATGCGCGAACAAACGAGATCCAATAATAATTTAAGGATGGATAAAGGTGTACTCTTTTTTAAAGACCGGTTAGTTGTTCCAGACAAAGATAACTTAAGAACGGATCTCATCCGTGATATTCATGACCAGATCTCCACTGCGCACGCTGGTCGTAACAAGACATATCTAGAGCTTAAATCACGTTACTTCTGGAATAACATGCGCCAGGATGTCGAAAGATATTGCAGGAACTGTCACCTGTGTCGTGTCCACCATGCTGCACGCGATAAAACGCCCGGTCTCCTCAAGCCATTACCTATACCCGAGAGACCTTGGCAACACATTTGTATGGATTACATGGATATGCCAAAAGATAAAAAAGGGTTTGATAAAGTTGTTGTATTTATTGATCGTTTATCCAAAGTCTCTGTCACCCTACCATGTAAAAAAGGTATTACTGCCCGTGACACAGCAGAACTGTACTTCACATATGTCTATCGGTACTATGACCTTCCAGACTCGATTGTCTCGGACAGGGGAGCTCAATTCATTTCGGCTTTTTGGACATATGTCATGGAAATTTTGGGTGTGCAATTACGACTATCAACAGCGTACTCGCCACAAACTGATGGGCAAACAGAAATAATGAACCAATACATAGCTCATCGATTACGCCCGTTCATAGATCACTATCAAGACAACTGGTCTGATCTACTTCCTGCCATGGATAATGCGCAGCTAACACTACCACATGATTCTATTGGCATGTCGCCATTTCAACTTTCCAGGGGCTATACACCTCGAAAATCATACGATTGGAATCCTCCAGCACATCCAAAGACGGCAAGGGAAAAATTAGCGCTAAAAGATGCAGAAGCCTTTGCACACAAATTGCAGGAAACATGGAAGGTCGGCCAAGAGATTATGCGTCGAAGTCAAGAGAAAATGGTCATTCAAGCAAACAAACATCGTCGCGAGCCCGATTTCGATGTTGGAGATAGAGTTTATTTATCAACTAAGAATCTCCGGCTACAAAGGTCCAGCACAAAATTATCACCAAAATTCCTGGGTCCTTACAAGATTTTATCGAAAAAAGGTCACTCATTTAAATTAGACATCCCTAAACAATGGTCCAATCACGATGTCTTTCATGCGCGTTACCTCAGGAAGGCCGCCGACGATCCATTACCGGGACAAATTATTCCTCAACCAGACCCAGTCAGCATCACAGGTGATGATGAGTGGGAAGTTGAAAAAATACTGGATGTAAAACTGCTGAGGGGTAAACTAAAATATTGCGCTAAGTGGCTTGGCTGGGATGACGACCCACAGTACTATCCTGCTTCTGACTTCATGACTGCCCCATCCAAATTAATCGAATTTCACAAGCAGTACCCAAACAAGCCAGGCCCTCCAAAAAATATAATGCAATGGCTAAGTGCTTGGAAGAATGGTGAGGACGATTATAGTACACTCAGCGATGATACTCCTATGAATTCAAGCTTGAGGACAAGCTTTTTTGGAAGGGGAGGGTGATGTTACGGCCTTGTATTCCTAACCTTTGGGGCCTCTGATGCTATTGTTCTTTTCGGGTATTGTAGTGTGACCCTATATGCGCACGGACCAGTTGTATATTATGTATATATGTATATCTCTAGATACCTCTTGTTATCTTCTTTCCCTAGTTTAGAATCTTATGAATTATATTCCAGATCTTTGTCCTTATCTGATTCGACTTGTTCATCTGCTAACCTGTGCTCCCTTCTGGTCGTCACAGTGCTCCAAGAAACAAAGAACAACTGCACTCTCAACAACAGTAGCCGGATACATGGCTATATCAGATGCAGCTCGTCAAATGATTTGGATGCAAAATGCCTTGAGAGAACTAAAGCTCTGCTATGATCCGATCTTGCATGTGGACTCAAATGGAGCAATCCATCTGGCTAAAAATCAGAAAGTATCCCAACGTTCAAAACATATCGATATAAGATTTCATTTTTTACGAGAACATATTGATAATACTTTCAACTTGGTATACGTGGCTTCTGAGAATAATTTAGCAGATATATTGACTAAACAATTGGCTAAACCGAATCATCAACGGATCTCGGATATAGTACGATGCAGTCCTGAGGGGAAGTGTTGTAATTAAGGCAGCAACATGACTGCAGTAGACAAATAGTTCATATTAGAATAATATGCACTGACGCCATGAGATATGATTAATCTATATCATCACTCACTGGCATGAATAGTAATTAGCCAATAGATGCCTTACAGCATACATTGGCTTCAGGATCTCCAACAACTTTCCCATTTAGGTTAGATAAGGAAGTATGTTGGAATTTACACTAGTGTGCAGAAAACCCCGCTTTCATGTATATAGAGGGACTTCTCGCTACACAGATAGAATTATTGCAATTTCCTTACAATTAACTATCCATTACACATCAGTAGACTTCGTCGTACATTAAACACATTCATCATAACTCTAACTCATCCTCATACTTGGTATGTCATTCTTACAATCTCCGGAACCATTCTAATTAATTGCTCTTTGCTTACCGGCCCTGACTTGGTTGGGCGCGCCAGGCAGACTCGACTATCGGACCTTTGCGGTCCTCCACAGTTGCGGTACTTGGTGTGCGCATGGCACTCGTTTGTTGAGTGCATTGTAGAGATGCAGATCCTGCAGGCTGGGTCTCGATAGCAACCACACGTTCCGTGGAACTGTAGACAGCGTTTGCATTGCTGTACAGTCTGTCGCGGTTGATGTCGTACCGCGACGCCCGAGTCGTCGAACAGGCGGAATACTAGTCTTGGTTCCGTTCCCTTCTTGAAATTGGCGAGCCATGATTTGTATGGTGCGTCAGGGCGATTTTTTCCGTGCGGCCGAACCTTGACTGGAACTGGCTTTGTAACCCTAGGATCTCCTCCGTCACTGGCACCCTTCCAAGAAGAGTGTGGATGGCGACGGGGACTGTCGAGATCCATAGCGCCACACGTTTGGAGGCCTCCTCCAGTCTTGCTTCGATCGGAAGGAAAGCTTCCGCTGCGTTCAATTGGAGCTGGCGAGATTCCTGGTCCTTCGCTCGAAGTGCGAAACCTGTTGGGACACGGTTAACGTGCTCAATGGCTGCATGTGGCGCGTTAGTGAGCCGCGATACAGCTTCTCTTGTGCCAGCTGGCGAAATCTTTCGCCACTGGTGTTTTGAACCCAGCCTGAGGATTAGTCGGTTATCCGGCGAGGACGAAGGGGCCGTCTTGGCCGATTTTTCGGTCGGCGGAGTCGGCATTTTTAGGGCACGACTAACCATCACTGGCGTCGGCTGAAAACATAGCTCTTTTCGGGCTACAGTTGCCCAGGTTGGCGTTACCTGTGGCACCGCTATGGCAGGTCTTCCTTACCTGGTATTTGATGAAGGTACGGTCCCGCTGCTGCTGGCCTGCTGGCTGGTGAGGCGGGGAGGGAGACTTTTCGGCACTTGTGTATTTCCAGTGCGTAGGAATTGGGCGAGGGCGCCCCTTGGGTAGACGTACATGGCGTCTAAGTATTCCTTGTTATCTGTTGTTTTCAGTGACAGGATATTGCTCTGAAGGGTTTTTAGCACCGTCGAGCCTATTTCGAGCCTGGCGGAGGCATTTTCAGCTCGCTTCTTTGCAGCTTCTAGCAAAGCTTCGATTTCCGGCGGGTGTTGTTATGCCGTACCGGTGGGGACACCACCAGCAGAGTCTATGTCGCGCCCCTTCGTCCTTGGAATCGCGGCAGGTGTTGGGTGAGGTGGGGGGGCATTTGCTGCCTCTGTGTTGATGAGGGCTTCCGTTTCCCTCGGTATGATCGCGTTTGACGTCCACTTTGTTACCGGAACCGCGATTTTTGGAGCGGCAATTTGTGCGGATTTGGATGTTGCTTTCTCCGACACAACTTTCTCGACGACATTTTGTGGTGCAGCGACGGTTTCTCTTGGGGTTTCTGCGGGCCCTGGGGCTTTTTCCGCGTCTTCTGGGCTTGAGGAAGCCCAAACTGAATCGGCGAGGGTTTCCAACTTCTCGACTTCTGCGTCCACCATCTCTACCCCGGGGACATTGTTCTCCTTCGCTTGGAGCGCAGCCGCGATGGCGTTCATGTTTTGAGGATTGGACTCGAGTCCTCGCTTTGTTAACATGTTCTTCGCGTGGTTTTGAATGGCGGGAGTCCATTGGTAAGGCATTTCGGCGCGATCTTTGGTGATGCTGCTGATCGCGTTATGGTGCGTTTTACGCGTCAGAGGCATTTTAAAGTGCCGCCGATGGCAAACAATTGCAATTCGATTCGAAAATGAACGGGCGAGATGGATAAAAGGGTTGGAATGTGCAAATTGGGCGGTTCTCGAAATGGTTGTTTGTGTGTTCATTTAGGTCCTAGGTCTAACCCGTTATCCCCGAAGAGTCAAGGACCGGTTTTCATAGCCAAGATCCTATCTCTGATAAGCCCAACTTGATCCCACCGCATAAACCACTAAACAATAAGTAGATAGTTTAAAATTCGCAACCGTACATAAATTCAACCTTTGAACCCAAAATCCTACACATAAAACTATCCAGCCCTGCAGATTTCCCAATTTCTGGTCAGAAAACAAATTTTCTCGCCTCCTATTACTTCCTATCATATCATCTGTATGACTAAGTTTTATGGTCCTCGGTAAGATCAGAGGACGAAGGACGTTCGCAGTGTTGATAGATATAGACAACATAAATGAATACACATACCTAACTTTCGCACATTTCGTTTTGCATTGAACTAACTTACGGTTAAGTAATTTATGGCCAATCGTCAATTTTCCCCTTGTTTAGGAGTATTCAGGTGTAACAAATTTCACTTTTAAGATTTTCACTTCAAATTCAATCTTACTTATTCTTGTTCTGAATTCTCCTCCCTTCTTTACAGATGCAATGCCCTGGTTTAGATTTTAGTGCTGTCAATATATGCAAATGATTTTCTATCCTTATTTTGGTATGAAGGAGCACTTTCAATGTGAGATTACTTCCATTCAGGTTTTCTTTGAGTAATTTTCTTTTTTGCTTGTAATTGCTGCAGTTGACAATAAGATGCTCGGATGTTTCTCGCTTTCCACATCTGCATTTATAATTGGTACTATGACCCATTCTGTAAAAGTATGCCTTATTGTATCCATGCCCTAGCTTTAGTTGAAATTAAGCACTAGATACAGCCCTTCTTGCTTCAGATGGAACCCACATCTTATGGGTTATTTTCTACTCAAATATTTTCTTGGATGATGAAGTTTTGGGGTTTGATTTTGTATACTTGCAAAGGAGAAATTCAAGCCATTAATTTTGAATATTCCTTTCCATCTGAACTCCAATCATGGCAAATGTCATTATGTCCTTTAATGATAGCTTTCATGATCCTTCCTTTGCCAGCTTGTCTACTACTTCATTACCTATGATACCTGAATTTCGTGCATTTCAGTATAGTAAAGCTTTTTTTAAATCATTTAATGCGTATTCAACTATTTAGCTATGACACGTGACCGGTACCATATATACATTTAGGATGACTCTTTTGACGTTAGAGAAAATCATACTTTGGATTTCATTTGCAAATACCACCATGAGGTATGTTCGCTTACACAAATAGTCAACACTCCTCCGTAAGTACCCACCAAAGGAAAATTCAAAATCATTGGTCATCGGTGCATGATAAAGCAGCGGCAAATATAGTGTAGCTTTGCCGAATTTGAACCAGTGGTCTCCTGTCCAGAATGGGATAGGTATTCTAGCTATCCAGACTATAAACGATAATAGGTGGAGATGATGTACCGCTGCACCATTCAACCATGACGGTGTTTACAGTGTTGCCTTACTTACTCCAATTGTCTTTGAGGCACTCAAAGCTCTTATTTGACAAGACTTTCCAGCGTAGTCTAAAAATGATGTAAACCTTTGAAGTGCGGCCTGGTTGTCTGAGAAAATTTCAAATTTTTAGCCTTGATAACATCTATTAATGGCATATTCTAGTACCTGGCTGATTAATTCCAATTACCCATTGTACACCAATGCTTTATCTCCAATATTTGACTCCCACTGGTATGTGAGCACACTAGTGCTATCGGTAGCCACTAATCCGATCCCAATACCAGTACTGTTACTGTGAAACGATGCGTCTGTAAAAATAAATAATGTTTTTGACCACTCAATGCTGGCAACCTTAATTTTATGGTTTTCTGCTGATTTTTAGATGGTTTCTTTATTTATCTTCACTCTTTATGTTTGTCTGAAATACCAGGGCGGAATGGCTTGTGAAATGATTACCTCAGTTGTGGCATCATCTAGCAAGTGTCCATGAAGGCACCTATTCTTCTTAATTGGATTGGTTTCTTAAGAATAAAGTCGTTGTCCTGCATCTCTATATTAACAGGATAGTTAGGGGCAATTTTAACTATCTGAATGCAAACTAAGCCATGCTAGCTTTCAACCTGATTCTTGATATACGCTTTCGTAGTAGAAAGGACAAAATGGAAATTTTATTAGAATTTCTTCAGTTGAAATTATGGTAGGTCGGCAAGGAATAAACAATGGCTCACTGTGAGGTCGGATGGTGTAGTGGTACACCATCCGGGCCGGTATTCTAAATAGGGTCTGCATAGTCTGAACATCTATCCCACCTGAGACAAAAGATCGCTAGTTCGACTCCAGCAGACCTCACCTTACTGAAGTAAGCTACATTGATGATGGTGGCATGTCAGGATAACCCACGGGTTTTTGAGAGGTTTCCCTTGGGTGAGTTTCATGGATGGCGTAGTTCGACAGCGGTGAAGAAAAAGCCGCCTTGTCACAGCCGTAGTGAGACTTGCAAATGATATCTGAGGCATGATGTTCATCACAACTATATCATCATTGTATCTGACTGAAGTCAACACCTGCATGGTCCAAAAATTCGCCAAATCAGGATTATGAACAAAAATAAAACTAAATGGCTCACTGTGTCTACGAACCTGGAAGAACAAATATTCGCAAAGAAATTTCCAGTTGGGATTACCAATACCGAAGTAGCTAGACAACGCGGTACTAAGTCAAGCTTTCGCACCTAATCGATGTCGCATTCTCATAAATCCGATTTCCCACCAAAGCTTGGTCTTAATTACAAAGACGACTTAGTGCATCCTCAGACCTGTCATCACAGAACATGTTCAGTCAGTCCCTGCCACTATGTGATCCCCAAATTCATGCTCATATTAACATTTGTATCCGAGAGAAGGACAAGATCTCGACACATAAATTATATTTTCAAATTTTCGAAATGGAAACAAGCAGAAGCAAGACAGATGAATAAGATGGCATGAGTAATGGATTGTCACAGGGCATGTATTCGAAGTGCGTCGTTATGTACAAGACATGAGTTGTGCGATGAGAAGGGAGGAGAGTATCTAGCTACACGAGGATCTCTAGAGGCTCAGTAATTGATTAATCTTAGACCACGTCAACTACCACTCTACTACCGTGACATTGATACAGGCTGAGAAAGCATTATATTTCTACTGTTGGAAGGGAGCCTTTTAACCAAGGCATCATGCACCATGCAACTTCGTTTGCAGAATAATAGACGACACGATAAACACCGCCTATGTTGTGGCAAAACTTAAGCAACTTTGCATGAAGTCAGTTGATGTGGAGAGCAAGATTAAATTAAATATGAATATGTAACAGCGTTCGTGGAACTTAGCCCGGCGATTGACCTAATAACATGTGATACCTATTAGTCTATCAAAAAGATCAACCGTTACTGACATGTTCAGTTTAGATGCAGGTCAAACAACTGGTGGTTAGGTACCTACTGAATCTAAGAATAAGAATCGTGGGATCTGCTGTAGCACGTCCTCTTAGATTAGTTCACTCGAGCTTTGATAACTCGTCAAATACATGGTGATCAGGATGTTCAGGATGTTCAAAGCTTTAACTTAGGATCTTTTGATCTCCAACACACGTAATTTGGCTCACATGTAATTATGGGAAACGAGGAGAAGATATACTCTCCGGTTAAGAGATTTAGATGGATATATAACACCAAGGTCGGAGAGGAGTAGAGATTTCATCAATTTACTTTTCCTTTACATTTTTAATTTGACCTTCAACGCCTAAAAATACACGACTGCTTTACCATGTACCTAATTATATCAGTCAATTCATTCCATTGACTGGTTTATAAAATTAGCTTCCAAGACCGCAACTGATACTTCCCTTGCATCTGATGACACTCATCTCCATTACAGTCCAGTCTTACCAAGTTTGATGCCATTCATATTGGAAGTGTCTAATTTACTTTTTCGTTGAAATAACGATATCTCATGAAATTATACATCATTTTATTTCTACTTCTCTTCTACTGTCAATCGTGTTAGCAAATATCGCTTTCATTTAAATATAACAGTATACTGGACTACGGAAGAACTCACATATCATCTTAGCAATCTCCACCTCAAAATCACGAAGTATGGGATCGTAGAGTGTTTCCGGATGATGATCTTCACCCAGCCAGTACCCACAACCTCTGTCGAACAGTGATGCCCGCATTTTCTTGACTACACCTTTCAAACAGTGGAACTTGGCCGAGAATCCGCTCAGCACGTTGCTTTCGAATGAATCTACATGTATCGCTGTAAATTTGGAGTTGTACATAGCTTGGACTGTGCCTTTGTACCATGTCCCAAGCAGGCCTAGATGAGTTGGCTTTTCCTTACCCCAGCCAAAGCGAATGCACGTAGACAAAAGTACGAAGAAGAATGATTCTAGATCGTGACGATACGAGTGTTTGATGCCTGCACTTGTTCGAGTCAAATTCGCCCTCAAGATACCGAGTGCCATGAACTCCATCGTCCCAGTCAGGATATGAGAGCTCGCCGCAGCATTGGGGTCATCCAACGACATTGCGAGATCCAAGTCTATCAGTACCCCACAGCAACCATCATTCGACTTTGGATCCGTTAGTATGATGTTGTTAGCCGAGACATCACGGTGCAATATCCGGGCATCCAAAAACAGTGACCGATGACCAATAATTGCATCGCGTAGTCCACAAAGCAATTCAAGCGGTGATGTATCCTCTCCAATTGCTCGCCCAGAAGGCTTCGATGCGATTATCGATTGTAATCGATCTCGGTAGAACAATGAAGATTCCATTGCGGACATATTGGAGATCTTGGGAGAGGCATTCACATCGACAACTACCACATCTGGGACGTCTGGAGTGGTAGGATCTACGAGAGACGCTCCTGAAGGGCCGACACTGGCTTCTGACAAGGTTTCCCCAGTACTGCTCGTTAGCCGGAGTTTCTTGAGTTCACGTTCCGGTACGTTCGGGGCGTCGACATCCATTTCGCCGTCATTCCTACCTCTTTTCGATGCAGAGGAGATCGATCCTTGGTTCGAGCTCTGTTTACTTGTCGGAGTTGAACTCTTCGAAGTAGTAAGCTTACCAGGAGCTACAGCATGATGCCTAGTGTTAGTATACTGTGTTGAATCACAATAGAATAGCAATCAACACAGACTTACCTCGCTTGCTGACCGGGATTCCGCCTTTTCGAACCCTCGCTACTGCTGCATTGGTCTGGGCTTGCCTTGAAATACTCGACACGCATGACCTTTTGCTCCGAAGTGAATCACCAGCACTCGACGCACTTTTGCGCTTCACACCTCCGCTCAGCTGAACAATCTCTTCTTGATTGGTAATCTCTGGCTGCAGTAAGTCGTGGGGCGTGGTCATTGGTTCCTCGTCGGGTTGAATCTCTCTCTGCATTGCCTTCGTGAACGTAAGGCCGTCGCGTAGCTCACTGATCTTTTCCAAATCATGTGATCCAATCAACGTTGCCACTCCACGAATACTGCGAGCTTTCCCCAGAAGTTCGACCTCTGACATCCGTCCCACCGCCCGCCACGAGATCTTCACCACAAAGCTTTCGTACAGACCGCGGTAGACTGTCGTGCCACGCGAGACGATCGACCGCTGAACGATAAATGGGAAAGGTTCAAGGATCAGCATCAACCAGTTGTCGGTTTCTGGTTCCTTGACCTTGATCAGGGTCCGGTCGTGCTCCTGGACAAAGTTCGAGTCAAGACCAAGTTCATCATCGCTCATCAGCATATACGCAGTGATCACGTAGATCAGCTTCTCCGGATTCTCACCAATGTCGATGAAGCCAGTAGACATGGGTCCCGATCGATCGAAAACCCACAGCTGCAACTTAGATCCGAACAAAAGGAATCCATGAACAAACCGACGCAAGGGCTGCGTAATGAAAACCTCCCTCATATAAATCGATAGTTGGAGAAACTTGCTCTTCCACACTCCGACAGATGACGATGTCAACTCTCCCAGAACAAGAACATCGCGCCAATCGTGAGGAGTATTAGCTGCATGTTTGCGACTCTTAAAGAAAAAGTCCACCTGTCTGGGAGACTCGCTTCCCTCGAACTGCCATGCCGATGTGGTTCGGAACTTGTTTGAGCGTAGTGGGAATGCTTTTTGCTGTTTCGAAGACGCAGATTTTTCGCATGGCGTACTTGTGGGAGCTTTGTAGCATTCAATGTACTCGGACTGTATTCTATGAACCCATCTCCAGATGTTGGCTTCCGTGGGCTTCTTCGGGAACCTGAACCGCGCTTTGAATTTTCTATTTACAAAGCTGTCTGCGATCGCCTGGCATTGATCGGCCCACGGTGTCATCTCGAAATACTTCTCGTAGAAGCCGCCAACATCTTCGAAAATGGTTTCGTTTAACTCGGTCCGAAGCGCTTCTTTCAAGATATCTACTTTCTGATCCTTACCTTTGTATGGGGCAGCCGTCTGCCGATGACAAACATCGGGGTAGTTAAGGGATGAAGTGAATGTATCGGGAGTTGAGTAAGGTTCAAATATATCAAGAAGGCTGACTAGCTGGAACCAGATCTCAGTGTCGGTGGCTTTGGAAAGGATGGAGTGGACAAGCGGTTTTAGATGTTTGAGATCGATTGATTTCGAGTTGATTCGTTTTTTGAATGATTTTATCCTTGAGTCAATTTTTTTGTTTAAAGACGAGGGAGCTGGTTGGTCATGAGCATACAAATCAAGTAAACCTAGAAGGTTGTTCAATGGGCTAAGTATAACTTTGAAGTTTGTGGTCTTGATGGGGCTTGATTCGACATTTTTAATGTCGTAATATGCGCAATGTATTCGGAAGGCGCTAGTTGCCTCATCCAGTGGATAATATACAAAGTGTTGCTCATCATCCATGATTGAAGGTAATTTTGCGAAAAAATAATGTAAGGGAAGTGTGGTAAAGATGTGATGGGATTGTGTTGTGGGCTGAATGCTGATGAGGACCTGAGTTAGGTGAGTGATTTTAAGAAGAATGGGTGATGGGTAGATTTATCTGTGACATTCTTACCCAGCTATGGTGAGGAGATAATACATCGTGATCCAGGGAAATATATCGCTGGATTCTCAAAATAACTTAATCATGAAATTGATCATGCAGATCATGCTAACGACTATTGTGGACCCGTTTATGACGCGCTACATGTATTGAACGGCCGCTAGATGATCCTTGCCATTAGAAATGCTAAACTCCATTGGCGGGTAGAGCAGCATGTCAGTCGAAATAGATTCAGCGGTGAGAATGCACCAGCAGACCCATACACTTTACTTTCAACTGTTCTGTCAAGTCATCTTTTATCAAGTAAAACATGCCATTACCACTTCTCCTGAATGACTATTGGTGATAACTGCAGCAGGGATAAATAGTCAGTGTTGATCACCTTTCCGATTGATAATTTACTCGCTGACAACTTATCAAATCTACTGTTTAAAGTTCGTCACAATCGTTGTGAGATGTTTGATTTGGAGTACATGACCAGGTTTCAGTGCCAGCGATTGAAGTAGATGGTTGGTGGGCGATTAGTGGCTATGAGATGCCTGAGTTTGTTAACAGCAGTGATCTGCGTTTGGGAGATCTGTTCACCGCTACATGAAAGAAGGAGTTGGAGGGCAAGACTGACACCTGTACGTGGTGCCTTCTACGAACCTGGGAGTGAAATATTCTCCCAGAGCCAAGCTCAGTCAAATTTCGCAATAACGGACAAGTTGGCCCACGAGGCAATAATTCACAATTCTCCACCATGTCAAATTTTCACACCCAGCGAGTTCGATTCCTATCCAAGTCTCACCAAGTTTACAAGTGCGACTTAGTACATCCTTGTTTCAATGACCACACCTCTCATCAACTATTCTCTGGTCTCAGCTAGCCGCCAAATACACGCCCACGCCGATATTTACACCCGACGGAGGAAGCAAAGTGTGGCGCACAAATCTGGGAGACAGTTCTTTGAGACGGACGTGAGAGGGATTGGGACAAGTTTACAAGATGATGCTGAAGATGGATATAATCTCGACGGGCGTCAAATTTTGAATTTTGGCAGAGTTTTACGAATTAAGCTTTGTGCGTGCCAAGACTTCGCTTGCGAGAGTGCAGCGGACACTATAACAACACGCAAACGATGGAAGGTGCCGTGGTCCGCCTCCTGGTGGTGTTATCCGGTATAGTTTGAGTAGCCTGGGCACCTACTCCACTTGGGAAGGAAACACCTTAGACTACATTTCGCGCGGAGAAAATTCGGTGGATGACGAAGGCATGTCTGGATAACCCAAGGTTTTTGACGTTCCCTTGGGTGGGTATTCACGGATGAGGGTTGACTTGGGGTGAAGAAAAAGCCACCATAACTTCGCAGTGGTACTCGCAAATGAAATCTGAGGCATGAGTGCTCTACTTGTAAATTGAGTCATCTTTTCTGTACTTTTCTTTGATATTGTGTCATAGCTAGATAGCTGCATACGCAATTAAAATCTGATGCAAAAAAAAAAAAAAAAAAAAAAAAAAGAAAGAAGGAGTTAACTCAGCAGCATGACCATATTATCTTCACGCACGACATTTCGCCGGCTTACCAACTAGAGCGTTCGACCAAGGCTTGGGCAGAAAACGCGCCGTGAACCATCTACGATCTCACACCCACAAACCTCACTCACTAGTGCCGCCCCAGTCCTCCGCAGAGGCTGGCTCTTGGCACCCCCTCCCAACTCAATGTTCGACGCGTCAAGACGTCGAAATGGTCCATAACGGGCCACAACCGCCATCACAACAACCCACACAACAACTTGTAGAGCCAGTCTACGAGGCGAGTCATCGAAGCTCACCGCACCAACAAACTCCGTCGCCTTAAATCGTCGCGACCAAATTCCTCGCCGAACAGGGCAGGATATTCCAGACGCGCTCCGCACAAGCAGAGCGCTTCATCATTGGGTTCTGCAAGCTGTTGGAACCAGTCACTGACGAGATACTTCGAAAACTATTCGATCAGGACTTGCTGGCCCTCCAGGGCAAGATACTGGAGATTCTATGGGGCAACCCATCTCAAGCAGACGCCAACGCACCCCCAAAGGCTGCAAGCGGCTATACTAATCCACCCAATCCGGCTCAAGTTACAGAGCCTCCAAAACAAAGTCCTGCAAGCGTCACACGTCCAATGCTGATCCTTGCCAGAGAAAAGAACAGACAGGCACCCCCAAGGCCGTTAGCCACAACCGTAACTCCCCAACCAAACCAGGGCTCAAACAAAACCAACAACGCCACAGAGAAATCTTGGACCGAGGTGTTGGGAAAAAGAAATAAGCCAGCAAACCAAGTGGCTCCATCTTCAACACTCAAGACAGTGCCAATGAGGCCCGTCTCCGCGCCGAAGTCTAATGCTCCAGCAACAAACCCCGAACGACCTGACGAGCGCGTATTCTTGCGCCTCAGACCTGACCACCCGTGGAGACGTATGTCACCCCACTTTGTAAAAATAAGCCTAGCTAGCAAGCTGCGTCTGGCCAACTCGACAATCAAACAGGTCACTGTCGTGAACTCAGGGTTCGCAATACAAGCCGAAGGGGAAGGAGCTCGGGGTGTACTTTTATAAGTAGGAGTCCTATTGGATAGTTCTGAAATGAAATTGGAAGCCGCTTCCAGCTGGATCTCAGTTCTGGCACCAAATATCCCAGATAAGCTCTACAAGCTGGAAGGGCCAACGTCAGTAACACCAGAGATGGTATTAGAAGAAGCAGCTCTCAAAACAGGAGTTAGACCAACCTCGGCTCGTGCTTTCGCAACTAGCTTGGCCAGGCCGTCAACGGACTGGGTGTTGCATTTCGCAACAGGAAAACCGAAACTTGGAGAAAGACTGTTTGAAGAAAGCGGACGCCTTCACGAACTTCAGCGCAAGCTCAAAATTGCGCAATGCAACCGATGCTGGGGACACCACCCAACTAAGATTTGTTCTCGATCAGAGCGCCGCTCCCGCTGTGGCTCAATTGAGCACAAAGCTACCGAGTGCAAACAGCTCGTCCCAAGGTGCATCAATTGCCATGGGCCACATGCTGCAACTGAGCCTAACTGTATGGCTAGGCCGACACGGGCTGGTGGGAAGACGGTGCAACGCACAAGGGACCAGCTGTCGGTGATCCGCAAACAGGGTCAAAAAGAAAGGAATGCTTCGATCAGAGAGATGGAAGCAAAGCAGAAAGCCGCGGAGGCTACTGCTGAAAACGAAACCTCAAACATTGCTCAATGCCCGTAAGGGACCACAACCTTACCGAGCTCTACACAACGGCAACAACTGTCTCGTTCTTCTGTGCTAATTTGGGCAGAGGAGACCCCGCTACGGACATCATCCTGCAATCCGCTTGGGATTCAGGTACCGATGTCCTACTTATCCAGGAGCCCTGGACCCAACAAAAGGACGGCTTCTGGCTCACCAAGTCGCACCCCGGATTCGATAGGCATTTGCCTCCCCGTGTCGCTTCCAACCCTTCAAGGCTTCGCTCCCTCATTTACACGCGAAAAGGGATCAAGTGCCAATAGCAAGCATTCTGCGAGACATCACCAGATCTCACTGCAGTAAAGGTAGAAGGAGTCACATTTGTCTCCGTATACCGCGCTCCTGGAACAGACTTTTTGCCGCTGCTATCATGGGCCCCATCCGGACCTACAGTAATTGGCGGAGATTTCAATGCCGTTCACACCGACTGGCAGCCAATGGCTACTAGGCTACACGGTGACGGCCAGCTGCTCACTGAATGGATATTCGAGCACGGCATGGATCTATCTTCCACACCGGGCGTCCCGACACACGACTTTGGAAACACACTTGACCTGGTCTGGTCTAACGCTGGTGCCCTTGCAGATGTCTCGACAGAGCTTGACTCAACATCGGACCACAGAACGCTTGCAGGAGACGTTCCCCACCCGAACTCGAAAGCTTGAGCGGTTATCAAAACTGGTCAACCGGTAAGAGTGACAGATGACGCCCTCGAAGACTTCGCCAAGGTACTAGGTAGGTGGGCCCATGGAATAGGGATGCAGCCTATGGTCTCAATAAGTGCGGTCGACAGCCTTGCGGATAAAGTGGTTCAAACCATCAGTGATGCTATCAGCTCTACCGGAAGACGCGGGAGTGCGAAGAAGGTTAGGACGGCACCTTGGTGAACGTTGGAGTGCTCACAGTCCAAACGCGAATATAGGATATTCCAGGACGAAGAGAGTAGAAATGATATCCGTCGCACAGTCAGAAGTGCGAAACGCCAATACTGGCGGCGAAAGTTCTCGGAAGCCACAACTGACATCGACATGTATCGGATGGCACGCTGGGCTAAACCGCAACCTGCATCTGCTGCTCCGCCACTTCAAACTCCGGATGGTTAAGTCTCGGATCCAGGAAAGCGTGCACTTCTGTTGCGCGACCTCCTCCTCGGCCGGTTCACCAGCCAAAACGACGTTGACACCGAACACCTCGAGCCAGGGCGCGGAAACCTTCCATGGGTCTCAAGCGTCACTGATGAGGAAGCCAAGTGGGTCACAACAGCCTGCCAGAATAAAGCACCCGGAGCAGACGCAATTTCTGTTCGTCTTCTTAGGATAGCCTGGCCGTCAATTGGACAAGCAGTGAGAGTACTCTTTGAGGGCTCACTTCGACTGAACCACTTCCCGAAGGCATTCAAGCTAGCCGAAGTGATTCTCCTCCCTAAGCCTGGCCGTAATCTCAGCACAGCTAAAGGATGGAGGCCTATCGCACTACTCTCTTCTCTTGGCAAAGGTCTTGAGAGACTAGTCGCAAGGCGTATGGCTTACACTGCCATTTCGCACAAGGCTGTGCCGCAGCAGCTTTTTGAAGCACTCTCCGGTAGATCAGCTAATGACCTTACCTCATGCGTTATCCACGATGTGGAACATGCAATGAAAAGACAGAAGAAAGCAGTCCTTGTCACTCTAGACTTACAGGGGGCATTTGACGCTGTACTCCACGGACGACTGCTGCAAAGGATGAATAAAGTTGGGTGGCCGAACGCAGCTATCACTTGGATAAAGTCTTTCCTGGTGTCGAACTAATCGAGACCCGCATATGAGGCTGAATAAGGCTGATAAGGAGGCACACGCAATCATCCGTGCGTTACACATTGTGTCTATTATTATCCCCCTGCAATCATTCTTTTTTTGTTTGTATTTAGGTTATCATCTGGAATTATATACTATAACAGGTTATGCCTGCATTTTACTGTTTGCGATATTAACGCTCATTATGTTTTATCTTGTATTTAAGATTAGATAACAAACAATGTTTGTAAGACGGGATGGTGAGATTACATGGTCTGGACGATGCAAACTTACTGAAAGAACACGAGCGAACTTGTACTTAAACAGAAGTAAGATCATGGAGGATAGAGCAATCAATCATCTTTCTTTCCCTTCTCTCTGAGAAAATATCGAAGTCCCAATCCTGTGACACCTGGACAAACGATCCGCCCGCGTCAGACACGAGGATGGAGTAACAGATCCAATTCACCTAGAATGCGGGCTGCCACAAGGATCGCCTTTATCCCCAATCCTTTTCCTGTTCTACATGGCTGAAGTCGTGGGAGGTAGTAGTTGGAGATTTGGCTATACAGATGATGTAGCCATCCTCGACATAGGTTCGACTCCAAATGAAGCCGCAGCAGCTGTCCAGAGAGAAGTCGACGCAGTCCTAGGGTGGGCTGCTGAAAATGCCGTCTCTTTCGACCCAGACAAGGCCGAAGCAGCCTACTTCCTCGGCCCTAGATCCAGGGGACACGATCTTCCGGCTATAAGGGTAGGAACTCGCGATGTACAAGCATCCGACAACATCCGATGGCTCGGAGTCTACTTGGACCGTGGCCTGACCTTCGAAAGCCACGTCTCCAAGTGGACCAGTAAAGCAATGCGTCTAGTGCAGCACTTTCGACGGCTCACACTGTGCACCCAGGGACCAAGGCCTGATTTACTAACCACAGTCATTCGCACGGCAGTTCTGCCAATTGCGATGCACGCAGCGGAATCCTGGTATCCGGGACCAACCAGGGAAACCTATCGGGGTGTCGCGCGAAATTCATGTAAGAGACAGTGCAAAGTCATTGACCAAACTTCTGCCTTAGGAATTCGCGTGGCTTTACCAACCTGGCGCGCCATGCCCATCGCAGCCCTGAGAAGGGAGACTGGAATTCCACCAGCACACATTCTGCTCGATGAACGCAGGCTCAAGACTGCCGCACGAATTCGAAGACTGGATGATTATCACCCGCTTCGACTTCGGGCCACGGAAAGTACTGACAGCGCTCGCCACCGACTCGGACTAAAGACATGCAACAAAACCAGATTTGGTCTGGATATAGTGCATGATTCGAGGGTCCAGAGGTTGTACCGACTTCTGCCAGAGGCCGAACTACCTCCACCGCCCCGACCTCCGGTCCCCCCTCAGCCAATTCCTCGTTGGACAAGCAAGAAAGAGGCTGCCAAGTTCATAAGAGAGTGGCTACCTATACTCCCACCCGACTGCTTCTGCGTTTACAGTGATGGTTCTGGGGTGTCCACAGACATAGTGTCATGGGCCTTTGTGACCTTTATCAGTGGCACAGGCACGACAATCGAGCAAAGCGGCTCAGGTAAAATTACCAACGCGGAGGTCTACGATGCGGAGGTCCATGGAGCTTTGGCTGCTCTCGAAGCAATCACTGCCAGCAAGCGAGATCGAGGACGCAGCGCCATCTACTTCCTACTCGACAATTCCGCTGCAGTCCAGGCCTTACTAACAGGAACAACAGGCTCATCATCCTGGAGGATTCAAAAGTTCTGCAAAATGGTCGCTAGAGCAGCAGCACCTGTTAAAGTAGGATGGATCCCGGGCCATGCAGGGCTAGTAGGAAATGAAATGGCTGATGAGCTCGCTCGAAGAGAGCTTAACTCGTCGGATAATTCCAGGACGACACATGGGGTGATGACCCTCGCCACATCTGGACGGAAAACTCGCGAACTGGCAAGGCAGATGGTTACAGACTGGTGACACTCCAATCGCCCCAAGCATTACGCTGACCTCGAACTCGAGATGCGGCGCAAGAAACCGCCAGAGCTATCGCTGCCGAGAGCGGTTTATGCCCGCTTAATAGCCGCTCGAACTGGACATGGAGACTTTGCGGCTTATCACCGCCGCATCAACCACACTGACGCTACACTTAACTGCGAGTGTGGGAGGGAAAAATCAATTGGTCACCTTGTCCAGTGTCGGAAAGCACTGGCAACTTGGCGGCTGAAAAGCGGAAAGCGTAGGGCGTCGGCTCTGGAATTAATGCTCGGATCAAGGGGATGGCAGCTGTTCAGGGACTACGTCCAGGAGAGTGGGATTTACGCGGAGGCAAGTCCGGGGATGGCAGGGATACCTGTGACTCGGAGGTGATAGATCAATGGCCTAGGTGGATCGGCATGGACAGAGAGATTGGATTCGAGGCTCAGGCGCGTGGTGGCTGAGGCGGAACAATGGAAGGGAGATTGTTTAAGTTTTTCCTTTGTAATGCGGGATTTCGCGTGAAAGTTTTTGTTTTGTTTTCAATTCTGGGCTGCTGAATTCGTCATGGTTCAACACATAGATGCATTTTGGCATGGTTCCGATCATTTAGGTGGGACGAGGCATTTGTACTGCACGGTAGTTAACCTGATCCGGCCCGACCCCACTCGTGCTCAAGCTCCAGTAGGAGTGCGACGGTAGTTACTTCACCTAGCACGTTAATGAACAAACAAAACAAAACAAAACAAACCTTGCACTTGACTAACTAGATGACTAAGCACCATTTCCAGACAAATTTCTACAAAACATGATAATCGTCTCCACCTTACACTTCCACCTGTACTATCACTTTCAGGAGGGCAAGACTGACACCTGTACGCGGTGCCTTCTACGAACCTGGGAGTGAAATATTCTCCCAGAGCCAAGTTCAGTCAAATTTCGCAATACCGATTAAGTTGGCCCACGAGGCAATATTTCAAAATACTTCGCCATGTCAAATTTTCGCTCCCAACGAGTTCGACTCCTACCCAAGTCTCATCAAGTCTACAAGTACGAATTAGTACATCCTCATTCCAATGACCACACCTCTCATCAAACAATCTCTGGCCTCAGCTAGCCGCCAAATACATGCCCATGCCAATTTTTATACCCGACAGAGGAAGCAAAGCGTGGCGCACAAATCTGGGAGGCAGTTCTTTGAGACGGACGTGATGTCACGGCACGGCATTCCGCTCCGTCATGATATACGATTACGTGGATGGAGGAGGTGGGATTAATGGCTGATGCGGGAAGAAGCACGTGCGCGGCAATTTAGTGGAAACCCGCCCGAATAGGAATAGCCTCAGGGCTTTTTGTAATTAGATTCTGTTCCTTTCTATTCTTCTCCAGCTTAGTATTCGCTCGACAGATTGAATAATCGCCATACAAGCTGTACTTTCACTTGTGCCTATTCTACGCCGTGACACGTGAGAGGGTTCAGGACAAGTTTACAAGATGATACGGAGGATGGATACACTCTCGACGGGCGTGTGATTTTGAATTTTGGCAGAGTTTTACGAATTGAGCTTTGTGCGCGCCAAGACTTCGCTTGCGAGAGTGCAGCGGACATTATAAAAACACGCAAACGATGGATGGTGCTGTGGTCCGCCTCCTGGTGGTGTTCTCTGGTATAGTTTGAGTAGCCTGGGCACCTACTCCACTTGGGAAGGAGACACCGAAGACTACATTTCGCGCGGAAGAAATTCAGAGGATGATGAAGGCATGTCTGGATAACCCAGGGTTTTTGAGACGTTCCCCTGGGTGGGTATTCACGGATGAGGGTTGACTTGGGGTGAAGAAAAAAGCCGCCATAAATTCGCAGTGGTACTTGCAAATGAAATCTGAGGCATGAGTGCACTTATTGTAAATTGAGTCATCTATTCTGTACATTTTCTCCGATATTGTGTCATAGCTAGTTAGCTGCATACGCAATTAAAATCTGATGCAAAAAAAAAAATATAACCAATCCTACATACTTCCAGATATCCCCTTAACTAGTCTCCTTTAGGAGTGGTCTTCAGGTGAATGTAGCGATTGGGGGTATGTAATCTATCACTTATCTAGTTCCATTTCCTTGGACCTGCATGCTATACTACGTTGATGACAATTTACTACTAATGTGAAAAGCGCATTCATGACATATAGGACAATAAACACATACATACTTACACAGTAAGATTTGTATGGATACGCTCTAGCGTAGCCCCGCTTCTATCACGAGAGGACACAGCGCCCACGACCGATTTTTCCTCGGTTTGATTTAATAGTCTACACGACCACTACTTCTTGATTATCTTGATTAAAATCATATATTTTACTTTACTGAGTAATTGGTCAGCACTTCTTCGCTTTGCCTCAAGTGCTTCTCTTTTCCAATAACAAAAATTGTATTATTATTTTTGTTAAAACATAGTGGTACATCTCAGTATGTAAGCAACACTGGGCTCCCTTACCTTTATATGACTAAGCAGGTACATCTCATTCGAATTGAGTTCCCTTGGTCGTAATATGGTGTATTTCAGAGTGCCGAGAATTACTTATTTGCAATTGTTGGTATTTCAGGTCACTCGAGTGAGTAGGTAAGGTTTTCGGTTGTTGGTTTCTTCATGTTCTCCCATTTCTACAGCTATAGACGGAGTGGTATAAAACCTTCTAGTGACGCTAATCCTATTTAACTTTAAACCTAAAACAGCCTCATCCCCGTATTATATTCCCAGCACTGGCAACCTTTCTTTATAAGAATAACTCCACCTAAAAATTAAATATGAGAAATAATTGGAATTAAAATTTATACCCCCTCTTAATATCATAACATTGCATGCCGCTTACTTCACTAACGTTTGGCCCATCCTTCTACACGAATACTCAGTTTGTTTGAGTCCGAAAATTTCTTCAAAGCCGTATTATAAATTGAATTGGTCATGGAATCTGCAGGATTATCATTTCCATTGATCCAACGAATCTCCTGCATCTCTCATCGATCATAGGATAACGCAAAGCCATTATACCAATCACCAGACGCTTCTCCTTAGTTGTTCCAAGCTTCACAAGACATTCGTAAAGAGAATAAGAGTCGGTACAAACGATTATTGGAAGGGCTGATTGGTCGAGTTGTTTTAAAATCATAGTGATTGTACTACTAATAGAATATGCCATATCCATACCTGCAACCGTACCGTACAATTCAGAAGATAATACGCTGTGAGTAACACGCATACTTTTAGTAGAGCTCCAGTGGACTATATTTCTGGTGATCTCAAATTCGTTTTATCTTGATACCTCATTAGAAATCATGATCAAAAATCCAATCTGTGAACTATAATCTTGATTATTGGCAAACGAACCGTCAACAAATACGAAAATATTTGCAGTGGCAAGGTCAACTGGGATCTAGTCGAGTCCTCGATGTTGATTCTTTATCTTCCAATCAAGTTGTTTATTAAGAATAGTGGCTTCAGTAATGGTAGGTTATTTATACTGAGCTGCTTCCTACAGATCAAATGCTGCTTCTGGTTGACAAATTGTGGCAATGTATGCCCCGAGAGCACGTTCCACGTATTCTTGGGCGTAATTCTCATCCTTCAGATGGATAAGATATAGCTTTTCGCCTTATTTCTTTTGTCGGATAAGAACATTATTGTTGGCTATGCTAGAAATACAGCCATTGAAGTCGATAGCTTTGCCAACTATGAGTTCTTCCTTCTCTTTTGCCTTTAATCCAGTTTTTTATAGTTTAAATCTTCCTTGGCTGCAGACTTAGGTCCACAAACAATTAGGGTATCATCTGTTTGCATTGCTACCACACCAAATTTATCCTTGATAGTGGAGACAAAGAGACAAGGATCGTATGTCGATGATTGCATTTCCAGTTCCTTTTTGTGATGAGTACTATAAGTGGCCCACCAATGTGTTCCCGCTTCAGGGATTCCATATAACGGTTTTCGAACAACCATAATTGTTCTCTCCGGGTATTGAAGTGCAATCTCAGCAGGCAGAGTTGCAATAATTATTCTATTAAGGCAGCTGGTAGACTGAGTGTATGCTTGGGAGATATCACGAAGCCAAATATGTATGTCCCGATATTGAAGAAACATCAAAGATGGCGCAAGTGCTTGGGTAATACATTGAGCTTATCGTTGAATTGTTGGCGACTGTGTTAAAATTGCCGATTTTCCATGATCATTTGTGAAAGGTTGAAGGAATTTAGAAGTACTTGAAGTCGTTAACGCAATGGAAATGAATAATTTTTCCTTAAGGAAAGCTAAGCTACCGTATCGTATCCTGTCCTTTATGTCCTCCGCGTACGCTAGTATTAATTCCCCCCTTTAGCCATATGAGAAATAACCCTTTCTCCCGGCACAACTTTTCTCCTGTATCGTACTCCCCCATCTGGTACATACCCCCTTTAATAACCCCTTAGAGCCCCCTTTCGTCTATCCAGGAGCGTTGCTCTGCCACTACCTTACCTTGGAGACGGAGTGGTCCTAGTGACCAGTCCCAATCCGGGCAAAGCCCGTCACATCATTGAACACTTGGATGACGAGCCTTGACTTTTCATATGGCATATTAGTCGCTTTACTCTTGACCTCATCAACTAGTCTGGACTTAAAAAGACAAATTCCCTTATGAGCCCCTTCAGGACCATACTGTACGTACTCAAAAACTCCGCTTGCATTTAAGCCATCAATTTCTAATTTACCGGAGGCCTCAAATGGCTCACCAGGCGTCGTAATGTTACCTCCTTCACGTAACATTTTTGCAAGTATAAGTTCTGCCTATTCTTTGTGAGTAATGAAGTTTCCATTGTCAGGCTCATAATCAAGTTTTTCGAAATTGACTAGGTTCACATACTGGAGCCTGTTCTGTAGTCGAGCGCTTTTACGAGGAGCTTTGAGATAGTCAGTGCAACTAGATTCTGGAGACCTTCCCTGATTAGCTGGTAGTATTGGATTTATCATCGGAGGAGTACAAGGTATATTTACAACATCTTGAACGATATTTCCAGGATTCACATCATGATTATTAGGCGGTTGCTCGGTAAGCTCGCGATTGTAGGGTTTGACTCAAGTTGATCGGAAGTTGGTCGCTCCTCCTGGCATCATAATCTTTTAAGTCTCACCTTCCATTGACATTAAATTATATGGTCCCATCCGACCTTCAATTTTCTTCTCTCGATTTACCAATACTTCAAAACCAATAGATAGCTTTATAATCGGGGGAGTGTTTGGCCCATTTCTCATGCCGAGGGCGTCTTTAATCTGACGGTCCGTAATTGTCCTATGAACTTCATTCATAGCTTTTCGAACAGCTTCAGCCCTCTGAACAACTCATGGTGGTGGAGGGTCAAAGGAGGTCATTCTTGAATACGTCCCAAGGACAAGTAATGTGGGTACTAATCCATCTGGGCCTGCAGAGTCATTTACAGCCATTTGCAATATCATTTCTTTGCTAATTAAATCATTTTTCAATTCATCGCGAAGAATTTGATAGGCTCTACGCAAAGGTATGTGGTATCGTTTGACCTTACCAATGCTATGATGTGCTTTCACAGATGCGACTTTAACTTCAGTTCCCATAAGTCCTGCACTCTGCCGAATTAGCGACGACAAAGTATTTGTTCCAGCATCAGTAATAATATCGTCAGGTGGCCCTTGATATATATCAATCCAACAATATCTGAGACAGTTCGAGGGTCCATTGGCGGTTTGATCTGTGAGATATCTTGCCGCTTGAGACGATGTTGCTGTTGGTAAAACACGAAGTAATACAAATTGGGTGCCGTCACGAAGTCAGCTGTCCGTCACGAAGTCGGTGAATAATGTCAATTGACTGGTATCTCGAAATACATAAAACGTTGTCTCTCCTCTTCCCTTCTCCCTCTGCCCTTTCTTCCTCTACTCCAAGCGCCTCGCTAATGAGCTAAATCATATCCCTGTCAGCGTCCCAATAACAACCTGAACACCGCAATTACATAGAACAATTCATAACGCCCAAATATAATCCTTTTACCGACAGTTGCTGAATCAGCTACATGAAAAACGGGGCGTCCATTGAGGTAGAAGATATCAACAATGATCTCCGCGTTAAACTCAATACGATCATCCCGGAGGTTGAACCTGAATCGATAGGGGCCCCGCTGGTGGATTTGGCACAGGTGAAAAATTCGATTGATCTCGGCAATGACTTTCGGATCGAAATCCTCATTAATGCCATTCAACAGGTCAGAGAGCTTGTGAACACAAAGATGACCAAAACTTCGGTGAATTTGCCGGGGCTCTGGTTCCGTGAGATTACACCAAGCTGCCGATTTTGAAATGTCTAGTAAGAGCCATGGGTAGCCGTAATTGCGTACTATTCGAAATTTTCTGTCATTCTGGCATAGCACATCGTTAACGTTATCGTACGTGGCACCAAGTCGGTCGAGGTCTTTTAGGCAGAGCAGGAATGGGGTTTTAGTTGGCAAAACTTGGAATTCGATGGTCCTAATTGAGATTGGTATCTGAATTGTCCCAATTGATGTTACATCGCCAGTACCGAAGCGGATCTTGTGGTTTCCTTGCGTTGTTGTATTGATCCTTATTTCTGGAAACTCCTTCTGTAAAGCTTTGACCTGGAGGTGGCCTGCTGTAGAGACACCAGCAGCTATAGTGTCAGGGAGGATACCGTAAAATATTTGATCATTGTATCGGTTTGCATGGAAGACTTCAAGCACTCAAGAGTTGTTGGAAGTACTAGTCCTCGTATCAAAGGGGTCAATTCCCGTTGTGGCGTGAAAGACTGTAAGATCGTCTAGTGTCAAGGGTACTAGAGGTTTTCGCATTCCCAGGGTCAAGAGTTCGATAATTTAAGAGTTCGACATTAGATAATATTCAATAATTCTAAAGAGTTCCTAAAAATACAAGACCATAATCTGCCGAACTAGAGTTATCCCAAATACCCATTATATACTCCTCTCTATTGTTCTCGAAATTTCCAGTATACTCTGGTACAGAATAGAATGGAGTAGTATAGAAAAGCACGGACAAGTACAGATCGGAACAGAACGAAGTAGAATAGAACAGAAAATAATAGAACAGATTAAGGTAGAATAGAACAGAATAGCACACATATCATCGTACATAGTTCCTATTGATTTAGAATAGGCCCTTGGTCCGTGACATCTAGGGTCGAGAGGGTGGCTGTAGTATTGTCGTAGTCGAGTGCACCAAATTCAGTGAAGAATTGTGTTTCATATTCGGGGTGATCAGTTTCGACTAGGTCGTCGGGTTCAAGTCCCTAAAATTCGGCCAAAAAGGCGTGGTATGCTTCAGATGATGGTTCTGTGCGGCTCACGTACACCGTATCCCGACATCGGTTGTATGCTGATCGTCGTTCTTGAATTTACTGAGACGAAGACCAGCAGCCTGTTTTTCCGCAGACGTAGCACTTCTTGTTTCGAGGGGGTTCTTGGCCATTATCGGAGGTTCGGCTGCGCTGGGAATTGGTGCTTTGGTAAGGGCCACGGAAGTTTTTGCCGCGGTTGCTGTAACAGTTGTAAACTGTAATAAGCATGCGCTTGCCTAAAAATGCTCATCTTGATGTGGTTAGGCTCTGCTGATATTCTTCCGGCCTCGGCACACAGTTTGTGTGATAATTTCGTGTACATAGAACTTCCTCTCTTTAGATTAAATATAGCTCATGATTCAGACACAACTATATCTTTTGTAGCTTTCCTCTGACAGTTGCTTCTACCATGGTATATCTGTCTAGCTCTTTCAAAAGTTCGATCCGTCCAATACTGTTACTCTTCTTTTTGCTGCTGGAGGAATTGGCGTTTAAATATCTTGGTGCGAGTGTTGATGGCATTCCTTATGTCTGCACATACGCCCTGAAGCGTCGGTTAGGGCTTGAGAATCGCCAGTTCGCACTCCTGTATGTCATCACAGGCGAGTATTTTTTTTTTTTTTTTTTTTATTTAACGTCGTGCCAGCTCACAACACAACCGTAAGGTCTCGTGTTGGCCAGCTCAGTCTATATAAACTACCCGACGTGCCGACGCTTTTAATTAAGCCCGACATGTAATAAATGGGCCAAGACCAGCCTGCCATGCACCCCGAACTATCAACTGAAGTCAAAAGTACTCTCCAGCTGAGACTTTTGTATTCTAATACAGTAGAGAAGATATTTATCTATATTAACAAGAAAATTATCCATCACCTAGACTAATAGTCTTTAAATCAGAGCTCTTGCAAATACATGCCCAATATTTATAGTTTGGGGCACTAGTTAGTGTTGTTATTGCATGTTTCAAAAAAGCATGTTTCATGAAGCCATTTACTAAATGCTATGGCACCTTCAGGAGAGCCTAGAATCCAGGGAATTCCCGGTGTTGGATGTCTAGTATTGCCAAGGAGGCGGGACCGGCTACGATTGAGTTGACAAAAGAAAAAGTGATCAGGCGATTTTTCTAGCCCGCAAGCGCATAATAGAGGTGCGTCCGAGTGGTGAAAGCGGCGGTGATAGTCTGCAAAGTCGCCGTGACCTGATCGGGCTGCAAGAAGGCGACCAAGAGCGTAGCGATTGAGGATCTTGAGCTCTGGGGAGCTCCCAGTATTGGCGTTTATTCCCAGTTGTTGGTATCGTTCAGGAGCGTTTTGGGACCAGTACAGAGATATAGAGGATTTGTATCGAGTGATTACGTCTCTCTTTGCTCGAGAGATTGTTGGAGATAGGGGGGCGTAGGGGCTGTGCATGCTTGTTTAGCAAGTGCGTCAGCAGCTTCATTGCCAGGTATGCCGACATGTCCTGGACACCATCGTACTCTAACTATACCTGGTTTGGAATAGCAGCTGCGTTCTCTTTCTATCCACCTGGTAGCGAGGTGTCGGAACCGAGCGATACGAGAGGAACTGCTTGGGGTAGGAGTATCTATGAGGAGGCGAAGGGCGGCTTCCTGATTATCTAGGCATACCGTAATATTTGTGGCCAATCGGGCCATCGGATTATGGAGAGCAGCATCTAGGCCTACAGTGGCTCCGGCTATTTCTGCATCATACACTTCGGCCGATTCTCCGAGAGGAAGAGTCCCCTGCCCAACTCTCTGTGTGAGGCCTCGATAGATGACATATCCGGACCCGGCTCTACCATCAATAAGGGCGCCATCAGAGAAGACGAACAGATCTAAAGGGGATTGAGAAGCTTGCCATCTATTGAATTCTTCGAGGCCATTTCTTCTGCCTATAGCCCCGATGTTTTGTAGAAGTGTTTTGCGACTAGCATTCCAAGGGGTGGTATTGTATCAGTAGAAAGTTCGGGAGATGTTCTTTGTCGGATCCACAACATTCGGGAGGAAGTCCATCGCCGCCGTAAAGGGTGACGTGGGTCTGCTGATGCTACTCGTACCGTAAAGCGGTCATGTATTCGTTCTAGCCAAGTACTAGCCGCCCCCACCCTGTCTCTCTAAGAAGGGCAGGAGTTGGGGTAGTGCGGTAGACAGGGAGAACGGCTCTAGCGGCGTCGTTGATCTACGCTGAACACGCCTTATTATATCCAGTGGCGTGTTTTTGGAATACCATGTCTCGGCTCCGAAAAAGAGGATAGCGAAAGCTGTTCCTTGAATAGCTTGCCGAAGAAGGAAGGGGCTAATGCCACGGGTGGTGCATGAGAGTCTCTTAAGGTGGCTTGTAATGGCTAAGGACTTCCTACAGGCTTCACTTACATGGTATCGGAAGCGTAAGCCACGATCAAAGTATACTCCGAGCCAACGGGTATGGTTGTTAGGCGCTATCTCGATTTCTCCCGCGTGGATTGATGGCTCTACTATTTCGCCGCGTTTTCGGTGAAAGTACTGTAGCTCAGTCTTAGAGATTTCAAAGGAGATGCCGTTTTCCCGCCCCCAGGACAGGGTATTGTTAAGTTGAGTCTGGAGGAGGCTGGCACACGAAGTCAGGGAATTTGCGGAAGAGAAATGCGAGATGTCGTCAGCATACCCAAAGCGGCCACGGGACAGTCGAAGCACTCCTTGAATTGCCAGTAGGAAGAGGATAGGAGAAACAGGAGAACCTTGGGGTAGACCACAGAGGGTCCGGAAAGAGGAAGATAGGTGCCCATCTAGATATATTGAAGCCTCTCGTTGTTCCATAAATGAAATTACCCAGAGTACCACGTTGGGTGGCCAGCCCTGATTTCGTAGACAAAGTGAGAGACGCCCTTTTTGGATGCCATCAAAGGCACCTTGTACGTCTACTGTTACAATTCCTGCTACTTTCTTTTTATCCCAGGCTGTTTGTATATCGCATGCAAGGGCTGTGGTAAGATCTGTAGAGGAGCGGCGAGGGACTGCACTGCACTGGTCCTTAGCTAAGATACGATGTTTGAGGGCGATGTACGAAAGTCTTCGGGCTATTAGTCGCTCGAGTCCTTTTCCTAGGCAGGAAAGAAGAGCTATAGGCCTGTAGGACTTGGGGAGGGAGTAATTACGGCTTCCAGATTTTGGTAGTATAATGACGCTAGATTTCTTGAATACAGATGGGTGAATTCCTAGCTGGACACATTGGCGAAACAGAGCTATAATCCGTCTACCTATTATAGGCCAAGCTTTTT
The DNA here is from genome assembly GCA_900239735.1 of Blumeria hordei DH14. NCBI lineage: Eukaryota > Fungi > Ascomycota > Leotiomycetes > Helotiales > Erysiphaceae > Blumeria > Blumeria hordei. Next base: position 223,196 of record OENG01000025.1, on the reverse strand, counting down.
TAAGAGCGTCTATGGTGATTTCATCTAGTCCTGGGGTGGTGGACTTCGCCTGGCAGCATGCGCGGAAAATTTCGTCCTCTGTTAGCGATGGCCAGGGGAGACATTTCCGGGGTACAGCTGGCGCATCTATCGGAATATCTTGTAGGTTTAGATGACGGCTAAGAAGTGTGTCCCTGAAAAGCTTTGCTTTTTCTGCGGGAGTGACGGCTGGGCCATCAGGTCCAGTCAGGGGAGGGGTATGCGGGCGGGTTTGCTTCTTATGCCAGCTGGTGATTTTGTATGCCTCTGTAAGGTTGGCGACTCCATCGATCTTCTGTCGCCAATATTCACTCTTGGCTTTCCTCACGACTTTACCAAACAGCCGACGTTCCTGAATGGCATCATTATTGAGGCGTCTAGCTCGGCAGAAGTCTCGGTGAGCTTTTGTACACTCTTCTGTCCACCATCTACAGCCTCTTGTTTTCTCACTCGATCTAGGGCAGGCTGCGCGCAAGGCTCCTGATATTGCTTCTACAAGAAAGGTAGCTTCCTCTTCTGGATCTGTCTGCGGGGGTAAAATAAGTCGATTAGAGAGGATTGTGCGGAAATTATTCCAGTCGCAAGCCTTATATCGAAGACGGCCGTACTCAGGAGCTTCGGCCCCTTTGTCTGGGAGCTTTGTTAGAAGAGTCCTGTGGTCTGAGCCAACTTCAAGGTCCGGGCGAACTTGGCATTTAAAGTTTGGGCCTATCTGAGCAAACAAGAGGTCGATGACTCCGCCAGCATCGTGTGTTGGTACTCCATATGGGTTAAGAAGGAGAAGGCCTTTTTCCAGTGCCCAGGTGAGTAAGGATTCTCCTGCAGCTGTGTCGTTCCTGGTCGTCGCATCCCATGCGGAGTGGTGTATATTGAAGTCTCCGGCAAGGATATCTGGGGTTTCAGGGAGTGTTAGAAGTAGACGCAGACCTTCCCCTGCATCCAGAGAGCCTATTGGAGCGTTATAGATATTCCAGCAGTCGATCATGGGCTTTCCTTTTCTTTGGACACAGACTCTAAGTAAGTCACGCGAGTGGATACTTGGCTGGAACGGTGAAAGACCACAACCTTTACGTGTGTAGGTCATGACCCGGGGTCGACTCGTCCAGTCTGCAAGCGGAGCAAAAGCAAGGAAGCTAGGGTGAGTTTTAGTTTTCTTTTGAGAGATGTCTGAGAAAACCCATGGCTCTTGTATAAGGATAAGGTCAGCCCTAGATTGAGAAGCAAGCACGAGGGCAGCGTCATGGGCTGGGCCACATTTAGCAACATTGATTTGGAAGATGCAGAGGCCAGTGGCTGTCTGCGTTGTATGTCCTCGCTTTCGGACCATTAAAGTTGTACTTCAGTTGTAGGGGAGGACTTCTGCGTCGGGATGACTTGTGCTAGGATGGTAGGGCTCTCGCACGTCTGCATGTTATCATTAGGGGTCGGTATGATATTTGGATTTTCAACTGCCTGGATTGTTGGAGGGTGGTTTTTGGCCTGCCAAGCTTTGTGGCCTTGTTGACGTATTTGCCGAAGCCTTTCCTTGTCGGGACGAACTAGGGTTCCATTCTCGCGGCGAGGTCTGGCGGGGCAGTTAGCTGTAGCTGTTGGATGCGGTCCACGACAGTTTAGGCATTTATGAGGGGTGCTACAAGTTCCATCGTGTGAATCAGCGGCGCAGAAAGCGCAGCGAGACCTACGAGTGCATGTGTTTACATTGTGGAATCCATGACAATTGGAGCAGGAGGGAACCTGTGCTCGGTCGTCGGCTGGCCTAAGTCGTGCGGCTCTCGCAAAGAGACGTATATAGTTTGGGAGATTCTTGATAGATGATGCTTTGAGTACTAAGCGTAGTGTACCATCGCTTTGCGAGGATTCGTTAGACCGGCGAGTCCAAGACATCGCATATATTGACTCTGAGCTGATTTTCTCTGTTTCGAGCTCCTGTCGGATCTCGTCATAGGTAAGAGCTTCTCGATTTCCCCACGCGTTGTATCCGTATTTGGGTACCGGGCCCAGTAGGTAGTTTAGTCTTTTCTCTTGTCGTTCCATCAGTACGTCACCTGTAATAGGTTTAAGATCAATGGCCGCTTCAAGTAAATCCTGAGCTTGTGACGGGCTAGGGGCCACAAGTGCCAGTCCTGTTGGCACCCTTCGGATATCTTTGATAAGTTCTGGACTACTAAGTAGTCGGCGTAGCTTGGTTCTTACAAGAAGTGGGTCCTCACTTCGAAGAGGGTGTTTCGCGGGTAATCGAATAATTACTCTGGCGTCGGGTTTTGGAGTGATAGACTTTTTGGCGGGTGTCTTTTTTGTTGGTAGTGGGGAATTAGTACCTTTCTGTGCAGCCATTGCGTATGTGGGAGCCAGTTTGGGGCCACTCTTTCCTTTTGGGTTCTTATATCTAGCATGTCTGTATTGGTGGTGTTGTTCATGGGGGCGTGATTATGAGTACTAGGCTCATCAAAAACTGACAGGCCGGCAATGACGCGTGCAGCACTTCGAGTGGTAATGGCTCGGAGATCTGCAGCAATGTATGGGGGGAGATTTTTTAAATATTTGGCTCCTGCATTCTGCCAGGCAGTCAGTACTGCTGCTAATTCATTGATAGATTTTGGAGGAAGCTGAGAGGTAACAAGACGGTTATTCATGGCTGGTGTACTTGTTGCCTCATTATTAGGTAGAGGAGCACTGATTGCAGGAGTTGCATGTATGGAATATTCTAGACCCTGTAGGGGCTTTATAGGGATTGATGTTGCCTTAGTATGTGTCTCTTGTGCACTGGGTGTCATGTCAATTGAAGGGTAAGAGCTTGTGTCATCTAGCATTATCTCGTCGTCGGGGGCTGATGATAATTCTGAGTCAGAGTCAATCTCGATGTTCTCTGCCTGGGGATTTTCATTCAAGCGGTCCATCTTGGAACAGCCTCTGGTAGTGAGAGCTTCAAGGACGGCTGTCTTAGTGAGGTTTGAATCACGACTTTTCACGATTTTTGATGTCCCAGAGACGGTTGGCTTCAGGGGTTGGAGTACCCCGCGAGCTTTTTTCCGCCTCCCCGGAGGCATTCTAAATAGTGTGGTTATATACTGATGTAATTATATTATCGTATGTGTTGGGATATTAAGAAGGGATTATCACGAGAGTAAGATAATATAGACGGTAATATGGGATGATGACTGTAGGCTGTGTCACAGGCGAGTAATATGCGGTCTCGAAGAGCAGCTTCCATGAGAAGGGCGTGATCGAGTCCTGACCAGATCTTCTTCAGTATCTTAAGAAGAGATTCGAAGCTGTCGATTTTTGGCTTGTCAGGAGCTTCGTCAATAAGAGCCTGCAGGTTTGTAGCGTTTCACTCGCTGAGATATTCTCGCCTTATCTCGGGGCTCTCGAAGTGGTCCTCGACGAGTCGGATAGTGTCAAGAAAAGACATATAACTGTTGGCTCGAGAAGCTATCGTATCGTAGTAGAACTCGAGTGTTGCACCGGTAAGAGCGACTGAGAAGGCTCGAACTTGTTTTTTATCTGGTAGAGAGACCTTCTGGCAGTTGTCATTGAAGACAATTAACTTCTTGTGAAGGTAATCGTACTTCTCACCACTGTACTTGATATTGGGATTGCTTTATATCTTCGCGAGGTCTGTGATCGCTCGCGTTTTGTGATTAATGGCGGAGGTAGATCTAGAAGTGCTGGGTGTCCTCTTGAAAATGATATCTTCGCTTTGTCGTTGGGTTGAATAACGTGATAGCGGCACAAAACCACCGTTTTTCTGCTGCAGTCTAACCTCCTCTTGATTCCACTCAGTCCAAGGGTTATGGATTGTTTCATGGATTCTAATGCCGATAGATTGATTGGATGTTACCACCATAATGCCATGTTGCCGGACCTTGTCTTTAAAAAGCCTTGTAATATCTCGATATACTGATTACAGTCAAACCCCTGTTAAGACGATGTAATCGGGGCCGTGAAAAATAACGTCATGTAGAGGATATTGTTTAAAAGGATATGATTATGTAATCCAGCTATCTAGGCTACTTTGTACTTTTGATGCCTCTTTTATTCTCCCAATTGCCGTCTCTAATCGCTCTAATACCCTCAAATAGCTTGAATTAAGAGAATCTTGACTCTCAGTATACTCAATCAACTCTTTCAGAGCCATTTCGGCCTCTTTTGCTGTCCGCAAAGGCTGTTCGTCTTGTTCTACCTCTTCTTCTTCGTCTTTATTTGTTCCCAAATATTCTCCTATCACCTCTTGTAATATCATTGCCTCGTCAAGCATCAAATTCCCTTCCTCTTCCTCCTCAATTAGATTAAGAAAATTGTCTATTGCCATTGAATCTCGTACGTCTCCTGCTCTGACTACTTCATTAAACAATTCAGAAAGTCCAGTCGGGAGTACAGACGTAGGAAGAGCAATTGGCTTGGAAATAAGAGACGATTTCCGAAAGCAATTATGAATTGTTGTATTTCTAACTTCGTTATTCCAACTTCGTAAGATCCAGCGAATTGCTAGTCGAATATTGACACTTGATTCTGGATCTGTACCCTCTTCAATTGCTTGTAGAACAAAGCGGAGCCAGTATTGTCTCTAGAAGACTTTGCAGTTCTGAATAATACCTCACTCAAGGACTCGGAGACTATGGACTAGCTTAATCGATGGCCGTACTCTGCGAAGAACCACTCAATGCACTGTTTTTGTGTTGGTTTTGGGACCTGGCGGTGCGCCCATCTTCGCAGAGCACGTTGTTGCTCTGCAGAGATTCCCTCTTTGACGGCATTATTAGTACCAATCTAATAAAAAAAAAACCTGGTTAAGACGATATTTAGAGGTTGAAGAACGATAATCGTGTATTCGGTAAATGTATGTGAATCAAGTCTGTTCCGGAAAAAATATCGTGTAAACGAGGATCGTCTTAACAGGGGTCTGACTGTACCACATTTGTCTTGTAAAACTTTCGAAGTCTTCTACAAGATAACTATGTAGATTCTGGTCGACTGCTCGACACTGAATCATGCGGTCAAGGACAAACCCATTGGGTTGTTTATCGCTAGGGCTCTCTGGAAGTTCACCAAAAGTTTCTGTGTCAATATGCTTGATCAGAGAGCAGTATTCATCTGATATTCCAAGCTTTTCCATTTTTACCTCGAATGTAGTAAGGCGACACAAGTATCACCTTAGTTGCTTAAGCTTGCAGAAACGATTCGGGTGGATTGATATATCTTGTGACGATTGGCGTGGGATAGCTAGTGGACTCTTTTCTCGAATTCTCTGGAATGTAATCTCCAGCCACTCCTTTAAGTATGCCAGTTGGAACTGGGGAGTTTCAAAGTGTTCTTTTAATTGCGCAATCATTATACTAAAGTCTGTGGTAGGCCCTGCTCGAAGCAAAACATTATAATAAAACAATCTGACTGTAACGGCTGCTAAGCCTAAGAATTCCTGTAGCCTACGCCGACTAGCGCAGGCAATGACACCAAGGAAATACTCGGGGATCTTCGGGAAGGATCTCGAAATTACCGGAGCTTAGATAATCCCCAATGAACCTTCTGGAAGCATACAAAAGGTTCATGAGGATGACAGGAGTATCCAGAATCTTCAGGGGAGTTGTCGAAGCTTCCAATCAATTCTGGTTACACGGGGAATCTGATAGAAGGGGATTATCTTAGATTGTATATCTATTTGTAGTCTAGCTGTAGAGATTCTCTCCCCAGAGAATTATAATTAATATACTGTACTTACAAGATTGCCCATGCATTTTGCACTGAAACCGTGACACTGACGCTTCCATTTAGTATTGTTGAGAAAGCACCACGGTAAAATTCCTCACTTAATGAGACCTTTCGACAGTTATCCTTGAAAATATCCAACTTGACGTCTAGAATGTCGTAGTAGCCACCACCATACTTGATTTCTTCGTCATGATAAAACTTGCCAAGTTCAATCAGTGCTCTGGTGACTGTCTGATTGATTGGAATCTTCGGTACGGATTGACTGGGCTCTATTTGCTTATCTTGGTCTGCATATAGTTGGTTTCCGGGGGTGGGAATTGTTGATGGTAACTTTTGTTATGGCGTACCGTAGGTTAGATCAATATCGCCGTTTGCCGACGGTATGAAAATACCAGGTGGTGAACACGAGAGACAGAAAGACGACTAAGTACTAAGACGAGACTGAAGCGGGATTGCGAGAAGAATACCATAATAAAATTATAAGATTTTGAAGCTGGAGAACTACTTTTTTATAGCTTCAGCTTCCCTAATTACAACTAAGAATTGTACAATGATTCATCTCTCTCAAGGATGAGGATTTGACAGTGTTCCACGGGGTGCGTTGTGTAGCCTAGTGAAGATCTAGGTGGTAAATGAGGATAGTAAATGGGTTAAAGGGATGGCAGGTCTTCTCTAGGAAGAGATGAATTGACAACTAGTTGCAGTAGATGTTACACGTGGGTCTTGCTAATGAAGAACTTGGCAATGGATAAATGGTCTTCCCGAAGAAGAGATGGGTAAACAAATGTATTGTAATGGGTAAGTAAAGAAGACGTTGCGTGAGGAGTAAAGCTCTCTCACGCTGAACTATTATATACAAGAGTAGAAGCATTTGCCAGCCGGAATTAATCGTAATCAATTCTTGCCAATATCTTTGCATTAATGGCTGTGTTCTTGTCCTTCTCTTCATGACTCTCTTGTATATCCTAACACGAATTTTTTACATGACTAATTGTATAGGGGAAGCTATTATTAAATTGATGGTTATAATTAATTACACCTTCATCTTATCACAATTTAATATTAGTATTAAAATTCTAATTGCAAATCCGTGAAAATCTCATGCTAACACAAGATCTAGCTTCGAATCCGACCCTAACCTCAAGAGGCTCGATCCAAGCTGGCGCATTACCTTCGATAATAATCTAACTCTGACAGTCTTAGATTTGTCGAAAACCTTTCCCTTGGAACTTGTCCTTGAAATTTCCGCTTAAAACACGATTCAAGAATGATTGATTATATGGGTTAATCAAATCTCATAGTGTAAGTGCACATTATTCTTATTTGAAATAATAAAGTACTGCAGTCGTGTCACTGTCTTAGTTACAACAGTTGTGCCTGAGCAGCGTTACGTAAAGGAAAAGTATTAGTACCAGAGACAGGGAAGTGTTGGTAGGTGGACCGCTCTTTCTGTTCTTAGAGGAGATTGTTGTCGACTTTAATAGCCAGCTTACGAAATATCTTGCACTCCTCCCTGTCAAGTTCAGTTCAGGTATTTTTTATCTCATCCTTCATATGATGTAAGAACTGAGGTGCCATAACTTTGGAGTTGTAACCACAGGCGTTTGCTGCTTCTTCAAACCGAATTGAGAAGTTGGTTACAGAGCCAGTAGTGTGGCGTTCGAGGTACTGGGCTTGCATCCGGTGCAAGGATTGCGCGTCGTCGAATGTATCTTTAAACTGCTGTATGAATTCACAGTAGTTCTGAAGGAGCTCAGCTCTCTCTCCATTTACAATAGAGGTCATCCAACCGCCGGCGCGACCAATACAGTGCTTGGCGATACAAGCAATCCGGGAATATGAAGACGCATATGTCTCCGGGTACTTCGTAAACCGAAGGTCTAGGGCCGCGGCGAAAAGCTTGAATTTTTGGAATCGCCATCGAAAATTTCAATTTTGGATTCCTTGTTTTTTGCGTCTCTACCGTCGGATGATGCGAAGACTGCAACAGCTTCTTTGAATAAAGGCAATTTAGAATCCATTACTTCTGCCTCTATTTTTACAAGATTTTCTTCTTTGTGGGGTTATTTTGGTACTTGCCGCGATCGCAAAGATGTAGTATCGGGTGTTATGGGATTGGTTGGCTGCAAGGACATACCCTTCTGCAGTTTAGATTTGGAAAAAGTATATAGTTTTCGCGCGCTCTCTGCGGCGATCAAATAGAGCTGGGTTCCTGATTGAGATAGCCAAAACCACGAGATGAGGAAGTGGCAGGAAGGCAGCTCTAAGGTAGAGGTAGAATAAGTAGATTGGCTATGAGAAGGGAGTATCTAGGGACAGGCAGAGACTATATGCTGACGTGCACGTACCACATGTACGCACGTCATCTTACCTAGGGCCATGTTGAGGCGAGGCCGTAACTGATGCTAACGGATCTAGTGAAATTTATTTTCCGTTGTCTTATAACCAGTGATTGAACAAAGCTGAACTTTGGAGAAAGTGATCTAATCCATTTTGCTTGAAAAATGGAAAGAAAGTGTAACCGATTTTGTTCAAGTACATATTCAATCCTATCTCTGTGTGCCTATGGGCTAAAATATAAGTACAAACTAAGCTTTTCTTTCCCTAGCAAAATAGTATTCACAGTGAGAGGAGGACGTAAAAGAATGATTCTAGATCATGTCGATACGTATGCTTGTATCCTATATCTGAGTTATAAATGTTGGCTTGTAATATCCTGAGGGTTATAAATCCCATAGTACCAGTCATCGTCAGCGTGTCCTCATCAATATTCACATAATTCAAAGATATTGCCAGATCAAGATCTATTAAAAGCCCATACAGACCATCGTTAACAGCTGGATCAGTCAGTATGATGTTATTGATAGACACGTCCCGATGCAAAATCCTAGCATCCATGAAACGTGATCGATGGGCTAAGATCGCATCACGAATACCCTGTAAGAGGTCAAGGGCTGTGGTTTCCTCGCCAATCGATCTACCACTAGGTTCAGTGGCGATGTATGTCTTTTGACGATCTCAATAGGCAGATGACAGCTCTGGCGTTCCGGAATCATCTGCTTCTCTGTCATTTACGGCAGCAGTAGTCGCTTCGGCATCTTCACCTGTTCGGTCTCCAGGAGCTGAAGTTAATGGGCCGACCTCGGTAGAAATTGGCGCTATCCCATCTTCCGACACTATTTCCCCAGCAGTATTCGAAATGCGGAGCTTCTTCAGTCCGCGCTCAGGCTTGGCATATTTGTCATCTTGCGCACGATCCGGAATTCGACGTCTTTTAGATCACGACTTGCTGCATTCTGAGTTGCAGGCTCGGCCACTTTTTCGAGATGGCACGAAATATTCAATCGACTCTCTAGAGCTGATTCTCGTCGAGCGACGGACTATTTCCACAGTTGCTGCTACTCCCGAGCCTGTCGGATTTTCATGGCCTTGGTTGCTAATCATAGCTGCATTTTCCTACACTAGTCTTGCAATATCCGACACGCGCATCCTCTTGCTTCTCTGGTCGCCATTATCGCCAACACTACCCTCGGCTCGACCTTTGCGCTTCTCAGATGTGCTTTGCTCATTGCTTTCGGTGGGGATCGATGGACCTACTTCTATCGGCTTGACGGTCGTTGTCATGATTGTATCGTCGGGATGGACGTCTCTTTCCATTTCACTCGTTATTGTCAAATTCTCTCGAAGCTTACTTATCTTCGAGTCATCCCATGAGCCGATCAGCCTAGCCACACCTCTCACGTTGCGTGCCTGTATCAGGAGGCTTACTTCAGACAGCCTGTCCACCGCTCTCCATGAAATCTCAACCTTGTATGTCCCATCCAGAGTGCGGTAGCAGGTTGTGCCTCGCGACACGATCACCTTCTGTGTGACAAACGGCTCAGCTTCCAGAATCAGAGTGAGAGGCTCTTGGGTGTTAGCATCAGTGACAGTTGATTGTCTAACCTTTTTCATGTCGCACTGATGTATCAATGCCCAGCTCCTTATCACTCATCAACATATAGGCCGTTATGACATATATGAGCACTTCTGGATTTTCACCAATTTCAATGAAGCCCGTGGAGTATGGGCCTGACCGATCAAATACCCACAGTTGCAATTTGGTGTCAAGCAAAAGGAAACCATGCACAATATTTCTCAATGGCTGCGCCGTAAACACCTCCCGCATATACACAGCAGGTTGAAGAAATTATCCATCCACACACAAGTGGAGGACTTGGTGAACTCTCCCAACACTTGTATATCTCGCCAGCTGTGAGGAGTACCGCGGCGAAGGATGCGACTCTTGATGAAAAAGTCTACTTGTCTGAAAGTAGGGCCACCCTTGATCTGTGTTCCATTGGTTGTCCGGAACTTTTATCCGCGCAGGGGAAAAGTCTTTCTTTTCTTCAATGCGTCTGATTAGTCGGGTGCATTGAGTTCATTGGCGAGTTTCCCCGCTGGGGGTCTCTATGTGTCTCGATAAACTTTATCTGGGCCGATTTTATCCACTGCCACACATTCGTTTCCGTAGGATCATCTAGTGATTTGTATGATTTTTGGTCTTTCCTGCTGGCGTAGCTTTCGGAAATCTTCTGGTATTTGCTCGCCCAAAGCGGTTTCTCAAAGAATTTATCGTGAAACCCCTTGAAATCTTCAAAGACAGTTCCCGTCAGTTCCTTTCTCAACGCGTGTTTGAAGGTTTGCATGGTTTCTTCGGCATAATTTTATTGTGCTGTTGTCCATCCGTAGTGTGGACTAGGGTGTTAGAGCGAAGATACGTGACATTCGAGTTATGGCTCATGATTATCTCCTAAATCAATAAATGCTTCCAAATTTCGATATCGGTGTTAATAGGGGAAATACGTTATAATTTGGTTGTGAGATAAAATATTTCAAAGGCCTTTAATGCCATTATCTCGTGGGTGAACAATATTTGACTGGACATAGTTTTGTTCATATTCCAATGGACTGCTTTTGGTGGATTAGAAATGTGAGGCAAGCTTGGCAGTTTCAGATAAGAATTAGATATGAAAGCGAGATTATTGCTTTTGTCGTTAGTGAAATAGTAGGAAGCGCATCGTGTTCGGAAAAATTTAGTAATATCCTCAAGAAGATTCTTGGTAACAAAGAGGGTATCTTCTATTGATAATTATTCTTCCGAGTGGTAAAAAAACTACGATAGTTGAAAAGCGATTGAATGCGATTTGCGAGAAAATTAATAGTAGGTTATGTGCGCAAAGTTCTGGTTGTGGAAGATCTGATGTATTTATAGTCGATCACACTAACAAGATAAGAATCCGCTTTTATTCAATTCTAATCTATCGACAACAGATATTAATTTTTTAAGATTGGGCAATCCGAGAAGCCATGTATGCAGATCATGACGATGCGTATTACGGATCAACTCGGAAGCGCTGCAATTGGACGCACAGCTCTTGGTTTGATCCCTGTCTACAATTTTGGTCTTTTGTACTTGGTGCAGCCCTGTTAGTTACAAGGGATAGATTCTTCAGCATGACTGAGTATGTATTTATTGTACCACTTCAGTCACAGACTATCTAGCGCATCGGACTCCTCCGTGACCCGGGCCACACCACGTATAATACTTCTGTCCACTTTTTACTTGAAAGATCTTTAGCATACTGCCCGTGATGGATAGCCATTAAGCTCAGTATCCACCCATGGAATCCAGTCACCTCTATGCGCCCACTATATGAGTGGTCCAAAAGTCAAAATAGAATTATCGTCGTATGTGGTCGTTGGGGAAAGACTAACCTTCTCTGTGTCAAGCTCTAAGAGTGCTAGGCTTGTGCCCATCACGAATAAATATTCATTCATTAAGTCATCTCTTCCGCAGGAAACTCTCCCTTAAAAAAATGGTAGCAATGGAAACTGCGTGAGCGGGGAAAAGTATCAAAAAACCTGCAGCCCCAGCCAGGCGAGGCCCAGACGCCGGGACCACATGAGGTGCGCATATCCATCTATATCTTCCTTCTTTGTAACAGTCGAGGCCATCTTGATCCAATTCACCATCTCCATATCGGGTGCTGGGCACGCTTCGGAAACTCATCGGATGGCTCTTTCATCATGATCAAGGGTGGGTGATAAGCAGAGCTTCGACCCTACCATCTGATCTAATCATGGTTAGCTTGATGATAGAGGTGTTATGGAGATGTGTTGAGAGATAAAGGCGATACATACCGTGAGATCGACTGGGAATCCTCATCAAAGAACGCAGGTATCACTCCACCTTAGCCGTGCAGAGTCTGTAGAGAGGGGTGTGTTTTTTAGTGAACGCCATTGATGGGTGTTAAGAAAAGTCCCGCTAATTCACGCAGTACTTATGCGACATCCATGTCACTGAGTTGTGGCTTACATCAATAATGAAATAATAGGTAGCCAATTGCTGAAAGCGGGTAAATCTCCACACTCTTCTCCTCCTTAGAAATGACGTCAAATACGATAAGGGAATGAAGACTCCACACCCCTCTCTACAGACTCTGCACGGCTAAGGTCGAAGCTCTGCTTATCACCCACCCTTGATCATGATGAAAGAGCCATCCGATGAGTTTCCGAAGCGTGCCCAGCACCCGATATGGAGATGGTGAATTGGATCAAGATGGCCTCGACTGTTACAAAGAAGGAAGATATAGATGGATATGCGCACCTCATGTGGTCCCGGCGTCTGGGCCTCGCCTGGCTGGGGCTGCAGGTTCTTTGAGGAGTTATCCGTGGAAGGGGTAGCTAAGTTCCACGGATAACTGCTTAGCTGAATGGCTATCCATCACCGGCAATGAGAAAAACCCCTTTTTTCACGATACAGCAGGAGAGTAGTACTGTGCAAGGTGTAATCTGAATCAGATAGAAGCCTTACGTGCAAAATCTTCTGCCAGTACAGTATGCAGGCAACGAGTAAGGACAAGGTTAAAGGGCAAGAATTCCACGCTAAAGGTTGCCATACTCCATTGTGCATAAGATATATGCACATCCTCTCGGTCAAAAGACCAGATCAGTATCATAGAACACCCTAATTAGTTAAACTACACGCCAATAAATTACAAAGAAGGCCAACCCGACTTGGTCTCGGGCTCAAGTAATACATAAAAGCTAACCAAGACTGATGTAGGAGTCTATGCAGTACGAGTAAATCAGGCCTGTGTGCAGGGATTCCCGCTGGCTCTGGTTCTGTGCCCAAGGTGGATCTTGAACTTTAGCTTAGGACTCATAATTAATAAACATAATTTAGTATATAAGAGTTCATAATCGGTATCACGAGAGACGAAACATGTGTACCATGTGGCCACGAGCTCAAGTTTGCAGTGGAGTTAAATGGAGCGCATATTCGCTTCAGGTGGTAGAGCCCTGACTAATACGACAGGGCAGATAATTCATGTCCTATATTTCAAGGCCTAAACAAAGTGCACATTTTGATATATTACCAGCGTTGTATGTATGTACGTGTTTATTGTCCTATAAAGTCTACGACTATGTATGGACATGTAGGTCCTTTCTGCCTACAGGCCGGGAGTATCTATGCCTCGGTTAGTGTACTCCCTCCTATGCCTCCTTCACGACTTCTTTCCAGCAGTAATACCCCCACAGTTCTTCATTCGAGTACACACTAAGAGGAGCCGTTATCCCGTCATTATCTCCCCTCTCCAGCCAACGAATCGATGGCCATTTGCGGGTGTGTAGCTGCAGGGAAAAGTCTCAAAAACTACTGGGTGCGGGGCTCTCCTATGACGAACAGGCCGGCCAGCCGGGCGCAGCAGACCTGTGTATACCTAAGAGCGTCTCTCAACCTTCCTAGCCTCCTCCTCCCTCTTTTCCTGATTCATGCCGCAGGACAAACCGAAGATCGTGAAAGGATATCAGAAAAGTCTTGGTCGAGAGTGACTGTCGTGAAGGAGCCTAGCCTAGCATCCAAAAATCGTTACGGGCGTGGGGTCGTCGGGTAACTCATGTATTCCAGATACCCTCCTGGCTAGTAGATTCGGAAGTTAAGATTATAAGGGACGATATTATAGACGAGTCGAAATCTGCTTTTCTTGAGGGCGGAAGGGTCTTTTACTTTGCTTTCGTGGGTTTTTTGTTCGCCCGCCGGTGGGTAGCACATGTTATAATATGACGAGGGCTTCTCTGACTACCGTTGTAGCGTTTGGTACCGCATTATCTTTCCTCATTCCCAGCATCATTATCGTCGTCTTGGTCGTCTTATGCGTTATCGGAAGCGTATCTTTGACGGAGGGGGAGATAACTCAGCTCAAAGTTGAAAAGGTATTACTCAATATCGGCTCTGCAGACTCTACAGTGAGAGCTGGAGGTTCGTAGGGGACACCACTGACAGGTATTGAGAATAGTCCCCCTATTACCAGCGTTAGTTTTATGCAAATCCAGCCCGTTAACAAGTTCCTTTTCATCTCGTCTCAATCAGCCGACCGCTAAAAAAATTACAAAGCTCCTTTCATCAGGTGCTTGACTGATTCATTGAAGTCCGAGCTACTGGTTATCGGGGTAGGACTGAAGAAGAAACTTGACTTCTCCAACCTCTCGGTTCAAGTTGGCGAACAGCTTATCACACCATCTCCACACATTCGATGGCTGGACGCACATCTGACATTTAAACAGCATGTTCAGGAATGGTGTAGTAAAGCACAACGGTTATCACAATTCTTGCGTAGCGTCAACAAGGTCCAGCGAAGCGCGGCTCTCGGACCATTAATACGCGCTGTAAACGCATGTGTAGTCAGTACGGCTTTCTATGGCGCAGAAGCTTGGTGGTCTGGACTCACCCTTATCACGACGATTCGAGATTAGAAGGTAAGTACGAGTGTTGGATAGCACCTCGAACTGCTGGATAGGACTATTTTAACCGCAGTTCGAGCTGCACTACAAGTGTGGCGAACCACACCAAATATAGTACTCCACAGAGAATCAGGCACCTTACCGATAGAAATTATGCTACAGCAGCGACAGCTTCGAAGTGCAGCCAGAATTCGCCGACTCTGTAGCTATCGCCCATTGTCGCAAAGGGCAGTTGAGACACCTAAAAAAGCTATAAAACAACTCTAACTCCGAGAGGGGCAGAAAGAACATGAATTCAGGGTCCCAGAGCGATACCTAATACGCCTACAAAATGGTAACATCAACCCACCGGCATCGGAAGGGCCTGGACAGCTGTACCAGCCGAGGATAGCGATCACTAACGCCAGGACCAAATGCAACTAAGAAGAAAAGGCGACGCAGATCAAGTCTTGGCTTAGAATACTCCCCGCAGGAACGTTGTATGTCTACTCTGATGGTTCATCTACTGGTCCAGCGTGCTCAGCCTACAGCAACGCTATATACCGAGATGAAGACCTCGTAGCAAGCGGTGGAAAATTACTCCCTGGAGCTAAAGTCTTTGACACTGAAATTACCGGGGCAGTTCGAGGCATAGAGGTAGGATTAGAGATCGGAGGTAGCACAAAAATAAAGGTGCTCCTAGACAATCATGAGGCTGCTGAAGCACTTTTGAGTAGTAGAGCTAATTCCCCACAGTCTGAGGTAAGAAAATGTTTGGAACTATGCAAGGCTGAACTCGGTATAGAGGTCCGCTGGGTTCCGGGACACTGTAGTATAATAGGAAACTAAAAGCCTGATGCGATGGCTAAGGTAGTCCTTGCATCAAAAACCAGAGAAGAAAATTTATCGCGACCAGAATGCATCAGGGAGGAATTTCACGAGGTCCTGACATTTGCAGCACTTAAACGCCATGTTACAATCTGCATACAAAAACTCGTAGAAGAAGGGTGAGAGAAGAATAAAACGGATAGTTACGAAGATCTGGACTTAATGATGAGAAGAAAACGCCCTCCGGAGCTAGCTTTACCTCGATGAGCATAACTCCGACTAATCGCAGCAAGGACTGGGTATGGTGACTTTGCTAGTTATCACAGGAGATTTCAACACCAGAGTGAAGAAATGCTATGCAAATGCGGACGTGATAAGTGGCCATGGCGTTTTGAAGAATGTCGCCCGGCAATTCAGAAATAGAAGAAGGAAACGAAGTAACTACCACCTATGGTAAGGGATATGATAGGACAAGAAGGATGGCAGACATTCTGGCGGTATTTAGCTGTAACATTTTGTTACAGCAAGATTGTATTACAAACAGTGGGTGTAAAGATCAACTGTAATGCTTCTCAGGCCCGGTTAATGTGTGGCACGAGGATTAAGGTGTAGTGCAGGGTACTAGCACTTTCGAAATTATAATTTCATTTGTTTTATGTTCTTTGCGTTTCTGGTTCCTATGAACCAATCATGTAGGTAGCGAAGAGTCTTGAATAGATCAAGGCTATCCGTGCCATGCCCTTTGGGTGCTGGGGTAGTACTCTGTCACGATAAAAATATTATCATCATCATCTTGTGCTTACTATGATCTCTCCACGTGGGAGACGGGATAATCTGAGTCTATACCGTGGAACTTAACGTTGTTGACAGAGGATGTGAAATCGAGTACCATTGGAACAGGCGATAAATCTAATGGAGTGGACAAGATCACAGTCAGGCTACTTAAGGCATGCTGGGAGGAAATCGGAGATCAGGTGAAGAACCTTTTCCAAGCCTGCCTACAGTTTGGACACTTCCCCACCATATTTCGAGTTGTGGAGGTCATCCTTCTCTCGAAGCCAAAACGGGACCTTGCGACAGCCAAAGGTTGGCGACCAATCTCCATTCTTTCTTGCCTTGGAAAAGGTTTAGAACGAGTTGTTGCCAAGAGAATGGCCTGGTTTATAATAGAGCATCGAGTAGTTCCTCAACAACTGTTTGGCGCACTTCCTGGACGCTCAGCAGTTGACCCAGTCTCCGGTGTCATATACAATTCAGAGGCTGCAATGCGAAACAACAAGGTAACGACTATGGTTACTCTGGACGTACAAGGCGCATTTGATGCGGTTCTGCACAAACGGCTGATCCATGGGATGCGGAATCAAGGATTGCCACGAATACTATGCCTGTGGGTAGAGTCATTTCCAACCCAAAGAAGAATAAGGATACGATACCGGGATGAAAAGACGCGGGATAAACTAGCAGAGTGTGGAGTCCCACAAGGATCGCCGCTTTCACCTCTTCTGTTTTTATTATAAATTGCGATCCTATTTCGCGACGGGAATAAGATTACAAATTCCGGGTACGCCGATGATATCGCGATACTCGGCATTGGAAGCACCGCGTCAGAAGCAGTGGCCAAAGCTCAGAAAGAGGTCGACAAACTTGTTCAACTAGCGAGCGATAACCAGATAGCCCTCGACTCAGCAAAGTCTGAACTACTGGTAATAGGAGGAGGGCCAAGAAAGAAGCGAAATACCTCAGGCCTAGCTGTCCAGATCCAAGGCCACAGCATAGCCCCATTGCCGTACTTGAGATGGCTGGGAGTATAGTTAGACTCCCAACTCAATTTTAAGCAACATATCCAGGAATGGTGCGAGAAGGCGCAACGCATCACAAAGTTTATACGTCGAACAAATTCTGTACAGCACGGCGCAGCCCCTGGGCCGATGATCAGGGTAGTGCAGGCCTATGTCCTTAGTACAGCACTGTATGGAGTAGAGGCGTGGTGGCCAGGCCTCACCCGAATCACAACTCAGAGGAACAAAAAGGTTGGTACAGGAGTAGGCTGGCACACCGATCTTTTTGACAGCACAAATCTGAAGGTAGTTCGAGCGGCGTTACCGGTATGATGAACTACACCAAATACGGCGCGGCACAGAGAGTCGGGCATCTCCCCATTTGCTAATATCCTACAGCAGAGACAAATTCTAACTGCCGCACGGATTCAAAGGCTAGACGCATGGCACCCGTTAGTATTCGGGTCTAGAAAGGGCCCAAAAAATACAATAAGCCGCCTCGGCCTCCGCATAGGTCACAAAAACCGGCCATTCAAGTTCCCAGAACGATACCTCACGCGACTTCAGATCTGTGCCGATGTCCGGAGGACCAGGCAAATTGTACTATCCCCAAGCCAAGCCCACAAAGAACTCACTAGTGGTGACTGCCAGGATGAAGTGGCTCACTTTAAGCAATGAATGACAGGCCTGTCGGCCGAGACAGTTTGCGCGTATTCAGACGGCTCATCATGTGGACCAGCCAAGTCTGCGTGGGGATGTACCTTATACAAAGGAGGCCAGATGAATGGGGCGACTCTGGTCCATTGCCAGGGGCGGAGGTTTACGATGCTGAAATCTTTGGCGCCAAAAAGGCTCTCGATGGAGCGATAGGAAAAGCTGGCGGCTATTCAATAAAAGTGCTCCTCGATAATTCTACGGCAGTAAGAGCTCTACAAACGGGCCAAACGAAATCCTCTCAGGATGTAGTGAAAATGGTCAAAAAGCGTGTACGATAATATAGATCAGTTGAAATCCGGTGGATACCAGCCCACTCGGGGATCACGGGGGATATTGAGGCAAACAGACTGGCTAAGGAAGTCCTCAAGAACCTCCCAGCCGAAACGGCCACATATCCTTGAGAAACTTGGGACGGACTTAAGTACACCCCCGTAGCCCCCACCCGTTATGCCAGGCAAAGTTGTGAAGAAGTAGTAGAATCCTGGTGGATGAAACATAGACCTAGCCGATATGAGGAGTTGGATTTCCGAATGAAACGAAAACGTCCACCGAGTTAGCACTACCGAGGCGGGCGCATCATCGCCTGGTCGCAGCGAGGGCGGTGCATGGCGACTTCAGGGACTACCATGAAAGGTTTGGCCATGAATTCAGAAACTGCAAATGTGTTTGCGGAAGTGATAAACGCCCCTAGCACTTTTCCGAATGTCGGATCGCTCTACAGCAATGGAGGAACTCAAATCACGAACCACCACCGAGAGGATAAGAGATGCTGGCAGATAAAGGTGGGGAAATTTTTCTCCAGTTCTTAACAGTGACTAAGCATTACGAGGGGGACTATTCTCAACACCTGTCAGTGGTGTCCCCTACGAACCTCCAGCTCTCACTGTAGAGTCTGCAGAGCCAAGATTGAGTAACAACCTCCTCACTTCGATGAGGATTCCCAGTCGCCTTCGCGATCTGTATCGTCTTCATTTCTCATCACATCTCCCTATCACCATTATCATGAAGCTAACCACGATCAGATCAGATGGTAGGGTCGGAGCCCTACTCACCACCCACCCTTGATCATGGAGGAAAAGCCATCCGACGAGTTTCTGGATCGTACCCAGCACCCGATACGGAGATGGTTGATTGGATCAAGATGGCCTCGAATGCTACAAAGAAGGGAGATATAGATGAATATGCGCACCTCATGTGGTCCCGGTGTCTAGGCCTCGCCTGGCTGGGGCTGCAGGTTTTTTGAGACTTTTCCCCCGCGCACGCAGTTTCCATTGCTACCATTTTTATTTTTTTTGGGTAGAAGGTTCCGTGGAAAAGGGGGGCTGAATTCCACGGGTAAATACTGAGCTGAATGGCTATTCATCACGGGCAATATATCAATGATCTTACAAGCAACAAGAGAGGACAGGAGCACTGTACAAGGTGTGGCCTGGGCCAGAGAGGAGCCCAATGTGCTAGATAGTCGAAGACTCAAGTAGTACAATAAAAACCCACTCACTCACTCACTCACTAAGCATTACGAGAGGTAGAGCCCAAACCGGGAGGATTAAGTCCCGCCGAAAATAAAAATAAAAACTTCTCTCAGGACAAAGTGATAAGAGGAAGGAGAAAAGGCGCAGGGTGCTGATTTGTTCTCGAAATAAATATTTTATTTATGTATTACTGCGCATAGATTTGACAAGCAAACTG
The DNA here is from genome assembly GCA_900239735.1 of Blumeria hordei DH14. Taxonomy (NCBI): domain Eukaryota; kingdom Fungi; phylum Ascomycota; class Leotiomycetes; order Helotiales; family Erysiphaceae; genus Blumeria; species Blumeria hordei. Next base: position 203,691 of record OENG01000025.1, on the reverse strand, counting down.
TGTGCTTAGGTTTAAGTGTGTCCCCAGGGAGCACAGACGCGTATCAAGCCTATTGGGTGTAGGGCGTAAGCCTGATACGAAATGTATTCAAATCAAATCATCTTGTGCTTGACTGATAATAAGAATTGAATTTCTCAAATACAAAGCTGTTAATTCGGTAGACACATGGCTCTAGTCGTTACTAACTTTATATTGCAGATGAATTCACCTCAAATCCCACCTTCAACACCTCGATTCAAACAATTATCCAGAGATCAAAACATTTTAGTCAGTCGAAAAATTGAATATTAACCAATTGAAATTATAGAAAATTTTCTGATTTATGGGCTCCATGAAACTGGCAAAAACCAGACACAGATTGCCGCGCAACTAGGCATTCTTCGGGGACAAATTGGTTATTCACTGAGCCGCGGAACTGTCTCCCCCAAAAAGAGAAAAAGAACATCCTCAAGTCTGAAAGCAGATGACGTTAGTCAAATTATATCTTACGTTGAGTCTATGCCTGAAAACAGCCGCAAAATTTTCTAGAACTGGCCTCTTGGGGTTTCTCGGTGTCAGCGAGCGGATAAAGCAGAGAGAACTTCAAAGAGGAAAATATCAACAACATGTAGCTCATCTAAAGCCTCCGATATCTCAAAAAAACCATGAAGACAGGCCGAGAGTGGGCCGAAGCTCATCTTAATTGGACACATAAAGACTGGATGTCGATTTTATGGACAGACAAAACCTAGGTAAAGGATGGAAGATATGCGCCAGAAGCTCATTCAACCGATCTTCTGGGCAGCCAGCTCGCCTGATTTAGGCCCGGTTGATGCTGTTTGGGGCAGGATGAAGGGTTACATCCAGTGTCATCATCCGAATCTGGGTGGCGGAAAGCAGCATACTCCAGATAGTCTTCGCAAGATGGTAAAGGAGGCATGGGGTTCCGTGTCTCCCGAGGATCTTGTGAGACTCATTGAGAGTGTGCCAGCAAGATATCAGGCTGTGAGAGATGCGGATTGGGGATAAACCAGATACTAAGGTCAGAAAGTATTCCAGCCAAATGTTGAGTTCCAGGGTTAAGATGAGACTGGGGCTCTATTTTGTAATTCGAAAAGCTTTGACCTCTTGTAAATAGGTAATTGAGTCAAGTTGCAAAAATCCATAATTGTTGTTCAGCCGATCATTATACCCATTAGGTTTAGCACGGAGGAAAGACCCATTGCAAAGTATGGTGTCCTGAAAAACATTGCCATGCAAATGTTTTCAACAATTTGCACAAATACGGCGGCTAACCCCAATGTGGAAGGTAATCATGCCCAAGTAGACTTGTATAACACGCTAGAGCCCCTGCTAAAGGCCCATTACAAACTTGACACCGTGGCAATAGGGTGGTGGGTAGATGGCTTCCCACTGACGAATGATTTCTGACAGACAGGGTCAGGCTACCATGATAATGTCATACCGATGCGCAAAGGTTTAGAGACACCTGCCCTCCTGCTCTGCTTATTCAATTTCCCCATGGCCATGTCTCACCCGCACATTCCCTGTCCTCCATGACTAATTTTCGTAAACTCGCACACTTGCGTCTAGCCGACAAGCCATGAGCTCAACACCAAAAGTTTCCATGAGCCTCGAACCCGAGTCAGGGCAGTGCATTTGCAAGCCACTTAGCACATCTTTGCTCGGGAACAGTCTGAAGTTGTGAAGTTCTAGCCCTCAACAACCACAGACGTGTTTGCTCCGGTCTTGAAGGAGGTACCTCAAGCTCTTCGTGGCCACAAGGGCTTAATTTAATTGTTCGAGGCGAATCCCACTGAATCTCCACACTAGCGCCCGGCCTGATTGTCGTCTTCTGCCTCTGGTCTACAGGTCTGATCCCACGATTTCCATCATCAGAGCTGGCCAGAAAGATCGAGGATAGAGTCTAGTTAGGCTCTAGTCATCCTCAACAGACTCGACAATGACACCTCTTTGGCCCAGACACTTGTCTTTGGTCGGCAGCAAGTTTGAAGATTGGGTCCGAATTTATCGACCTACTTGACGGCTAGATCTTGGTTCTACTTAATATGTAGGGGGTAGTGGACTCTCTCTTTGAGTCCTTGCGCGCTCTCAAGTCTGTAATGAATACCACGAGCAGACTGTCTATAAATTCAGGGTTGTAGAAGGCCCGCTCTCGCACACCTGACCGGCCTAACAAAACCCCTCGTGCCTACAATCTCCCAGCCTCGACTCGCAGCCGACACTTTGCTGTGTCAAGATCTCCAGTCAATGGCTTACACTTTGAAGTCTCTAGACAAAGTAGGGCTACTTCTGATCGCTCGTGCGCATCCCGTAAGCAGTCACTACTTAGTGCACTAGTCATTCCTTGGGGTTTGGAGTATCTGTGAAGGTATGGGCGTGAGAGAGAACGACGTGAATGGTGATGATATCTTTATTGTGACCGGGTACTACCCCAGCACCCAGAGGGCATGGTACGGGTAGTCCAGATCTATATGACTTTTCGCTACCTACATCTTTGTTTCGTGGAAACCAAGACACACAGAGCCAAAACAGATAAAAACACCATTTCTAATGTGTTAGCGCCCGGCGCTACACCTTAAATCTCGTACCACACTGAACGCTCCTAAGAAGCATTACACTTGACCTTTACATACCCCGTTCACGACTCAGTCTTGCTATAACACTTTGTTACAGTTAAAAAAACGCCAGAATTTCCGCCATCCTTCGTGCCCCATCATATGCCTCATCGCAGGAAGCAGTCCCTTCGCTTCCGTCCTCCATATCTGGATAGTCGGACGACTCTACAAAATGCCATGGCCGAAAGACGGCGTAAATGATCGGGCCTCTGTTCAGAGTAATCTATAAATCAAAGTGAGATGCCTGCATTAATCCATCTGACGGCCGAATAATTCTCTCGGATCCCTTGGAATGGCATAAAAAGGGCCCAAAGGCATCAACGCAGCTTTTTTTTGGGACTGCCACGTTCATTGCCCTGCGGGATTTGAACTACGCTGGAAGCCTAATAATTGAATGGATATAGTGTCAAAGACTATGACAACACAACGAAGCAAGGGTATGAAGTCCGAATATTGTCTATTTTTTACTTGCAAGAAAAAAGATATAATCCTACGGGAAAGGTTCTGTCATACCTCCTAACCATCGGTAAAGTCTACACGCTTGATGTCCGAAGACCCCGGTAGAAGATCATGAGGTTAGCTCCTCCAGGAGTCTACACTAAACTAGCATGGGTCCTAATTCCTTGCCTGGACCTCGCAGACTAGGGCATGAAGTCATTAGTCTCCTATACATCCAGCCTTCTCCTTACCAAGACCTGGCGCAGCCCGTAACAAATTACTGCTCCTCGCAAAGGCTAGTCTCATGGTAGAGTCGTAGTATTTTAGACGTGGTAAAGATCTGTTCCGATCACTTCATCATCGAAAGAGTAGGAGCTATGTATCGGTATATCCAAATAGTATGAAGTCTATCGTAGAAAGATTTATTATACCGCCTTTTATCCAATAGTATGTGAGACAAGTTTAAAGTATCGGGTGGCCCTGCAATCCACTTTTCATAATAATTCATCGGTATCTTGATTATCCATCGCTATTCTCATTTCTTTCTCTACCGATTCCATCTCATCCATTGCCTCGAAATCTAACTGTAGCTGAAAAGCACCCGCCTGCGTCATGCCGTTCTGTCTTTCCCAGACTTCCATCCGAATCCGCTCATCCTTTTGCTTTCGTGCCCGCTCAACTTCTTCGAATCCACCACTTTTCTTCAACTTGCCTTCTTCAACGAAACTCCCAAGCTCTTTCTCAAATTCACCTGCTCGGCGACTCTCTAACTCCTTCTGACGAAGCTTCTCAGCTCTCTGTATAGCCTCTATCCGATTTTCGTGGTTCGGTTGTAGCGCTCGGACTTCATCTAGAACACCCTCTTTCGCTGTGGCAGGATCTGCTGCCAAAACGTTGCTAAGACCTCGGGACAAAGCACGACTGGCACTAGTGGATCCCGGGGGGTCTTTTGACTGCTCTTGGGTAGCCTCTTCAACCAGGGCAAATGTTTGTGATGCTTTACTTAGATCATCTTCGAGATCAACAATCAGGTCTTCAATGAGAGTCATATCTTCACGGTCTTTGCAGACACGTTCGAGCTCCTTCTCCCAGATTTTGGTCCAAATAGGTCGTTCGCGCTTTAAGAAATCCTGCATTTTTTTGAGTTCTGCGGCAGCCTGCGAGATATCTTTTGAAACATCTTCTAGCTGACGAGGGAGTGGTCGAACTCCGCGAAGCACTACATCTTTCCGGAGATCTTCGACCAAGTCCTGCAGGTCATCAACTTGGGCCACAAGTTTATCCGAATCTTTGTCAAGTCCTTTTTTCCCTCTGTCTACATAGCTTCTTCCAGATTCACCAGTTAAGTCTGGGATAGACGCCTTTGCAGCAGCTGTCTTAACATTTTCAGCTGTTTTTCGAAGAACATTCATTGAATCTTGTATATCAGACTGGAACGTTGAATAGGTTTGTCGAACCACTGCCAAGTCCCGACGAATCGCTTGTAGTTCCTGCTGTTGAACGATGTTATCTACCTTCTTGGGACTGAAATTCAAGCTATTTGAGCGTGACTCTGGTTTAAGCTCATGCGGTATGGACGGTGGAGAGGATTTGATTCGAGCTATTTCCTTAGCAGTCTCTTGCTGTCTATCTGAAACACGTTGAATAGTAACTTGTTGGTCATCCACAGCCGTCCGTACACCCTCGATCATTTTCTTAATCCCTCCCAAACCATCATCAATTTGACGCTTTACTTCATCCAACGTTTCTATGTTTAAAACCAAAACTGAACGATCCTTAACATCATCAAGGTCCTCAAGCTCGTGACGAACGCCAGATACTGGGTCTTGAATAAAAATTTCAGGTAGGTCGACGCCATTATGATGAGTATTCCAAGCAAATTTCTCAATAAAAGCTAGCTGTAGCCTCGCAATGGAGAGATCACTATAGCCACCAACTAATACAAACTTTTTAACTTTGGTTTTGTATTGCAGGAAAAGTGTTAGTTCCTTTTCATTTCTGGGTGAAGCCTCTGCCGATGTTATTTCCTCGGACCTTGAACGTACTGAGCCAGGTAAAGTGTAGGCTAGAGAAGATTTTACACTAGCTTGGTTATAAACTTTCTCAGCATCATCAGAAATAGTGTTTGATGGCTGATTGACGGCTTGGGGAAGAGTTATAGATGGCAGAGATTGAGTAGATGAATTGTTTATTGATGATATATCATCTGGGAGTACTATTGATGGATTTCCATCACTATTTGGAGATAAATAGGAATCAGCTGACTTCAAACTGTCGTCTCCGTTAATCTTACTTGATCTAGATGATGATGTTAGATCGTTGGAGGGCCGCGCTGAATGAAGTCTTCTCGGTTGACCTCGGTTTTGGACAGCTCTTACGCCTTCCATAGTATCATTCCGACCTCTATTCGGAATAGGTGTATTCTGGGGTAAAATTGGAACTCCATTTGGTGAGGCGCCTAAATGTTTGGAAATTTGATAGGCTGAATACCTCTTGGAAGCTCGTCTTTCTAATTCCCCACCTCTTTGTAGAGCTGCAAGAGCATTTGTAGAAATTTTCGGAGGTGGAGGTGGAGGTGGAAAAGAGTCTACCATTGAGTTAGAGGAGCTAATACGGGTTTGAGCAGAAATATCTTTGGATGACTTTGAAGGGGGAAGAACAGGCATGGTCTGCATAATGGCGCTTGAGATGGATGACTCGCCAGAGGAGGCAGACGATCTGATCTGATCTCGAGTGAGGGCTGCTCTCTGGTTTAATGTCATGGAGCCCCTATGAGCCATTGCAGTATCGTTTGCGGAAGTACTAGATCTATTTTCGTTATTCCTCTGGAAGTTATCTGAGGTGCCTTGGTCCGAAATTGTTCCAGGAATTGTACCGCCACTACTGCTACCAATGCTGTTAAGACTAGCATTACGAGTACCCGAGGAGTCTGGGGGCAGACTTCTGTTTTGCTTCTGGCGAAGCCTTTGTTGCTTGCGTTTCAGACCATGAAGTAGATTTATAATTATATCTCGTATCTGAGGTAAGTATTTTTCCAAGCTCTCAACACTTGCTTCTTGACTCAAGGTTGATTCTAAAATGTTGCGCAAAAGATCTGGTACGTTTCCAAGGTCTGAAGTGTCAACATTTATGGTAGTGAACGCTCTACATGCGATATTGAACTCGTATCCCAAACGGACATACACATCCGATACTTGCGCGTCTGTAGCTTGTCTTCGAGACCATTGCGTGAGGGTCTCTAATAACTGCTTCGTAGCTACCAGGAGATGCGTGACACTCTTCTCAATTTGTGACAAGGGTGGTGAGTTCGCATTTGGAGCTGTTTGATTTGGCTGAGGGAGTAATTAGTTCATTAAGTGACAAAATTGCAACGTCTGTAGGTTACACTAACATTAGGCCTTCTGTTACTACCAGTTGCCTTGGTAGATTGGGCAGAAGTGCGTTGCTGAGAAATTGAATCTGGTGAAGTAACTTGGGCCGTTGCTCCTGGCGGCACTGACGACTGCGGTGGTCCAGGTGACTTCCGAGGGGCTGCAACTTTTTGAGAATTTGGCGCTGCTTGCATTTCTACGATAAGGGTGCTATTAGTTTGGACCTGGATTCAACAAATCGGGTTTTGACTGTATTAACTTGTTCGTTGGGAAAGCAGTGATGGAACGAAGGACCTTTTAGGGTCTGTCGTTCGCAGAAGTGGAGTTGCTGCCTTTCATGGCCATGGTCCTTATTCCGATGTGAAATAGCTTACCCATGTCCCATCGCCGCTAAACTGGGGCTGCTCTATTCGGTAAGTAGAAATTATTGGCTGACAACTAAGGAAGTTTCTTCCATCATCTATAGCACTTAATACAAAACATTCAGGACAGCCGTTTAAAAAAACAAAGGTCAAACGTCGAAGTGATAGTTAATGCGAGAGCATACAGATTTTGATAATCCTGCAATAATTTAGGTACAATTAAGCTCATCGACACGGCTAGGACTTCTATACAACGATCATTGAAACACCCCTTATGAATATATCTTCTCCAAGTTTTACACTTAAATGCACTTTCTGATAGTTAAGTCTCGAGCGCCGAAGTTTTTTCACTAAGATGTATGTAAATTTTGACAGTTGTCATCAGTCAGACTCTGGTAGGACTTTTAAACTTCGATGTGAATCCTACAAGTATTTTACTTGATTGGTAGCATAATATTGGTTATCTATATCTGACTGAACGTTGATATTACTATACGTTACGAAATATTAAAACTGAGAACAGCCATGTAATACCAGAGATCTAGGCGCTTGGAGAATAAAATTTCACAGTAAAGGATTTGCCAGCTCTGCACAGCTGAATCTAATTTAATAATTGTCAGTGTGATACTTAGGAGCTCGTGGACAATCTTAAGTTGCCTATGACCAAAGCTCAATCTCATCCCGACGCATCTGTCTCCCGGGCGAAAGCGTAACTTGCGGTTGATTGAATTTAAACGTCGCTTTATATCCTCCGAAACATCGTAAAATACCTTTATTCAACCTGAATGAGCAAGCAATTTAATCTCATCGAGCATTTGCTGCACTGAGGGTGCAGAATTTATACTTCTAATAAACATGAAAGATATCTTCGGCAACTAAAATATTCATTAAGCTACTTGTATGAGTGTTAATATATTAACGGGTGAGTGAAGTATTGGGGATGTGTTGGTTATGGAGTCACAATACTGGTATTTTATTCATTGACATAACTTGTACCTCGGTTATGATCGTCTCTAGGACTTAATGATGTTTCCGCTAAATCAGGAATCGCTCCCGCTGCTAGTGTGTGGCTAATGGACCACACCTTAGCTTCGTCGTGCCTTTCACAACGTTCATCGTTACAAAACAAATTAGATGATCCTATTCGCATCCCTTGCCAGCTCTTCACCTCATTCGGAGTGTGCGCATTTGGATTCGAGGGAGTCTATTTGTTCTATACTCGTGTGTCATTAGTACTAACATTCGCACGCGACCTCTTGTTTTTATTGCGAGGTTTATCTTATCGTCTTTGTCTCTATTTGTATAACTCCACTCTCGTCCCTCACTGATATTACATAGATAGTCTGAGGTTATTTTGTTCTCAGATAATTCTCTTTTGGGAAATAACTTTCATTTCTGAAGAGGCAGACGCATTCTTCGCCCTAAGGTAAGCCCATAATTCCTTAAGACCTCCAATATAAAATAAAGAGTTTTTGATGTGCAAGGGCGGACTTCTCTAAAGTTAACAAAATCAACCAATATGTACGCTAACTGTGTTATTGAAGGTTGGATAAATCGTCTGTGGGTTGCAGCATACGTGGCTCGGCTGATGAACCTGATATAATCCATTAGAAAGTATCAGTCTAACTACGTTGAAGAGTTTAATACATAGCCCTTCCAAACTCAAAGTAATACAGAAGTTTCCGTGGAAACGAGGCGAAATAAATTTTCAACTCTGGAGACTTGAAGTCGACACAATTTAAACAAAATAATTGTAAAAAATAAGGTTGAAGACTACATCCGACAGACCTCGCATTGATATAGTTGATTACTCGAACAGCTCTTTATAGATATTATCACAGAACTATAGTCAATTTCTAGTGAATCAGCAGCATCCGAAAATCAAAGTTGCCCTCAAGTCATTGGAGGATGATGCAGGGAGGAGCAACTAAGGAAACAAATCCAATAGCTCCAAAACAACATCAAAAAAATATGTCTTTTCAACGCAAAGATACCCAGACAACTAATATATTCAAGCCAGAAGCTCGAACAAATGGTACGTCCACGCTATGTGCACTATAACACGGGTTTACTTCTAACTAACTCCAGGAAATATTAATTCATTTCGAACGGATTTAGCTATATCTGGTGGAAAAATCCAAGGCGAACGAGTATTGCAAAGATGGACTTCAGACACTCCGACAGACGATGGCGGTCTTCTCGAAACACCCAGAAACAAGTCTACAGGAGCATGGGATCAATTTGCAGAAAACAAACGACTTTTTGGCCTCACAACAGACTACAATGAGAATATTTATACAACATCAATTGACCGAGCACATCCACAATACAAGCAAAGAGTCGCCGAAGCTAACAAGAAAGCCAAAGAAATTGAGCGCAGTGTCACAACTAATCCTCATGTTGCTGAAGAACGAATTTTAGACAACATCGACAGTGCTGAAAATGGCATTGACGAAGAGGACAAGTAATATTGCCTCTACTCAAAACTAAATAAAGCTAACAGGTGCAGATACAGTGGTGTTCAACGGCCCCAGAATTTTCCTGCACTTCCCATATCAAGTGGTAACAAATATATGCCACCCGGCAGGCGGGCTGCTGCAATGAAGGCTCCTAGCGGAAATGTACCTGTTGATCCTGCAATCATATCGTCTCAACTTGTGCGTCCTGATAAAATAACAACTGAGAAACCCGACGCTCAAGCTGTGCCAATAAAAACATCCAGATCTGATATTATATCGCCCAAGCCAGCACAAACTACCAGCATGACACCAGAGAAAAAAACCCAAGCCACACCTCCTTCAAATTCAAGTCGTAATTCTACACCGTTTATCAATTTAGAGGGGGTAGTTCCAAATGCTACTGCGACCGTTGAGCGCGATGTTGCAAGTGCTTTCAAGAACTTTGCCTCGCAGCAACGAAAAAACGTTGATCAGATCAGAATATCCAGGGCTAAAAACGACAAAGAAGTCAAATTGAATGATCTGAAAGCTTTCGCCAACAATTTTAAACTTCACACCCCTGTTCCTTCTGATCTAGTCCCTATCATAGCAAAGGATCCGAAAAAGCAAAGAGAAATCCAAGCAAAAGCACAAAGAAATGCTGAAGAAGCAGAATCTAGTAAAACTAGCAATTCTGACTCTTCAAAACCAACAGCCTCAACATCTGAAGCGAGAAATATAGGTAGACCTACTCCTTCGTCACATGGGTCTTCTCCATCAAATGTACCAAGCCGACCAAATAATGGCCGTAACCTTAGCTTTGCTCAACAAAGTCCCCTCAGGGGTACACCACAAAAATCTTTGTACCAAAATCGAGTGAATTTTGGAAATCGTCTACGAGGGTTAGAAAACAAATCAGGCCAGCCCCCTAGTAACACAGTGTCCACCCATGTTATCAAACCTCCAAACGGTCCTTCGACCCACAAAGAACTCTCAGCTAGGCCGATGGTTAACCCTAATATACATGCAGCCCGATTGAATCCAAACAGCACTGAATTTCATCCAAGTCCACACTCTACACCTTTTCATCCAAGTACTGGATCTATCTCCCGGCCATCAGTTAATGGAAATTTCCCCTCCCCAGTGACTTGCTCAGTCCTTCGTCGCAAACCTGTTGACCTTGAAGAGCGACCTTCTATCTTGGGTCACTTTGATGCACTGAGTCACATCAAGAGTCTTAGACCGCCTGCAGGAAGGGAGATGGCTTGGAAAGCAACGGGTGGCATAAGACCAGCTTATGACACGCCGCCTGTATGGAAGCAGGCAACACAAGATGATAAACAGAGCTCTTCTATAAGACTCACATACCAACAGCTACTCAACACATCGTCTAGCTCATCACATGTCATTTCATCCCCAAATCCGATGCAAGTCTACTCCCAAGCTCCTCATCATCAACACATTCCGGTTCGTCTCCAGCAAGGATCCCATAATTTGGCAGCACGCCAATCTCCGCGCCAAGAGCACCTTGGCCTTCACGGAAACTCTCCTGGACAGGCTCAGACATTTAGTAATGGACCAGATGACCATCGTATGGTAATATCTCATTCTGCACAATCCTTTGCGTCTCCTCGCCTCCAGAGTATTCCGATGGCCTATCAATCGCCGATTAGTCAAAGCGCACACCTTGCATATAATCCTCAGGTGATGCAATTCGGAGGTGCGCCCCCGATGCAGCCTAGCTTCCGGTCACTCTCCAACAGTCATCAGTTCCTCCCCCAACAAAATCCAATGGGCCAGATGATTATACCTAGTCCATCTGGAGCTTTCATATCCTCACAAGCTATGACACCTGGCCCTCAAATGATATTTCAAGGAAACCAGCCACCACCTTTCATACCAGTAACGAATGGGCACCCTCCTCCGATTCCTAGCGTGAATAGTTACCCGAGTCCAGGGAGAGCTGCACCTATGATGGTTAGCCAAGGTTCACAGCAATCTCAACAACCACCAATATATGGGATAAATCCCTCCATGAGTTCAGGACACAGTTACGGTAGTCCGATGTTTGTACAACCACCGCCCCCAGTTCAGAGTAAGTTGAATCACCTCTGATGGAAGTTCGATTAATGCTATATTAGTGCCTATACGACCCTTCATCGGCCCCAGCAATCAAACCTATGGTGCTGGGCCACAGCAACTGCACCAATTTGGAAGCCAGGGTCGTAGAAATAATCACACAAATAGTAATTACACCCCTAACAAAAGTTTTCATAATCCTCAGTCTCAAAGCGGAGCCAGCAACAAACAGGCTTCTTCAGGATCACAACCACGAGGAGCTGATAGCAATGATGAAGCTAAATGATCAGACATGACCTTCCAACTTCACTCAATCGCTGACGCGTCTACACTGGCTACGTGTGCAAGAATGATCCAGTGGTCGCATATCTATTGTGGATATAAAACTACATACTTACCTAAGCTGCATCGCTTAAATACTTTAGCCTCACCTGGACTTTAGCATCACATTTGTCTGCCTAACAAAGAGTATCACCTAATTCTGGTGCGTCTCTGTTGTCCATCAAGGTATCCCGCCGTTGATCTTGGTACTTGCAGGTGAATTCTGTCTACCTTTATCTACTTACTACCAACATTGACTTCTTAGTTTAAAGTTGGGGGAAAATCAGAAACTAGACTAACTGATCGTCAAGGGTCAGTCACGATGGAAGTTTTAGATCCGCGGGAGACTTCGGAAGCATTAATCTCTTCAGCGACGATTAGAAATGGAACGGGAAATAACTAGAAACAATCTATACATCATACTCTGGTGCTTAGCCATACAAATTGGCACAACAACGTTATGCTGCAAGTCTTGCAATGAACCTTCTCACCAAGTTCCATGGGTATACCACCGAATCTTTCAATGGATTACCCTTATAAAAAGATAGAGAAGAGTATTTGTTAGACACATCTAATCAATTTTGAAATTTGAAATTTATGTTTAGACCTCTGCGCTAAAAATTTGAAGAGCAACGTTATCAATTGCATACGTCAGTTATGTGTCCCCGTTAGCTTGTATCTAATTAAAACGATCTGTTGATGTGGGTACAAATTAGGCCATGTAACTTCAACAAGAAACTGCCTCAGCGTGACACTGACGATGATATAATCAACGCAGTGATCACTTGTATCATCGATGTGATTAATAAGAAAAGTACGTAGTCTTGCTTGTCTTCACGTGTATGTAATATAGTCATTATTCAATAAAATAGTTATATCAACGATTGCTTCTAGATAGGTTCATAGACGAGGTGACTGAGAAATCTGGACGCTATATATACTATTTGTTTGTATTATTTTACGCCTAATTAGAGTGAGCCTTAGCCCTTTGCTCTATACACCCAACCGGGTAAAGGACGCGCTATACATACTGTGAAGGGAAAGTGGTTCACCTACTTATGTTAACTAAGCTAGTAGGGTCACATGATCTGACCGACGGCACATAGACTTTATGTATAGCGGAAGGGAACTCTAGTCAGCATTTACAACGCAATACCGTGTCCCAGGTATCCTTCTACAGAGATACAAACAGGTCTATAGGTTAAATGATAAGGTGTGTATGGTTGGTGCAAGGAGTGGCCGAGCCAGTCAAGGTCAAACATAGGAGTTGTGTCAACGCTACTTATGCGGATAAGTCGCGTGAAGAAAGTTTGTACTTTGTAGTTTTTGTCAGTCTCACTGTTTGTGAATATAATACTATCGCTTCTGATTCCATCCGACCTCCCCTTCCGCGGTGCTAATTTCCGTGTCTTCTCTGCAATCATACAGCTGTAGAAGGTCTCCCAATTTTAATACTTTATCCATTTTAAGATGGTGAACTCTGGCTCTCGGCTAACTCCCAATAATTCATTTGTCTCGGAGACATTGGTACTTACTTTTCATTTTAACATCGAAATAGTTCATCTGGTCGAGATCAGTGGGACCTGGTAGTTTTTGGATTGCATCGCAGATAAATCATTTATGCGGCTTGTAAATCCTGTCCTCGGACTATAGTTTATCCGACTGTAAAGTTGACGGCCATTAGTCGACTCTAACCATCTCGATATGTAGACGTAAAATTATTTACAGACCATGTATCTAGTGTGATGTGGCTGCGATTGCAGCTCAATGTAAAAAAATGAAATTTACATCAAGAGTCTTTGGCGTATGTATCTACTATAGAGAATACTCTCAGGTGAAGTCTATTTCATTGTGTACATGTAAATGGCAACTTTTATGGCTATTTCCAAAGCTATTGATAGGACACGTGGATTCTTTGAGGTCTGCGTTTCATACAGAGCTGCGACCTGCCTCAGTACTGCGCACATGTCCGAAAGCATGATAACGCGCAGACGCATGTTTAGCGGCGGAGGCCGGCAGGCTAGTAAACACGATCTAGACACTAAATAGAGACCAACTCTAATAACTATTCTGTAGAATTGGTGTGATGGGTGAATGAACAAAGGGTCCAAACGAGGGAACAATTGAGTACAAGAGGGGAAAAAAGTCGTCTCCGCGATGATAGGCCCAAATGTCCCGCATTCAATGGGCTTGCTTCCAACTACCTTCAGCTGAAGATGCTGGGCCACTATGGGGGCCAGTGTATTGGAGAGAGCCTGGGTCAAAGCTGGGGAAAAGATAGTCGTTAGGACCTAGCGAATGTAGAGTCTACCTTCTAGCAGTCGATTGATCCGCATCGTACATGATGTTGCAAAAGAAGCCAGCGCACAATCACGATGAGACCCAGGACACTCGAATGCAGAGGGAATGTTGGGGCAGACCAAGAAGCTCAAGCCGCGGCTCTCAAGTTGCTCCCAGATATCGAGACAGTCCAGTTACATCAGCCGTGCTTATCGTTGGCGCTTCATGCGAAGGTGAATACAAGACTGTGGATGAATGGTGATCAGCTGCATATCCAGCTCCGTACCAAGACTCGGACCTACAAATGCGACGACATAAACCTCAAGTATCGCTGCGTCGGAGATGACCTCACAAACTTGTTGGAATGAAGTAAAAATTGGTATATTAAATAAGACTTCAAAAAACTACAATACACTATTCCTATCTTATATACATCATTTGTGGTCCACGAGTAAGCCAGCCCTGTAGAGCCAATACTAGTCTCCTTTACCACCCCAAACGAAGCGAGTGATGTGATCTTTTGTGGCACAACGACGTTCCGGCCCACAACACCAGACTCCAAGGGCAAGTGCCGATTAGCTCTGTCTGTGAAGACTAGCCAACGTGCCAGTGCTCCAAACGAGCCCAGCCACTGCTCGGGGCCTCGGAAAGTTTTTAGGGATTTGAAAGAATGACTGCCTCTGCCAAGGTTCTAGGTGACCCCCTCCCTATATTGAGTCCTCCATTTTAACCACTTCAAAGCTTCCACGCCACAGCATCTCTCCCATCTCCGCTCGCAGGCTTTGACTGCATCATGCAAGATTCATACTCGTTAGCCTAAGTTTGGCGTCCCCCGACAATTTCCCATCGACAACGGCGTTGGAAGAAGGGGTCGCGGACCGTGCCGTAGCTTTATTTCGGCATTCAAGAGGGTCTCGGAAATTCATTTGGTGCATGGAGAGGCAGAGCGGTGGTTAGCTGTAGCTGATATCGGCTTGAATAGTCTTGACATTTTTTGTTCGTGGCTCACGCAGTCAAGAAGTAAATGCAATCTCAGCGTTCCTTCCAAAATCAACCTAGCATCACTCCTTCGGACGAGACTCTTGGTCAGGAAAAAATCGATTCGTCCGTTGGGGACGGCTGAATCATGGGTCTAGGAGAATATTCCACTCCCAGGTCAGTAGAGGATACCACTGACAGTTGTCCGGCCTTTGCCCTCCTATCTGAGGGCAGGTTTTGTTCTGTATTGTTAAGGGAATAATGACCCCTCAGTCATTGGGGTTGTAGAGCAGATTGACTAAAGTAACTACCGAAGTGAAACTAAGTATAGAATTCGTAGTCGTGTGTGTATTAACGTGGCCTACTTGATAGCCCCGACTATTGTAACTCCTAAAAATAAAATATAATGTGGGGCTCTAGTCGGGAAGTAGCTGTTCGCTGCTGTCCAGGCCGCCCAGGTATCATTGGAAACGAAGCCGCTGGCACTCTCTACTGCTAGAGCAAGGAGGGAAATCAAGGCCCCATGCGAATTTTCCATTGCACTCTATTGGGCTGAAAACGCACCGTCTAGATGTAAAGAATTAGATATTGGTCCTGATACCAACATCACCATTGAGCGAGCTCGTCCAGGGCGACGCATACTAGGATATCTACTAGCTGCTCCGTCTGGCCATGTCGATTTTTCAGACTACCACCGACGTTTTCAGCACGAAAACACCACTCCTACCTGCTCATGCGGAGAAGTGAAGTCTCCCGACCTCTTATTCTATTGCCACCTCGGGCAATACTAGGCTCAGCTCCACAGGGCATAGGATTCCAATCCCAGCGTATCTTGGGCTCTTGCTTCGGTGGATGGAGTTGATGCATCCAATAACTGGGTGCGTATCACAAATTTCTTCGAAAGGGCACAACGAAAAGTCTGATTCGAACGAAATCACGATCTGATGTAAACAATTTTCTCCTTTTATTTCATTTTTTGTAAAATCTTTTCTTGATTTAGTACCAACTGCATAGCATGAGATTCGTTGGACGGACGGCCTTCATATATACTATAACCTTCGAGCGCAGGATAATGAGATGCTGGTTTTCATTTGTTGTGTTGGGTCTGTGTAGGCGCCAACGCGTCGGCTAGTTTTATATAGACGAGGCTAACCGATGCGCGGGCACGACGTTAAATATTAAAGGTATCGGGCTGTGGTCAACAATGACTTTAATAAACCATCTCCCGCACATTTTGTATTTTCTCTGATCTTATGTGAAAGCTAGATAGCTGCACACGCAATTGAAATCCGACGGAAAAGAAAGAGGAAGCCTGGCGCGCACAAAGCTCAGTTTCAAAAGCACGTGCCGAGATTCACACCTCGTCCCCTCTCCAACTGCATCCCTCCTCTGCATCATCTCGCACACTTGTCTTGATTTCCCCCACCTCCGTACCGAGGAACTATCTCAGTTACGGCGTGCCGTAGGTGGCATCACGATGACCGTCGGCTGAAGGTATAGTAGCAATGACGAGAGAGTTGTGTGCTCGAAGATAGTGTTTGCGGTGGTAGAGGGAAGATGGAGCCGATGAGATGCCGGGATCTGGAGACGAGAGGGCCGAGGAACGGATGAAGTGATATGGCAAGGTATGGGGTTGCGAAAAGGATGACAGAACAAGTTGATAATATCAGATTGGGAAGCGAGGTCTAATCATAACTCAGCACCTGACCTACACTTTATCGATCAAGTTGGCGCATTCTCTGTTCTCGTCATACAAGTCTGAGGGTTGGGGCATGGCGAAAACCTGCTACTTGAACTTTCCACCTAAACTCTGACTCAAGAATGTCTCGTTGATACGGCGTGCGCTAGGGATACTGGAGATCGCCGTCTGCCGAAGGTAATGTACTAATAATTGTTCAGATTATAATTGCTAACGAAGTATACTCAGATATAATCCAACCGGCGAGGTGCCAGGTGGTCAAAGGTCGGAGAACTACAGGAGAGTCGAGACACCAAGTCAAGCAGTCGAGTTGCCGAGCCAGCGATCAAGGCTGATAGATCAGGGTGAACACAAGTACGAGTATGTAAATACGAAATTGAAGACTGAGAATATCGGACTGTGAGGATCTAAAAGTATGATATTATATAAGTGCTAGATTTCGAGATCAAAGATCAAAAGAATGAAAGATTGAGAAGCTGGAGAACTACTATGTGGCAGCTCCAGCTTCCTTATATCTAACTCGAGACAGTACTTGACTCAACTAATACTATGGCAAATATAGTCATGACGCCAGCCCCTCCATCTCTAACTGTCAGAGTTTTCTCGGAAACCTTCTCCTATCCACTATTCCTGAGAACCTTCTCCTTGAAACCTCTTCAAGGATGCCTGGCCATAACACTCGTCGTGGCAGTCACAGTCCCCTCTTAAGTGATCTCAATTGATCCACGCGAGTGCTAGTCCGCCTATTCTCTTCACCCCTTTCACGAAGAACCCGTATGACTGTCTCAGAGAGACTCCGGCAGCTCTTCGAAAATGGCTATGGAGGGAATGGCCGAGGTTTTTCCCTCGGCCTGTGACCTTAGGGTCATGGTGCATACGTTCTTACCCATCCGACCCAACCTGACTAAACGACTCAAATATAAATATTGGGAAAATTTGGGCACTACTTTGGCATAGAGGATCATGTATTTTGGATATTTTTCAGACGTCCTATTTTACTACGAGATGATGGCCCGTCCGACGTCAGAGGGTAAATAACCCACATGTAGTACGAGTGTTAAGGTCTCTCCTGAATGGCTAGAAGGCTTTAAACTTTACTAATTAAGTCCTGAGAAATCCAGCCCTTCAAAGTCGTCAGTCTCTCTCGGTCAAGCCACCTTGTCTGCATTATACTTGGTCATGTCACGCTCCAGTCCATTCAATCGCATCTAGACCTCTCTATCCTTTCATACCTTTGACTTATCTCTATCTAGCAGTCGTACATTGCTCAATTTGATGGTTGTCGACATGGGCCAGCTTAAATCGTTCGCCCAAGTATTGCCCTACCAACATCTCTTTTCAATGGTCTTCAATATTCTCGTATTCTGCTTCCATAAATTCTATCTTTCACCCCGTGTATAGTAATTGGTTGATGGATGGATTGTCGAGACGCCATGCTCATATAATTTTCCCAGCAAAATGCCATCGCGGATTGCCATAATACAAATCATACAGGGTGCTGAAGCATGATCCATGGTTAGGCTTAGGGAGTCGCTCACTTCTAAATTCATATCAAAGCCAATTGACTCGTGTTCGATCATTTTACCTGCAGCGTGTAGGTTCTTGTCGTATACTTGATCTGGTAGAGCACATTTTTTCATCTTTATAAAATAGAGTAACCCACGAATAAACAGGTGGTAGAGCCACGACGTGACATCCATTCTTGGATCATTTCAAATGGTCAGATAATCTTTTGTTAGAATCCATGGTACCGTAAGAAAATTCATAGCTTGGGACGGACAGTTGGAGGGATGATTACTGGCGCCTATTCACGTTCTCCAGATTTTTTAACGTCTTGGCTTATATTTGATTTCATCCATATCGCTTGCTGCCCCATCGACAATAACGCCAAGATTGGTGGCACCCAGGGCATTGGGTCCCCCAAGACGTCTCCCAGCCTTTGAGCGAGCTTCTGGCCCTTGAGACTTTTCGCTGATTACTAGTTGGGCCTCTTCCTCGACACTTAGCATTGTGCCCATAATGGTCAAAAAGCCCCTTTCTCTATCCTGGCTTGACTCTACGTCTGCCACCCTAAATTTGATCATTCCTTCAACCTTCTCTCCGTGGCCATCGACGTAGTAGCCGCTACTTTCTCCTGCAAGAGGTTGGTTGTCTTTATCGTCTTCATCCATTTGAGCTTCACAGCCATCCCTCCATTCCCAGTCTGCGGGAAGTCGTTTGCGCTCGATGCTTGCATTGAACAGGTTCCAACAAACAACACCTAAATGGCCATCGTTTTGTAGATTAATATAACCCTCTAGCGATGCGCCCTTCTCCGGCTTCAGTACGAGAAATTCAGCCGTGACCCAGGCCCAGCTTACACCATACTCGTCGATGCTTTTTAGCAGCACACTATCTCCATCGTCATTGAACGGATTCTGCGATAGCTTCGGGTTGCTGTATGAGAGAATCAGACCATTAAACGGCGGGTAGTATGTGAGGATTAGCGGAGAGAGGTGTTCGGCGCACATGCCTTCTACGGGAAACTTTTGGGAGATAGGGGAGAGCGGGAGGAATAGTGATGAAGTTTGTAGGTGAAAAGGAGAGATTTCTTCATCACATTCGGGCGTCGTACTGGCAGTTCGGGGCCGATGCGACTTGGTTTTTTTCCGCTTGACTGGCTCATCTTCGTCTTGGGTCGGCCCACGCTTTCGCTTCTTCTCGGCACGCGCCTTTGTCGTCTTTTCGGGCTTGCGCGCCAGTGTAGATGGGGACATGGCTTCCAGATACGGTTCAGTGACTGGCATGGTCTTGAGAGATGGCTTGTTTGGAGAGATGCAAATATTGTTTGAAGATCGGTGAGAACGAAGGGTTCGTCTCACTTTTATTGTAGGTCCGAGGTGCGAAATGTATTTGGGAGCAAAAAGTTTTGATGGACTAACTTGTTCGAGTTCAGCTAGACTGAGGAATGAGGAAATTTGAGGTACCCACAACCTCAAGTTTTCATGGACCCGCCTTCGGCTCATGCGGGCCCTCGCCCAATCATAGCGCGTCAATCCTGCCAGGGCAAAATTATTCCCATAGTTCTTAGTCATCTGCCCCACGGTTGACTGTCGCCTTGCAGCTGATTTAATCATACCGGCTGACATTATCCGCAGCCTCGTCAGAACTTCTCGGTGTCGTCCACAGCGCCTTGTCAGCAGGATCCCCGTGGACTGCAGACACCTCGACCACAGCAGGTAGTGGTTCATTGTGAGCAGTATGTTAAAACATCTCATCTCGTTGGCAGCGTGGAGCTACCTACCCAATGTAAGCCATCACAGACCGATGCAATCTGAGGTTGTCGTCCCGAATAGGTCATGACTGATTGTAGAGAGTAGTTTATCACTGGCTTGGTCCAGAGCACCTACTACCAACTAACGATTCGAGTGGGTGAGGCGAAGCCGGCGCCACACTCGCTCCAGTATCGCATTCATCGACGCCGCATTCACACGCTCGTACTATCGGCCTATTTTATCTTCAGTATCTATGAAGCCGACTGGGAGATCCAGCGCCAGCCAACCTTCAACGCCCTCCTGGGTGTCGGCCCGACACCAAGCAACCAAGAGATCAAGTCGCGCTTTCGCCGTCTCGTCACCCTGCACCATCCCGATAAAGTCGGTGCTCACACGCCCGGCGCTGAGGCCTACTTCGTTCAGCTTAGACTCGCCAATGATGTTCTGTTGCATCCAGTCAAGCGCTTTGCTTATGAGCGTTTCGGTGCTGACATACTCGCCTGTACGCGCTGCTCGTCTCGTCGGGACTTCATCATAGAGGGCCTTGAAAGTATCATCCCTCACTATGTCGGCACCATCGTAATCATGTATCTCATGGGATTTCTTGGATACATCAAATCTGGTATGCACTGGCGCTGGCTCGTGCTGGCCAGCACAGCTACCTTTGAGATCTACACTATAACGCGCCCCTACTACCCACCCTTTCTCAGCAACTTCCTGAATCCAATTCTCATGACCTTGACGCTCCATCCACCCTATCTCCCCTTTCAGCTCATCCAACTCGCACACAAAATCAGCCTCACCATCTACATTGCCCTATCCCAATTTGGCCTTATCTTCCAATCCACCCAAACAACCGATTTCGAAACGAAAATCTCCCGAAATCTAAACTCTGCCCAAGAGAAAGTTAGAGCCATCGATATAGAGACGAATCGCCTCTTGAACTTGGAAATATCACCTTTCATTGACAAAGATACACATCTGGTCTTACATAGTAAGATGAAAGAATGGCTCATACAAAATACTATTAAGATGGATCCCGCGGTCCAAGAAGCCATGAAAAACTGTAATAGAAGTTGCAAAGACAAAGTTGCTCTGGATGTACAGACTACGCCAAAAAACCATTCATCTCTTTATTCAGAAGAACAAGTACAGCAAAGTGATCCGCTCTCGTAGAAAATAGTTGCCATATCTGCATTCAGCAATAAAGTGTGGATACAGTTTCCATTGACATGAAGACAATTTTGAAGGCCTTTTTTACAACAAGCCTATATAACTTAAAGTGAGATCAGCTAAAGACAAGAATCCTTATCCTACAAGTTATGATATTTCATAAGTAAAGTCTGAGGAGTTTATGGTTAGCGTTAATAAGTCGTATACCCACCATTAGTGGGTTTGAACAAGTAGATATCACAGAATAGCTTGGAAAAATTGGGATGAAATTTTTTAATAATACTGGTAGATTATTAAAACAAACTTCATTTCCAAAGAGCTGATCATAGTTGAACATAAGATGATGTTAGATTGGCTCAATCTGATTATGGCAAATTGTGGAATGAGAAATAAACCATCACTATATGCCTGACTAAATATCTCTAGGGGTTCCATGAAATGATACTTAAATCTTTCCCTCTCTAGAAATGCCTATTTTGAGAATGTCTACATCGTTCAATATTTCAGTCTTACTAGGCATGGCGTTAACCCTCATCAGCTCGCTCGCATGCATGACAACAGGATCCACACCCATCGAGGCCACAGCTACAACAGTTTCTCCCTTGGTGTAATAAGCAACAAATTTGGAAGCCTCAAGGTTACCTTTCAGGACCATATCATCCCAACCGTTGTAAGTATTGCCACAGTATCGAAGTTGTGAACCAAGAGCGGACCAAAAAATTGGTATGAATCGAGAGGATTTAGTGTTTGAGGCAACAATGTGAGCTGCTGCTGCACGCCCGGCATTTTGAGCAACGTTCCAATGTTCAATACGAACAGGTGTACCATCACCTCCTGGGCCGTGGTAAGGATATTTTGCAATATCGCCGATCGCATAGATACCTTGAAGTCCTTCAACTAAGAAATTCTCGTCGGTCTTGATAGAGCCATCATCTTGAAGCTTAATATCGCTGTTGCCCTTTAAGAAACCTGTTGCAGGAAATACACCAGTCCCAAGTACAACTACATCAGCCGGAAGATTTGTACCATCCTCTAATTCGATGCTACCAACCTTCGATGGGTCTGCCTGGGAAGGAAGAGCTTGTCTAAGTTTTGAGGACAAAAGGAATTTCACTCCGTTTGCTTCATATGTCTTCTGTAAGATCTGGCCGACTTTTTCTCCCATTACCCGCACTAATGGTACGCTCTCCATGCCGACAACTGTAACATCGTTATCTTTCACCAGAGCATTCGCAACCTCCATACCAATAAACGAACTACCGATTATTACAACTTTTTTATTCTTCGATCCAACAGCGGCGTTGATACCTTTTGCGTGATGGATTGTCCTTAAAGGAAATATTCCTTTTAAGTCTTGGAATCCGGGAAGAGTAACCATTCTCGGTGAGCCACCAGTGGCAAGGACCAATTTGTTGAAGGCGTAAGAACCTCCACTCTTTGTTGTTATTTTTTTTGATGTATATTCAACAGATGTGACTTCGTCTTCAATAAAATCAATCGATATATCTTTTAGCCAAGATTGGTCCCTCAGAGCGATTTTAGATGGATCATCAATCAATGCCTTTGACAGTTTCGTCCTATCAATGGGAAGATATCCCTCGCAACCAATCATTGTGATTTTACCCTTGAACCCATTTTCACGAAGCCCCTCAGCTGCTGCGAGAGCTCCGCTACCTGCACCAACAATAGTAACTGTCTCGGCAGTAGCAGCCCCGCATATCTTGAGGTTGGGCTTTCTTCGACTGCTCTTAATATCTTGTACATCGCCTTTGATGAATACCGAGCCATTCCTTTCCGATAGTTCGAATGAAGGGAGCGCGTCTATTGCAGGGGCATTTTCAATATCACCATTTGAGGCTTTGAAACAAGCTATTAATTATGTTAGCACAAGTGAAAAACGTATATTAAAAATATAATACCTCCATGCCAAGGACATGTTATTCTGCCATCTGATGTCAGGACTCCTTTCACCATCGGAGCTCCATAATGAGTGCATTTTGAGCCAAGAGCTGAAACACTTCCATTTACGTTGCAAAGTAGTACTTTGCCGTTCTCTACCCCTTCTACCTCGACCTCCCTTTTTTCACCGGGTGTTAGGTTGAGAGATTCAATGCCTTTTAGTTTGTATTCCTGAGCCATATTTCTGGGGAAAAAAGTGAATTTACGAGCTGCACAGCGGTAGATTTGCTTGTTGCGTGGCAAAGTTCTAGGTGAGAAAAAGCAGTACATCAGAGGGTCTGGTGGGTGATATCCGCTTTTATGCTCGCTGCAGCTTGTAAGTCCTTGTGGCGGTGATTTAGCTTTGCAATACTTGGAATTTTACTGGCTGGCTGGGACCCGCAGACCCTTAAAATCATAGGCTCATAGACCTAAGGATAACCAATAGTTCGAAAGCTGTCAACGCAGACAAGGATTCACACGCTAATAAGTACTTACCGTAGGGTTGGAAGCTCATTGTGAGCTGTAGCATCAGCAAGGTAATTTCAAGCTCCATAATAATGCGAAACGCAAGTGGTCACTAGAGGCTTCTCGGACTAGCAAGGTCGAGAAGTTGCGAGCAGCACTCAATCTGAGTGGATGATAAATATTGAATCTAGTACGAACTCCGACCTTCTAACATGATCAATGACATCATATGTTGACATCAAGTTGTGAGTGGGTCTGCAGCACAAAGTCGTGGACAACCAACTGCGTTGCCCCAACGAGTTAGTCAAAGACACCACTGCGGCAGTATTAAAAGATTTATGCCAGTGCAATCGAAACATCCACAATTTATGATGCTCAACACCACAAACACGAGACATCCTTGCGACGAAATCTCCCTGGTGTTTCCGAGTTTTCAACGTATCAGTAATTGGCTCTAGTAACCTGATCATGACCCAGCCTTTCGGTCTTCATATCTCGACGTAAACTACGAGGTACACCTCTAGGCTCTAAAAGTGGAAACGAGTGTCAGTTTCAATCATGTGCCTCAGCTTGTAGCGTAAATTATAAAGCATGGAGGCTAGAGAATAGATTCTACTTGGTAATTCTAACCCCGATCGCCCTGGATCTCCAAATCGTTCATCTACCCCATTGCCTCATCCCCTATAGCTCCTGGATGTTTATCGCTACCTGGGTCTTCCTACATATAAGACTGCTGGGGCTAACGTTCAATATCTTAAACCAGAATTGGATGACTGAAAGGCTCAAACGTACCCTCCGTCTCTTGAGAAGCAATGATTTGGTACAGTTTAGAGATTCGAGTTATGTTTGAGTAAAGTATCGTACACTGGAGAGCCGAAGTAACTTTTCAAAACTTTTGATACATCCGGCGCAAAGTTTGTGCGTTGCAAGCCTATTCCGTAGAAGGGATATATTTTCTTGCCTATACACCAATCGTACTTATGCTAAACAACCTTAAGATCATCTTCGGGATGGCATAGGTTTGACCTCCATTCCTTGGCCCCGAAGTAGCGAAATATGAGACCAAAATTGTAGCTCGATGTCATAATTTTTAGAATTCCTATTCTTGAATATCATAAGCATAAATATCTGGACATGCTTTGAGATTTTTGATTCTGGCTTCCTCGGGTACATTTCGAATATGTCGTAGATTACAGGGCAAGTTGAAAAACCCAAGGCAATGATTTGCCATCGTAAAGTTAATGCAGCTAAAGAACGCTAGTCCAGGCCCTCAAACCCCATGATCCCAGTCGCTTGTATTTTGGACACTCGGGGCTTCTTCCGCTTCCTGTCGTTTTGGCTGGACGGTTTCCTTACGCAAGTTTCCGCGTCGGAATCGCATGATGTCATATCGTCATTCGAGCTGCTACCATCACTCCCCTCATCTTCTTCGTCTTCGTTGCCATTATCTGGCGCCAGCTGCTGCCAGGCCTTAACAATAGTGCCGCCTCCGCTTATAAGACGACCATCGACATCAAACCCAAGAGCTGTGACGCCCTCAACGCCATCTAACCTTTCGTGTTGCAGTGTAGCAGTTATTTTGTTAGCACCAAGCTTAACAATGTGTATTTTGCCATCTTCGACTCCCACGACAACGTTTTTTCCTCCATCTCCAACTCCCTGTGGCATGAGAGCAATTGATTCTAGTGCACGAGCCTCTGATCGGCGATTGACAACTCTAATTCTTTCTTGTTGATCATCCCAGACGCCCTTTTCCCATAATGTGAGGACTCCACTACTATCACCTAAAAGTAGCTTCTCGCCGTTACTCTTACCTGGTCTTATAGGCAATCCACCGACAAAGGTAGAACACAGCAGCTCCTCCTCCTGATCTGCACTCTGAGCTAGTACACCTTTTCGCAAATCTGTGACTGCTAGTGTCGTTCCACCAGTTGAAACCCACTGCTTGCTGAAGCCAGATTTACTCGATGAGCCTGGAGGAAGAGGTGTGAGTGAGGATATGTAGTCTTGGTGTGGAAAGTATGTCTGTGCCGGCCTTGGGGCCATAATACTTGAGCTTCGGAGATCGTATACATGAATCGCTGCTGAATCAGTCGCGAGAAGAAGAGTCTCTGGAGAAAGTGCATGCACCAGCGATGGTGCATCAGGTTTACCCGCAGAGGTTGGAATAGCAATTTTGGATACGACTTGACCAGTTTGAGAGGAGGCAGCTTTGACTAGACCGTCGGTACCAGATGAATAGAGGACTGTTATTATAATTAAGCTATGTTTAAGTAATAAGTCCTAAGAACAAACCTTCGCCATCATGGCTGTAAGCCAAGGTTCGACAGCTTCCGCGATGTCGGCGGGTTCGCCACTCAAGGTCTATGGCATTAGAGCTCACAGAAGCTATACTTGTGTTGTGGTCATCCTCGTCATCCGAGACGGCTTCTGCAGGTGGTAAACGAAATGACTCTACCTGGCCACCAGCCAATCCGACGGCAAGGACTGGCTCAGTGGGATGAATAGATTGAGCGAACAGGTGGGAAGAGAGTGTGAGTGACCAGACATTTTCGAACATTGTAATAACAACGCGTTGATGAGTTTGACGAGGATGTAATAAGGGGCTCTGCAGGCGCTGAAGAATATCTTCCAGACTTTCTCCTAGTCCGATATATCATGTGACATCGTGTATTTTCTGACAGCTTCAGTTTTGGAAACACGTAGTCACGTGCTGTGGTGCAGCAAAATTAAGTAGAATGACAACGTAAAAAAGCCATATCATGGTTAAATGGATCTAGTCGCGCATATTAATCGACTGAGATATAGAATGAAGTCCTTAACAGGTGGTACAATTTGACCGCGTGTGACCAAACGACGTCCGGAAGCTGTGGATCCTAGGACCTTCGCAAATCTTTTTTTTATTTTTGGCATCAGATTCTAATTACGTAAGCAGCTAGCAAAGACGAGTTCTTCAACTTCCAGTGGTGCCTATGTATTCGATCAGTATTCTCTGCATATCTGAGATAGCCAAGAAGAATCGCATCCGAATCCAAGTTGAAAATAACCTCAAGCATATATCCATTTGACAACTTCTCGACAATGCTTTTCTTACTATTCTCATTTGAGTCCTCAACCCTTTTTTTAACCATGCCTCATCTCGCGTCAACAATCAATAAAGAAGTTTCTTCAATTGCAAACAGGAGCTTGCCCCATAAATTTCCAGCCATCACTCACTACATATTTACGACGCTTCGTATACCCGCAAGTAGGAAATCAAGTCACAATATATAAAGCTCTGGTCATGGTCTATGGGGGACTGATACTCTAATGGGGCTCTACATCTTGAGGAAGGATAGGCGGCTGAGATGTGGTGTGAGAGGGGGAATAGGTCTCTGAAGACCATGCTGAGACTGACATTTTCGAGGGGTTTTCAACCTTGGAACTATTGTCGGCACCAGGACTGAGATTTCGGCTAATTTGCCAGGGAGGCTTCTTTTGTCGATGAGACAACGGCATTCCTCAAGGCCCTGGACGGTACAAAACAAGTTGGGCTAAGCTACCATACAGCAATCATGCTCTGTCAAGACTTTTCTGACATTTCAGCACGACGTTCGGGAAGGAGTTGGAAGGCAGAATGTGAACTTCACGAGGTACCCACAAGTCCGCAGCGCCCAGCTGGCCGGCCTCTTCAAACGCATCAGAAGGGTCACTATGTCATCTGATATAGTTCTCATTTCGGTATTAGAAGAGCCACGCATGCAGCGGTATGGGCGATTTTTCCCGGCTGCCGTACACCCGCAAATGGCCATCGTTTCGTTGGCTAGAGAGGAGAGATAATGAAGGGCAAAGGGCTCCTCTAAGTGTGTGATCGAATGAGGGTTTGTGAGGGATGGTACTGTTTGAGGGGAGCTGTATGGGAGGCATAGGAGGGGATATGCTACTGGCATAGGTATTGTCGGCCAGTAGGCAGAGAGGACCTGCATGCCCTACATAGTCATAGACTCAGACAGGACAATAAAATGAATAAATAATAATAATATGACACAATATCAAAGGAAAGTACAGAAAATATCACTTGATAAACAAGAAGAGCACTCATGCCTCAGATTTCATTTGCAAGTACCACTGTGAAGTTATGGCGGCTTTTTCTTCACCCCAAGTCAACCCTCATCCGTGAATACCCACCCAGGGGAACGTCTCAAAAACCCTGAGTTATCCAGACACGCTTTCATCATCCATGTACTTTTTTCCGCGCGAAATGTGGCCTGAGGCGTCTCCTTCCAAAGTAGAGTGGGTGCTCAGGCTACTCAAACTATACCGGAGAACACCACCAGGAGGCGCCTTTGCAAATCAAACACGTTGATTTATTTATGAAAAGAACCATCATATTTGAATAAATTGTCCTACATGGTTGATGTGTGAGAAGGAGATCATTGGATGATTCTTTATTTTTATTAATTTCTATCTTTCGGAAACTCACATAGAGACGGGCACGGGGTTGGGGGGTTACGGTCCAGGGCTAGAAATGAGTAATAATTGTGAAGGCCATTTTCCGTTTTCCCCCTCCCAGTAGATGGATGCGCCCTTTAGGACCCGCTCTGGCCCTCCGGCTGTAGTTGAAAGAGTGAGGGTATACTGGTTCCTCCTAAGCCTGCGTCTTAGTCAAAGGTCCCACAACTTAACCAGCGTGAAATCTATCACAGGGTCTCTTCTATTCTCTTGCAATGCGGGAGTTGATTCATCACATGCGTCATCTCTCACACAGTGGCATGTATTCGCCTGTATCGTTTAGAGCTCTTATTGTCACGTATGGAAATCAATATTGGAAATTCTCAGGCCTTGGGCAAACTTCTCATCTCGTTTCCGGGGATCTTGGCAAACTAGTGTGCTGAGGAAGAATGCCTCCCGCTCTCGCGAATTGTTGTAGGCTCTCACCATGTCAGATCGCGATGGAACGCTGACCGATTCCGGTAGAGATTCCCTGCGCAGAAACTGCGTTTGTGATGCGGAGTACAACTAGGGCGCACATAGACGACTCTACTTGCCTATCACATCTAGTACACGAGTTGTTGCTGAGGATCGACGTCCATTTCATTTGCGTAGCTTGCGCGGTGTTCCAGGCGGGCACCCAGACAAGTGTATATATTTGTTTAGTCTCAAGGCCGAAACAGAAGCTTCTCTCATGTTGGATGTCTGACCACTGGAGCCGGCCGAGATGTAAGAATGCGGCCTGCCCTGCTCGTCCACACTGGGTTTAGCGCTAATAGATCTTGAAGCTGTTATTTAGGTAATAATATAGCAAACGAGGGAAATTACAATGAGTCGAGTCGGCATTCCTCATCGTGAGTTCTCCGCCGCTGGCGAACTAGTCCTGGCATTTACTCAAAGAAACCTGCCCCTGCATCCAGCAGAGAACTAGATTGCGTCTGTCGTACAGAAGCAAACTGTGACCTGCACGCAACCCTTTATGCCTGAGTACTTATTTTACGTTTATAGTGCTATTAAGTCCATGAATCTGTAGGGACATTCAGGTCCTTTCTGCATGCAGGCCAAGGATACCTATGCCAGTATTATATCTCCCAATTTACCTCCTACACAGCTCCCCTCAAACGGCACCACCCTTCAAAAGCCCTCATTCGATCAAACACTAAGAGGTACACTTTGCCTTTCATAGTCTCCCCTCTCAAGCCAACTAAACGATGACCAATTGCGGGTGTACGGCAGCCGGGGAAAATCGCAAAAACCGCTGCGTGCGGAGCTCTTCTAATACCGACATTAGGAGTAAATCTGAAGACATACTGACCCTTCTGATGCGTTTGAAGAGGCCGGCCAGCTGGGCACTGCAGACTTGCGTATACCTTGGGAAATACCCTCTGCCTTTCTAGCCTCCACCCAACTCTATCCCAAAAGTTGAGATTAAATGGCAGAAAGTCTTAAAAGAGATTCATTGCTGTGTATTTAATTATCCGGACTTTTATTGTTTCCTATGGAGTAATGGAGAGTGCCGTAGACTCATCGATTACGGAGTCCTCCTGGCTGGTTGACCGAAAGCATATTCTTGGCGCCCACATACGTTCCAAAATCGAAAACTCCTAGAGAATGTCAATTCCATCCTGCCCACGAGAGATGTCTCCCATCTTCTACTCCACATCTTAGCCGCCTGTCCTCCCTCAAGCTACTTGTCCCATTAGTGCGATAGTCCTCCACAAACCAGGACCCGAAGTTTGCATAATTTGACTTAGTAGCCCCCTTGCGAGCATACGCAGCGTCGTAAATCTGTAGTTTGAGACGGTCGATAATCAATGAGGCAAGCTAACATTTACAATCGGAGTGTCGCCTTCATCGTTGACTTATTTTTATAGTGTCAGTTGCTCTCCCGAAAGCGAAGTCTTGGCGCACGCACAAAGCTCAATTCGTAAAACTTCTTGCCAAAATTCAAAATTACACGCCCGTCGAGATTATATCCATCTTCAGCATCATCTTGTAATCTTGTCCTGAACCCTCTCACGTCCATCCCAAAATCTGTCTCCCAGATTTATGCGCCACGCATTGTTTCCTCCGTTGGGTATGAATATCGGCGTGGGCATGTATTTGGCGGCTAGCTGAGGCCAGAAAATAGTTGATGAGAGGTGTGGTCATTAAAACGAGGATGTACTATGTTATACTTGTAAACTTGTCGAAACTTGGGTAGGAGTTGAACTCGTTGTTAGTAAAAACATTTTAGGGGGAGTATTCACAATTACTGCCACGCATTCCAATATCTTCGTAGCAGCGAAGTCAGACTACACTTGCCTCTGGGTACAATTTATTCTCCCATATTCTCATAAGGAACAAAACGTAACCTTCCAGTCATGAGATAAGGATGACAACGTACATAATCGGCATGCCCTCGAACGGAATCGAACCGTCAACCTCGTCATTTCATGGAATACTAGTGACGCGCTCTACCATTGAGCTACGGGGGCGATGTACGTAAGAGACTTTCATTTTACTTTGATCAAAAATTAATTGCGTATGCAGCTATCTAGCTATGATTCAATATAAAGAAGAGCACTCATGCGGTGTTTGCAGGCTACACGGCAGACTAGGAGGACGGAAAAATTCGTGATGCCGTGTAATGTAATGTTATGTTTTTTCTTCATTCATATTTTTTCAGTCATTTAGAAATGAGAAACAAATATTATAAGTACAGCAAACACAAAGCATGAATCAATCACTAGTAAAAGTTAACCTTCCAAAAAAAACTTCTCCCAATATTTTGTATCACAGTACTTCTATTCCTATCGTTTGTGTGCCTAATACATCTCCTTTGTATAATGATATACACTTGAAAGTTTTCAAATATTGTAGTAAGGCTTGCCTTTCTCTCTTAGTTCGTAACATTATTGGTGATATGCTAGGTTGGATATCAGCAAATGCTAATTCTCATTGTTTCCTAAATCTTGGGCAATGAAGGATTAAATGCTTTGTTGTCTGCTTTTTTTGAATGGCAGAAATTACACCTAATATCTTTCAACTTTCCAATCAAATATAAATATGCTCTTGTATCTCCAAGTCCAATTTGAGCCTGAAAATGTACAGATTCATCTAGTATTATTTGACCCTGGAAGTTAGATAGCTTTGGGGAGAGATTTGGTATGTGCATTTGAGCTTCAGTCCTGTAAAACTTGCCGAGCCCTCTGCATTTTCTCCCTTCCGCTTCCCTGAGCAATTCTGATCCCCAGTCTTTGTGTGATGTGATATGTTTATCGAACTGCAGCGGGATGCCGTGGTCCCTGATACCAACATCAGAGCTAGTCTAGATCTCATAGTCTCCCGCTCGTATTCAACACACTTCAGACTCTACCACATGACTAACTATCGTAATTACAGACCAAACTCTTCGTCCAAAATTCCTCCAAATCAACCAAATCGCTAGAATCAGTCTTATCTAGGTGCTATGACGCATTCGCATATTTGAAACTCACCCGATGGTTCTAGTCGGCTACGCATCATCGTCTGATGAAGAAAAGGAAGAAATTGATACTGATAGGCCACCTGCATCGTCCAGCTCCCGCGATGACTTGTCCACGATACCTTTAAAACGAAAACAGAATGAATCACAATCCCATTTGCCACCATTACCGTCCAAATTCCATGACCTCTACGCTTCTGCAGCAAAACTGAGCCAAAAGGATGATCCTAGCCTACACGGCGGTCGAAAGAGGCAGATCCCACATGTTGTAGGAAACTGGCCGACTCACATATACATTGAGTGTAGGTTCATCAAAATATCACCCGGAATGTAGCAAAAGACTAAGATCGCCAAGGGTTCCCAACAGAAAGTGAATGTAAATTAATAAATAGATTGCTTCAAACCCTCAAAGATTACAACAGAACAGACGAACAACCTTTCCAGCTACACTCCCTCTTGA
This sequence comes from Blumeria hordei DH14, assembly GCA_900239735.1. Taxonomy (NCBI): domain Eukaryota; kingdom Fungi; phylum Ascomycota; class Leotiomycetes; order Helotiales; family Erysiphaceae; genus Blumeria; species Blumeria hordei. The sequence continues at coordinate 171,878 of OENG01000025.1, read as the reverse complement.
CTAGTGATTTAGGCGTGCCTTTACCACTACATATTAGCTTATCACGGTCGATACATATAACAACAGATCAACGGTCACCATTTTTCGACTCTCTTAAGCGGCTTTTAAACTCTTCGGGCATTCGACCGTGAGCCTGTTTCGCTGTGGTTTAAGTTACATAACATGCTAACAGATGTAGCTTTCAAGGAAAATTTACCCTTTTAGAATGGGTCGCAAATTCAGACGCAACTCGATGGTTCCTTGTTCTGCGAGTCCTAGAGCCGGAACATAACCAACTCAACAAGTTACTTCACATTAGTAATATGGTTGTCCAGGATTACGGCAACCCTTGTCTCTACACGGCTTCCTCGGTCGCTTGTGACGATGGCACATTTAACAAAAGCAGAGCTCTCAAAGATACCGATTCCTTCAACCCCATGAATCGGACTAAGGTTCAAAATGCCTCAGCCGCATTTCACGTGAGTGTGGCTTGGGCTCTTCAAGCACCAAGCGAAGGTCTTGTCAACTTTACCAAACAAATCTCACCAGACTTCATAAGTACCTTGACTGATGTAATTATTCCATGCCACAATATCAAGGTCAAGACAGGGAATATTGTTCAGACTATTTCTTTGAAACTGGGCTACAATCGGGAAAATGTTCAATCTGGAAATTGAAAACGTCGCTCTTACATTTTTCAAGACACTGACACGATGCAAAGTGGAAGAGCAAATCTTCTTCACTAGAATCTGGCTACAGCTCATATTAGTATTTTACTGCCAGAGTATAGTTGCCTGTGAAATGACTTCCAGTGCTCACACGCAAATACATCTACCCAAAATTGAAATATTTGATATTTGTCTCTGATCATATGAGCTGAAGTCAATAAATTTAAATTGCAAAGCATGGACTGAATAAAAAAAATTTATAACTGTGCGGGCTACTGTTAGACACTTGAATCATTCCTTGGGTCACCACTATTGCAGCAAGTACTTCTAATTCAGACTCCGCATTTTTACCCTCGTGACATTGAGACTCTTGTACTGAGAATCTTTTCAAGACTTAGCGTCAATATCAAAAATCCAGGCAGCGTCTACTTTTTGTTGCTTAAATATGACCAATTAAATGGTGATGTCAGACCTTTGTGGATTATGACAAGTTGATAGCACCGCTTACAGTTAAATAATCATGTAGTGGAAATAAAGGCAAAGAGTAGAGATTGTTTGATAATAGAAAGTAGCGCTAGTGCATATCATCAGATTGACGTTTGGAATTAAAGGTTAGCTCGCGTATTGACGCTGGTGACGAATAAAACACGATACAGGTGTTCTAGAACGGTATTGGTGAGCTGCCTTTGAATGTTTTGGATGTTGGCAGTTGGGATATGTGGAAAAATTCTATGACTAGCACATAAAATGATGCTCATAGATACGGCTCGATTGTGAGTCTACACGAAATGAAATAAATCCTTTCGTTTAACATCCAACAACCCATAAGCCCGTGACGATGACACAAATCCCCTTGTAAATTGCAATTACCCACTCAGCCCCCCCCCAAACCTATGCTGCTTACCACGAACGCTTCAAGCACGTCAACGCACACAAAATCTGCAGTTGCGGTGCTCCAAAACCACCAGGGCACCTCCCAAGCTGCCACATTCCCTCGGTAGGACTAGCCAGAGCCCCAAGGAGCTACAGCGATAACGGTAGGTATCCATTTGGCAGCCAAGATGCAGCGAAAACACTGGCCTAGTGGCTGCAAGATACACAATTCTTTTCAAAAATCTGCCCCCCCCCCCTGACACAGACTGGAATCTCGGCACAATGATGCTGACTAGAAATTTGCACAGAAGGATTTCAGACTTTGGCCCGCTCACCCAGCTCAAACATGTAGATAGTTATTTGTTCGAGTATTTTCATGCGCAAGAAACCTCACCACCAATGTACTTAAGGCTATGGATCAGCACAACTCCCGCATAGCCCTTTGCTCACAAAGCCCCAGAGGCTTTGGCTATTCCGGTTTGGACCGTCATAGGCCTCGGGCACCCAAGGCAGTAAGCTTTGGCGTCTCATGTCCTACCTTTTTTTTAATCCTTTACACTAGATTTGAATTGCGTATGCAGCTCTCTAGCTACGACACAGCATCAGAGAAAAGGATATCATAGATGACTCAATGTAAAGGAAGAGCATTCGTGCCTCGGATTTCGTTTGCAAGTACCACTGCGAAGTTGTGCCGGCTTTTTCTTCACCCCAAGTCAGCCCTCATCCGTGGATACCCACCCATAGGGACTTCTCAGAAACCATGGGCCATCCAGACAGGCTATGTCCTACTTGGGATACGTAGTGGATAGACCGACTATAATAAACCAAGCCCTTAAACTTATGACGCAAGTGGGGAAATGTATCAAAAAGTATTCCCTAGATGTTGTCTAGATGATTAGAATTGGCGTGCAAATCACGGCTCTCCCACCGGCTAATGAGCGAGCATCTGCTAGGCCAGGATAGCTCTCAAGGATAACTCCCCCATAACCCTTTTCCCACAAAAAACCAAAGGCTTTGGCTATTCAGGTTTGGACCGTTAAAGGCCTCAGGCACCCAGGGCAGGAAGCTTCGGCGCCTTATGTCCTACTTGGCATTTGTATTTGATGGACGTAAGATAATAAACCAACCCAATCAGGATAGCTCTTAAATCCATGCGGGCCACAGGACCTCTGACTCTTTCCAGCCGACGCAGACTGTGGCCAGAACTACTAATGAGCCGACTCACGCCCTGGGCAGCGTGCACGTGGTGCAGCTCGATGGGCGAGGGCGCTCTAGGCCTGCTGCTTCCCCGCGACCGAGCCAGAGAATTTCAGGTAAACTTCCCACACTGTGAGTTTGCTGGCTGTCGGCCCTATGATTGATAGACAGGGCCTTCTCCTGATGGCCCGGGGGGGAATGAGCTCCGTCCCTCGTCGCGGCTATTTGGCGACAGCGAGGAAACGTCCGTGCCTCTCAGGGCCTCCGTCTCCCGCCGGCGCTAGAGGTAGGCCCAGACTCTCAAGGTTCCATGCCGGAGCTAGCATCCGCAGATGACATGTTGCATTGTGCTATTCCCCTCTGCTGATCAGCGAATGCTACATTGATATCAAGAGCGGCATCTGTAGAGAACATGTGAAGGGGCCAAGGACGACGAATCCAGGGCTCAAGCGTTGATGCCCAGACGGCTACGAATCTGTTTGATCGCCATTGGAGTCTGGACAGGGTCTGTGTGTGGGGCTAGCAGCCCGCCGAAGTTTCGCTTCCTGCTGGTCTCCGTAGTGGAGCTGCCTCGAGTGGCAACAGCAAGCCCTTGCCCTGACCCCTCATTGTATACAGAGCTGGGAGGATGGCGAAATGAGTCATTACGGGGAAACACATGATGGCCACAAACCTATGCATAAAGTGCGTGTGGACAGATTTTGGTAAATCCCGCCCAGGCCGATTGCTACAGAGTCGGCAAGTGTTTTAACATCGTGAATTAGTCCACGCCGTTCTCTACTTGGACCAACACTGTATCGAATTTTGGAGCAGTTTACCGCAAAGTGGATAAATTACAACTCGCCTCAGAGCAAGCACGGGTTCTTTCCCCACGAGAGGGTTTGGCCTCTGAATATCTCACATAAACGGCCTTCCTCTAACGCTTGTCTCAGGACAGATGTAGTGGATTCTAGGAGGCGTGGAAATCGCCTGATTAGCTTCTGCGTACCTGACAAGCAGCCTTTGGTTTCTGCGTCAAGCGGGACGGATCAGAGCCTGTAAAATCTACGAAAATGCTAGTGTTGTTCGTGGAGCAGGCGCTGTCGACGGGGAAATTTGCGAAAAAATCCCAAAGCAGGGGCTCCACCGATATCGGGAGCTCCTCAGGTTATCGAGTCAACCCTTACTGAGGTTATGCAAAGAATTCCGACGACGACCGGACTCCAGTCAGCGATTTTCTCTGTGAATTCAGTCGGAAAACATCCCTCTGAGCCGAGTCAAGATTCCGTGATTCTGTGGAAGTTTTCCCACAAGGCAATCACAAAAGACTTCCAACCACGTCAAATATTCGCTCCTTGCGAAGCCAAGTCCAAATAGAGTCTCAACAAGTTAAGATTGACAATTACTTCCTCCTTCCAATGAACAAACTACTCGACTAAATCTCCCCACAGGAAGACCCAAATCGCGGCGCATAAATTTGGTGAGATAGATCTTTGGATACGACGTGAGAAACACACGGGATTGAAATCATGAGAAATAATACCTCGGAATAGATAAAATTTGGATTATTGATAGGAAATTTTACACATTGGGGGGCACTGTTCCAGCCACTTCTTGGTGGGCGAGAGTGCAAGTGTCATTCCGAACCCGAACATAGTCGGATGGTCTAGTGGTGTACCGTTCTAGATAGTAATGTTAAATATGGATAGTCAGGAAACTTATCCCATTCGAGACAGTAGATCGCTAGTTCCAACTCAAATAGATACTACCACATTTCTCGCGATGTCACTGAACAGGATGGGGAGAGTATGTTCGGTTTAGTAAAGGCTTTGGAGGTCTCTGTTGGTGAAAATTCACGGGCGAGACGGACTGTGTTGTACAAATAGGCGTGCTTCACCACATTACTTGCGAATTGAATAGAGGCCGTACGAATACCTCTTTTCATGCGAGTTTTTTCTAATGTGTACCAGGCGCTCACCAAATGTGTGTAAAAAATGGCGAGTTTGTATCACGACTAGCGTAAAGTTAACACCTGGAGCTTGCCTTACGGAAACGTTATCCCTACCCCATGCGCAGTCGAAGATTCCCTCGCTCATACATTTCGCCATCAACCATCAGCCTATCAACTGTTTCCTCGGCCAAAAGAGATAACCAGGATGGATCCATTTTCCGCCGATAACGAACTGGCGAACCTGCAGAATACCTTCCACCAAGGCCAATTCAAGGAAGTGCTCGACTACCAAATTTCGGACTTGTCACCGGAGCACAAGTCGCAGGCCAAGGTGTTGGCGCTGCGCGCGCAAATAGCTTTGGGAAATGTCGACGAGGTCTGGGAGAAGGTGAAGGATGAGACTGAGCCGGATCTCGTGGCCCTACGTGCATTCATTCAAGTCATGAAGGGAGATGAAGCAGAAGCGGTCACGACTATTCAGGATTTGGGAAGAGTTGAAGGTCCAGCTTTGGTTCTAGCTGCGCTGGTCATGCATAGAGCGGGTAAGAGTGACGCCGCCCTAGATATTCTAGGTGCTCATCAAGGCGACTGTAAGTTCAATGGATATCACGTCGCTGAATCGACTTCAATGGCTCATTAGATTTTAGTGGAAGCTGTGGCAATAACTGTCCAGATTCATCTCCAGCAAAATCGCACTGATCTTGCTATCAAAGAAGTCGCGGCTGCTAGACGCTGGGCACAGGATAGTTTGTTGGTCAACCTGGCTGAGAGCTGGGTTGGATTAAGGATGGTACCAACAAAAACTATTCTTTTAACCTAACATTGCTAACCTACCGAGCTAGGGCGGAAAAGATTATCAAAAAGCCTTTTACGTGTTCGAGGAACTTGCTCAGGCACCTTCTTCATCGTCAAGTCAAAGCCTTGTCTCGCAAGCCGTCACTGAGATACATCTTGGACGATTAGAAGAAGCTGAAGCAGCCTTACAGCGAGTTCTATCTACCGATCCGAACAACCTCGAGGCTCTTGCAAATAGCATAGTACTGAATGTAATTTCTGGTAGAGATACCACGGAATTATCCAGGTACGAGCATCCTAAACCCCTATGGACATTACATGTGTCCTGATTTAGCATCACAAGTCAACTAACTTCAACAGTAAACTGGAACTCAGCGCACCTAATTACCTATCCTTGCAAGATCTTCGAGAAAAGGAATCTCTATTTGAAAAGGCTGCATCCAAATACACTGCGAGTGTTGCTGCACTTTAGCAGGCTGAATGCCACCAATCATCAAATGACATAACTAATAAAGATGAGTAACGTCGGCGTAAACTGTCATATCAGCTTTATCCCGAGTGGGGTTGTGATGAAAGAAAGGAAAATGCTACAGGCCTTTGTCAAAACTACAAACAGATCAAGCAAGTTGCTTAGAAAATGTCGTACTTTGTGGTACTAATGTGCTCGTACTAAACCACGTCACGTCGGGCAGCCTTTTGGTAAATGTTTGTTTTACAGGCCAAAGATATTCCGGCTCTTGGTGCTTCTTTTCTAGCTTCATTAGATGGGCCAACCTTTTCCGCTATAATATTCTAGTCTTGCACATTGCTCGGTTTGGCTGGAAACGGGGTCGCTGCGACCAAATGTATCTTCAGAGGGCCATCGGAATTACTCCAGAATGTTTACTAGAGCTAGACCGTTGTAATTTCATTTCTACTGGTAGATCATAGAATTCATCCTTGTCTAAACAGGGCCGAAACAAAGCCTGAGCCGCCAAGTTTACTTTTTGCGATTTACCAGCATATCAAGTTTCCTATTCATCAGTTCTCCCTTGATTCAACTTCGCCAATCTGTTTGGCTTGGCATAAGACAATCATTCTTTTGCTAATGTCTCGGCTATGGTTTTCCTTCCCAACGGACTAATGGATATGCCGGCCGGTTGCCTCCAATATCAAGATGGCTTTTTTGCATCTTGCATATGGTCTATGATTTTAATCAAGTGATCCCCGAATCAAGAATATCTCTAAGAGGCAGGAAGACATCTCAAATTTTACATACTTGGGACCTTTAAAATCTCCAAAATCGGCTAGTATAAATTCCATCCCGTGGATTCTTTAGTTAATGCATGGGGCTAGGACCTTCACATTGACACATATTGATACATGTCGATCAACTTCTAGTGATAAGGACCCGATCGTATTCGTCCTTGAAATGCCCAAGAAAAGATTGCGTCTGATGTTACAGATGGTTCCATAGCCAGGGCGAGAATAGATGATCTGCAATGGGTTTTGCCGTATGTCCCGCGCTCAAGGTATTTAGAGAATCTTCAGAATCATTTTGCTTAAAAGTTATTGTTTGTAAAAATCATCTCAAGCAAAAACTCTATTCTCATCGGCAACCACAGGCTTAGTAAAAAAGATAGTAGGAATCCATCTTCCCCAATTATATGTCGAATGTTAACCCGCTACCAGATTCCAGAATGTCTTCTTCGCAAAATTACAATAAGGATCTAATCACATCAAATGTTAACGAGGAGTATTTCAGTAAGAAAGAAGAAAATGCCGCCCAAAGTAAAAACACAAGCAAAACATTGAAGCGAAAAGTAATTTGCTTTTCCGGTGAGTGAATCTTTGAACAGGGATGTAAATCCTGTTATTCAACCAGTAAGAATAGCAATACAGCAGCATGTGTAGCTAGGGGGCCTGATTGGGCTGTATTCTGAACAAGCCGAACTCTATTGGCGCGAAATGGGAACACATGAATCAGCTCACCGACTGACTTTGACCAGATTTTGATGGTACAATATTTCTTCAAGACACAGGCCACATACTTTTCGACGCTCATGGTTGCGGACCTACAAGGCGTGCTACCCTTGAAGCACAAATAGCTTCAGGTGAACGCAGCTTCCGTGATGTATCAGAAGAAATGTGGGCTTCCCTCAGAGTTCCTTTCGACGATGGGTTTGCCTTAATGAAGTCATCTCTTGATATAGATCCTCATTTTAAATCTTTCCACCAATACTGTCTTGCGCACGATATCCCCTTTAATATTATTAGCGCCGGATTAAAGCCTGTACTACGAAAAGTCCTGGACGCCTTCTTAGGCGAAGAAGAGAGTGGCCACATCAGCATAGTTGCTAATGAAGCCATCATTTCAGAGGGTGGAAGCAAGTGGAAGCCAATTTGGCGACATGATAATGAGCTTGGCCACAATAAAGCTGTCTCAGTCCAGGAGGCTCGTGAACAAGCGAAGCTTACATGCGAGGATGGCACCATACCCCTCATAGTATTTATCGGCGATGGAATCTCTGATCTACCGGCGGCTAGAGAGGCAGATGTCTTGTTTGCACGCCGAGGTTTAAAGCTGGAATCATACTGCACAGAGCACCAGATCCCGTTCATTGCATTTGACACGTTTGCCGATATTCAAAGGGAGGTGCAAAAAATCAGAGAAGAAGATGAGCGGGAGACTTCCGGCAGGGGCGTTCCAGTTCGCTTCAATCCGAGAGCTAATCTTTGGCGCAGGGTTAGCAGCAAGAATTCGGTGAGTAACCGATCTCTTCCTTATCATTGGTACAAACAGCATGAATATTGGTTGTAAGGACTAACATCAAGTATCAAGGTGCCACAATTCTTAGCTGGCACGCTGAGCAACGAAGAGAAAATTATTCTAATGCCGGAAGAGATTTCTGAGTATAAGCCTAAAATGACAGTAGACGAAGGTATTGCTGCTTGATTGTTCGGGGGATAGCAAGGGTAAAATTGGTTAAGTGGGGGTAGTAAACGCTAGTAATGTGATTGAATTGTGGATTGTTGGCATAATGTACCTTCTGAAGATTAGATACCACCGTCCCACAACTGCGCGTATGCAGGCTTGGAGGACTGGGGAAACTACGCTAGCAGGTGTGGGAGATGAATAGCTCCGTCATCAGTTGTGCTCGCTGGAGCCGTTTAACTTCATCGCTACCATGACGTAGCATGAATAATGTGATTGGATGTAATTCAACTGCTCTAAAATATTTTGTTGCATCCTCCGTTCATGACGATAGCCCCATCGAGTCAATGATAATTCAGATGTGTATGTCCTACGGGTAGGTGTTATCAAGTGATAAAACGAAATTCTGTAGTCCGCACTATAGCATTCCTGATGCAACTAAGGGTCCAAGAATCAGACAACAAACCCTTACCCCGCTTATTTGTGGTTTGAGAGATATTTAGAGGGGTGTATCTATGTATTGGCAGCTAGCTGTATCCAATTTTTGCCCGTTTACATTACACTGTAAATAAGTCAATTGAAAGATCTACTGACACACAATGCCGTGAGGCATTGAGCAATTGATAGGTTTGGCCGCTTGCCGATACTGTATTAGTATATTTGGAGAGGTTAAAATTGTGTGCCAACTCTAGTTTCCGAAGCTGGGTTTTATATTCCGAGTCAATATCGTTGTTGTATCAGGCGTCTAGCCTTGTGCTCCGAGCATCCATGAACTCGGGATGAAGAAGGGGAAAGGGTGAGAGGTGAACATAATGACGTTTCTAGTTTCTGATACACACCCAGCAGCAGAATGGCTACAGGCTGATTCGAATAATCAAATAGTACTTCCCCGCTGATGATATTAACAATGCCTCCTCATCCATTGCTCAAATTTGTGTCCTACACAGAATGCTACAGAAGCACTGTGCTAATTTCTATTCATCTACCAGTCCGCTCGTCTTTTATCCTGGATCAAGACGTCAGGTTTAGTTCAACACGCCTCGATAATTATACTATACAGACCTTTCCACCTCCACGATACAAGAGAATAAAATTCCAAGACTAATCATTATTCATCAGATTGTATCTGAGCTATATAAATATATTGTTTTATGACCCCACCAGCGCTCCTTAACGTAAACATAACGGGAATGAGGTATCAAATTCTTTGCTCTATCTCTGTGCTACCGTCGACGCTTTAGATCGGTAAACAAGCTGTTTTCGCCTACATTATTCCCAGTGCTTCACCATGGTTCGCATCAAGATTACTCGTCGTCTTAGATCCTTCAATGGAGGCACAAGCACGACCAATTCCAGGAACTCAAGTCCCAACAGGTCTCAAGTGGCTCCAAGCAACAGCGAAATCAATTCAGATAACAAGGGCACGACCAATGGACTTGTTCTAAAAGTCTTCGCAGTTAGAGTATTTGCATCTAAGGTCTGGAGAATAAAACTCTAGCTAATTTTATTGTTTACAGGCTCGAAATTTAGCTGCCAAAGATAGAAATGGCACCTCAGACCCTGTAAAGCATATAAAACCAAGCAAAGAGGGCTCATGCTAACTATCTACCTAGTACCTTATTCTTACCCTTGGTGATAGCAAGTATGCGACGCATTCTGTGGCCAAAAGCCTTAATCCAGACTGGAACGTAACCATGCAAATGCCTGTCACAGGAATCAACAGCTCTCTTATATACTGCGTGTGCTGGGACAAAGATAGATTTGGAAAAGACTACCTAGGTGAATTCGACATTGCATTGGAAGACATATTTTCTGGCGAAAAGACAGAGCTAGAGCCTAGATGGTATTCTTTACGCAATAAGAGACGAGGTCGAAAAAAGGGCGATAACGTATCTGGAGACGTTCTACTTCAATTCACCCTCTTTGACTCAACAAATTTGGGTGCATCACCAGCCCAGGTCCTAGAAAAATTTCGTCTGTTAGCTGGATTGGTGTACGTTAGTGATAGCAACTTGCCCTCAACAAGTCCATCATCAGTACCATCATGTAGCGTAGGTCTCGTTTCAGAGGATGCCGAAGAAGAGCCTAGTGACGAAACGGATGATTTGATTAAACATGAGAAAATTGAGAAACAAAAACGAAGCTTGAGATTAAGAGGGCTTCGTAGAAAAAAGTGCATAACAGCATATGAGTTCTCCGGCACTGGAGAAGTGGTGGGCATTGTGTTTTTGGAAATTTGCAACATTACAGACCTTCCTCCAGAACGCAATGTCACTCGAACTTCATTCGATATGGATCCATTTGTGGTAGCTTCTTTGGGCAAGAAAACTCATCGTACTCGTGTCGTTCGTCACAACTTGAATCCAGTTTTCCACGAAAAAATGATCTTTCAAGTTCTCCGACTTGAACAAGCCTTTTCTTTTTCATTTACCGTAATTGATCGGGATAAACTATCAGGAAATGATTTTGTAGCATCCAGCTTTTTGCCTCTAAAAGAAATTACCGATACAGCGCCGGAAGCAAACACAGAAACTGGACTTTATCTCTTAAAGGAGCCTGAAACTACAAATTCTCAACCAATAAAATCCCGATTCAGAATCCCGATATCTCGTTCCTCTTCAACTCAAGATCTTAACAAAGGTGGATCACGCTTAGCAAACTTAGGGCAGAATACCTCTCAAACCAATACCCCGACATTAAGTTCATTAGCAGTTCAAGGGCCTACGACTGGAGCCCTTCAACCTAACAGCGCTATATCTCAATCTAATAATGCCGATACTATTGAAATAGATACAAGCTTCCACTCCTTCGCTCTCCCACTAAAACTTAAAAATGCCGAAAAATGGGAAGAGAAACACAGTCCTCAACTCTACCTTAAAGCTAAGTATGTTCCCTACCCAGCTCTGCGACAACAATTCTGGCGCTGTATGTTGCGCCAGTATGATTCGGACGAGAACTCCCGTATAAGTAAAGTTGAACTTACTACCATGCTTGATACACTTGGATCTACTTTGAAGGAATCTACTATCGATAGCTGGTTTAGATGTGCGCAACGTCTAAGTCATATTGACGAAGCTAATATGGTTCTATCTTTCGACGAAGCTGTCATTTGTTTGGAGCATCAACTGACAGAAAAATCGAATTTGACAATCCTAGCAGATCGTCTTCGCGCTCTTGCGTCCGACTGTACGACAACCCAAAATAATATCTCTACCACTACGTTCCAATCTGCCTCGGTAATACACCTAAACATTGAGCCAACATTAGATTTAAGTAATAATACGACAGAATTTGATCAACCACAGGCTGAAAATAAAAATATCTCCTACGAAGAACCAAATAATTCAGCCGAAGAAAGCGATTTTCCTGACCGGGAGGATCTTAATGACAAGGAAGAAGAGCACGTTGTTGAAATTAGAGAATGCCCAATTTGCCATCAACCACGTCTAAACAAGCGTTCTGACGCCGATATAGTGACTCACATTGCGACATGTGCAAGTCAGGATTGGCAACAGGTGAATAATCTTGTTATGGCTGGCTTTGTAACACCCAATCAGGCTCAGCGTAAATGGTACTCAAAAGTTATCACAAAAATTTCTTATGGCGGATACAAACTGGGTGCAAATTCTGCTAATATCCTCGTACAAGATCGAATCACCGGTCAAATTAACGAAGAACGCATGTCTGTTTATGTGCGCCTTGGAATCCGACTACTCTATAAGGGCCTTAAATCAAGGGAAATGGAGAAGAAGCGAAGTGAGTTCCGCTTGAATACTTGGTTACATTGATCTAATTACTGACATACCCAGTTCGTAAGCTTTTGAAAAGTTTATCACAAAAGCAAGGAATTAAATATGATGATCCAGCTTCGCGTCTCGAGATACGAAAATTTATCACTTTTCATCAGCTCGATATGTCAGAGGTGCTTCTTCCCATGGAAGAATTTAGAACTTTCAACGAATTTTTTTACCGTCAACTCAAGCCCGACGCCAGACCTTGCTCTGCTCCGGACAACTTGTTTATTGTTGTCTCACCAGCAGATTGTCGCTCAGTTGTTTTTAATCGTATGGATGATGCAACTCGTATCTGGGTCAAAGGTAGAGAGTTTAGTATCGAGCGCCTTCTTGGGAGCGCTTACCCTGAGGATGCCAGTCGATACAAAAATGGTGCCCTTGGTATCTTTCGTTTAGCGCCTCAGGATTACCATCGATTTCATATACCTGTCGATGGTATCATGGGCAAGCCTAAGACTATTCAGGGCGAATATTACACTGTGAATCCCATGGCTATTCGCAGTGCTTTGGATGTGTACGGTGAGAATGTTCGTGTTGTTATCCCAATTGACTCAGTATCCCACGGAAGAGTCATGGTAATTTGCGTGGGAGCCATGATGGTTGGAAGTACAGTAATTACAAGAAAAGAGGGCGAGCAAGTTCGCCGCACCGAAGAGCTTGGGTACTTCAAATTTGGAGGGAGTACAATACTTCTTTTGTTTGAAGAAGGTACTATGCGATTTGATGACGACTTAGTGGAAAACAGTAACACTGCTTTGGAAACTTTGGTAAGATCCTATTTTTCTATATCACATTTCGTCATCTTCTATTTCTTGCATGAACTATCGATAAAAGAAAAAAATCGTCTCAGATGAATTATTATTTGGAAATTCTAACTAGTTTACAGGTCCGTGTGGGTATGTCAATAGGTCATCACATCTCCCATGGACAACATACACCTGACATGCACAAAAAAGATAGGCCTATCACTGAAAAGGAGCTTGCAGATGCGAATAGGCGAATTGTGGGTAATATTGAGATTGAGGCTGTTGGTAGCGGAGCTGAATAGCTCATAAAATATTGGAGTTTATTGATGTAGAGGAAATACGGCTAAAAAACTTATAGATTAAAATTCAAAATAATCATATCCTTGAGGAGTAATGAACACAAAGCTTTCTTGCTAGATGGTAAATTTTAGCTGAGCATGGTAAAGGCTTTATTAATATTAAATTTAAAACGACGTCAAAGCTAGTCCAACTTTGCTGTCCATAATGATGTAGACTTTGATCACCGGTGCTAAACACTCAACCAGCAGCAGGATACTATAGCAGGAAATCTCAACTCTACCAATAGAGATCCACTTGAAGCAAATGGAGGTTTAATATACCGGGACATATAACAATCTACTTGTCCTACACACAACATTGTCTTCATGCGAACAAAGAATGTACCAGAAGAAGAAAATTTTGATGAAAGCGGTCAGGACAGGAAAGACGATGTAGCTGGATTGGCACTAACCTGCACAAACATCGAGTATCAAATACAGAAAGTAGCCGGGAAAAATTCCGCGCTCAAAGAATGGTCAGATCCTTGGACGAACAAGAAACAGGGGCATTGCTCGGAAACCCGAGCATAAGCAATTCCTGATAAATATAAGGTAGCTAACTAACACAAGCATGAGAAAACAGCTAGATTTTTGACGACTCACGGACAAATACCCGTCCAAATCCACCACATCCTTCATAGGGCCCCGGAGCAACATCGGTCGTTATAACGAGCTTACGGTGGTCAATAAGCCGAATCTCCTGTTTAGTATTATGCAGAGGACGTGATAACCTTGTGGTCTGATTGTTCTTTAATTGAAGACTTTACTGGTCTAATGAGAAGAATTTTCGTATGCACAATATTGAGGTGTTCATGCACTGAATATAACACGACACAGCTGCCACTCTAATTTAATATAATCCCCATAGACCACACACTCCAACGACATTGTATCACAAGATGCGAGTGCATCAGGCAGAAGGCGTACTTAATGCGGCCAAATGTTCCAGAATCAGAAAAGCCACGATTTCAGTGCGAATATCCATGCCAAAATGTAAACCATATTTGATTTAATTTCATTTAACCCATGTAGGTATATCTAGCCATAATATTTACACAGGAGGAAACCACGTTTGGTAAAAACCCCTCAAAAATGTCCATCTCGTGTCTATTTGTTTTCTGAGGTTTCCTACAGGAAGGGCGTTTACACTATTCATACAGTGTGAGTTCCATCCTATCCGTGTCCACAGCGTCTCATCTTTTGGTCCAGTGCAATTTCTACTCCTTCTACAAGCCGGAATCGCTCAAAACGGTCTTTTGCCAGGATCCATTTTTTAATTCTCTTCACATCATCTGGGCCGTTCATCGTTGCCGCAAAGGACCTATCTTTTGCGCTTCGAGACACCTCTCCCCTTCCCAGTGCCCACGGAAGACACGGCAAGAGCGTATGTTTGGCACTTTGAGACGGATATCCACCCTAACATTTGGGATTAATCCCTCCGGCCGCTTTCCTTCGATACAGACAAGAGTTGAGACCAATGTGTTCACGTCTTATCTGAGCTACAATACTGCTTTGGGCCCTGCTAAGCTTGCGATGGATATTTAGGGATGTGTTTCTATGAGTAATCCTTTTTCTGCCAGTTGTCTCGTCTGTGACAATGTTTGCGGCTTTCCGATGTTTAGGGCCTGGCGAGGCTCGATGATCAGATGCTTTCTCGTTCCCTCGACCTGTCCACGACTGTTTCCGCAGCTGGATCGCGCCCACCTTACCGGCATTTCTTTATCTCCCTTACGCACTCTCCAGGCCTCACATTCCGGACCATTCTTTCATGTCTAGCTTTTGATTCTTGGCGTGCCTCTTATCGGTTCCCCTTGTGGTCGGCTTGATTTTGCTGTATGCGGATAGTATGGTTCGCTTGACAGCTAGTACTTCTGATAGCCCGACGTCTTGGACACTCCTTTGTTTCAGGTAGATGTCTACCGGGAGAACTGAAGACTCTTGTTCTAGTACCCTGCTGCTGGTAGAGGTATATGCCCCTGTAACAAGCTTCAAGGATTTTCTATGCATACTTCTCACTGGCTTGACTATCCTATCTGGTGTGCTACGCGTTGGCCCAGCTGCAGCCCATATAGCACACCCGTAAGTCAGGGCTGGTCTCACTATCGTGCCTTACAAAAGCTTTGACTTCTTGAACGTTGCACACGTAAATCATGCTATCGGTCCATGTTGGATAGGCTGTGTCTCAATATCTGATCAGATAACAATGTACGTTGGGATAATTATATGTTCTTGTTTAAAACTACAGTAGTGATACATCTATGATAAAATTACACGAGGCTGACTATTCAGCCTTGTACCCCTAAATTCTGCCAAGATCTCTGTAATGACAAACAACAGACCATCTATTTATTTATTTGTAATATTTAACGTCGTACTCGCGCACCAGTTAGCCCAGTCTATAAAAAACTAGCCGACGCGTTGGCGCCTACATGGACCCAACATAGCAAATGAAAACCAGCATCTTTTTATCCTGCGCTCGAAGTTTGAGTCTGCATGAATATCGGCCTCCCGTTGTTTCTCATGATTTACAGCTGTTGTTCCATGAATAATACAAAGCATGCAAGTGAAATTGGTAGGGGTGGAAATTGGTTGCATCACTTTGTAGCTCTTTAGCTTTTATTGCATGACCAGCTATTAAATGCCTGCACTCCCTCCGCTGAAGCAAGGGCCCAAGATATGGTGGGATTGAAGATCTGATCCCTGTAGAGCTTTGCCTGGTACTGCGCGAGGTTGCAATAGAAAAAGTAGTCGGGGGACATCACTTCTCCGCATGAGCAGCTAAGGGTGGTGTTTTCGTGCTGAAAACATCGGTGGTAGTCGGCAAAATCACCATGGCCGGACGGTACAGCTAGTAGATATCTTAGTGCGCGCCGCCCTGGACGAGCTCGCTCAATGGTGATCTTAGTATCAGGACTAATATCTAATTCTTTATATCTAGACGGTGCGTTTTCAGCCCGATAGAGTGCAACGGAAGACCCGCACAAGCGGCTTTGGCGAGCGCGTCGGCTGCTCGGTTTCCAAGAATACCTGCGTGGCCCGGGCACCATCGAATAGCCACTTGCCCAGGCGTCGTATTTTGAACGCGTGATCTTCTTTTCCAGCTCCTTGCGAGCTTGCGAAAGATGAAGATTTTCGCCGAGCTGGGCGCTGTGGGCGTATCCAAGAGCAGACGGATGGCAGCCTCCTGGTTGTCAAGGCAGACAGTGACGTTAGAGGCGTAATTGGCCATTGGGTTACGAAGAGCTGCAGGAAGACCTTCCGTGGCCCCAGAAATTTCTGCATCATACACTTCTGCCAATATTCCCAGCGTGAGTTTGTTTGTTTTCTATTTTACGTCGTGCCAGCGCTCAACACGTTTCCCAAGGTCACATGCCGCTTAGCTCAGTCTAGAAAAACTACCCGACGTGCCGACGCTCCTAAGATCCCGGCATAAACTAACTGGGCCCTGGCCCTCCTGCCAGGTGCCCCAATCTAAACATATACCAAAAGCACCCTTCCTCTGGGTCTTCTGTTAACTATACTGCAGACAGAATTAAAATTTAAATCTACTTGCTAGAGAGGAGAAATCATCTACCACCGGTACAGACAGAGCTACTAGTACGTGATTGAGTCCCGCTAAATACTTCGTATGGTGCGAGTGTAAAAGCTAGGAGTGAGAATTGATCTCTTCAAAAAACTTAGTCTTGTGGACCCACTTGCTGAAAGCGATAGCCCCTTCTGGAGAGCTGAGAACCCAGGGGATTCCAACGTTGGGATGTCGAGGTCCACCTTGCAGTCGTGATCGGCTGCGCCCAAGTCGACAAAAGAAGAAGTGGTCAGGTGACTTTTCTTGTCCGCAGCTGCAGGTCAAGAGAGCTTCGAGGTGTTGGAAACGGCGGTGGTAGTCTGCAAAGTCCCCATGCCCTGACCGTGCAGCAAGAAGCAGGCCCAGTGTTCGCCGGTCGAGACTCCTGAGTTCGAGTGAGTCTCCAACATTTTCTCTAATTCCAAGCCGTTTGTATCTTTCAGGGGCGTTTTGCGTCCAATATCTGGTCGCCGAATCTTGGTATCTAATTTTAATATCCCTCTTTGCTCTCGAGATTGATGTTGCAAGTGAGGAAGCTGGGAGTTTGCAGGCCTGTTTGGCGAGAACATCTGCAGCCTCGTTTCCAAAAATACCAACATGCGCAGGGCACCATCTAATGATGACTGAGCCGACTTCTGTGAAGTGGCAACGGTCTCTTCTAGTCCATGCTTTCGCAAGCCCTCTAAACTGAGTGATGCGAGGAGAACTAGAGGGGGTGGGGGTGCATACAAGAAGCCGAAGGGCAGCCTCCTGGTTGTCTAGGCATACAAACACCCTATTGGCGTATCGGGCCATGGGGTTACGAAGGGCTGCGGCGAGTCCTTCGGTTGCTCCGGCAATTTCGGTATTGTAAACCTCAGCAGAAATTCCGAGGGGGAGTGAGCCCCGCCCAACTTCCTGCGAGAGGCCCCAGTATATCACGTACCCAGCTCCGGCTTGGTTGTCGATAAGTGCTCCATCTGAGAAAACAAATAAGTCTAAGGGGGACTGTGATGTGTGCCACTTTGTGAATTCCTGTAGACCTATTCTTTTGCCTACAGCGCCTATAGTTTGTAAGTGTGACTTGACGTTGATGTCCCAGGGTGACGGAATGGTGTCGGTGGAAAGTTCGGGAGAGGTTCTTTGGCGGATCCAACGCATACGAGGTGAGTTCCAGCGTCATCGGAGCGGATGCCTTGGGTCTGCTACTGCAACTCTGACTGCGAGACGGTCGTGTATTCTCTCAAGCCATGCAAGTGCCGGGCCCCACCCAGTCTCTCGGAGAAGGGCGGCAGTAGGGGTTGTACAGTAGACAGGGAGGACTGCACGGGCAGCGTCGTTTATTCTACATTGGATACGTGTGATGATACCTTTTGGTGTTGACTTTGAGTACCATGTTTCAGCTCCATAGAAAAGCGTGGCAAATGCTACTCCTTGGAGAGCCTATTTGAGAAGGTGTGGATTAATGCCTCGGGTAGTACATGAAATCCTCTTTAAGTGACCTGTTATGCTAAGAGCCTTTCTACAGGCCTGGCTAACATGGTATCTGAATCGCAAGTTTCGATCAAAATAAACTCCGAGCCACCTGGTGTGGTCATTAGGCCTGATCTCATGGCCATTAATGTAAAGACTTGGCTCTTCTAGCGTCCCATGTTTACGGTGGAAGTACTGTAGCTCGGTTTTGGATATCTCAAAAGATATGCCGTTCCCATGTCCCCAAGTAAGCGTTTGATCTAATTGATCCTGGAGCAGTTTTGCGCAAGAGGTAAGGTCTGGTGCAGATGCGAAATGCGCAATGTCGTCAGCGTAGCCAAATCGGCCGCGTGACAGGTTGAGTGCTCCTTCTATAGCCAGAAGGAATAGGATTGGTGATATAGGGAACCCCTGTGGGAGGCCGCAGTGGATTTGAAAACTTGGCGATTTGATGCCATCCAAAGATAAAGTGGCCTCGCGTTGTTCCATAAAAGAGATTACCAAGTGGATAATATTTGGTGGCCATCCTTTGCTACGTAGGCGGTAAGAGAGGCGTCCTTTTTAGATTCCGTCGAAGGCACCTTTTATGTCCACGGTAACAACTCCTGCAACCTTCTTTTTGGCCCATGCCATTTGAATATCGCAGGCCAAAGCTGTTGTGAGATCTGTCGCCGCGCGGCGGGGCACTGCACTACATTGATCCTGCGAGAGAATGCAGTGCTTGAGGGCGAGGTAGGCGAGTCTTCGGGCAATAAGCCTTTCTAATCCTTTTCCAAGGCAAGAAAGAAGCGCGATTGGCCTATATGATTTAGGTAGGGAGAGATTGCGGTTTCCTATCTTTGGTAAAATAATTATGTTGGCCTTTTTGAAGACAGGTGGGTGAAGTCCCGACTGGATACATTGACAAAAAAGGGCTGCGATCCGATAGCCTATTACAGGCCACGCTTTCTTGAGGGAATCTGTTGTGATTTCATCTATTCCGGGTGCCGATCAGGTTACTTGACAGCATGAGCGGTATATTTCCTCGTCCGTGAGTGGGGGCCACTGGATATTTTTTCTGGGCACAGTAGGTATATCTAGAGGGAGGTCATCATGATCTAGGTGTCGATTTAGAAGTGTGTCTTTGAGGAGCTCCGATTTTGCTTCAGGTGTTATTGCATGCCCACTTGGTCCGACAAGGGGGGGGGTCTGAAACAGAGATTGTTTTTTGTACCACCTGGTGACCTGGTAAGCCTCAGTTAAATTGGATATCTTCTCTATCTTTTGACGCCAGTACTCTTGTTTGGATTTCCTGACAGTCTTGCCGAAGCCCCGACGTTCCTCTATGGCGTTTGAACCGAGACGTCTAGCGCGGCAAAAAATTCGATGAGCTTCAGCGCATTTAGCGTTCCACCATGGGGTACTCCTTGAATTTTCCCGTGATCTAGGGCAGGCTGCTTGTAACGCACTAGATAGTGCATCAACGAGGAACGATGCTTCCTCACTTAGGTTTGCTGAGGGCGGGGTTGTGAGTTGGTCAGAAAGGTTTTGCCGGAAGGCTTCCCAGTTGCAGGCAGCGTATTGAAGCCGGCCGAGAGCGGGAGTATCAGGGCCGCCATCTGGAATATGCGTTACAAGAGTTCTATGGTCTGCGCCTGCATCGAGATCTTGGCGGATTTTGCAAGAGAGGTGAGACCTGGATTGCACAAAGCAGAGATCCAGTACCCCTCCTGCGTCATGTGTTGGGATTCCATATGGGTTCAGAAGGGATAGGCCTTTCTTGAAAGACCAGATCAGTAGGGATTCTCCATGGGCCGAATCCTGTCTGGCCGCTGGATCCCAGGCTGGATGGTGTATGTTAAAATCCCCCGCAAGGATGTTAGGGCTTTCGGTTATTATGAAGAGAACTCTTAGGCCTTCCCCTGCATCAGAGGAGCCTGCTGGGGCGTTGTAGATATTCCAACAATCAACCATACGCCTCCCTCGACGTTGAATGTAGACACATATTAGATCGCGCGAATAAGATTTTGGCTGAAAGGGAGAGAGGCTGCAACCTTTCCTAACATACGTCATAACTCGAGGCCGGGCTGTCCATTCGGAGATAGGAGAAAAAGTTTGGAACCCCGGGTGGGTTTTTGTGACTTTACTGGAGAAGTCCGAGAAGATCCAAGGCTCTTGGATAAGGATCATATCGGCTCCTGATTGGGAAGCAAGAGCAAGTGCAGAGTCGTGTGCTGGGCCAGATTTGCCGACATTGACCTGGAATATGCAGAGGCTAGAGGCTGTCTGCTTTTTAAATCCTCGGCCGCGGACCATTAAAGTTGTATTTCGGTGGTGGGAGTTGAAAGCTGCGCTGGAACTTCCTGTGTTGAGATGGTTTTGCTCGCACAACCATCCATTTCAAGGTCGGGAGTTGGTACAGCGCTTTGATTTTCAGGCGCTTGAGGTATTAGAGGGGGGTTTTTGGCCTGCCAAGCTTTATGGCCTTGTTGACGTATTTGTCGTAGTCTTTCTTTGTTGAGCCTTATAAAGACTCCATTCTCTTGGCGGGGTCGTGCTGGGTAGCTGACAGTAGCTGTCGGATGTGGGCCATGACAATTTAGACATTTATAAGGGATACTGCACATCCCGTCATGTGGTTCAGCAGCGCATAAGCCACAGCGAGGTCTTCGGGTGCATGCGTTAACATTATGAAATCCGTGACATTTAGAGCAGGAGGGAATCTGTGGTAGGTCCTCGATAGGTCTAAGTCGTGCGGCTCTTGCAAATAGACGTACGTTTTTGGGAAGGCTCTTAGCGCATGAGGCTTTAAGTACTAGGCGCAGTGTACCGTCACTGCTTGGTGATTGGTTTGACCGGCGAGTCCAGGACATTGCGTATATAGAATCCTTGCTTATTTTCTCTGCTTCAAGCTCCTGTCTCATTTCTTCATATGTAAGGGCCTCACGGTTTCCCCACGAATTGTATCCATATATAGGTACTGGGCCTATTAGGTAGTTTATTCTTTTTTCTTGCCGCTCCATTGGTGCTTCACTGGTGATAGGTTTCAGATCCTTCGCTGCTTCGAGTAGTTCCTGAGCTTGAGAGGGGGTTGGAGCTACTAGGGCTAGCCCCGTAGGTACAATCCGGATATCTTTGATATGTTCCGGGCGGCTTAGAAGGCGGCGTAACTTTGTTCTAACAAGGAGTGGATCTTCGCAACGGAGGGGGTGTTCTACAGGTAGTTGGATGATGACTCTTGCGTCAGGTTTTTGCGAGCTAGGCTTCGGAGCTGGCGTTTTGTTGGTAGGGCTTGGTGCATTGTTGCCTCTGTGGGCCACTACAGGGGCCACTCTTTCCACTTGAGCACTTTGGTCTGGCCTACTTGTGTTGCTGGTAGTATTGATGGAGGTATTTTTTTGGCAACTAGGCTCATCAAAGACTGGCAAGCCAGCGATGACGCGCGCAGCGCTCCGAGTAGTGATTGCTCGCAGATCTGCGGCGATGGATGGAGGGAGATTCTTTAGGTACTTAGCTCCTGCGTTCTGCCAGGCTGTTAGAGATGCAACGTATTCGTTGATAGAATGAGATGAGAGATGGGAAGTAACACGCCGATTACTTGTGGCTGGTGGGCTTGTTGCTTCGTCACTCAAAGGAAGAGCTTCAGATGTAGGAGCTGCATGTATAGAATGTTCTAAACCTTGTAGAGCCTTTCTAGGGGTTGATAATGGATTGGTTTGTGACTCCTGTACATTGGGTGCCACGTCAATTAAAGGATACGAGCTTGTGTCATCTAGCATTATCTCGTCGTCGGGGGCTGATGATAATTCAGAGTCAGAGTCAATCTCGATATTCTCTGCCTGGGGATTTTCGTTCAAGCGGTCCATCTTGGACCAGCCTCTGGTAGTGAGAGCTTCAAGGACGGCTGTCTTAGTGAGGTTTGCATCGCGACTTTTCACGATTTTGGATGTCCCAGAGACGGTTGGCTTCAGGGGCTGAAGTACCCCGCGAGCTTTTTTCCGCCTCCCCGGAGGCATTCTAAATAGTGTGATTATATACTGAACTTGTTATAAAACAGTGAAAATGTTTTTAGGCTATGGTCGACCTGTGGAAAGATTGCTGTGGGGGGAATATGTTCCCAGCGGGAGTGAACCTCGCCCAATCTCCTACGTGAGACCTTGGTAGATGACATAGCCCGCACCTGCTCGGTCTTCTATAAGTGCTCCGTCTGAAAAGACGAACAAGTCTAGGATGGGTCGTGTAGCCTGCCACTGTTGAAGGAATTTGGTCCCAAGAGTCTACCTACTGCCCCTATTTTGATTAGCATTTCCTCACGGGGTGAAGACCATGGTGGGGATATGGTGTCGTCGTAGAGTTCTAGCGGGATCCTCTGGCGGATCCATTGTATGCGACTAGTATTCCAACGCCTACGAAGAGCGTGGTACTGGTCAGCTGCAGCGATTCGAACCGCAAGACGACTGTGAATTCTGGAGAACTACGTCTAGGCTGGGCCCCAGCCAGATTCTCATAGAGCTGCTGCTCTTGGTGTTTTTTTTTTAATCATTTATTGTGTTTTCAGCTATCTAGCTATGACACATGACCGGTACTATGTATACATATAAGATGACTCTTTTGACGTTAGAGACACTCATACTCTAGATTTCATTTGCAAATACCACTTTGAGGTATGTTCACTTACACAAACAGTCGACCCTCCTCCGTAAGTACCCACCAAAAGAAAATTTAAAACCTTTGATTATCCAAGCATGCCTTCATCATCCATGCATACCAACGCCGCGAGAAATGTAGTTAAGTTTTGCCGGATTCGAACCAGCGGTCTCTTGTCTCAGGTGGGATATGTGTCCTAGCTATCCAGACCTAACTTGAGAAACCGGCCAAGATGATGTACCACTGCACCATCCAGCTGTTGAAGCTTTGTCGTTGAGTGATAGAGATGAGATAGAGGTTTATGGGTCACGATGTATGAGGTTACTGAGTGTGGATGTTAAAGTTCCTTACTATTGTTGTTATACTAGTTAGGGTTGGTTTTTCTTGTGTTCTATGTACAAGAGGGATGTCTACATCTACAAGAGGGCCAGATCGCTTAGGTCTAGCTAGCGGCTTTCGCTGTTCCTTTCCTTCTCCCCCGCATGGCATCACGTGCTATACAACTACTGCTCACCATGAAGTCCGAGGATGAAAAGCGTTAGATTACAACACTTCCCCTCGCTTTGCACATCTGATGTGGTTAGATAGTCGATGGTGAGTTGCCTTTGCTAGGGCTTTGGTTAAAAGGTCGGCAAGATTGTTTGTGGATTTTACGTGGAGAAGTTCAAAATCTCCTTCGTTATATTTATCGCGGACGTAGTGATAGTGTACGTCAATGTGCTTTGAGCGATTATGAATCCGTGGATTTCTTGCCAGTTCTTGTGCTCCATTGTTGTCTGTGTAGAGCATAGTGTCGTACTTTTGGCGCAGTTGGTCAAGTCCAAATTTCGTCCAGGTGAGTTGGCGTGCAGCTTGCGACATGGCCATGTATTCGGCTTCTGTAGTTGACAGTGCTACAGATCGCTGTTGTTTGCTGCTCCAGGCGATTGCTGCATCACCAAGTCTGATTACATATCCTGATGTCGATTTCCGAGAATGGGGATCATCAGCGTAAGAGGCATCAGCATAAACTTCGAGAAGCTCGTTCGACCCGAAAGGATAGTTTAGATCCCAATCGGTGGTTCCTGCTAGATATCGAAGGGTGCGTTTGGCGGCTCGCAAGTGACTTTCGTTTGGACAAGATGCAAACTGGCTTAAAAGTGTGACTGTGTAGGCTAGGTCTGGTCGGCTTCCTATGACAAGGTACATTAAAGATCCGACGATGGCTTGATATTCCTTCATGTTCTCGAGACGATCCTCTTCACATCCTTTGAAAAGGGTTACGCTCGGATCAAGAGGTGTGCTAACTTTGTGTGAGTTTTCAAAACCAAAACGTTTGAGTATCTTTAGTGAGTAGCCTTGTTGAGAGAGCCGGATGCCAGATTTCTCTAGTTTAATCTCTAGGCCCAGGACATAACTCGCGTTTCCCAAATTTTTGCAATCAAAGTCGTTTCCGATTGATGATTTCAGGGCTTGGCGGAACATGTTGTCTGGACCGAAGATTAGAATGTCGTCAACGTATACCGCGACACAGGCATTTTCTGTCGGGTGAACGAAGACGCATGGATCGAAGTTGGTTATCTCGAATCCTTTTTGTCGAAGGGAGTTCGAGATACAAGCATACCATTCACGGCCTGATTGTTTAAGGCCGTAGATACACTTACGAAGTTTAACACATTTTCCGGATGTGCGGAATCCAGGAGGTAGTTCCATATAAATTTCTTCCTCCAAGTTTCCGTAAAGGTATGCAGAATTTACGTCCATTTGTTGGGGTATCCATTGGTTTTGAGAAGCTATCCGTAGAAGGATACGGAGGCTGTCATAACGAGCTACGGGAGCAAATGTTTCGTCGAAATCGTGACCAGGAAGTTGACTGAATCCTTGAGCCACTAATCGAGCTTTGTACCGGTCGATAGATCCATCCGCTTTTCGCTTGATTTTAAATACCCATTTGGATCCAACAATGTTGCGATTTAATGGTCGAGCAGTTTCATCCCAGGTGTGGTTTTGTCTTAAGGATTGTAGCTCCTTATTTACTGCATCACGCCAATAGTATCCATCAGGCCCTGAGAGAGCCTCGTCGATGTTTCTCGGATCCTCGTTAGTTTCCGTTGCGGTTTTTGCCGCTAGAGTCATTGCAATGCATCCAGTTTCATCTTGGATTTCCTCAGCAATAACCAGATGTCCTCGCTGGTTATCATGCTCTTCTCGTGTATGAAAGGTCGACCCATAACTTGCAGGGAACCCATAGCGTTGAATGGGTCTGGTCGTCCTTTTAGGTCGAGATTTTGGTGATTTGAGGAATGATCCTGGCATATCGGACGTTTCTGGCTGTGAATCTGGGATAGATAATTCTTTTAGCTGGTGCATCGTTTCAATTTCTCTTTGGATTTGCTTCGAGGGGTCATCGAGTTTGTCATCTGTGGAAAGCTGCTGTTCGGCTATTGATGGGTTGTCCTGGTGTGGTTGTTGTTCTGCTTCGTCATTTATTGCTTGTGGCAGGTTGCTTCGGTTTTCAAGGTTAATTGTGACTTCCCCTGAATCGAGCGGCGCAAACTTGACGTTGGTTGATTCCATAACCTTGTTCTTGGAGGGGATCCATATCCGAAAAATTTTTGTGCTACTTGTGTATCCTACAAACTTGCCATCCAGTGCCCTAGGTAGGAGTTTTGAGCCAGGAGGCCGCGAATCCTCGTGAATGTGAACAAAGCAGTTCCTACCGAAGGGTTGAAGATGGTGTATTGTAGGTTTATTGCCGTGTAGTGCCTCATATGGCGTAATGTTTTCGGGTAGCCGTGTATGAGGTAGGCGATTTTTGAGGTAGCAGGCAGTGGCTATAGCCTCTGCCCACAGCGAGAGTCCAAGGTTCATGATTAATGCTCGGGCCATTGTTGTCAGGGTCTGATTAAACTCTCTGCAGTTCCGTTTCTCTCATGTTCATATGGTGGAGTTTTTTCGTGAACAATTCCTTTCTTTCGAAAGAATGTTGATACTGTTTGATTGATAAATTCCCCCCGTTGTCTGTTCTCCAACGCTTAACGTCAGCGCTGAATTGCGTTTGTACAAAGTGTACGAAGTCAACCATGTGTTGGGCTGCTTCGTCTTTGGTTCGCAGGAACTTGACCCATGAATGTCGGGTATATTCATCAATAAAAGTTATATAATAAAATTTTCCACCTAATGAGGGAACGGAGAACTTTCCAGAGAGATCAGAATGAATTAATTCAAATGGTTCTGTAGCATTTTCATGAGTTTGTTTAGGAGAGACATATTTTGATTTGGTTTTCTCGCATGTAGGGCAATGGAAGTTTGGGGGTGGTAAGGGAAGGTTGGCCTGTAAGTACAGCTTTGAAGGGTTTTAATGGTGGTTACTCCGGGATGTCCCAACGCCTGATGGAATTCAATGTAAGAGGAGAAGCAAGCATTATATTCTTCTAGCTGTATTAAGTGCGCCTTAACTCCTGCCTTTGCCCACAATACTTCACGCCCATTTTTGTCCCGTAGTATTATATCTTTTTCTTTGCCTATCAATGTGTAACCTTTGCGACTCACAGCGTCCCAAGAAAAAAGTCGTGTCTTTCCAAAAGAAGGTACTAATAGGACATCGGTTAAGATGGTAGAGTAGACCTCTCCTTGTCGGTTCCTAAGGTTAAGACGAACAGTTCCTTTTCCGGTTACAGGGACATGGGAATTGTCTGCAATTTTGACACTGTGATTTTTTAGAGGTATCAGTGTTTCAAAATCACGTTTACATCCCGTCATGTGAGCCGATGCGCCAGTATCGAAGATCCATTCTGGGTGAGACGATGATGTCTGAGACTGCGCCGCAAATGCCGTATCGTATATTTGATGTCTGATTCAGCGGTGACCGATGACTGGGCGATTTGGGCAGCGTTTTTCATGTCTATCTTCTTTTGTTTGTGCGCTTTTAGCTTCCGACACTCCTTAAAATTATGCCCCTCGTAATTATACTTGCGACTCTTACAATATGAGCATTCTTGTATTTCCTGTTTCGCGACTTGATAAGCTTTTTCATCTGAGATGGGAGCTTTTCGGTTTGCCGACATGTCTAGGAGTTTAGAGGATACACCATCGTAATTGGTGATTTCTTTAGTCACGAGGTTATCGATGACGTTCTCCATAGACTTGGGCAAGGAGGACAGCAGAAAGGCACCTTTTGCGTCCTCCGACGAGGTCAGGTCTTTGAATGCTTTAGTGAGAGAGGTAGTCGAGTGTAGTGAGCGATTTCGGAGGCGGTTCCAGGCATCATTGAAGGTTGAAAGGTATTCCGATATATCATCTCCGTCACGTAATGTGAGATCAGTGACGGCTTTTAGTAGGGAAATAGTGAACTTGCAGTTTCTCTATCGAATCGTGATTTGAATTGGTCCCATGCCTCTTTTGCTGTTTGGCAGTCTATCACAACGGTCTGCAACGATTCATCAACAGCGTTCAGGAGGAGGCCCCGAAGCTGTTTATTAGCGTTTTGCCACTTTTCAAACTCATCTGATTGTATTTCAGATTTTATTGGTGTCTCTTTTTTCAAGAAGTCAAGTAATCCCATTGCGTCGAAAGTTATCTCCCAACTCCCAACCCATCTGCGATAGTTTTCACTACCGGTCAGTATCGGAAGTCGGTCGAGCTTAAGTGAGATTGGGGCTTGTCCAATGTTTGCCTGAGTTGATGAGAGTGACATTTTGGCAGTGGTTTGTGTGCTAACCGGGCTATAACCTGTTGAAGCTTTGTCGTTGAGTGATAGAGATGAGATAGAGGTTTATGGGTCACGATGTATGAGGTTACTGAGTGTGGATGTTAAAGTTCCTTACTATTGTTGTTATACTAGTTAGGGTTGGTTTTTCTTGTGTTCTATGTACAAGAGGGATGTCTACATCTACAAGAGGGCCAGATCGCTTAGGTCTAGCTAGCGGCTTTCGCTGTTCCTTTCCTTCTCCCCCGCATGGCATCACGTGCTATACAACTACTGCTCACCATGAAGTCCGAGGATGAAAAGCGTTAGATTACAACACCAGCCACGGCGGTGTTTATAGTGTCGCCCGCACTCTCGCAACCAAAGTCTTGGCGCACGCACAAAGCTCAATTCGCAAACTCGTCAAAATTCTAAAATTCACGCCCGTCGAGATCGTTTCCACCCTCTGCATCATCTTATGAACTTATCCTAATCCCTCTCACGCCCATCCCAAAGAACTGTCTCCCAGGTTTGTGCGCCACGCTTTGCTTCCTCCGTCGCGTATAAAAATCGGCGTGGGCGTGTACGTGGTGGTCAATTGAGGCCAGAGAAAGTCGACGAGAGGTGTGATCATTGAAATGAGGATGTACTAAGTCGTACCTGCAAACTTGATGAGGTTTTGGTGGTGATTGATCTCATCGGCTGGGAAAATTTGATTAGGTGGAGAGTCTTGAATCATTGCCTCATGGGCCGACTTGTTCGGTATTGCGAAATTTGACTGAACTTGGCTCTGGGAGAATATTTCACCCCCAGGTTCGTAGAGGGCACCGGGTACAGGTGTCAGTCTTGCCCTCCGCTCTTGGTGTTGTACGATAGACCGGGAGGGCTGCCCGAGCTGCTTCATTCATCGTGTGTTGGAGTCTTTTTTTTTTTTGCATCAGATTTGAATTGCGTATGCAGCTATCTAGCTATGACACAATATCAAAGAAAAGTACAGAATAGATGACTCAATGTAAAGGAAGAGCACTCATGCCTCGGTTTTCATTTGCAGGTACTACTGCGAAGTTATGGCGGCTTTTTCTTCACCCCAAGTCAACCCTCATCCGTGAATACCCACCCAGGGGAACGTCTCAAAAACCCTGAGTTATCCAGACGAACCTTCATCATCCATTCACTTTTCTCCGCGCAAAATGTGGTCATAGGTGTCTCCTTCCCAAGTGGAGTAGGTGCCCAGGCTACGCAAACCATACTAGAGAACACCACCAGGAGGCGGACCACGACACCTTCCATCGTTTGCGTGTTTTTATAGTGTCCGCTGCACTCTCGCAAGCGAAGTCTTGGCGCGCACAAAGCTCAATTCGTAAAACTCCTTGCCAAATTCAAAATTACACGCCCGTCGAGATTGTATCCATCCTCTGTGTCATCTTGAAAACTTGTCCTGATCCCTCTCATATCCGTCTCAAAGAACTGCCTCCCAGATTTGTGCGCCACGCTTTACTTCCTCCGTCGGGTATAAATATCGGCGTGGGCGTGTATTTGGCGGCTAGCTGAGGCCAGAGAAAAGTTGATGAGAGGTGTGGTCATTGGAATGAGGATGTACTAAGTCGTACGTGTAAACTTGATGGGACTTAAGTAGGAGTC
Organism: Blumeria hordei DH14; assembly: GCA_900239735.1. Lineage (NCBI taxonomy): Eukaryota > Fungi > Ascomycota > Leotiomycetes > Helotiales > Erysiphaceae > Blumeria > Blumeria hordei. Next base: position 142,694 of record OENG01000025.1, on the reverse strand, counting down.
GAACTCATTGGGAGGGAAATTGACATGGCGAAGTATTTTGAATTATTGCCTCATGGGCCACTTGTTCGGTATTGCGAAATTTGACTGAACTTGGCTCTGAGAGAATATTTCACTCCAAGGTTCGTAGAAGGCACCGCGTACAGGTGTCAGTATTTCCCTCCTGTGTTTGAGTCGCGAGATGGTCTTTTGAGATGTCTCTTTGGAGTAGCCGGTCTCGGCCCCGGTCGGTCCATCTAGATGGTAAAATTAGATGTGTTATCATGTGGAGACGGAATGATGACCACGGCATGGGTGACTGGAGGAGGTGTGTTTGTTTATTGTACTACTTGAGTCAAAGACTATCTAGCACATTGGGCTCCTCTCTAACCCAGGCCACACCTTGTACAGTGCCCCTTGCCTCTTATGTTTCTTGAAAGATCATTGATATATTGCCCTCGATCAATAGCCATTCAGCTCAGTATTTACCCATGGAATTCAGCCACCTTTTCCATGGAACCTTCTACCCAAAAAAAAAAAAAAATGGTAGCAATGGAAACTGCGTGCGCGGGAAAAAGTCTCAAAAAACCTGCAGCCCCAGCCAGGCGAGGCCTAGACACCGGGACCACACGAGGTGCGCAAAATCATCTATATCTCCCTTCTTTGTAACAGTCGAGGCCGACTTGATCCAATCCACCATCTCCGTATCGGGCACTGGGTACGCTCCGGAAACTCATCGGATGGCTTTTCCTCCATGATCAAGGGTTGGTGATGAGTAGGGCTCCGACCCCAACATCTGATCTGATCGTGGTTAGCTTCATGATAATGGTGATAGGGGGATGTGTTTATGGATGAAGACGATACAGACGGCCAAAGCGATTGGAAATCCTCATCGAAGAGAGGACTTTAAGACTCAATCTCGGCTCTGCAGACTCTACAGTGAGAGCTGGAGGTTCGTAGGAGACACCACTGACAGATGTTGAGAATACATTGACCTGGCTCAAATCAGCGTATAAATTTTCGCCTATAGGTTCCCCACACGCCCTAAAATCTACTGTTGTATAACCAAACCAAATAATTATCCAGAGGATCGGTAGTTACGAATTATTAGACAACCAGCGATCCAGATTTCAGCAAACACTGAGCCTATGATTCAAACGATGTGTAGATCGGTAGATTTTGAAGACTTTTTTGAATAATTATAATTGTCCTTTCTTAGTCTACGATTCTATAAGATATGCAGGTCCTTTTTCTCTGCGGGCCACGAATGCTTATGTAGTAGTATATGCTCTACTATGTCTCCAATACAGCCCCCATAAAAGAGTCGCTCACCTCTTACGTCCTCATTCAATCATGAACATGGAGGTTCGCTTTGCCCTTCATTATCTATCCTATCCAGCCAACAAAACGATGGTCACTTGCGGATGTATGGCAGCCGAGAAAAGTCGCAAAAACTGCTGGGTGCGGGTCTCTCCTAATTTCGATATTAGGACTAAATCCGAAGACATCGTGACCCTTCTGAAGCGTTCGAAGAGGCCGGCCAGATGGGCGCTGTAGACTTACGTGTGCCTTGGGAAATACCCTCTGCCTTTCTAGCCTCCTTCCCGAAGGTCGTGCTGAAATGTCAGAAAAGTCTTGACAGAGCGTGATTGCTGTATGGTAGCTTAGCCTAACTTCTTTTGTTCCGTCCAGGGCGCTGGGGAGTGCCGTTGACTCATCGACAAAAGAAGCCCTCCTGGTTAATTAGCCGAAATCTTGGACTTGGCGCCTACAAACGTTCCAAAGTTGAAATCACTGAAAAATGTCAGTCCCACCATGGTCTTCAAAGGCTTGTTCCTCCTCTCGCGCCACATCTCAGCTGCCTGTTCTCCCTCAAGTTGTTTGTCCCATTAGAGAAACAGCCCCCCATAGGCCAGGACCCGAGCTTTGTATTTTTCAACTTGATTTCCTCCTTGCCGGTAGAAATAGCGTGGTAAATATGTAGTGAGAGATGGCTAGTAATTAATGGGGCAAGATCCCGATCGAAATTGGTGCGACTACTTACTAAGTCATTGAGCCAAGTTAATTCGTAGTATGAGTAAGTTGAAGGGCCCGCGTGGGAAAGATAGGTTCGACATGGCTGAGAAGTCGTCGATTTCGGATATGCTTGATATCACTCTCGGCTTTGATTAGGATGTGATTCTTCTTGGCTATCCCAGATATGCAGAGCAGACTGAGCAATTACACTGACACCATTGCAACGTAAAGAAGTCGTTTTTTGCCGGCTAGAAGGTTCTGCGGAAAAGGTGGCTGAATTACACGTGTAAATACCAAGCTGAATGGCGATCTATCACGGGTTATGTACGAGAGATATTGGGCTGGATGGCGCAATTGTATACCATCTGTGGCATTCTCCCAAGCAAATTTTGGGTAGCTTGAACGCCCACGCCATTTGAGATAGGAGAAAGCAAGTTCGATTCCACTGTGCGCCGCATACCACTTTCTCTCTCGCTGATGTCGTAGTCGTGGGGTGACGAAAGCACACTTGGATAACCATGGCGTCTTCACACTTTTCCCGTGGTAGTTAGGCACGGAAGAGGTTATATGCCGTAAGAGTCAGCCTCAAGTGGTATCTACGGATGAAATCTGATTGTGGATATTCCCAACGCCAAAATGAGTCAATCTTCACGAAATGTATCCTCCGAAAAACCTGCACAGGCCTTGTGGAACCAATTCATGTCAACTGAATCACTCACTTACTTATTTGAATGAAAGATCTTTGAAGTATCTAGAGAGGATACGGGGACTCTATGGGGTTTGGCCTGGATCAGTGAGGAGCCCAATGTGCTAGGTAGTTTTTGACCAAAGCAGTGCAACTGAATTAAACTGAATTTTATCATCTTTCTATCCATCTCACGCCTGGCCACGTTAAGAACTACTCAAGTATGCTATTTCCACGAAACACACGCAGAGACGAGTTGGCTTCGTAGAATTGCCATTTCGCGCAAGTGGCAGGATATTCAGGGTGAGAAGGATTTAGTCAGTGTGACTGTCGTAGACAAAATGGTACTGCACCAATGGAACAGATCGTTACGTTTTTGTAACTACTCAGTGATTAAATCATTTAAATGCACACTGGTCTATTTATTTCGTTGGCGTTTATCATGATAGGTCAAGTGGAACCTAACCAGATTAGTGCTCGCTAGCTTTAATTACGGATAGGGCTATTTGTACTGCATGCTTGTATCAGGATTAGTGTGTAAATAGGCTATCGTAAACGAGTCGAGCGGCCGACAGAGCTAATTAATCCGTAGTTGAGGGCTGGCGCGGTTCGGACCCTAAGCGAGTTCCTTTCCACAAACTTCCTGTCAATTTAAATTCTCTTCCGCATTCAACGCACCAGGAGCAGCACGACAATCCGGCAACAGATCCAGCTCTTCAAAATGGTAAGTCTACCCGACTAAAACTATGACACTGAGTACATCATACCTCAACAATTATCTCTCAAGTAGTTCACTGTTTATCACGGTGCATCTAGAATCCTTACAGGATGTTCGGATGAAAATCTGAAATGTTAACTGTAGATTCGGGGATTTGAGGCTAACTATCATCTCAGCCGTTCACCAAGCTGGTCAAGAACTCGGCGTATTACAGGTAAAAAATAATCAAACAGTATTGGGTAAACATTCTGACACTCCTTAGTCGGTATCAAACAAAGTACAAGCGCCGTCGTATAGGGAAGACCGATTACTACGCTCGTAAACGCCTCATCACCCAGGCGAAGAATAAATACAATGCACCAAAATATAGACTAGTAGTTCGCTTCACCAACCGTGATATAGTCATGCAGATCGTTACATCTGAGATCACTGGCGACAGAGTTTTCTGCTCAGCTTATTCCCACGAATTGAAGGCGTATGGAATAAAGCACGGTCTTACCAACTGGGCCGCTGCCTACTGCACTGGACTACTGATCGCTAGACGTACTCTAAAAAAGCTTAGTCTCGATACCGAGTATGTCGGAGTCGAAGAAGCAGATGGGGAATACAAACTTACAGAAGTTTCGGAAGAAAATACCCGACGACCTTTCAAAGCCTTTTTAGACGTTGGTCTTTCCCGAACCTCCACCGGTGCACGAGTATTTGGTGCAATGAAGGGTGCATCGGACGGAGGGATATACATACCTCATTCGGAAAATAGATTCCCAGGTTATGATGTTGAGACAAAAGAGCTCGACGCCGAGACCCTACGAAAATACATATTCGGCGGCCACGTTGCTGAATATATGGAGACTCTAGCCGATGATGATGAAGAACGATACAAATCCCAGTTCCAAGGCTACATTGACAGTGAGATTGAAGCTGACGGGCTAGAAGAACTATATGAAGAGGCACATCGGCAAATTCGGGAAGATCCCTACAAGAAGGTAGAAGGAGAATCAGCCGCTAAGACGAAAGAGGAATACAAGAAAGAATCCCTGAAATTTAAGGGACGCAAACTAACCAAGGAGGAAAAGGCTGAACGCGTAAAGGCTAAGATTGCAGAACTTAGGGATTAATCTCAATCAATGTAAATATCCTTCACCCAATAAAATAGTAAACAAATGATTTACGAGTCACCTTGGTTAATCTTGAACAATATAAATTATCTGATTTAAACATAAAGTAGACCAATACGCTAAACTCTTATGAACAGGGACACAAATGTAATGTATGGTTTTACTGGCCCACTACGCACTTATCCAATATCTCTGTGCTGTGACCAAAATTGATACTGTTTAAGTTATTTACTCGCGAGGGTTGGTATGAAGCTGCTCTTACTTTTCTTGGCTTTTAATAAAGGACCAAGCGCTGTGATTCAGGCAAACATTTTCCTGGTTTCAGAATATCGTTGAAACAAAACATCAATCTTTTTGTTCAGATAGTAATCAGTCCCTTGTCACTAGGACGTGGTCACATATGTACCTACTATTCTACCGGAAAAGTTCGGAGAAAGCAGTGAGTTTCGGAAGAAATAAAAATATGGTTGGATATAATGCGGTTAGCAGATTTACAAAAAGAATTAGTCCGTTCTGGATTCTCGGCTGCAAAGGGGGACTATGTTATTAGCGTGACAGTCAGGTCAAGGATAGGCGGGTGGGGCAACGGATAAAAAGTGAAGCGGGGCTAAATCTTGTGCATAGTTGGCACCGCCCCCGCCTTCGTGCCGAAATTCCAAGACCCTGCCTGTCTTGTGCTCCAGCTTTGACTAGCATCTGCCCCTCCGTCATTTTCGAATTTCGAATTAGTACAGGATAAGCCACAGCTCGTTGTGAATGCAAGTGCAATTTCAAACATCTCCTTGCCCCAAAATAGGCAATCGCACCTTGAGATTCTTAACTCGAACAACTCCATGATGATATTTATCTGAACTACGATCAACCTGATGCAATGCTCGCTTAGCGATCTTAAGTGACGAAGACTGCAGCCCATCATCGCTGTAGATCAAGCCAAACCAACGACAAGATGGAAAGTATTCCTGAAATAGGTTACGGCTGTGTGAATCCACATGCTAGTCTCATATATCCAGAGGGCTTTAATGGTGCGTAGGATCCTACTGCGGACGGGAGTTGAGGAAAGAACGTTGGATTGTTTTGCAATGTCAAATACCCTGCCATTAATGGGCGACATGCGTCAACTTTTGACATATGGAACATGATATAGGACTGGAACCTCCAAACTAACAATCCGTCTGTAGATGAAATCTTACAAGCGCACACCACAAGACGGGATATTCTTCCTGCATCACTTAAGGATGCTAGGATAGTGACGGACAATGGTAGCCATTCAAAAAAAAAGTTAGGCGCTGTCTCTTCTAAAGGAAATCTTGTATCTCATCTACCGACATTTTCCAAAACTGTATCAGCAGATAGACCAACTGTATCATCTAATTCTTCAATGACCAATCGCCGTAATTCCTGGTTATCTAGCATATCTTCACGTCTCTCCTCGGCCTCCAATAGCCTTCAGCCTCCAGCTATATCCACCAAGTTCCCGATATCGGCCAACGAAAATGCTGACTCAGCTATACCAACTTCACCTAAGGTCGCCGTGGTTCCCAAGGCCTGCGGAAACTCACCTCATACACCTTCCTCTCCGCGATACAGCCAGTCAAATTTTTTACAGAGTGCATTCCGGAGATTATCAAACTCTGGTGGTTTGCAATCTATGAAGAGCAGTCACGAAAAACAAATTTGCGAGAGGAGAATATTGAATGTAGACCAAAATCGAGAAAGATGTCGAATCAAGGAGTTAAATGGCATTAAATTACGAAAAGTAGCATTTTGTGTCGATGTGGAGGTTGCATGTGAAACAAGATATCATGACGAAAGAGATGAAAATGAAAGGACATCCGGAAAAAGACAAAAAAAGAAGCAGGCCAATAACTCTGAGGATAATAAAAATGAAATCGACACATTGAACTCCATCAAGCAGCGCGAAAAGTTAGACGATGTGCCCTCCGGAGCAACTTTAGGGGTGGCTAACAACCTACCTGGTATCGAAAAAGAAAGCAGGAAAAAGCAAAAGAAAAAGCGGAACGAAGAGGAGCGAAAGGCACGAAAAGAAAAAAAAAGGGAGCTGGCAGAAGAAAACGGTACTTTGCCGATCGAGGTTGTCAAGAACAAAAGTGATACGTCATTAGTGAGCTCTGTCAATAATTCAAAGGCACAGTCTTCCCCTACCACAGATCCAGTGCGTATTTATCGACGATGCTGTCAGCTTCGAGAAACTCCGATCTTGCAGGGAATCATAGAACAACTTGCAGACACCAAAAACCACAGTCGTATACCTGGTGTGCTTCACAAAATTGATCTCACCGGGATATGGCTTGAATTATCCAACCTTACTACGCTTAGTGATTACCTGGCTATTGTCCCAATTAACGAACTGATCATGGAAAATTGTGGATTGAATGATGAAGGTTTACGTATCATACTTTCTAGTCTTCTGGCTGCTAAATGTCCAAGCTGGGAGAGTAGAAGAGCAAAAGGTGCCAAAGATAAGCAAACAACTCAAGGTGGATTTATCGAAAAAGTAAGCCTGAAGAATAATCCAAAAATTGGGGAAAATGGATGGTTGTACATTTGCACATTTATAGCCATGTGTCGCTCGCTTAAGTCAGTGGATCTCTCACAAATACCATTTCCTCAAACGCCTGATGTGAATTCAACGCTCCAAAATGAAACATTAAATAGTAGTAGAAAGTACATCGGCGGCACTTCTAAAATACTCGGAAAGGCCATTGCAAATCGTTCGGGGGGTAGAGGCCTAGAACTCTTAAACATTGCAGAGAGTGGTCTCCACTCAAATCAACTGGGAGATTTGGTTGATGGTGCAATCAAGTCAGGCCTATGTCGTCTTGGCATCGCTGGAAACAATATCAGTCCAGAAGGTATACAACATATCGTTCGCTTCATTCGTGAGGGCCATTGCGAGGGACTAGATTTAGGAGGGAACAACTTAAGAGACCAGCTCATCACAATAGCTGAAGCTTTGAATGAAAAAAACGTCTTGTATGCTTTAAGTCTTGCAGATTGCAACCTCATCCCTGAATCGCTATGGGCCCTTTTTCCGGCTCTAGTAAAACTAAAAAACTTCCGATTTATCGACCTTTCAAAGAATCCTGAATTATTTAGTTCTGAGCCTAGCGCACTCTCATTATTTCGGAGGTAAGTTTTTAGAGCTTAGTGCACTTCATTTACGGGGCTTCAATCTTTGAGATAGTAAATCTCCTTACCCATAATCCTTCAAGCATCACGCATCAACACATCTAATATTTTATAAATAGGTACCTGCCGAAAATCAAGACGTTGAAGCGTATTCACTTAAATTCTGTATCCCTGACGGCAGAGCAAGCTATAGCCCTGGCTGAGATATTGCCTGAGTCTCAGACTTTGGCGCACATCAATATAATGGATAACCCCCTTAGAACCTCTTTAGTCGCCACAGATGGGAAAAACAAAGCTACTCAAGAAGAAGCTTGTGCACTTTACGCATCACTTATGGCTGCTGTTCGTGTTAGTAAATCGATCATCTGCGTTGATATTGAGGTCCCGTCGCCAGAGTCTAGCGAAATTGTTAAAGCACTCGCAAAACAGGTCGTAGCATACTGTTTACGAAATATGGAGCATGGTCCAGTAGCCGAGATTAGTGCAAATTCTGACAGTTTTCCGGAGGAAGAGAAAGAAGTAGAGATTCCAGATGTCTTGCTTAAACTTGCTGGTCAAAGTGAGAAAATTATAGCTGATAAACCAGATGTAAAAGATTCCTCAGCTGCTGACGAAGACTACGTAATTGGTGGCACAGGCGTAGTAAAGGCATTAAGCATTTGTTTGAGGAATCGTGGAAATAATTCAAGGCCTCCGTCTACCCTGTCAGAAACACAAGTCTCGAGAAGTACAACAAACCTTCAAGGTGAACCTGCAAAAGATATGAGTAAGAATTTACTTGGAAGTGCCAGAAATATTCGTGCCCGCTTGCAACCTGCAGTAAAAGAGGCAAAAGCTGGAGATGCGGCCAGTTTCCGTGAGCAAATAATCCCAATACCCCGCCAATTTGGGCAATGGTTACTTCCTATCATGTCATAAATGCTGATTTTTTCCAACTTAGAGAGATTGCTCTTTTTGGATGAAACCCTTGACGGTATAATTAGGCGCTTCGAAGATGAATTTCCGGAAACTCGTCTACTATCTAGAACTACTAGCTCGGCTGGATCTTCCAGAATAATTCAAACTGGTTCTGATGAAAATGATTCTACAGAATTAGAAACTCCAGATTGCGAAATGGAGCCTATAGATATCGAAACACAGGTTCTAAATGATAATAGCTCCTGCCTCAGGCCGGTTATAAGCCGACATAACTCAGATGTCTCATTGGCTAGTCGTGCCTTGGGTGAAGAGGAGGGCAGGATTCATCGTTATGGCCAGCAACTCAAGAGAAGTATATTGAACCCCGATGGAAGTGAAATTAACGATAAAAGTGTGTTGGTCGAGTGGCCAGTACATTTGGAAATGTTACGTGGAATGATGGAAGGCATGGGTGGAGAAGAAATAAAAGAACGTATACTAACCGAGGTGAGCAAGCTTTATTAATTGCTTGAAATATTGCTCTCAGATTTATCTTGAGGTTACGCGTTAAATTTATGACTCAAATCATGGCTTACAATTAAAAATAGGGACACAGTACTCTCTTCGAAGAGTTGGACAATAAGTCCTCTGCTTTACACCAGAAACTTAAAAGCCAAGATCCAGAGGCCTGGGAAAAATTTGTCCACAGCCAAGAAATCATTAAAAGGACCTAACTAATAGTGAACGATTAACGTGGTATAGTTTCTGGCAGTTAAAAAATTTATTAATGAAATAATATTTGTCAGGGGTACGATGGCGCTTTTAAGCTTAGTAATGGTTTATGATCTTATAATCAGGCGAGGCATACTTTGCGACTATTAAACTCAAAATAATACATTCTCCCTCCCAAACATACTTCAAATTTAGGAAATAATGACCCCTCAGTCATTGAGGTTGTAGAGCGCATTCATTCAAGTAACTACCGAAGTAAAACTAAGTACAGAATTTGTAGGCACTTCTGTATCAACGAGGCCTTTTTGATGGCCTCTATTATTCCAAATTCTAACAGAAAGACGTTGAGTAATGAGGAGGCTAGGAAGGTTGAGAGACGCTCTTGGGTATACACAGGTCAGCTGCACCCGGCTGGCCGGCTTCTTCGTAAGATGAGAGCTCCGTACCCAGTGGTTTTTGAGACCTTTCCCTGCAGTTACATACGCGTAAATGGCCATCTATTTTTTGGCCGGAGAGAGGGGATAATGATGGGATAACAGTTCTCTTAGTGTGTACTCGAATGAAGACCTGTGGGAGCATTACTGCTGGAAAGAAGTCATGAAGGAGGCACAGGAGTACACTACCCGATACATAGATACTACTGACCTATGGGCTGAAAGGTCCTACTTGTCCTTACATAGTCATAAACTCACTGGTACAACAAAAAAAAGTAGTAACCCCTCTCTCCGAACACCATTCGTAAACGGGTAACTCATTACTCATCAACATAGTTAATCATCATCTTTTTTTTGCATCAGATTTGAATTGCGTATGCAGCTATCTAGCTATGACACAATATCAAAGAAAAGTACAGAAAAGATGACTCAATGTAAAGGAAGAGCACTCATGCCTCGGTTTTCATTTGCAGGTACTACTGCGAAGTTATGGTGGCTTTTTCTTCACCCCAAGTCAACCCTCATCCGTGAATACCCACCCTGGGAAACGTCTCAAAAACCCTGAGTTATCCAGACGAACCTTCATCATCCATTCACTTTTCTCCGCGCAAAATGTGGTCATAGGTGTCTCCTTCCCAAGTGGAGTAGGTACCCATGCTACTCAAACTGTACCGGAGAACACCACCAGGCGGCGGACCACTACACCTTTCATCGTTGACTTCTTTTTACAGTGTCAGCTGCACTCTCGCAAGCGAAGTCTTGACGCGCACAAAGCTCAATTCGTAAGACTCCTAATCAACGTTCGGAATTTCCCTTCCGTCGAGACTGTATCTATCTTCAAAATCATCATGTGAACTTGTTTTGACCCCTCTCACGTCCATCCCCAAGAACTGTCTCCCAGATTTGTGCGCCGCGCTTTGTTTCCTCCGTCGGGTGGAAACATCGGCGTGGGCGTCGATTTAGTGGTTAGCTGGGGCTAGAGAGTAGTTGATGAGAAGTGTGGTCATTGAAACGAGGATATACTAAGTCCTACTTGTAAACTTGATAAGACTTGGGAAGGAGGCGAACCAGTTGGGAGCGAAAATTTGACATGGCGGAGTATTTTGAATTGTTGCCTCGTGGGCCTACTTCTTCGGAATTGTGAAATTTGGCTGATCTTGGCTCTGGGAGAATAATTTACTCCCAGGTTCGTAGAAGGCACCGCGTGCAGGTGTCGAGTCTTTGGCCTCCGAGAGTAAATTTTATGGGGCTCTTATCCGACAACAATGAGCTAGCATCCCAAGACGTATCATTTTTTGTAGGATACCATCAAGAACCAATGGAAGGCATCTGGTTGAAGTTTAAACCGAGCTGGGAATGTAGGGTTTCTCGTGACTGATTTTCTAATTCCTTAAATGTTTACAGCGCCAGAGCCGTGACACATGTTCAATTATTGTCTTAGCAGATGATGAATCTTTTGATATCCGAGACATGCATCTCACACATTCCGTGTGCACCGAAAGCTACGATGTACATCTGTTTACACGGTAAAATTGACCCTTGTCCGCGAGTACGGTTCAAAAGTAAAATTTTCCAAATCTAGCGGTCCACGCATATATCCATCATTCTACACATAAACACTGCAAGAACTGTAGATGAGTTGTACTGTATTAAAGCTGGCTATTTTCTGTATTCATTGGTATAGTTTTCAACGCTATCCGAAATCTGCTTGGAAGATCAGTCCTAGTTATTTACTACTTAATCGTCTGACGAAACTTTTACCTTGCCTCACGTAAACATCCGGAAATTGAAGCCTCTAAAAATTATCACTCCAAGCATTCCCATCAATAACCTTTTACCTCTCTGTTTTCACCTCCTAGCCACCTGCCATCCTCTAAGATGTGAAGCCTCATCAGAGCAAAGGTCCCATTTAATCTATGACCCGAAACTTTAATGTTGTTTCTTAAATTTCTCCTTGAGGGTTTAGATATCATCATAAATTTGTAGTGCGTGATGGCTGATTGTTGGTGGAGCAATCTCCTTGAACTATCATTGAGGTATAGCGGTTTGTTGTAAGATAGAGATTGGGGACTTCTTAGAGAATCTTGAGACTCAGATTGATGAGAGTTCGTCAACACAAGAAATGCTTGTACTTGCCTTCCACTTCGGTTCGGATCTGATTCTTTTTGGCTATCCCAGATATGCAGCGCATACTGAGCGATAACACCGGCACCACTGGAAGGTGAAGAATTCGTCTTTGTCGGCCAACTCATGAATCAAGTTGACCATGGTATAATCTTAAATGTTGGACTTGCTCTACAATAAGATCTTAGCTCCGGTTTCCTGCACTAGCGAACCATAGAATCTATTCCAACCGTCAATGTATTTCATTGAACCGAGTCAATTTTTTTTGCATACTATTCTAGGTCTTGTGAGATAAATTAATTCTTATGTTTGTAAAGAACATCGATGATGAACTTCAATATTTGTCCTTCTCAAGGTGCGAGTGACGACTTTATTTTACTTGTCAAATCGGCTAATGTATTCTAGGAATATAATCAAGTGTGCAAATTGTTGGCGCCTACAAGAGACTCAAGCTTGGAGACAAAATCCACTTCAAAAACAATCGAATAATAATACATATTTAAATATAACAGCATTACCATGACAGATCTACAAAAAGCAAGTGATGGAATCGAGCTTCTTTCTAACGAGCGTGCTTGCAGCAGTGAAAATAGTGACAAGAAAGTAGAGTTGTTAGTGAACACTCGCGAAAAGAGATCAACGGCCGGAAATCGACTTCACAATCTCTTGCGTCATGAAGAGCCGGATGATGAGTTGGAGCTACTTTTCGCAGAGGATGATGAAGATGTAGACTATGCTAATGCTGAAGGAGACGAATCGGACATTCAGATGGGCTCTTCCGACAACGAAGATCAAGGGCCAGAAGAAGAAAATGACTTACAAGGTGAAAAAGATCTTGAAAAATTGGACAGGATGGAACGTGCAAAAGCTATAAAGAAGAATCGTGGAATCTTCAACATATTCCAAAAGAAGGTCCGAGCCGACAACGATCTCTCCCCTTCAACACCGAAACCAAAGAAAAAATATGAAAGAGCCTCATGGCTTTCTACCTCTTGTCATACTCCAGTTCGCGCATCAGCTCGTGGATCAACGCGTCAAAGTAAGCAAGAGTTGCAAGTACAGATTATGGATAGAGAGATCAAGCGGCTCAAGCAGGTGGCTAAAATGGAAAAGGTCGCAGCAGAAAAGGCAAAAAAGAAAAATCCGCCACTAACTCAGGAAGATCGTTTGAAAGAGGCTGCAAAGGTAGAAATAGCAAATACAAAATCCTTAACTCGCTGGGAGAGAGCTGAACAGGAGAGGGAAGAGTTAAGAACGCAAAGGCTAGCCAACTTACACGACAGAAAAATCGAAGGGCCCGTAATTACCTACTGGAGTGGCGTTGCTACGTACGTCAATGGCAAGCTAACTAGGCTTGGAAAGATTGATATTGATAGCCAGAGCCCTTTTACGGCAAAAAAACGCAATGTAGAAGTATGCGATAATTATGAGAACACACAATCAAAAAAACAAAAAATACAATCCAATTCGCGACTAGAAAATAAGTATCCTAACCCATTAGTACCCGAAAACAAAGAAATAAATGTTTCTAAGCCTCTTGTGCAGGATATCAGCCAGATAGCCTTTGAACAGTCACATCAGACACCCTCTTTTCTTGCCCCACCTCTGGGTCTTCATCTCATTGCACCACCACCACATCCATTCCTTGCACCACCACCCCTTGGTGGGCCTTCTCCGCACTCAGGTCTTGGATTTTATGCGCATCAGTTACATCAATATCGTCATTACATGCTCAATAAGTCTCCATTACATAAACTTTCAGCAAAAGTTTCTAAACAAACCACTATGCTTCTATCATCTCCATCCCCCCCGCCTCTTGAACACTGTTTACGCTCGAGCCTAATTTTTTCCAATTTTTCGGAAGCTGCTATCAAATCTCGTGAAGCCCAACTCAAAGTAATGTTTCCTTACATTAAAATATCAGCTACGCGCAGCTCAAAACCCATCAGGTCAAAAACCGGCACTAGATCTAATTTATGTGTAATCACGGGCTATCCTGCCAAATACAAAGATCCAAAAACAGGGCTTCAATATTATAATTCATATGCATACAAAGAAATACAAAAGCTTCAAAAGGGAGAGATCAGGTGGAGTGATCTCCTTGGTGCCTATGCAGGGAGTGATACTATGAAAGCTGCGAGGGGAGTTCCTGATAGGTTCAAGGAAATAGCTCAACAGGATTCTGTTGCTTCTTGAATCTAATTTATCATATTTCTATTGAATAGCTTCGCTAAAAGTTCTTCGCAGAGCATGAAAATGCCTAAATATTCCAGCGCTTCAAAATAAAGATTTACGGGAAATTGAATTTGTGATAATGTGCCACAATGCTCATGAGACTCTCTGTCCCGCTCTATATCATCAATACATTGTATAATTGAAATATTACAAGATGCCTAAACCTTTCAGAAGTCAGTTTTTGCACCTTCATCTAGCAAGATGAAAGATAAATTAGCAAATAGTAGAGTAATATCTAGAATAATATGCTTTGTGGAGAAGACCAAACACCCATCGGTAGTGTTCCAAGCTAGCTTTCAGCCCTCAAATGAAAGTTTGTAGAGCAAATACCATGCAAAGTATTGCTCAGGAGACTTCTTTTGACAAGCCTAGAATTCTCCAAAATATCTTTAGACCACTAAATGCTATACATTCTCTTCAATAACTTTCCGACAGTTTAACACGACTTCGACCTTTTCATGAAGCGCAAATAAAATTGGAAGGCAAATGGAGGCTAAGAGGTCGATAATTCTTTTATATAAACCCAAGTTTATAACGCACGGCTAGCTGATCTTCCACAACGCCTTAGCGACATAGCTATATATTTGAATTTAGTCTAGATTTTGGCATGAGGAGAACTTAACGCCTAGCAGTCTTTTTCGATTTACTTGGCTGCCATACAGACGCAGATTGCTGGAGGACAATGGCTGAACACTTGTTTATGGTGTTCTCTACAAACTTTAGAGCCAAAAATTCCCCCATAGTCGAAATCCAATGGTGATAAATGATGAATTTGGGGGTTTCATCGTGATGACGATCGGTGGAGGTGACGTTGGCAAGTTTTTGGTCGAAACCTTGACTTGAAGAGAACCCTCGACTGCACAACCAAAATATTCCAAAATCCAATCCCTAAACAGGAATCGTAGATAAATTTTAGCTAGTCCAATCTCCGTATCGAAATTATAGCTATTCTTCACCATCTCGAACTTTCATGAAAATCTTTCCGATCCAAAATCATCTCGCAACACTCTCCAAAGCCATCTCACCACCTACCAAAGCTATCCATGATCCAAAGGTCCTACTCGCCATCTAAGACACAAGAATATATCCATCCAATAGCAACTGTCGTCTGCTGTAAAGTTACAGTCGAAGCACCGACATTGTATTCGTCTATACCTCGGCCAAAAGCAACAACCACTTCAGCTATTACAAATATTCACCGAAAAATACATACAACATATCTACGTCATATCAAGTTGAGCATTTGACAAACAACGAGTCATTAGCTTTTCGGTCTCGAGCTTTTCGACGTAGTATTGACCCTCACCGTTAGAGGCACGGCGGCGGCACGGCATTGCTAGACGGATAGACTGTCTACAAAGTATCGCAGATGGCAATATTGGCAAAAATTTGAAGGAAATCTTTAATATAGAATGAAAAGAGAAGAAAACTGGTGAGGCGTTCAGCGAATAGAACGACTCCTGGATGAAATGAAGAGAAGCTAGGACGAGGTATGATTCGGCCTGAACAGAAAGAATACCTTAGAAAATAGGAAGGCGTCAAAGGCTCAGGCGTGTGGTTGAAGAGTCTGAAGCGGAATCTTCGGTGTATCAAAGTCGGGTTCTCTAGATACTTGTCCTTGACATGTTCAACCCATGGGTCAAGTCTGAGTTTGTCCAGTCATAAAGATTGAAAGAATCTTATACACTTATTGGTATATATGTGTCAACGTTGTTGGCTCAATATCATATAGTAACCAGATCACTAAGATTCTCTACACAGGTACCAATAAGAAGAGCGCCCTCCCTATCTATATACGCGTTCGGATTACCTAGAATGCCTGCATACCTCCCAGACCTATATCCCAAACTCCTCACTCCTCATACATCACTTGACTGTATTATTGAAAGGCTATGCTGAGCTGGAATGACGTAACGTCAGGATGAAGTTATGGAAGGAGGCAGCTATGGCTTTAGGAGATGTGAAAACCGTGAGTTACACTCTTAGGATTTGGATCAATGGACGAACTTGAGGATATTTTCGAGGATTCTCAAGCGTGTGGATAATGTGGAGATTGTTTAAATTTATTATTGTATAAATTGCTTATCTTATCTACGTGACAGGACCTTCCTCTATATACATGAATAAGGGAGTTTCTGTCCACTAGTGGATATTCCAATATATCTCTTTGTCTAACCAAGAAAGGAAGGATGTGAGAGACCCTTGCGCCAATAGATACCACTATGAATCTATTGGGAAATACTATGCCATAACAATGAATGATGTCCTAGGTCAATCATATCTCACGGCACATGTGCACATTATTCTAATGTGAAGAGTTTATTGTAATGCAGTCATGTTACTCCCCTAATTACAACATGTATAGCTAGAGCTGACTATGCTCAGATATGCATCTGCTCCTACGTTGGAATCAATAACTTTGGATAGAACTGACTTGAAAGTTATCCTTGACCCTTTGGACTTTCTTCTAGATTCGCTCACATTCTTTACTCATGATCAACAAGTTCTCTCGCCTACATACAAAACATTAGACTATAGAATTAATTTTTTAAGAAACTTATCTGTTCCAAATCAATCGACTTGGAAATTCTGATATCACGCGTCTTCTCCATTTTCTCTGAAGCCGCCGACACTGACATCTGAAATCAAAAATCAGCTGACCATGGTTCTCGATATTGTTGAACCCCACTCCACTTCTAATACATTGACTTCATCGCTGAACTATCCTCGTGTGCTCTACAGATAGATGACGGCCCCGTTTCAAGGTAAGGACGAACAAATGGATACCTTGAAAGAAGCATTTCTGACCGAGTTGGACGGGACCATTTTCGAGGATTTTGGCGGCTTCTACAAGAATTACTTTGACATAATACTGCTGGCCAATCAATGCCAGGCTATTGCAGACAGCTTTGTAAATAGAAAATTCAAAGCGCTGTTCATGTTCTCGCAGAAGCCCACGGAAGCCAACATCTTGAGATGGGTTCAAAGAATACAGTCCGAGTATATTGAATGCCACAAAGCTCCCACGAGTACACCAAGCGTAAAACCTGCGTCTTCGAAACAGCAAAAAAACTTCCCACTACGCTCAAACAAGTTCCGAACTACGTCGTCATGGCAATTCTAGGGAAGCGAGTCTCCTAGACAGGTGGACTTTTTCTTCAAGAGTCGCAACCATGCAGCTGGTACTCTTCACGATTGGCGCGATGTTCTTGTTCTAGGAGAGTTGACATCGTCACCTGTCGGAGTGTGGAAGAGCAAGTTTCTCCAACTATCGATTTACATGAGGGAGGTTTTCATTGCGCAACCTTTGCGTCGGTTTGTTCATGGATTCCTTCTGTTCGGATCACAGTTGCAGCTGTGGGTTTTCGATCGATCAGGACCCATGTCATCCGGCTTCATCGACATTGGTGAGAATCCGGAGAAGCTGATCTACGTGATCACTGCGTATATGCTGATGAGCGATGATGAACTTGGTCTTGACTCGAACTTTGTCCAGGAGCACGACCGGACCCTGATCAAGGCCGAAGGACCAGAAACTGACAACTGGTTGATGCTGACCCTTGAACCTTTCCCATTTATCGTTCAGCGGCCGATCGTCTCGCATGGCACGACAGTCTACCGCGGTCTGTACGAAAGGTTTGTGGTGAAGACCTCGTGGCGGGCGGTGGGACGGATGTCAGAGGACGAACTTCTGGGGAAAGCTCGCAGTATTCTTGGAGTGGCAACGTTGATTGGATCACATGATTTGGAAAAGATCAGTGAGCTACGCGACGGCCTTACGTTCACGAAGGCAATGAAGAGAGAGATCCAAGCCGATGAGGAACCAATGACCACGCCCCACGACTTACTGCAGCCAGAGACTACCAATCAAGAAGAGGTTGTCCAGCTGAGCGGAGGTGTGAAACGCAAAAGTGCGTCGAGTGCTGGTGATTCACTTCGGAGCAAAAGGTCATGCGCATCTAGTATTGCAAGGTGGCCTCAGATCAATGCAGCAGCAGTGCGTGTACGATAGAGTGTAAACTCAACCGGCTCACAAGATAAACTGTTATTGAATGTCGGTAACAGATATTCAAGACAGAACCCTGAAGCATAGCTTTAGTTTGTAGCACCTTGAAAGCTCACTGCCTCAAGGGATACAATTCAGTCAAATAATCAAAGTTCTAACCAATGAAGTAACTTTTCAGGATCAAAAAAATGCAGAAACGAAGGCGACATGAATATCGATGCCTCGACACTTCCAGAACGTGAACTTAAGAGACTGCGCTTAACGAATAGTACCGCTGAAATTTTGCCCGAATCAAATGTCGAGCTTATGGCTACGTAGCTTTCGAATAATCCCCTGACTTAAGATTTCTTAGCTGTCGTCATTTTTGATATGAACGACTCGTCCAAGGTTTCCAATATCTCTAAAACTGATGGTTTAATTCTCTACTGAGATCTGTTGCAATCGATAAATTCATCAAAACTGCCCGTCTAGGCCATAGGAGAGGATATACCAGCTTTGGATCTGCTTTGTGGTCTATGCAATGCTATCACTGGCCATCGATCGTTGAATTTGGGTGTCCGGATATTGCACTATGATGTCTCGGAAAGTAACATCATAATGATGGATCCGAAGGCGAATGATGGTTGTTGTTCGGTGATAATTAACTTGGATCTAGCAATTTCATTTGATGAACCAGAAGATGAAACTAAATCTATTATCCTAACGAGGACAGTGGAATTCATTTCACTCGGTATCTTGAAATCAAATTTGTTTACGACGAGTAAAAAAATTAAGTATTTATATCGACATGATCTGGAATCTCTTTACTATGATTCAACTCAACGTATGTTCGGTTTGGCTGGGGCAAGGACAAGTAACCTCGCGTAGGTATATTAATAGCGTGCTGTAAGTGTGCAGTCGAATCTATGTATGACTCCAAACCGACGGCGATACACTCATATTCATTTGATAAAAAGGTATTGAGCGGGTTTTCGCCCAAATTTCAATACTTAAAAGGTGTAGCCAAGAAATTCGGGAAATTTGTTCAACAGAAGTTGTAGGTTTTGGTTGAGTGAAGATTTTCGTCCGTAAACACTCTACAATCCTATACTTCTTGATTTTGACGTGGAAATCGCGATGATAAGCTGTGAGTCATAACATAGCTCATGAGACTATTTGGTTCCATAGAAGGAAATTTTGCCAACACGAATGTACCAAAAGCGGCGGATTAATGGCGGAATTTGTGAATACCCGATTTGTTATTGTTCTACCGATATGTTCATTGAAAGCTGATACCAAGGATAGTCACACCAACGACGAGACCAGCTTGAAGAGTATAAGAGTAAATTCAGTCTTAAAATTAAAATTTGGGACGGTCATGTTGGTGCAGCTTATAAACCGCTCTAGTGACTGATAAATACTGTTACATTTTGATCGTTTTAGGAGCTTAGGAAGGAACCTAAGCGTTCTATTGGGACTAAGTACAATAAGACTGAAATGGAAAGGAAAGATAAAAATATATGAAATGGCACTAGTAGGTAGGAGTTCGAAGCCACATCATATCGTCATAGCTCCTAACATTACTTGACTTGGTAATATATATTAGGCTTAGGGGAAGCTTAATAGTTTGCAGATTCATAAAGTGGATCAAACGTTACAAGTACCTGTTAGTAGTGGCTGGGTATATATTTTTTCTTCGTATAGTTTAATAAATCGACTCATTTATTATCCTTTCAGTTTCCATCGTGACTAACAAATTTTCGCAGATTATAGCCCAGCGTAATGTTGAAATAAAATGTAATTATGAACAGGTTTTCTATCTTGATTCTTAGAAATTCATGCGAATCGTAGTGTCAAGTATCGAGAAACTTTTCCCAATAAAACTGTTGAATGAAGTAGGTTTTCTCAGCAAATTTTTCTTTGAGAAATTGAACATAGTAAAGAGATAAGCTATGTGATTTTAGTAGCAGTTGTTGAGAGATTTGCTCAATGAACTCTAGATTATTTGTGCGCTAGTATATACGTTTTTTTTAAATAATTTAACGTGTTTTCAGCTATCTAGCTATGTTATATGACCGGTGCTATGTATACATGTAGGATGACTCCATGACGTTAGAGAAACTCATAATCTAGATTTCATTCGCAAATACCTCAAAGGTATGTTTGCTTACACTGTCGACCTTCCTAGGTGAGTATCTACTAGAGGTAAGTTACAAATCCTCTAGCTGTTCAGGCATGCCTTCATCTTCTATGCACTCCAGCACTACTAAATATGTGACTGTATTTTGTCGGATTTGAGCCAGCAATCTCTTCTCTCAAGTGAGAAATATGTCGAAGCTATGCAGATCTTACTTGGGAGACAGTCACAGATGATGTACCACTGCACCATTCAATCATGGCGGTATTTGCAATGTCACCTGCACTCTCGAAATCGAACGCTTGGCGCGAATATTCTCTTCAATTTGTAACCCTCCTTGCCAAACTTCGCAATCTCACACCCGTCGAGATTATATTTATCCCCTACATCATCTGGCAAACTTGCCTCGATTCCTCTCACGCCTATTCCGAAGAACTGATTCCCATATTTAAGCGCGACGCTTTGTTTCTTCCGGCGGGTGTAAACGTCGGTATGGGAGTGTACTTGATGGCTAGTTAAGGCCATTGATACGAGGATGTACTATGTCGTACCTGTGAAAGTAATGAGGTCTTGGTGGGGATTGATCTTAATGGGAGGGAGAAATTGATTAGGCGGGGAGTCTTAAGTCGTTGCCTCGTAGGTCAACTCGTGTATCGTAAAATTTGACTGAACTTGGCCCTGGGAGAATATTTCACTCCCAGACTCATAGAGGACACCACGAACAGATGTTCAGCCTTATTACTCCTCGAGCCTGCATTTCTCGTCTTGCGAATTGAAAGTGATACCGCTTTGGTTTCTGTTATAATTTTTGTTGTTTTTAATTTTTGATTTCCTTGATTTGATGCCCCATAGACCCGTGCAAGTGGTCACATAAGCCCCCCACAAATTAATTCAGAAGACCTCATGATTGCAAAACCTCGGCCTTCCATGCATGTATTTCAGGATGTTTGTTTTTTTTTTTTTTTTTTTTTTTTTGCTACTTTCTGGTCCTAAGCTAACGCTTTCTTATCCACAATGGGTCAAGGACCGGTGGAGCCGGCAAGGATCACTGCGTACAGGCCCAACTCATTCCAACCGCATGAACTTCTACTGAAATTGTAGAAGTTAACAGCAAAACTAAAATCAAAAACATAAATCAAAAACTGAAATCAAATTTGGAAGAAATACTGTTTGGTCCGGATCCCGCGCTTCTCGCCCGTTCCCTTTCCTGCCACATCCTCCAAGTGACTTTTTCCTATCTCCGCTGAGAGCGAAAGATTAGTTCGCAGATTACCTGAATTCAGCTGGTATCCTGCTATATATTTTGAAGCTTTTTGTAGACTTCACCGAGGGTTGCTGTACCCTCAAACCTCATCTTCGGATTCCAGGATTCCGAAACCCGATCCCTCGGCCATTGAGACGTCCTTCGTTGAGGCCATCGTTGCCTCTTCGGCCCTTTTGGCTGCAGCCCTAAATCGAGCCACTTTCGCGAACTCCCTTGCTGGATCTGGCGGATCCGCGCGAGCTGCTCTTTTGGCACCGGTCCGGACTTGCTGGGTCTGGCTAAGCAGGCCCGGGAATCCGATCGGTGAGGTCCCCCACAGTTTCGACACCGGGTGAGGCCTTGCACTCTGATTCTGAGTGCATGTTAGATCCGCAATTCCAGCAAGCTGGAGTGCGGGAGCATCCGCGGCTGGCGTGGAAGCCAAGGCAGCGTTTGCATTGTTCTATTGGTCGACGCGGTCGGAAGAGCTTCGCAGCTCCAGAGTCGTCGAAAAGGCGAAATCCAGGTCGGGGCGTGGATTCGCGAGGAAAGAGGGCTTGCCAGTTCTCGTATGGCGCCCCGGGCTGCACTGCCCATGAGGACGGACAAGAAACGGAACCAATTTCGTCACTCGCGTGACTTCGTCTGCAACCATCTTTGCCGTGATCTCGCTGGGACCTGCAAGTGTGTTTATTGTCACCGGTACGGTGGCAATCTGGAAGGCAACCAGATTTGACGCTGGCTCCAGGTTTATTCCGGATTCCCTCCGTGATATGGAGGAATCCAGGAGCTCTTTCCGAGCGAGTTCATTCTTTGCTGTCAGCGCAAAGCCTGTTTTGACCCGCTGAACCAACGTAATGTCGTTGGCAGCGGTACCAAGCACCTGTGACACAGCTAATCTTACGCCAGCTGGTGACAGTTGTCGGTGGGGGTGATTAAACGCGAGGCGTAGAAACAGTCTCGTATCGACTGCTGTCCTCGGTTTGGCACTTTTTGCTTTTGGGGCAGGCGGTGCTGTCTTTGTAATTGACGGCCCAGCGCTGCGGCCTAGACCTGCACGGGCTACTGTGGCCCAAGTCGCCTTTGGTGCCGGAGCATGGGTTGTCGTAGGGTTCTGAACCCTAATTTCTTGAGCCCTCGTCGGAAGAGGGTTGCTTGGGCGAGCAGGGAGAACCGGTGGTGTGGTCCCTGGGCCTGATTGAACAAATTGGCCGATGGCCGCTCGAAGGTAGACTTTGATGCCGTCTACGAATTCTTTGTCGTCGCCAATCGAGAGAGGCGAGAGTGCTGCTTCCACACTGCTAATTGCAGTGGAGCAAATTTCGATTCGGGCCTTAATTTGCGCCGTTCGACGCTTTTCGGCCTCCATCACAGATTGCAGCTCAGGAGGAAATTCCATCGCTGTTGTCGAAGCTGTGCCTTTGGAGGCTGGCACAGCGATTTTTCTTGCAGAGTTTTCTGCAGGTTCTGTCGTCTTTTCTCTCACGACCTCCTTTCTTTTCCTAGAGCTGCTTGCCACTGGGGCCAGCTCGATGGGGTTGGTGGTCTCGGGACCAATTGTAACTGTCCTGATGGGCTCAGAATCAGTCATCTCTTTGTCGGGAAGATTTGTAGACTTCCCTGGGACGAAGGCCTCACTCGCAAATAGGCTTGATAGTTTTTGCGCGAGGCCAGTAGGTTTTGGACACATCGGTGTCCGTTCAAAGCCGACTGAAGTTGTCGGCTTTGGGCGATTTTTTCTCACCGGAGGCATTTTAAATACCTCGCGACGGTTAACAATTCGAGAAGTCAAGCACAGAAGTGATCATAGGAATGGAAAGAGGGAAAAAATGAATTTTCGAATTTTCGAATTTCTCGATTTGTTTTTTTTTTTTTTTTTTTTTTTTTTTAAATTTTTAAGGTCCTAAGCTATGCTCTATATCTCCTAGGAGTCAAGGACCGGTGTACACGGCCAAGATCATGCTTCCCACATGCCCGACTCGGTCTCACTGCGTGACCCACTACACAACCAGTAGCTAGTTATAAGAAAGAAAATATATGCTCCCACAGACTCCCATAACCAAAATTCCAAATCCAATACTCCAATTTGAGGTGGGAAAGCGACACTCCTCGTCTCGTTTTCCTTCCTGTCATGCTTCGTGCTATGACCTAGTTAATGTTGTCTCCGCTGAGAGCTGGTGACGAACTTGCAGGTGGGTCGCCGAAGCAGCCGGTTTCCTGCGCAAAATTTGTAAAATTCTCAAGGCACTTAGGCCCGAGAAGCTTTTGGACAAAGTCGTGATGCGACATTGTCCCTCGAAGTCGACGCGTCTGACGTTCGTGCAGTCGACAGTGAATGAAGTGGAGAGGTGATGTTTCCTCTCCACACGCACACTCCATGGAAGCGGTGAAGTTGTTGAAACGACGGTGACATGCAGCGAAGTTTCCGTGTCCCGTTCGGGCTGAGATCAGTTCACGGAGTAACCGCCGAGAAAGTGTCTGCTCCTGTGGCTTGCGTCTTCGCATGAGTAGACCCAGATTTCGATATCTAGGTGGACATGCTTCTTCCCACCAGTCCTCGAGAAGCGCTTGTCGTTTCTGGTTCATCAGACGACGAACGTACGCCAAAGTGACGGAGCCAGGCTGGCTCTCTTTACTTGGAAGTTGTCGGAGGCCGGAGCGTGCGGCTCTATCAGCCTCTTCGTTTCCCTGTATCCCGGAGTGGGCTGGTATCCACTGAACCGAGACTCGAGCCTTTTCTGATAGCGCCCTAAATTGGCGTACATCGTCGAGACTTGTAGTGGCGGTTCCCGTCAGCAGTGCCTTCACTACAGACTGACTATCCGTCAACACGTTGATCCGCTGCCTGCCGTTACTTCTCCCGTTCTCTCTCTCCAGCAATCCTAGCGCAGCTTCCAGGGCCTTTCTCGCCCCTATAATTTCCGCATCAAGCACTTCACCACCATGCTTGATGCCATATCCCTTCAAAAGAGTCTTTCCATCCCTCTTCAAGACGAACCCCCATGCTGAGCGACCATGCCCTCCGACGATCCATCCGGGTAGGCACATATATCCGATGGTAATACACCTCTAAGGAACCGAATTAACTTGTCCTCCTCCTCTATCCTTGGGCCGAAGTTTGACAGATAGCATGGCGGCGGCAGAGGCTTGGCGTCTTCCGCGTCCGGGAGTTGTCGGTAGGCCCGCTGCACTCTTGACATCTGGATCTCCGGATTCTTGGGTGCCCGAGCATTTTTCTTGTACTTCCGTGTTCCATCGTTTGGACACACGGCGGCACGAGTCCGGAGCGGGTGACGGTTGTCCAGTGAGTGGAGCCGAGACGAAAGCCGTAATCGGTTCCCTTCCAGAATGATCTTTCCTGTTGGGGTACCTCCTTCGCGATGGAGAACAAGATTCGGTGTCGTTCTCATTACCGGAAGGGCAGCGCGCAGTCCCGTCAAGATTGCCTTGTCGATCATCTCGCAGAAAATGCTAGTCCGAGGTGTGATGATTCCCCTTCTGGTCGGACGTTTGAGGCCGGGCCACCAAACATCTGCTCCAAAGGTTGCTACGGGGACAATACACGTGTCTACTGCCCGAACCAGTGCTGCAGGAGCTGCTCCTCGATATGCTGAGTTGAAGCGGCGCATTTGCTGGGCTACCTTCAGAGCTTTTCCACACCACGTTGTGACGTGGTGTTTGAAGTCCAGTTGCGGGTCTAAGTGTACTCCTAGCCAGCGTATTTGGTCTGCTGGCTCGATAACCATGCCGTTCACATAAATGCCCACTGGCTCCTCGCGTTTGCGTCCGGGAAACTGGACTACCTCCGACTTGTTGGTATCGAAGGAGACTGCGTTGTTTCTCGCCCACTCCAGAAGATGATCAACTTCCTTCTGTACAGAAGCGGCTGACTCGGCTATGCTGCGCCCGAATCCTAGTATCCCGACGTCGTCAGCGTAGCTAAACCTCATTTCTGCATTGCCGCTTCGCATTGGCTCTGCCATGTACAAGAGGAAGAGAAGTGGCGATATCGGCGACCCCTGCGGGACCCCACACACCAACTCTTTCTGCCCTGTTACCCCTCCAGGATATCGGACTTGCACCTTTCGTTGTGCAAGGAATGATGTCGTCCATCGGAGAATTGAGTCCGGCCACCCCTGTTCTTGCATTCTCCTCACCAAACGATTGTGAAGTACTGCATCGAACGCGCCTTGGACATCCAGAGTCGTAAATGTGGCCGCCCATCCCTGGGTACTTGCCTCTTCGATGTCGTGGACTACGCAGTTGACAAGGTCGTTTGCGGATCTTTTGGGGAGCGCGCCGAATTGTTGGTCTCCAACAACGTCGAGCGTAACCGCGAGATGGGCCATCCGCTTCGCCAAGAGTCGTTCCAGTCCCTTACCCAAACATGACAGAAGTGCAATCGGTCTCCAGCCCTTAACAGTCGCTGGATCTCGGTTCGTCTTGCGGAGGAGCACCACTTCAGCCAGCTTGAAGCAGGATGGGTGGGTGCCGAGTCTGATGCAGGCGCGGAAGAGAGTGCCAACAAATGGTCCAATCGTCTTCCAACAGCTTCGCAGAAGCTCCACAGAGATCCCGTCTGCTCCGGGCGCTGTATTGGCACAGCCTATGGTGCACATACGAATCTCCTCGTCCGAGACATGGTCGTTCCAGGGGATTCGGTTGGTACTCGGCGCATCGAGTGGCGGTAGGTCGTCCGTTGCTTGGTGCCGTGCCAAAAGAGCATCTCGGAGTATCTCTGCCCGCTCAGCCGGATCGGAGTACACCTTCCCTTCGTGGTTGAGTGGAGGGGGCGTGCTTGCCTGCCTTGGTTCGGCCGAGCGCATCAGCTTGAACACGTCAGTCGGTGTTGTGATCGCTTCGACCTGACGCGTCTGGTGCTCTTTTCTTGCCGCTCTGAGGGTTGAACGCAGATTCTTCGAATGCACCCATCGTTGTTCCGGAGTTACTGCTGCACGATATTTCGTGTGAGCCAGCTTGCATTCCGGAGTCCACCAAGGTGCACATTTGCCACGTCTTTTGTTCCTTCGTGTTCCTGCTGCTTTGATAGCGTTAGTAAGGCCGGAACAGAGATCGTTGGCGTATTCATCCACCTGGCAAATCGTGTCCAAGACTAGTGGCGGGTGAGTGAACTGCGTGACGGCAAGGGCGAACCTCGGCAGGTTGCCGCGCGTTACCCTGATCGGCGATGGCTCCTGGTCCCTTTTTTCGAATCCAGTGGGAACTTGTCCTCGAATCGGAAGATGGTCGCTGGTTACGCACTCATTGCGATCCACCCATGCTTGGGCCCCGTTGACGTTGGTCCAAGCAAGATCCAGCGTGTTTCCGGCCCGATGCGTTGGCTCGCCCACAATCAGACAAGTGAGATTATGGCGTTCCGCCCATCTCTCGATTTCGATTCCTTGTCCGCGTGGGCGGGTGACCTCTGGTTGCCACGCGCAGTGCACCGCGTTGAAGTCGCCAGCCGCGACGGATCGGGGTGGTGGGTCCCAGCTGAGGAGAGGTCGAATTGCTGTCGGATCGTTTGGGTCTTTGTACACGTTGAGAAACGTGACTCCGTTTACCACAACCCAGCAGTAGTCCGCCGTCGGGGATTGCAGGGAAAGATTTGAGTTGCCGAAAGGATTCTCCTGTTAATTAGTGTGTAAGTCACTGCCCTGGGTCGAATATTTACGCCGCCATGTGGTGTATGGCAGTCGTATCCAGGGTGTGACTTCGTTTCCTTTGTGGCTTTGTTCCACAAAGGCTCTTGTATTAGCACCACATCTACGCCTAGCTCGTAAGCTCGGGAAAGCGCGATGTCGTGTGATTGGCCTCCCCTACCTACGTTGATCGACATAAAACTTATCGTAGGTGAGAGGCTAGAAGGGACCCGTGAGGGGCCCTTCAGGAAGACTCAACAGGATTCGTCGTTTCTGTGGCCGTGGCGTCGGGGGCGACGTCGGTCATTAGAACTTCGAAACTGTTGTTTGATTTCACCGCTGTTGGTGAGTCTTGCGTTTGCCTAGCAGCCGCTTGAACTGTTGCCTCAGCGCGACGGACAGCAGCTTTAGCCCTCACAACAGCTGCTAGCTCGCGTTGGCTCGCGATGCGAATATTGGCCAGTTGCTCTCTGCTTACCGGCCCGGACTTGGTGGGGCGCGCCAGACAGACTCGACTGTCGGACCTGTGCGGTCCTCCGCAGTTGCGGCACTTGGTGTGTGCACGGCACTCGTCTGTCGAGTGCATCGTGGAGGTGCAGTTCCAGCAAGCTTGGGCGCGAGAGCAACCACGCGTCCCGTGGAACTGCAGGCAGCGTTTGCATTGCTGCACAGTCTGTCGCGGTTTGTGTGGGACCGCGACGCCCGAGTCGTCGAATAGGCGGAACCCTTGTCTTGGTGCCGCTCCCTTCTTGAAATGGGCCAGCCATGACTTGTATGGCGCGTCTAGCCGGGTCTTCCCGTGGGGCCGTACCTTGACTGGAATGGCCTTGGTAACTCTCGAGATCTCCTCGATCACCATCTCTTCTGTCACTTGTACCCTTCCAAGAAGAGTGTGGATGGCAACGGGGACCGTCGAGATCTGGAGCGCCACAAGTTCGGAGGCCTCTTCTAGTCTTCCCCCGATGGGAAGGAAAGATTCTGCCGCGTTCAATAGAGCCTGGCGGGATTCCTGGTCCTTCGCTCGGAGCGCGAAACCTGTTGGGACACGGTATACGTGTTCAATTGCTGATTGGGTCGCGTTAGTGAGCTGTGCCACGGCTTCTCTGATGCCAGCTGGCGAAAGATTTCGCCACTGGTGTTTAGAATTTAGTCGGAGGAACAGTCGGTTATCCGGCGTGGACGAAGGGGACGTCTTGGCCGATTTCTTGGTCGGCGGAGTCGGCATTTTCGGGGTTCGACTTATCATCACTGGTGTCGGCTGTTTGGGTAGCCCTTTCCGGGCTACAGTTGCCCAGGTTGAAGTGACCTGGGGCACCGCGACGGCAGGATTTGCTGTCCTGGCGGTCGATGGTGGTGAGGGCCCGCTGTTGCTGGCCTGCTGGCCGATGGGGCGGGGGGGAAGACTTGTCGGCACTGATGTGGTTCCAGTGCGCAGGAAATGGGCGAGGGCGCCCCTCAGACACACGTTCATCGCGTCCAAGTATTCTTTGTTATCTGTCGTTTTCATGGACAGGATAACACTTTCCAATGTTTTTAACACCGTTGACCCTATCTCGAGCCTGGCTGAGGTGTTTGCAGCCCGCTTTCTTTCGGCTTCGAGTAAAGCCTCTATTTCCGGCGGGTGAATTGGCGTGGTGCCGGTGGGAGCACCACCAGAAGAGTGGTTGTGGCACTCAGCCGTCCCTGGAATCGAGGCCGGGGGTGGCTGAGGTCTTGAGACATTTGTTGCCTCTGCGCAGTCCGGGACTTCCGTTTCCCTCGCTGTATTTTTCTTTGGTGTCCGCTTTGCTAACGGAACCGCAATTTTTCGAGCCGCAACGTGTGCGGGCTCGGTCGTTGTCGACGGGACTGCTTTCTCGGCGACACTTTCTGGGGCAGTTGATGCCTTGCTGGTTATTATCTCGGCCCCTTTTGAGGGTCTGACTTCTACCAGTCGCGGTAGTGCTGGAAAGACTTGTTCTGCGTCTTCTGGACTGGATGATGCCCAAATTGAATCGGCGAGGGTTTTCAACCTGTCGACTTCTGCGTCCACCATTTCGACTTCGGGGACATCGTTCTCCTTCGCTTGGAGCGCAGCCGCGATGGCGTTCATGTTCTGGAGATTGGACTCGAGTCCTCGTCTTGCTAGCATATTCCTCGCGTGGTTTTGAATAGCCGTATTCCATTGGTAGGTTTTGCTGACGCGATCTTTGGCAGTGCCACTGACCGCGTTTTTGTGCGGTTTACGCGTCGGAGGCATTTTAAAAAATGCCGCCGATGGCAAACAATTGCAATTCGATTCGATAAATAATAGGTGAGACGGGTGGAAGGGTGGAAATGGGCAAATTGAGGGTTCTCGATTTGTTTGTTTGTTTGTTTTCTATTTTACGTCGTGCCAGCGCTCAACACGTTTCCCAAGGTGTGTATTTCAGGAAGTGCTATTACGCTGCAGCACCATGTATGTGTATTATCAGCATCTTCTTTAATGATACCAAGTTTTGCTCATTCTGTTTATATATCTCGGCGGTATTTAGAGCACTTTTGTCATCCGAAATTGCAAACTTGAACTACCATCTGATAACAAATGCGTGATCCTTCAAATGTCACCAGGGTTGTTTTCCAATGCATCAAAGGACCAAATTTTTTCTTTTCTCTAGATCTCTCCCCTACTTTTTGACTATTTGCGACGAAGCATTTCTCGGTCGACCCTACACCTACGACCCACCTCCATACCCGTCATATTGTGCGTTCTTGTGTATGGATTACGAATGTCTTACTGTCGACTATGAACTCAAAGCACGCCTGTAATCTTGGATTGCAGAATGCCTATGGGGTTCATTAAGTCTAGTGTAAGTTCGTTGTTCATTTCATGCTAACCAGAAACTCCCTAAGACTACAAACACGCTAACCTATGATTACATAATATATACCACACTAATGTTATCATCCCTTTGTCCCGTGACCTGGACACACACCATCCCCCTCTCCTATATCAGACGTCGTCAGCGTGATCCCAGGGTGTTAAAGCATCCAACAATTTTCGTCTGTCCCTGTCAAGTAGGGTTTTGCTTCCGTACCAAAGAGATCTAACAGGATGGCCATCCCTAACATAAGCTGGAAATAGCTGTTATCCATGGTACTCATTTTGGAGGGTGAATCCTCCAGGAGTACGCAGAATGTATCCGTTTTGAGAAGTGGCATCTGCAACAATAAATGGAACGTCGTAGAATGGTTCTCCTTTATGGTCTCTTTTTCTCTGCCTCAAAACCCAATCGCCTCTTCCAAATACTCTCAGTCGAGCCTTTCTTTCTTGAAGGTAGGAACGAATTTCATCCCTTACTGCTTTTCCAGTTGCGACGTTCATGCGTGCGTTTTGCACTTTAGGGTTGTACAATTTCACGAGGTCGGCAGCAAAGCTTGATTCTTCCGATGGAGTAAGTTCTCGCACATAAGGGCTTGGAAGTTCTTCGTGGGTGACTCCGAGAGCTAAGAATACGGGAGCATAACTAGTGGAGTTAGGACGTCGATTGTATGTGCTGAGCGATTGATCTAAGATCCACTGGATACTGCGGGACGGATTGATTGAGGATACGGCGTAGAAAATACTTTTAATTGTACCATTGAATCTTTCCACTTTGCCATTTGTTTGTGGACGGTATGGTTTCGTAAGACTTTGCTCAATTGATTTATCTCTGCAAAAATCAGACATTTCTTTACTCACGAAGGCTTGTCCATTGTCTGTTATCAGTTGTTTAATTCCGAACAGCGTGTAGATTTGGCGTGTAAGTTCTAGGCAGGAGGTGGTGTTTGGAGACTGTGTCAATAGTACCATGGCATATGAAGTTGCATGATCAATGGCAGTGCACAGATAAGCCGCCAGACCATTATGACGCACCGGACCGGTGTGATCCATCCCCCACCTCGTGAACGGTGCGGGGACCTGTACTGGGCGTAAAGTATCTTGCAAATGTATATCAACAGGTTGGGTCATAATTTGACATCGTGAGCATGTTTTGTACGCTTCTTGAGCAGCTAAAACAATATCTGGGTGCCAAAGATGATTTCTAGATTCTCTAATCAATGTACCTATGGAACAGTGCGCGTTATTTTCATGTAGCTTTACAAGTTCCTTGACAAGCTTTCCATAGTGGTAAATCTTTCAGAATTTATTGTTATGAAATTTATAGGTATGGCCATTGTGAGAAGAAAAATTCTTATTAACCCAACTCTCGGGAAGATTGCTTGGAAGAGCAACCTTATGTTGGAGGTATTCCCCGATTGATTGCAAATCTATCCAAGTTAGTCTGTCGATATCAGGGAATTTCAAATGCGATACAGATGTTGAACTATCGTGAACTGGGTCGAATGCTCCGATTGGGAAAGCTGTAGTTGGACTTGGGGCCTAGAAAGCCAATCCGCTAAATAATTAGACTTTCCTCTTCTGTAAACAATCTTTGGATCGAAATGTTCAAGAATGTCGATGAATCGTTGCATTCTGCGTGGTAAATTTGATTTCTTTCGGATCCCAGCCAAACTTTCATGATCTGTTCTAATTATGATATCGCGTCCTTCAATCCAATCTTGCCAAGTTTGCAGAGCCTGAACTATTCCTAGAGCTTCTCGTTCTTGTGAAGAGTATCTTTGTTGAGTAGGGCTAAGTTTGTGGCTAGTATATGCTACTGGATGTAAATAAGCACCCTCCATTGTTGGCTGCGACACCTTCATACGAAGAAATGGGGTAAATTGTTCATTTGGCTGCAATAACACTCCCCCTGTATACTATTCCGAAGCGTCGACATCCAGAACCACGGGCAACTGAGGATCCATTGGCCTTAAAACGGGAGTGGTGATCAATGCGTTTCGAGTAGCCTTCCATGACGCAATTTGTTCATTATCAAGTGTTACAGGTATATTTTTTGATAGTCGTCAGAGTCCCATAGTTCTGGTATGTCTTCATCAAACTGAACCGTATGATTAGCATAAACAGATCTGGACGGATTTGAGCGACGAGGCGGGGGGGGCGGTCGATTGGTTTTTTTGTTGTTGAAATTTTGTGTAGAATTTATTGTACTCGCAACAGGATTTTTATATTTCGAATGTTGAGGAGTTTGTTGTCCAATTCTCGCTTTAAACGTTCCATAAATTTCTTTGGAAGTATAATTTTTGTTATGATATTCCAATTTCTTTTCGCTTCTGCAATCTGAACTAAAATGTCCCATTTTCCCACAGCTGTAGTAAACTGTTTGTGCACTTGCGGCATTGACCGAAGACATCGGATTTTCGAATACAGGTGCTTGCAGTGTGTTTTTATCATCTTGAATGTCGCGGAGTGTATCTTTATACAATGGGAGAAATTCTCGATCCATAGGACTGGAAGATAATTGAGCCATCCAATTTTGTTGCTTTTCAGCAATAGTCCAAGCAATGGAAAGCGCATTATGAAGCGGAAATGCATCATTTTGTTGCACTAAAGAATTCCAGACCATACCCGCATGTGTTTGTAGGGTATATTCAATCGTGCACTCAACTTCTTTTTCTATCCTTTCTCTGGATGGCATTCTATGGAATGCCTGTTCAAAACGTCTCAAAAACTGAGCAGTTGACTCATTTGGTAATGGGCCAGAACGAAAGGCAACAAATGCGTCGACTGGACTTCTCAAATTGTTAGACAACGAGAGGATTTGTAGGACTGCCTCAATAGTCATTGGCCATGTCGGACGTTGTGTCTTACAGAAAGCGTTCACTTGTTTGAAATCCCCTTGGAATAGGTGGCAAACTCGTTGCGGCCACAGATGGTAAAAGGACCCCTCTTGAACTAATGCTGATTGTATCTCCTGTAAGTGCATTAGATTTTCAACATCATTTGTAACTGAGAGAGATTTTAATCCAGGTCGAAATGGTTTACTACTATTTCGAACGTCAAGGATGCTACGATCTGAATCACTCTCGGCGACGAGCTCACACCAGTACTTCCACAACCACTGAATATATTGGCTGTTGTTGTTGTATGATGACCAATTTTCGCGGTCTGACCTATCTACCATTGGTTCAGATAAACATAGCAGATTTGTTTTTGTCCGCGGGCCGGGTGAGTTTGGTGGTGCTCGAAACAGTCCTTTGTTCGGGTCCCAGGTAGACTGCAACCCAGGGATAATTAATGGATCCCTAGTGTCGCCGATGTCGGATTTCGCAGCAGTTGTTTGCATACCTGGGGTTCCGTGCTGAACAGGATTCTTTGGATGGTCCTGAGTTTGAGTTTCAGGAGTAGTGGACAGTTGATCAAATTTATCGTCCATTGCATCCATGCGTGTGGCAAGAGCTGCGATGTCGCTGTTTTGCTTGTCCTGTTGCACTGTCATCTTACGAATTTCTGTCATGATATCGAGAAGAGTGATCTCTGCTGGTACATCTGGATAACTTCCGGGTTGATACAACCAGAACTTCTTGTTGACGGAGCCATTTCGTTTTCTTCAAAGTAAAACTTGTTATGGTAGTTGAGGTACCTGCGCAAATAGCTATTTGTGCGTTCTTGTGTATTGATTACGAATGTCTTACTGTCGACTATGAACTCAAAGCACGCCTGTAATCTTGGATTGCAGAATGCCTATGGGGTTCATTAAGTCTAGTGTAAGTTCGTTGTTCATTTCATGCTAACCAGAAACTCCCTAAGACTACAAACACGCTAACCTATGATTACATAATATATACCACACTAATGTTATCATCCCTTTGTCCCGTGACCTGGACACACAATATCACCTACCTGCACATGCCCTAATGAGGAAAGTCATGATGGAAACGGGACGTGTACAAAAAAGAAAAAAAAGGAACGTACACCGAGGGGATGACACAGACCCCTGATGACGACAACAACCCAACGCTACGATATGAAGGTGCAAGGCTAGAGAAACAATGAGATCTTGGACGGCATTTATATTTCGGAGTCAATGACAATGTCAAGGGCTCGGGCGCGGGGTGGCCGAGGCTGAGGAGGAATATGCGCAACGGCGGGGATACAGCGGGTTTCTGGACGGACAGGGTTGGTACGATTCAATACATAGGTGAAATCTGGGGTGGTTCGGTCAGTTAGGTGGGACGAGGCACCTCTGTACTTCACGGTAGTTGACATGAACCGGCACGACCCCACTCGTGCTTAAGCTCTAGGAGTGCGATGGGTGACATGTACCTAGCACGTAAATGAACATCACAAAACAAACATCACAAACGCAATCGACGAAAGGTGCAGGGATCATGTTGATTCCTATTAATCTGGCCCCTAGGCCTGCCGACCTATCAGCGAGGTGCGCTGATAGATAAAAGAGCATAGTCAAAATCAAGCTATCCGTATATACTTTTGATTTAATGATCACTCCAATGATACGATGCCTTAAGCCCATCAAGTGCAACTTGCCAAAGCATATCTTTAGAAAAAATTCGACATTCACTCAAGCCGTCACAAATCCCGCTAATAGGACCCAAATCTATGTCTCTCAGTCACTGAATCCATACGTAAATCTTTCCATTGAAACTTACTTCCTCTTAAATACACCGGTAGACTCGACAATCTTATTTCTCTACACAAACCGATCAAGTATTATCCTCGGTCGCAACCAAAATCCATGGCACGAAATTAATCTAGGTCTTCTTCGCTCCAGCTTGCCCGAAACACTCCTCGTGCGACGCCGCTCTGGCGGCGGCACTGTATTTCATGATGAGGGTAATGTGAACTACAGTGTCATTTCACCGATGTCCACCTTTACCCGACAAAAGCATGCAGACATGGTCGTACGTGCCCTGAGGGCATTGAATATCGAGAAAGTAAGCGTCAACCAGCGTCATGACATTGTTATAGAGAAATTCGATAAAGATGAGCAGTCATTATTGCCATTTAAAATTTCTGGAACAGCTTTCAAGCTTACTAAGTATCGATCTCTACACCACGGAACATGCCTACTTTCAAGTCCATATATTAAAGCTATCTCACGATACCTCGATCCCCCTATCAAACCATTTCTCACGGCTCGAGGAGTAAACAGCGTCAAATCAAAAATTACGAATGTTTGGCTCTCTAATGAGGAATTTCAGAAGGCCGTGATCGAGGAGTTTCAGTCCATGTACACCAAGGTAGAACCTATAATTCTCAATGAGAATATTAGAAAGATTCCTGAAATTGTAAAAGATGAGACTGAGCTAAAGGTTTGTCATGTTTTATCCCAACTAACTCTCTGACTAATTATATTTAGTCTCCTAGTTGGATTTACAACCAAACACCTCAGTTTGAATTTGCTATCAATAATAATTCTGAATGTCCATTTGAGTCTGGAATGAGCGTTGGTGCATATTTATCGCTCCCCAAAAAGGTGTGCTACCCCCGCGCACAAATTTATTCCACAGGTCGGGCCCTAACATCAATAAGTTTAATGAAGGATTTCTTGCTCGTAATGGTCGTATTACCAGTGCCTCTCCGGCTCTAGAGCATTTAATGAACCAAGAACTACATAGTATTACTGACTGGAGGCTAAAACCGTCGGCCAATGCTGCTACATGCAGCTCGGAGATTCAAGAAAAGTTGGGGGATTTCTTGAATAAACTAATGAGCGGTAATTTAAATCATCTACAAAATACTTTCAACCACAGCCTCAATTGAAAATTTACTGAAAACTAGTTTCAACACATAAATCTTACTCCAAGTACACCTTGCTGGCAAAATAAATTGACATGCTACATACAACAGCTCTCTTCGACACAAAGTAGTAGCATAGAGTATAACATTCTACTATGACATAGGGCGGCTAAAGCTTCGAAGCTTACGTACCTTATAACACGGAGATCTTGTTTCAATTTGTTAAAGCCAATCCCCAATGTAAGCTCCAGTCATCAACCAAACAGATCTTGAAAACCTGAACAATATGCAACAAAGCATAATTTATCCATTAGCTCGAGAAGATGATCAAGATTTGTTACCCAAACGGTCAACTATTTCTTTAGGCCGAAGGGCAGGATTCAGAGGCTCGAAATAGCTTCAACTGTTTGTGGGTTTGAAGAGCAAAAATGTAACACCAACTAGCCATGTCTTCCATCTAATCATTAGAGAAAGACATTAATCTCCACCGAGGAATTAGTCATAATCAAGTTAAACATATCAAGTGAAAGAGTCACAACTTGTAGCTGTTATCCGCCGTATCTATGGCCGAAGATTCAGGTTACAGAGATAAACCACCCTTCAAAAGTATGGGTTTCATAGTGCTACCGCGTAATAAATAGATAAATCTAGGTAACTAGAAAATAATAGATCAAAAACCTTTACATTTCCAATTCTTTAACGCTTGAGCAACCTGAATTACTTCATTATAACATACTAATCATTAAAGTAATTACCCCACAAACTACCCAGCTGCAACCATGAAGGTTATGAGCCTAATCAAATCGTGCAACACCAAAAGCAACGGCAGCTTGCTGAGCGTGGCCCAGTCGATTTTGGTTGACACATGGGCTAGGTTCCGCTCACGGCACGATAGATCAAAAGTTTGGGTCTCTTCTATTCAGTCTTTCAACAACTTCCCGATTGAGTTTGACTGGGAGGACTTTACGACTCACCAACAACCTCCCAAAATCAAAGGTAAAATTCCTTTCGCTTTCAACCTTACTAACATTGCGTGCAGGACTGGGCACTTGCTCGGCCTCATTCTAGACAGGCACCTCGACCGCGACATCAACATTCTCAACTTTTCGACACATTCCAAAGACGGCGCGAACTAAGACGCCTCACACAGACAACGATCAATGTACGACAAAAGCTGGGGCACCGATGCCTCGGTTTTGAGCTCTCGATATCGGAATTTCAGCCCTCTCAAATGGGGGTTGAGCGCAATGCAGGGGAGAATTTGGGAAGAATGATATGTGATTTTCAACAGGCCGTTGGCACAGTTGGTCGGGTGCTGGATGTGCTTTCTAGAAGTGGTAGGTTGGATTCCTACACGGCCTGTTTAAGGGGGGACTACGGCTGCTCGTCGTGAAAGAGTACAGGAGGAATTATTGAGGTTTTCCCTCAATATATGGTCTGAGGATCATGGTGAATGCGTTCCTACCTATTCGACCTGATGTAACAAGCGTGAGGCACGTAGCAGGAAAAGTCAGGCACCGGATGGGCTTTGCTGGAAAATGGAGGAACTTGTATTCTAGATGTCCTCCATACGTGTCATGTCCACTGGATGGAGGGTGTAAGCCTGGCACAAGAAATAATAATAATAATACCCAGCTGCAACCTGCACGTTGGTCGCATGACATAAAAGTAGGCCATTTATAACGATTCGGGCGGAAGATCATTATTTTGCATTAATAATTTATTTTAGATAATGAGGGTTTTCCACCGGATATAGATTACTTGCTAGCACAAAGAGTAGGTAGCAGGTTATTGATCAAAACGTATCTTTCTACATTAGTCTGCGTCCCTCGTGTATAATGAACGGAATTAAACCCAAATGCCGCATTAACACATCGTGACTTTTCTCCGTATGTTTCTCTGAAAGCTGTTGTGCTAACACTAATACTTATACACTACTGAAGATAGTAACAGCCTGGCAGTGAGTTATGGTGGTGTGTGAGGAGACCTCACTATTGATGAATATTCATTAGGCATAAATAAGTTAAAAGGTAGTACAAATGTGAAGTTAGTGTCCGTAAAACTAGAACATTGGAATAGCCGATATCGTTAGTCGAAACTGACTAGTTGTCCTCTAGATAAAATGAACTTAAAGGCTTATCAAGTACATATCTATCAATGAGGCTGCGTAGCCACCGTTCTGAGGACCTCAACTACTCGACATTGCTCTGATTCCTGCATATATGTTTGCAGGTAGTCATTTGATTCAATTTATTTATTTCCAGTGAGTATATGCTACTTACGACAAGTTATCCTCTGCTCAAATGTTTTAATAAGTTATATACTAAGATTGTTACGTGCCTAAATCGTTCTTGTACTTAAACTCTTCCTCATATCCCTGATTCAGGAATATCATGAAAAGTTCGCGTCAATCGGATGCAGTGTAATACCGATGACACAGTGGGCCCAAGCATAAGCAAGCTCAGAGGCAAGAGCCCTTTGACAAAAATAAGTATAATCAATGTGTCTTCCGTAGAAGACTTTCAGAGATTAAACTGAAAAGAACAGATACTACACTTGATCTAAGCCAATAGGCAACTAAATTCTGTTAGCGAGTCTCAAGTAGATTAGTTGGTTAACATACAGCTAATATCATTAGTTTATGAAATGTAGGGGGTATTTTGATCGTTACTCACAGAGCTAGAGATAAAATGATGGAGAGCCTGCCTCTTTATATACATGTTGAGGAGGCTAGCGGCCGCACAGTACATTTGCTCTGTTTGATCAAATCGGCTATCAAAACTCTATCAATTATCCAAGTAGTTGGTACCATGTATTGACTATTCTAAATTCTAAAATGGAAAGCCAATGACCCAGGTATTAAGCTGATTTTTTACTTCTTTGATGATCTAACAGTCTTAATTTAAGCTTGAAAACGAGCGCGCGAGAAGTTGGGTTTGATTTTCAAGTATAATTTTCGTCAGTGATATTCCACGAAACACAAGAGGATAGTAGCACTTTTTTTTTTGAATCATACTATATTCAGCTACCTAGCTATGACAATTTAATATCCATTTATTTTTACATTGAAGAATCACACCAGTTAACGCCCTAGATCACTTCTCCAGGATAGTAGCACTGTGCAAGGTATGATCTGGGTTAAAGAGGGGTGCAAAGGCTAGACAACCTATGACTCAAGTAGAATAACACACAAAAATTTTATTGCTCGGGAGATACCTATGACAGTCTTGCACGAGTAACCAACTTTTCATATAGTTGATAGTATGACGACGATAGAGACAGTTCAAAACAATCGGATAATTGAAACTGTCCCTTTCCTAGATAAATGAAAATTTTGATAATATTTATTCTGTCATTTACTACGCATAGTGCTACTATTCTAGATACATGACCAGTGTTTTGAAACGATATTTGGTGGTTAAAAACAAAGTGTGAGTGTCCAAAGTCAAATGACTCACCCAAAATTCTCAAGAAGTATGTCCATTTGCACAAGACAATCAACCCTCTTCCGTGATTGCCCACCAACAGGCAGTTCGGAAGCTTCAGCTATTCAAGCAAGTCTTCATCATTCATGCGGACGTGTTCCGCAAGAAATGTGGTGGAGACTTACTGGTTTAGGAGCTATTATCTCCTGTCCCAAGTAAGGTAGGTATTGATGTTATTCTGCATCTGGTTGGTGTGTCGGCGCGCATGATAGACCACGGCACCATCCAGCCATGATGGTGTTCAAAGTGTCGTCTGCGCTCTCTCAAACAAAGTCGTGTAGTGCCGAGTGCTCTTGAATTTGCCAGCTCCTTACCATCATTCAACATCTCAAAACCTCCGAGATTGTTTCTGGAGGACAAAGACTGAATGCCTGCCCGCGGTGTCCTCTACGAATATGGGAGTTAAATATTATCCCTGAGCCGAGTTCAGTCTAACCTCGCAATACCATAGAAGTTGGCTCAAGATAATGATTCGCTACTCCTAACCAAATCAGTTCCCAGCAAAAAAAATGAAGTTTACAATTACGACCTAGTACTCCCTATTTCCATCACCACACCCCAAATCGACAATCTCTTGGTCTAAGCTGGCAACTAAATATACGTCCGCTAGAATGTGAATATCAGCAGGAGAAAAAATTGACGTGCACAAATTTAGGAAGCAGTTCATTTGGATGGGCGTGAGAGGAATTGAGACAAGTTTACAAGATGATGCAAAGACAGGAAAACATCTCGACAGATGTGAAATTTCTTAGTTTAGAAAGGAGATATACATGAAAGAACTTTGTGTGCGCCAAGTCTCCGATTACAGGAATGTAGTTGACACTATGAATACAAGCCAATGCTGGAAGGTGCCGTGTTTGGACTTCTAGTGGCGATCTCCAATAACTTTTGAGTGGCCAGGCCACCTACTTCACTTGGCAAGGATGAGTCTCAATTTTCGTTTCGCGCGGAGAGAAGTCCATGGATGATGGAGGCATTTTTGGATAACCCAGGGTTTTTGAGACGTTCCCCTGGGTGGGTATTCACGGACGAGAGCTGACTTGGGGTGAAGAAAAAGCCGGCATAACTTCGCAGAGGTACTTGAGAATGAAATCCGAGGCATAAATTCTCAAATTTGAATTGAGTCTTCCATACTGTCCTTTTACTCTGATATTGTGTCATAGCTAGTTAGCTGCATATGCAATTAAAATCTGATGCAAAAAAAAACGAGATGTTACAGGGTAAATCATGTCAAGAGAATTAATCCTTCCCGAGGGACTGTAACCTCTTAGCAATTTGATATGGAAGTGGGCAAGGCGCTGGGTGTTTTTTATGTAGGCAATTTTCTTTATCTCTTCTTCATGTAATTTTTCGACCCAGGAAGCAGGACGGCTATGTAGTAGCGATTCTTCAGGGATCACACACCCGTAGGATGCATCTTGAGTGAAGGGCTTTTTTTTTTAATCATTTAATGGGTATTCAGCTATTTAGCTATGACACATGACACATGACCGGTGCTATGTATACATATTGGATGACTCTTTGGAAGTTAGAGACACTCATACTCTGGATTTCATTTGCAAATACTACTATGAGGTTTGCTTGCTTACAAAAACAGACGACCCTCCTCCGTAAGTGCCCACTATAGGGAAATTCAAAATCTTGGATACAAAGCATATCTTTGTCATCCAGAAATACCGGCGTCAAGAGAAAAGTAGTTTAGTTATGCTGGGTTCGAACCAGCGGTCTCCTGTCTCGAGTGGGATGTGTGTCGAAGCTATGCAGATCGTTCTTAGGAGACCGGGCAAGACGATGTACCACTGCACCATCCAACCGCAACGGTATTCCGTGTCGACTGCACTATCGCAACCGAAGTCTTGGCGCACGCACAGAGCTCAATTCGTAAAACTCCTTACAAATATTCAAAAATTCACCTCCGTCAAGGTTGTATTCATCATTTGCATCATCTTGTAAATTTGTCCTGATCCCACTCAAGTCCATCCCAGAGAATTTTCTCCCAGATTTGTGCGCCATGCTGTTTCTTCCTTCTTCGGATATAAATTTGGGCGCGTATTTGGTGATCAGCTAAGGCCAGATAAAGTCGGCGAGAGATGTTGTCTGTGAAATAAGGATGTACTCAGTCGTACTTGTAGACTTGACTAGGCCTCTGGGGGAATCGAAGCCGTTGGAAGTGAAAACTTAATTAGATGCAGAGAAATTAATCATTGCCTCGTGGGTAACTTGTTTAGTTTTGCGAAGTTTGACTGAACTTGGGTCTGAGAACATTTTACTCCCAGGTTCGTAGAGGACACCGCGTACAGGTGTTCTGCCTTTGCCCGCCAAAACACACCTCATAGAGGTATCTACAAAAAAATACAAAACGGTGGTGTGTCTAACACTGGTTGATTCTTCCAATATGAACACACAAAAATGGTCATGTGTTGCGGCTAGAAGGCTACACACACATGGAATGACTCCATAAAAAGGTAAACGTCTAGATCTGGTGCTTGATTTACCTTTTCAAAAAAACCCCATATAATTAATCAAGTCACCCATCTCTTGATGGTCTTCTACACCGTCTAAATTGTCCCGATCTCGCACCTTCCATCAACTTTCCCGACCCACTCCGGTGCCTCTCGCTGGGCTGTCTGCGTTGCTATGCGTACAATCTCTAGACGATTACGAGAAGAGTCATCGGAACTTGCATCGTAGGCTAACATGTACACTGACACCTGTGGCCTGTCATCACCGAGATGCGATCAGCAGATCTCTGAGCTTTACGCCGCCTGTCCGAAGTGGCTAACGAGGAGCCATATGACTGGCAACTAGTCATTGTAATGGCTGCTGCATTGTGGCACGGCAGCGCTTAGCGTCTAGTCTTGAGTACTTCGTCAGTCATCTGGCTAATAATTTATAAGACAGCTGGCGCTAGTACTGGTGACTGGTTTGCGTATCCAGAGAAGATTATGGCTTGCAAATGGGTTGCATTGTCGTGTCGGCCCAGGGGGTAAGCTACTGCAAGCATTGAAGGTTTTTCCCATAACTCGGTAAACTCGATGATCCGTCTATTCAGCTCACAGCTGAATAAACCTGCATGAGCAGCCTGGAACTAGTCAGCGAGAAGTGCCACTGCTGCCGCCCCTTCGAATCCAGA
This sequence comes from Blumeria hordei DH14, assembly GCA_900239735.1. Lineage (NCBI taxonomy): Eukaryota > Fungi > Ascomycota > Leotiomycetes > Helotiales > Erysiphaceae > Blumeria > Blumeria hordei. Next base: position 100,382 of record OENG01000025.1, on the reverse strand, counting down.
ATGGCTATTGGGTTCGCCGACCGACCTGGGTAGGTGCAAGATGTGAAGGTTCCCATAGCGGTGTGCAGGCTCGCTGATTAGACGATCCGACATGTATGGTGGATGGAGGAGCTGGCAGCTGTGTATCATGCGTGCATCCTTTTGAGGGGAGGAAAGAGAAGTCTGCCCGTTGCCTCTTAACGTCACCAAGGGTAGGCTAGCAACAAGCGACGCCCAGCCCGTGCGCGCTACTGCTATGGCCGCCGTCATTTAGCAGTGCGAGTGCGGCGAGGCCGACGAACGGACAGTAGCACACTGAACGGTTCACGCCGCAAGTTTTTCACCGCCAAACATGTCTTGCGTGTCAAGCAAACACGCCAACCCGCCTCCGTTCCGAGCCCTCACATCAGCGCCTGAAACGGCGCGCGGATACAGTGCTCGGACTTTAAAGCTCATTTTTCCGATAGCAGGGGAATGCTTCTTCTCTTGATCCGTGCCCAGCTAGTCTACGTAAATTTCCGCATCTCATTCCGGTAGAGGAACTAGTGATTTGACAACGGCCACCGCGCCAACAACAACAAAGACAACGCCTCCAAAAAACCAGAACAAGAGCGACAGGGCGTGTTGATTTTGATCAGCAACATTGATGCCGCTCGTTAAACATGTACAGGCACAGGGAAGAATGGCCTCACTTGTAATTCCCAACGCTGGTATTCTGACATTGCCGAATCCAGGCGAGGGTGCACAGTCTATTTCGGGCAAACGAAAGTATAGGACTCTCAGCTACTTCGGGCCTCAAACCAACTCATGACTCCTCTACGCCTCTCCCATCCCATTCATGTTCCTTTCACCCTTTCTACCCACCGTGGAAGCTCCCGACTATCGGCTCCTATGGTCTGACCCACCAGGGATTGCCGGTGAATGACCGTATCGAGAAATTTTGGTGCTGTGTGATTCTATGACGACGAGGGCATGTCGGGCTCCACTGTGGGTAAAACTAGCCTCTACACGCTGTAGGGGGAACTACTGCTTCTACTACTGTGGTAGCTCCGCCTACTGCTAGCCGTGATCACAAAGACCGAGCCTTCCCTGGGGCGTTGTTTTATGCCGCCGCCACCATCTCTTCGCGTCCGCCATGGTTCTCAATTTTTGCTTCACAACCGGTTTTGGCTGCCCGCCTTCTCTTCCTGATCAGTCCTAATCTCTGAACTATTAAGGTTTGGCCTTGCCTCATCTCCATCTGCCATCCACCTCAAGACGTTCTCATCACTATCATCATCGTCATGTTCCCGCCAGAAAGCGACACCAAATTCAGCGACTCAAAACCTCCTGTCCCAAGCTCCGCACCGGATTCTGTTCAGGATGTCGAGAAAGATAGCCCCGGATTGAAGCGGGCGCTCAAAAGTCGACATATGCAGATGATAGCGATTGGTGGCTCTATTGGGGCTGGTCTGTTCGTTGGCTCCGGAGTATCATTAACCTCTGGGGGACCCGGCTCTCTTGTAATCGACTTTATGATCACTGGCTTTATGCTGCTTCTGACTCTAAATGCCTTGGGAGAGTTGGCGTGTGAGTTTCCCGATTGATCATCCGATGGGCCCGGTTTCCCGCTCCCGTTTCCACCCCCGTCGCCCACTTTGGAATCCCAACTAACAAGTGCCCGTAGGTATTTACCCCGTTGCTGGCTCCATATACAGCTATTCTTCCCGCTTCATCGATCCAGGATGGGGCTTTGCTATGGGCTGGAATTACGCCATGAACTGGATGGTAGCTCTGCCCTTCGAATTGACTACTGCTGGTATCACTATCGCCTTCTGGACCGACCCCTACGAAACAGGTAAGCCATCCATAAACACAAGCGTTTGGATTGCCATGTTTCTGGTCTTTGTTTGCGTCATAAATTTCTTCGGCACTAGGGGCTACGGTGAAGTTGAGTTTATATTGGGTGTTCTGAAAGTAATGGCCATTATTGGCTTCATAATCGTCGGCATCACTATTGACTGCGGGGGTGTCCCGACTGACTCCCGAGGATACATTGGTGCCAAGTACTGGACTGACCCCGGCGCCTTTCACAATGGCTTCAAGGGCTTCTGCTCCGTCTTCGTGGCGGCTTCATTTGCCTACGGCGGAACAGAATTGGGTGAGGCACTAGGCTATTAGCTCTCTACTGCTCAAACCTCGCTAACTTAACAATAGTTGGGCTAGCTGCAGCCGAGTCGGCAAACCCACGAAAAACGATTCCCAAAGCAACAAAGCAGGTCTTTTGGCGGATCAGTCTCTTCTATATCATATCACTCCTTATCCTAGGCCTGATAGTCCCTTCCAATCATCCTGATCTCTCCAGGGCCTCGGATCGAGGAACTCGATACTCGCCATTCGTCCTCTCCTTCAAGCTAGCTGGAATCAAAGTACTCCCGTCTATCTTTAATGCTATTATTACCCTCAGTGTTCTCTCCGTTGCCAACTCCTCTACGTTCGCATCGTCCCGAACAATACAAGCCCTCTGTGCTAATGGCATGGGTCCCGCAATCGGGGCTAAAGTCGACAAGAAGGGCCGTCCATGGGTTGTAATGATAGTAGTTCTTCTTTTTGGCTGCATTGCTTTCATCAGCGAAGCTCCTGATGGTTCTATTGCCTTTACCTGGCTTCTTTCCATAGCCGGCTTATCCAACTTCTTCACCTGGGGATCCATTTGTTTCGCCCACATTCGCTTCCGCAAGGCATGGGCCCTTAATGGTCGCTCCACTGACGATTTACCTTTTACTGCTATGTTTGGCATTATCGGGTCATGGATCGGTCTCGGTCTCAACATACTCTGTCTCATAGCTCAATTCTACATAGCTATATCCCCCATTAATCGGAAAGCTACCGTTCAAACTTTTTTTGAAGCTTACCTAGCTTTTCCTGTTGTCACTGTCTTCTTTTTAGGCTACAAGATACACAAACGCCAGTGGACGGCTGGCGTCAAACTCTCTTCCATCAACCTTGATGAGGGTCGCCGAGAGATAGATCTTGACGCCCTAAGGTCAGAGTTAGAGGCTGAACGTCAGCTCAACGCCTCTTGGCCGTGGTGGAAGAGGCAATGGCATTTTTGGACATAGGAATTCTTCGGATGCTGGCATCGAACCATCGATATCTTTGTAAATACAGTAAAAAAATAATTAATAATTGCCTACAATTCATGGCTACCCATACCCAGTATCTTGGGAAGATACGGCTATCTCTTCCTAAGGGTGATATTAAATCCACCAGTGTAGGCCTTAGATCCCTTGTAGCCTTCAATTTAGTTGGGAAGTATTTGCTCCGCTATTCCAATTAAAGATTTGGCGCTCTAATTCCTATAGCGTAGTGAAAATTGCTACCAACCGAGGAACGTAGATTTCCTACCATGACGGGCTAGGCATACATTTTTTGGCGTGTTGGGTTCCAAACGGTATCAGTTTATAAATCAGTTTTTGGCCTAGAGGAAATTTCTAGCTGCTTACTCACGGTTCTCCTCTTCTAGACCCATCCTTAATAGTCGGGTGGTGCGACATACCACCGTATTGTTATCAAATCTAACAATTGTAAATTTTGTTTCTCATCTCTTCAAATCACTTCTGACCGTCAGGTTAGCTAATCTTGGCTTTTAGCGGAATTTACGCTTCTGCCAAAATGGGGTTAAAATGTCGTTGCACACTGGATCGAACCAAAAACATTGATGTATGGGAATGCATGACCAATGTGTTGGTCAATTCTGTCCGATCTAGCGTACTCCTCCATTCAAAGGAGATTTTAGGCCCACAAATTTGTTTCGCCGATACAAATTGATTACTGAGGCAATCATGATCCATCACCGACAATTCTGAAATATTGCAAATGCGTCATCAAAAGTTCGGGGGTTCTAGATTTCAACAGGCTAGGAAATTGCACCGTCTACACTTCTGTGGGTGCTAGAGCAGGTGTGGGGCCGGGCTCGATCAGACTAACTACCATTCAGTACATGATCCTCGTCCGACTTGAATAAACGGACCAATGCAGACTTCGATCTTTGTATCATTCAAGTGAATACACAGCTACGATCTATGGTCATATCAAAGAAATAACGACCCCTCAGTCACTGAGGTTGTAGAGCGCATAGATCCAAGTAACTGCAAAAGTGAAACTAAGCAAAGGATTTGTAGTCACGTGTGTATCAACAACATGGCCTACTTGATAGCCCCAATTATTCTAACTTCTAACAAATCAGTGATATATGAAAATATTACATGTATCTTTGTCTTCGGACACTGTCATGCAATAAATTTCATTCGCAAATACATCCAAGGTATGTTTGTTTATACTGTCGACCTTCCTCGGTGAGTATCTACTAGAGGTAAGTTACAAAGCCTCTAGCTGTTCAGGCATGCCTTCGTCACACAGGCACCGCAAGAACTGTGGTGAAGTCTTGCTGGATTCGGACCAGCCAGGTCCAGTCTCAGATGAGATGTGAGAACAAGCTGTCCAGACTCTAACTAGAAGAGCGATCTAGATGGTGCATCATTACTCCATCCAACTATGCCGGTTTTTACAGTGTCGCCTTCACTCTCGCAATCCAGGTCGTGGAGACCAAGATACTTGTCAACACAAGAAATAATTTCCTAGAGTCCGATATTTCACACCCATCGAGGTTGTATCCACCGGTTGGAACGTGTAATCTGTGGGAACTGCAACGGCTGGTGTGTTGGTTGTGATAGAGGCAAATCAGTGCAGTCACCTAAATACCGTTCATGAGAAAGTTCTTTACCACATTAGTTGTGGTCGTTGGAGTAAAGCGGTACTAGCGTCCTTCTAAACATGGGAAGCTTTAGCCAGAACAGATCTTGTTGGGAGTGAATCACTGCCTCGTGAACCAACTTGTCTGATATAGTGAATTTTGCCTAGATTTGGCCCTGCGTGGATATTTTACTTCCAGGCTCAAAGAGGACACCGCCGACAGTTCGATTTTTACCCCCCCCCCCTGCATGGGACATTGCTGATTGGAACTTGGTCTTTGTCCCCTGTTTCGGCTCATCTCACAAAGCATTATGTTGGACAGTCCGTGCACCCATCACTTCTCTACCCGATAGCCACGGTTTCAGGTTGTTGGAGAGTCAAGTGGGGCGAAATCGGCTTCAATGGGTGTACCCCTGATAGCACCTGGTTCGGCAGGGCTCTAATTCTTATTCTATATTTCAGGGCCCAGACCAAGGGCGCCACTTGATTCTTGTCGGCCACAGTTTTACGCCATTCCGACCCGTTCTGCATTTCTTCTCCGTCGCGTCTCTCCTATTATTTAGATCATTTAATATATACTCAGATATTTGGCTATGATACATGACCGGTGCTATGCATACATGTTGGATGGCTATTTCGACGTTGGCGCCACTCATGCTCTGGATTTTATTTGCAAATACCACCATGAGGCGTGTTCGTTTACACAAACAGTCGACCCTCCTCCGTAAGTACCGACCAAGGAAAAATTTAGGACCTTTGATTGTGCAAGCATGACTTCATTGTTCATGCACATCAGCGGCGCGAGAGACGTTGGCTTATTCAACTGCATCTATTCCAGCGATCTATTCTCTCAAGAAGGACGTGTGTCCAAGCTATCTAGACTTTACTTGGCAGACGGTCCATACAGCCATAGAGGTGCTGCAAGTGTCGCCTGCACTATAGTTCTCTGAATGCCGACCGCTGAAAAATGACAGCTCTTTTTTTTAAATATATTGTCCTATGTGAGTCTATGACTATGTAGGACGTGCAGGTCCTCTCTACCTACAGGCCAAGGATACCTATGCTAGTAGTATATCCCCTCCTATGCCTCTCATACAGCTCCTCTCAAACAGTACCGCCCCTCACAAGCCCTCATTTGATCATACACTCAGAGGAGCCCTTTGCCCTTCATTATCTCCCCTCTCCAGCCAACGATACGATGGCCATTTGCGGGTGTATGGCAGCCGGGAAAAATTGCAAAAACCACTGGGTGCGGAGCTCTCTTCATACCGACATTAGGACTAAATCTGAAGACATGGTGACCCTTCTGAAGCGTTCGAAGAGGCCGGCCAGCTGGGCGCTGCAGACTTGTGGGTACCTCGGGAAATTCACCCTCTGCCTTTCTAGCCTCCTTCAAACTCCTTCCCGAAGGTCGTGCTGAAATGTCAGAAAAGTCTTGACAAAGAGTGATTGCTGTGGTAGCTTAGCCCAACTTCTTTTATGCCGTTGACTCATCGACAAAAGAAGCCCTCATGGCCAATCAGCCGAAATCTCGGTCTTGGCGTCCACAAACGTTCTTAAGTTGAAAAACCCCTCGAAAATGTCAGTCCCAGCATGGTCTTCAGAGACCTGTTCCCCCTCTCGCACCACATCACAGCCGCCTATCCTTCCTCAAGTTGTAGAGCCCCATTAGAGTATCAATCGCCCATAGACCATGACCAGAGCTTTATATATTGTGACTTGATTTCCTACTTGCGGGTATACGAAGCGTCGTAAATATGTAGTGAGTGATGGCTGGTAATTTATGGGGCAAGCTCCTGTTTGCAATTGAAGAAACTTCTTTATTGATTGTTGACGCGAGATGAGGCGTGGTTAAAAAAGGGTTGAGGACTCAAATGAGAATGGTAAGAAAAGCATTGTCGAGAAGTTGTCAAATGGAGATATGCTTGAGGTTGCTTTCGACTTCAATTCGGCTGCTATTCTTCTTGGCTATCCCAGATATGCAGAGCATATTGAGTGATTACACCGGCACCACTGGAAGGTGAAGGATGCGTCGTTGCCGGCAAAGTTGATGAGTTGTCTATTATGTTCCATGCACAGGATAAGCGAGTTAGCAGACTTTACTTGCGTCTCCGACTATTGTTCATGTTTGCGCTTCAGTGAACCTACTTTCGTGTTTTCCTGGAATCAAGTCAAGTTCGCAACCAAATGATTGGTAGTTAAGAGGAAAAAACTTAACTCACCAAAAATTATTAGTTCTTTCATTTAGATGCGTCGAAAAGAACATTTTACTTGTTGTGCACTAACTGCGTTGCACATATCCCTCGCTTAGTCATTGTTTTGATAACTAAGCTAATACACCAATCTCGACGATCGCCCCAGGCATTACGCTGACCTCGAACTCGAGATGCGGCGCAAGAAACCGCCAGAGCTATCTCTGCCGAGAGCGGTTTACGCCCGCTTAATAGCCGCTCGAACTGGACATGGAGACTTTGCGGCTTATCACCGCCGCTTCAACCACACTGACGCTACACTCAACTGCGAGTGTGGGAGGGAAAAATCAATTGGTCACCTTGTCCAGTGTCGGAAAGCACTGGCAACTTGGCGGCTGAAAAGCGGAAAGTGTAGGGCGCCGACTCTGGAAATAATGCTCGGATCAAGGGGATGGCAGCTGTTCAGGGACTACGTCCAGGAGAGTGGGATTTACGCGGAGGCAAGTCGGGGGATGGCAGGGATACCTGTGACTCGGAGGTGATAGATCAATGGCCTAGGTGGATCGGCATGGACAGAGAGATTGGATTCGAGGCTCAGGCGCGTGGTGGCTGAGGCGGAACGATGGAAGGGAGATTGTTGAAGTTTTTCTTTTGTAATGCGGGATTTCGCGTGAAAGTTTTTGTTTTGTTTTCAATTCTGGGCTGCTGAATTCGTCATGGTTCCGGTCATTTAGGTGGGACGAGGCATTTGTACTGCACGGTAGTTAACCTGATCCGGCCCGACCCCACTCGTGCTCAAGCTCCAGTAGGAGTGCGACGGCAGTTACTTCACCTAGCACGTCAATGAACAAACAAAACAAACAAAACAAAACAACACCAATCTCGACGTTATCCATGTTCCTAGAAAGAGATAAGAAAAAATGAGTCATAATATCGATTGGCCTTAAATTACGTATATGTAAGTTAGTTCATTGCAAAATGAAAGTTGCCAAAGTGAGGTATGTGTATTCATTTATGTTGTCTATATCTATCAACACCGCGAACGTCCGAAGCGGAGTGCAAAGCCCCCACACGGTGTCGAAACTGTGGGGGACCTCAATTTTATACCAAAAGTTTTGCATTGAACTAACATTACGTATACGAATATAAAGGCCAATCGACAAGATTGTTGGTCGGCGTGAAAAGAAATTCGTGATGTATAGAAAATTCTAGTACAAATAATACATGATTAATAATCACCAAACTCAAGTAAATAACGCTTTAAGGCAAAATCAATTTGCTATTAGAGATGTATTCATCATGTAGCATCTGACTATTAAGGTTTTTAAAGCTATCATGTAAATTCCATAAAATACTTCTGCCGGCAAAGACGCATCCTTCACCTTCCAGTGGTGCCGGTGTAATCACTCAATATGCTCTGCATATCTGGGATAGCCAAGAAGAATAGCAGCCGAATTGAAGTCGAAAGCAACCTCAAGCATATCTCCATTTGACAACTTCTCGACAATGCTTTTCTTACCATTCTCATTTGAGTCCTCAACCCTTTTTTAACCACGCCTCATCTCGCGTCAACAATCAATAAAGAAGTTTCTTCAATTGCAAACAGGAGCTTGCCCCATAAATTACCAGCCATCACTCACTACATATTTACGACGCTTCGTATACCCGCAAGTAGGAAATCAAGTCACAATATATAAAGCTCTGGTCATGGTCTATGGGCGATTGATACTCTAATGGGGCTCTACAACTTGAGGAAGGATAGGCGGCTGTGATGTGGTGTGAGAGGGGGAACAGGTCTCTGAAGACCATGCTGGGACTGACATTTTCGAGGGGTTTTTCAACTTAAGAACGTTTGTGGACGCCAAGACCGAGATTTCGGCTGATTGGCCATGAGGGCTTCTTTTGTCGATGAGTCAACGGCATAAAAGAAGTTGGGCTAAGCTACCACAGCAATCACTCTTTGTCAAGACTTTTCTGACATTTCAGCACGACCTTCGGGAAGGAGTTGGAAGGAGGCTAGAAAGGCAGAGGATGAATTTCCCGAGGTACCCACAAGTCTGCAGCGCCCAGCTGGCCGGCCTCTTCGAACGCTTCAGAAGGGTCACCATGTCTTCAGATTTAGTCCTAATGTCGGTATGAAGAGAGCTCCGCACCCAGTGGTTTTTGCAATTTTTCCCGGCTGCCATACACCCGCAAATGGCCATCGTATCGTTGGCTGTAGAGGGGAGATAATGAAGGGCGAAGGGTAAAGGGCTCCTCTGAGTGTATGATCAAATGAGGGCTTGTGAGGGGCGGTACTGTTTGAGAGGAGCTGTATGAGAGGCATAGGAGGGGATATACTACTAGCATAGGTATCCTTGGCCTGTAGGTAGAGAGGACCTGCACGTCCTACATAGTCATAGACTCACATAGGACAATAAAATAAAACAAACTCATCGACTTATATGGCAGTTTTCTAGATTCGTGTCTTTGAATTCTATGATCGGACCTCCGTGGGCATTTTATACTTTGTACCCAACGTAAAGCAGGATGGAGCACAATATTTCCAGTTTACTGAAGGTTAAACAGTCGTGCTGCTGAATGAACTCATTCTATCTTGTAGCGGTGAACAGATCTCCGAAACGCAGATCAGTGCTGTTAACAAATTCAGGCGACTCGTAGCCACTAATCACCCACCAACCACCTACTAAATACACTTGTGGCTTCTAGTTGATCAGTCTATGATCACAATGATTTCACGTAGGTGTCTCGTGGCTCCGACTAATCAACAATATAATGCGAGTAGAGCTTGAGACTAATAAAACGTGAATTCGATTCTATAATACAGGATCGCCGACTTATTTAAATATTCCCCCGCACCACGTGAGCCAATCAACAGCGCACAATTTGCACGGTCGGGTTTCCATCAATTGGGATCCACACACTGGCACTGAAACCAGGTCATCTACTCCAAATCAAACATCTCACAACAATTGTGACGAACTTTAAACCGTAGATTTGATGAATTGTCAGCAATTAAAATATCAATCGAAAAGCTGATCATCTATAGGACTCCACAAGACGTGGCAATTGGAATGTTTTACTTGACATGAGAAAACTTGATAACAGAGTCTAAAGTAAGATCTATGGAACAGCTGTGGCATTCTTACCGCCAAATCTTTTTCGATTGACAAGCTGCTCTACCCGCCAATTGATTTTGGCATATCTGATAACAGGGATCATTCTAGCGGCTGTTCAATCCATGTAGCGCATCACAAACGGATCCACAATAGTCGTTATCATGGTCTGCATGATCAATTTCAGGATGAAGTTTTTTGAGAATCCAGCGATGGGTTTCCTTGGACCACATTGTGTTTAGCTAACACCTTTAGTTAGGTACGATAATTATATTTAACTCAACCCGCAAGCCCTTACCCTACAATAACTAACCACACTCGCATTATCGTCATCATTCATTGCACAATACCATCCTATCATACAGGTGTTGCCATCATCAACAACGCATTTCCCAAAATGTCTTCCATCGAAGATGATGTGCAACACTTCAATGAGAATCCCCTCGATGGAATCACAACTGCTTTCATATCACATTGCGCCATGTACGAATATGAAATTATGGAACCCAGCCTTTCCAATAACACTGACCTTCAAATTATTCTTCTTCCTTTGAACTCACTTTTTAGCTCATTTATTGTATACAATGTAGAAGCTGCGGTCCCCTCGTCATCCAATCGCAAAATAACGGCGCGAATAGTTTCATTGAAGAAACGGATCAACTCAAAATCAATCGACCTCAAACATCTGAGACCGCTTGTCCACTCCATTTTTTCCAAAGCCAGTGACACTGAGATCTGGATCCAGTTAGTCAGCGTTCTTGATATATTTGAACCTCACTCAACTCCCGATAAATTCCCTTCATCCCTTAACTACCCCGATGTTCGTCATCGGCAGACAGTTGCCCTATCCCAAGGCAAGGATCAAAAAGTGGATATCTTGAAAAAGGCACTTTGGACCGAGGCGAACGGAACCATTTTCGAAGATGTTGGCGGCTTCTACGAGAAGTATTTCGAGATGACACCGTGGGCCGATCAATGCCAGGCGATCGCAGACAGCTTTGTAAATAGAAAATTCAAAGCGCGGTTCAGGTTCCCGAAGAAGCCCACGGAAGCCAACATCTGGAGATGGGTCCATAAGGTTCAGTCCGAGTTCATTGAATGCTACAAAGCTCCAACGGGAACGCCGATCGAAAAACCTGCGTCTTCGAAACAGCAAAAAACATTCCAACTAAGCTCAAGCAAGTTCCGAACCACGTCAGCATGGAAATTCGAGGGAAGCAAGTCTCCCAGAAAGATGAGATTTTTCTTCAAGAGTCGCAACCATGCAGCTGGTACTCTTCACGATTGGCGCGATGTTCTTGTTCTAGGAGAATTGACATCGTCATCTGTCGGAGTGTGGAAGAGCAAGCTTCTCCAACTATCGATTTACATGAGGGAGGTTTTCATTGCGCAACCTTTGCGTCGGTCTGTTCATGGATTCCTTCTGTTCGGATCACAGTTGCAGCTGTGGGGTTTCGATCGATCAGGACCCATGTCATCCGGCTTCATCGACATTGGTGAGAATCCGGAGAAGCTGATCTACGTGATCACTGCGTATATGCTGATGAGCGATGATGAACTTGGTCTTGACTCGAACTTTGTCCAGGAGCACGACCGGACCCTGATCAAGGCCGAAGGACCAGAAACTGACAACTGGTTGATGCTGACCCTTGAACCTTTCCCATTTATCGTTCAGCGACCGATCGTCTCGCATGGCACGACAGTCTACCGCGGTCTGTACGAAAGGTTTGTGGTGAAGACCTCGTGGCGGGCGGTGGGACGGATGTCAGAGGACGAACTTCTGGGGAAAGCTCGCAGTATTCTTGGAGTGGCAACGTTGATTGGATCACATGATTTGGAAAAGATCAGTGAGTTACGCGACGGCCTTACGTTCACGAAGGAAATGAAGAGAGAGATCCAAGCCGATGAGGAACCAATGACCACGCCCCACGACTTACTGCAACCAGAGAATACCAATCAAGAAGAGATTGTTCAGCTGAGTGGAGGTGTGAAACGCAAAAGCGCGTCGAGTGCTGGTGATTCACTTCGGAGCAAAAGGTCATGCGTGTCGAGTATTTCAAGGCAACCCCAGACCAATGCAGCAGTAGCGAGGGTTCGAAAAGGCGGAACTTCGATCAACAAGCAAGGCAAGTCTGTGTTGATTGCTCTTCTATTGTGATTCAAGACAGTATACTAACGCTAGGCATCATGTTGTAGCTCCTGGTAAGCTTACTGCATCGAAGAGTTCAACTCCGACAAGTAAACAGAGCTCGAACCAAGGATCGACCTTCTCTGCATCGAAAAGAGGGAGGAATGACGGCGAGATGGATGTCGACGCCCCGAACGTACCGGAACGGGAACTCAAGAAACTCCACATAACGAGCAGTACTGGGAAAACCTTGTCAGAAGCCAGTGTTGGCCCTTCAGGATCGTCTCTCACCCCAGATCCTACCACCCCAGACGTTCCAGATGTGGTAGTTGTCGATGTGAATGCCTCTCTCAAGATCTCCAGTATGTCCACAATAGAATCTTCATTGTTATACCGAGATCGATTACAATCGATAATCGCATTGAAGCCTTCTGGACGAGCAATCGGAGAGGATACATCACCGTTGGAACTGCTTTGTGGACTAAGCGATGCAATTATTGGTCATCGGTCACTGTTTTTGGATGCCCGGATATTGTACCGTGATGTCTCGGCTAACAACATCATACTAACGGATCCAAAGCCGACTGATAGTCGCTGTGGGGCGCTGATAGAATTGGATCACGCAATGTCGTTGGATGATCCCAATGCTGCGGCGAGCTCTCAAATCCCGACTGGGACGATGGAGTTCATGGCACTCGGTATCTTGCGGGCGAATTTGACTCGATCAAGTGCAGGCATCAAGCACTCGTATCGTCATGACCTAGAATCATTCTTCTTTGTACTTGTGTCTACATGCATCCGCTTTGGCTGGGGTGAGGAAAAGCCAACTCATCTAGGACTACTCGAGACATGGTACAAGGGTACAGTCCAAGCTATGTACAATGCCAAGTTTACAGCGATTCATGAGGACTCATTCGAAAGCAACGTGTTGAGCGGATTCTCGGCCAAGTTCCATTGTTTGAAAGGTGTAGCCAAGAAAATGCGGGCATTGCTGTTCGACAGAGGTTGTGGGTATTGGCTGGGTGAAGATTATTATCCCGAAACACTCTACGATCCCATACTTCACGATTTTGATGTGGAGATTTTAAAGATAATTTGTGAGTTGTAAGATAGGTCATCAGATGATATGGTTCTACTGGACTGAAATTTTACTTACACAAGCGTGTTATGGTTTGAACGTTGTCTCAGTTTAGGCGGATACCTAAGGCAGATATTGAGAATTCTTATGACAAGGTTGCAAGGGGATGGAAAGATTAAGCTGAAGTAAACGGTATTGCAAGGCAGGAGGTTTAACCGTTATTACCACTTAGTTACAACTGGAAATACGTGGTTGAGAAGGAAGTATTGTGCCTATGGAAAAGTCACTTATCTGTAGATTCCTGAGAAAGATCAAGCCTTATAAATGCCTGTTTGTATTAGCAGGAGTTCTCTTTTCTCCTTATATAGTTTATAAAATTGGTCACTTATCACCAACTTGATTTCCCCCACAGACCGTCGTTAAAGCCGGGCCTGTTGTGTTGTTGCACTATCGAGATAGGGATTGAGAGTTGACAGAAAGGACAATCACATTAGCTAGGAGACTAGGTGGAAGAGGAGAATAATAGGGTCAGTATAAGAGATAGTAGTCTTTATGATCTTGGTATAATTAATAAATCGCTCGATATACCAAAAGTAACTCAAGTATTAAAATGGGTCATGACAATGATGTGCAGTCTCTATCTAGCGCGAGAAGTGGAAGTTGTATGAAGGCGGCTTTGGTGTAGAGATGAAAGAAGTATATTGGATATGAGTAGAATGTTTTGAAATGTGATATATGTTGGAATGCCAAGAATAACTTGTAAGTCTAGCTAATGAGACTATCTAATTCCCCATCCTATATCATTGTCATCAATACATTCCTCACTGAATGCTCAATACGCATGGGCATTTATTTCACACTTGCATTCCAGCGGATGACTGTCTCAAATGCTGGCCATAGGTTTCTCGGATGTGTTACCGACAATCATGTATTTAGCTCTATATTCCTGGCTCACATATATACAGGGGATGCATATAGATTTACATCTACAGGCACCATAACCTATTGTCCATGGAGATTGATAAATACTGGTCAAAACCCACGGTTGATAAGAGATACGCACACGCAATCTCACTTTTATCATCTGAGCTAACGGAGAACCACACATCTCAATCTAGTTGTTTCAACTCAAATATTCCTCCGACAATATCATATAAGACTTATTGTATCGGTCTAACCGCCGAAACTGACTCCGCTCTCATTTCCATCTTCGCCCGAGCTCATCATTGCAACAGAGAGTATCCAGAGGCGGGCAGGAACTGTAAGCTAATATGCAAGCATCACGTTTACGCACGTCATCCCACCAGTGGCCAGGTTGAGGCGAGGCTATGACTCTTTATCTACATTCATAAAAAGTCGTGTGAGACGTTGTCTCAAATGTCGGAAAGTTTTCCCTCCATATAATTGGTGATTGAAGTAAATATTCTCTAAAAAGAGCCATGATAGATAGATATTTGTTTTTTTTTTTTTAGGTCCTAGGCTATGCTCTATATCTCCTAGAAGTCAAGGACCGGTGTACACGGCCGAGATCGTGCTTCCCACATGCCCGACTCTGTCTCACCGCGTGACCCACTACAAAACAAGTAGCAAGTCATAAGAAAATAAATGCTCCCTCAAACTCCCATATGAAAATTACGAAGTCCATGATCCAAATTGTGGTTGGAAAACGACACTCCTCGTCTCATTTTCCTACCTGTCATGCTTCGTGCTATGACCTAGTTAGCACCGTCTCCGCTGAGAGCAAGAGATGGGTTAGCAGTCACCTTTGATACAGCCGGTATCCTGCTATTTGTTAGTGAATGCCTAAAAGAGGCATTATCGGGGTTGCTGTTAACTCAAGCTTCTTCAGATTCCAGCGTCGCGAAACCTGTTGTCTCGGCCCTCGAGACATTCTTCGCCGCGGCGATGATCGCCTATTCGGCCCTTTTGGCTGCAGCTCGAACTCGTACCACCTTCGCGAACTCCCATTGCTCGATGTGGCAGATCCACGCGAGCTGCTCTTTTCATCGGTCTGGATTCCCGAGTCTGCCAAGCCAGACCCAAGAAATCCGATCGGTGGGGTCCCCCATAGTTGCGACACTTAGTGAAAGCCCTGCACTCGGCTTCCGAGTGCATATTTGATCCGCAATTCCAGCAGGCTGGAGCGCGGGAGCAGCCACGAGTGGTGTGGAAGCCCAAACAGCGTTTACACTGTTCAATTTGTGGACGAGGCTTGTGAATGGTCGCCACTCTAGCCTCGTCGAGAATGCGGAAGCCCGCGCGAGGGGCATAGTCCCGGATGAAAAGGGCTTTTCCCTTATATTTTCCTTACCTGTCAGAATCGCATAGCCGGTTCTGACTCGGTGTACAGAGCAGGCGTCACTCAAGTTGCACTGCAGCCCATCCTGTATTTGTTTCCGTAAAGCGCTAGGTGAAAGCTTGCACCACGGGTGCTCCTTTTCCAGGCGAAGGAACAGCCGATTGTCGACTTTCGCCCTGGGAGCTTCTTTCTCTTGGGCTTTGACCGCACACGCTAACCATCGGCGCTTAAATACTGCTTCTATCCCATCCAATCTATGAACGACTTGGCCTAGGCATCCTCTGGCTATTAGAGCATTGCGCAAGTCGCTTGTCCACACAGATGGTTTATGATCCCGGTGGTTTCCTAATTGATGGAAAGAAATGAGCTAGAATTGGGCAATAGCCACACAATCAAATATAGCCATCATGTCAAACAAATCAGTACCGGTGATTCTTGTACCAGACATTAGCCTATCTGTGTGGACGAGCGACCTGCGCGCTGCGCTAATCGCCAATAGATGTCTTGGCCATTTTATCCACAACTTGGACGGAATGAAGGCATTCTTTGAGCCTGTAAAACCCGACTTTGAGGGTTTGGAAGAAGAAATTGCAACAGAACTTTCGGATTTTTACGAATGGAGCCTGTTGCAATGGATGGATGGAAAAATTAACGCTATCAATATTTTAGTGTTATGAATGTCGGATGAAATTCGAGCGCAGAATTTCTTGAACATGACCGCAAAAGAAATATTCGACCACGTCTCCCAAGTCAGAGAAGCCAGCGTCAGAATCCCATGGGAAACGGCATAGAGAAATTACCTGAGAACAAACATCACGATATAGATTGAAGCCTATTGTAACGAATTCTTACAAAACATTCCCAGTGTTAATAGTGCAGCTGAGTCGATGGCGGTCTCAAGCACCGGCGACCGGAAAGAGGATGTAGATGGCGAATATAAGATGGCACTCGGGATAACGTCATACATGCGTGGATCCCAATTGATGGAATGCCGATCGCGCACATTATGCGTTGTTGATTGGCCTACGTGGTGCGGGGGGAATATTCAGATAAGCTGACGATCCTGTGTTGTAGGAATCATTCATGCATTTTTTAGTTTCAAGCTCTACCTGTTGTGGTTATGAGGCGAGAGGTGTATAGAAATTATATGACTCTGCTGTCCGTCGGTGGAGTGGCACGCGCTGATGTGCAATGGTGAGTCGTGGAGATGGCGCGCCCACGCTTGGTGATAGCACGATGGACACTAAGTGCGTATTACTGTGGCCAAACGGGTGTCAGTAGGTATCAAATGTGAACTCTTACTGACATAGTGATCCATGGAGGTGATGCTAGATGCGCACTCCAACGATTGATAATATCATCTAATGGATGATGTAAAGTATGATATTATTTTGAAAGATTGATTAACTAAATTTGACAGGTGAAGAGATTGTAGATTACATGAACAGCGTCTGTGCACCAGCCTGTATTTTCCACCATTTCCTAACGCATCAGTCCATCCTCCTTACAACTCAACCGAGCCAGCACAACAATACCCACGTTTTGTTATCGATCAATCGGAGCCACAAGACACCTACGTGAACTCATTTTCATCATAAATCGAACAACCAGAAGCCACACAGGCTCATCATGGATACGATAAGAGTGAACTAGCTGGATACTTGGAGATAGATAGGAGTCTAGGGTATTGAATCAAGATATAGCTCACTAAAGGCCTTGATGTCATCTATTTGTCAAATTGACAAAAATAGGGAAGAAGATCCAAGGGTCAGGCTGCAATGGAGTACGCAGGAATCATGGCAATCCACGGAGAGCCACTAGTAATAATTAATGGAATGATCGTAGGGTAGCTGACCCAGAGAGAACGTGCAGACTCTATAAGCACAAGCACCGGGAAAAAAATGTTTTTTACAGCATCCGGAGCTGCGCCAACGTTGTAGTCAGGAAAACTGGAAGAATAGCCAAAGAGAGCTATGAATTAGAAAGTGATGATGGCAGCCATGAGGGAGTAGGACTTGGGCTGGTCTATAGAGCGACCTCAGCTTGAATTACAGACCGTCTACTCCATGACACTGGCGCCTCGCATAATTGGTGAAGAGTGAAAACGTGTTCCTGAGCCTGTCCGGATTGAAAAATCCAATAACATTCGAGCAAGCTGTAGGCATCTCATTATTATTAAAAAAAAATAAGCCAAATTTCGATTCACAACATGGTCGCGAGGTTATAAAACGCTATTTTTTACCTGAATCATCCTGCAATATAGTATCTATCGTAAGATTAGAAGTCGACCATGGAATAGTCTCGTAGCAATAAAATGAATTCCTTGTCGACGGATCGTCATCAGTCCGTCCAGTTGCTGGACAAGTCCCAACAGACGGCGTGCTTATAAAAACCTATTACTTCTGATGTCGAAAATAGGGCAGTACCGGGCGTAGCTAAGACACCAAAGGCATTTAGCGCGCAAATATGGCATGAGAGGCTAGGACAAGTCGGACAAAACTTACTCGAAAATACAGTAATAATTTCAATAATCATGAAAGGAATTGACATGTCTACTTTGACGACATGTGAAACGTGCCACCTAAAGCACGACGATACGTATCCAGAGAACCAAGACCAACGCCAGGCGACCCTCTAGATAAGGTCTTTATTGACACCATCGGAAAATGAACGGAATCAGTAAATGGTTAATATTACGCAGTCATCATTACAGATGCTAGAACAAGGATGCGTTGGGTATTAAATACAAATAAAAGGGACAAAATGATGTCAAAGCTTATCAAGTGGGTTGACCTCCAACACAACCAATTTGGAAAAACCATAAGGGTTATTTTTAGGGATGGCGCCTCTGAGCCCAGTCATACTAAGTAGAACTGTATCACACATGGAATTCGATCTGACATCTCAGCGTCTTACACAACGGAGCAGAATAGAGCTGCTGGATCATCCAACAAAGTCTCGCTTAGAAGAGTGCGGTCAATGCTAATCAACGTAGGAATGCCGCCAACTTTCTGACCATAGGCATTAAAACGTTCATGCTACACATCAAACAGACTTTGCTGCACTCGTAATGATAAAGCACAATTCATCGATCTTCTCGACGCCCTTAAACAGCCCCACACACTTAAAATCGACTTTAGTCTAGTCCTCTGATTTGCATGTCGGGCTACAAACGTAGCAATCCGACACTAGTAAAATTTGAGGCAAGGGCCGAACACGCTCGGTTCATTAGACTCCAATCCAAGACAAATAAGAGTTATGTTAGGGATATTGAAAGGCTGAGGGCGATGGATAGGGAGACGTCACCTTGTGAGTAGAATACTGATAGGTATGGGAGAATTCAATAGATCACTTGGACAGAGTAAGATGATTGAATGGTAGTGAATTGTAGATATGGATGTGGATACTGTCGGTATGTTTACGGGGTGTGATCACAATAACTGCACTCGAGTTGATGCTTGATATGATCGTTCTTGTTTTCTAATAACTACGATATGAAACTATAAACTCCCGTCCCCCAAACGCCTTACACAATCCTAATATATCACGTGAACCCTCATGTTCCCAGTTCCATTCCCACACCAGATGCATGTGTTTTCCATCAGTTCTAGACACTGGCGGCTCTTTAGAATGGATAAGTAGTGTCTATATATTAGGTCTTTCTACCCATCCAGAAGTTTCAATATTCAGTCTGTTGGTATCAATCAAGCTTGTTAAAGCAGGACATGGTTGGCTTTTCGTCATGGCGTCTGCTGGGTTAGACTTCCCATCAATCCATCTGATTTCGGTTATTTGGCGCCGCTCATACGATTGCCGTAGACACATTAAGTCAATCATCAAACGCTTTTCTTGCGTGGTGCCAAGCTTTACTAGACAATCATACAACGATTTAGAATCAGTGCATAGAATTAGCGGAAGAGGCTCTTTAAGGTCAAGTATTTGCTCAATTGTCGCTTTAAGAACGACGGCAACATC
Source organism: Blumeria hordei DH14 (assembly GCA_900239735.1). Lineage (NCBI taxonomy): Eukaryota > Fungi > Ascomycota > Leotiomycetes > Helotiales > Erysiphaceae > Blumeria > Blumeria hordei. The sequence goes on along the minus strand of OENG01000025.1, from coordinate 80,881 downwards.
GAAGCCATGAGCCACGGAGTAAAGTTCAGAAGCCAGAACACTTCTGGTGACTCTCTTACACTTAAGTGAAGACCAGTGAATGATGTTAGCCTTGTTATTATCATCGGCCAGAGCTATCACGTAACCAATTTGAGATGATAAATCTTGATTGTTTGCAAAAGATGCATCAGTAAAGACCATCAACTTAAGTGTTTTTAAATCAAGTTCAATGAACTTGAGACCTCTTAAAGAATTATCAATTTGCCATTGAAGGCGTTTGTTAATTGCTTTTGCATCTTCTTCTTTTGGATTAATGATTTGAGCAGCGTGTGATAGATCAAATGAAGCCTCTGGCTGACAAACACTCGCTATATACGCACCTCGAGCTCTCTGGGCGATAAATTGATCTTTTGGAGTTACAGCTGTGCGCAATTTTCCCCTGGAGCCTACGAGGTTGGTTGGTTTCAGACTAATAAGACGTAGGTTTTTACACTGGAGTTCCTGGGTTAGAAATATAGAATCGTCCTTTTTGCTGATTTGGCTGCCGTTGAACTTTAGAGGTGAGTTTTCAGTAAGTTTTTCTCTTTCTTTTGCTAATAATTTAGCCTCTCTTAGTTTGGTTTCCTCGGCATTTGCAAATAATTTGTCAGCTAGAATTAAAGTATCATCCGTTTGGAGGCCTACAATACCGAAACCATTGATAAATTTGGATAAGAGGCATGAGTCGAATGTGGATTGAATCATACCGAGATTTTTTTATGATGTTGATGGTAGGTTTTAAACCAGTGGTTTCCAGCCTCTGGTACACCATATAGTGGTTTAACTATTTTTAAGATGGAGCCTGATTTCAGTCCTAGCTCTTTGGGGGGTTTGACAAAAAAGTTTCGATTTAACTGGGTTGTTGATTGCACATAGGCCTGAGAAATATCGCGATAAAAAGGTCGAGAGACATCTTTTTATGTAAGATGGCTGTTAATGCAAGTATAAGCCTTTGGCTCATTCTTTGTATGGTCGGCGACTGGGTGAGAACAAATTCTTTGCCATGATCGTTAAATGCTTGAACTACGAGCCTTGATTTTTCAAAAGCTTTATCGGTACCAATGTTCTTTATTTCATCAACAAATCTGGAATTAAAAATCCTTACACCCTGTGGTACGCTTGATTCCTTGATTATTTGGAATACACCTTTTTCTAATAAGCCATTGATTTCATTTTGTCTAGAATCGGCGAACAATTGAGTTTGTAAAAATACGGAAAGATCTGCGTCACGGTGTTTCCAGGTCGGAGATCTTATACGTGAGCTTCGTCGAACTGGTACTTGAGATAGAGATTTGTTAACAGATTGCGTGGGGGCTTCATCAGTATTGACTTGGTCCTGGCCATTGTTGTGTTCATTAACTTTTTCGTTTAGATTCGGCTCAGTGTGGAATGGTTTAACAGTTGTACTCCTGAAATTAGTAGGTCCGTGTGGAAGTTGAACTTTGCAAGTTTCCCGGTCTACACTGAGAAGTTTAAAGGGTCCTGACCACTTGCCTTGTTGGCCAATACTATTTTCTCGCCAGACAAGAACATCAGAATTGAGTGGTAGATCATGAAGAACAGACGTATTAGGTCCATTTCTCGAAGCTAAGGCGTCTGAAACTTGTTTCTCAGCCCTTATTTTCCGAACTTCTTTCATAGCTTTTTCGATTGCTGTAGAGCGTTGAGCAATCGTAAGTGAAGGTGCATCTAGTTCCGACATTCTTGGATAAGCACCAAATACCAATAATGTTGGCACCAAACCGTCTGGGCCTGCTGTATCATTAATTGCTTTTACGGCCATTTGGAGTGCTAGTTCTTTATTTTGACGTCCAATTTCTTCCTCAATTATAAAATAGGCTCTACGTAGAATTGAATGATATCTTTCAACCATACCAATGGACCAATGGGCCTCAACAGGCACACACTTCGTAGCAATTCCATTTGAGGTGGCATTTTGACGAAACTCTTTGCTAGTGAAGTTTGTACCAGCATCGTGGACAATATAGTCCGGAGGTCCAATATACGTATCAATCCAACAGATTTTTATAGCATCCCAAGTATGCTGGGCCGAAAGGTTTTTCAACCATCTAGCCGCTTGAAACCTTGTCGCTTCGTCGACAATATGAAGAACCGGTAAATTATGTATATACATTACGTCGATTATTATAGAATAATTAAAATTTAAATCTTCTCGGAGGGTAAACTTAAATCTTCCTGGTGATTTTCCGTGCTTTTGGCAATGAACACAGAACTTTGTTAGATGTTGAAGAACTTTTTGGTCCGGAACATGACCTGCACGCTTTAACAGTCGATATAGTCTATCTGCTGATGGATGCCCAAACCTCCGGTGCAGTCTTCGGAGTTCTGCTTCAGTTAAATAGCAAGGATTATTTTCGAATGAAGTTTCCAGAATATTTTGTAGAGATTCACCCCATGTAAGAAAAGGGTGACCGAATTGACGAATGACAGGTATTGTTTTTCCTGTTGAGGTCACTAAAACATTATCAACATTATTATAATAAATCTTTAATCTGTCCATGTCTGCAAGACATAATAGAAAGGGAGTGTCGGCATGAACTACATGAAATTCAGTAACACCAACTGGTGTATTTAATTTGAAAGAACCAACGGAAGGCGTTGAGCCAATGCCAAATAGGACGTTGATGGCCCCTGCTTTGGACTTATCAATTTTCACATAACTGTTAAATTTCTGGCAGGCAATATATTGGTTGTATCCTGCAGTCGATATTTTGGAAGCGCCCGTGTCAATCATTATACCGTGAAAATTAGATGAGTTGTATCGGTTCAAAGGAGAATTAGAAGTAGAAGTAAATGTGTAAGGAAATTTTTCAAGATTGAGTTGTTCAACTTCTTCTAAATTATGAGGAATTTTTGTGGTGATTGCATGTTCGAGAGCTTTATTTGCTAAATGATTGGCCATGATTTCAGCATTGAGCACATAGCCATATGAAGTAAGAAATTGTTCATTTGAAGTTTTAGTGACTGGTAAAGAGCCAATTTCTAAAACCATGGCATCGATTGTTTCTTTGATGGACTCAGTATCAGATTCGTCACTAGTAAAATTATTTTCTTCGATTGTTTCGAGATCAACAGCATACTGATGAATATGTTTGTCAACTTTTTTGTTAAGTTTTTGCCTGTATTGATTAAGGTAGTTTTTCCGTTCTTCCTTACTGTGATTTGTTGACCAACAACCTTCCTTGCGGCAGATGTGGCATCTTTTTTTGTGGGTATCGTTGAAATCATTTGAAGGTTTCTGAAGTGAATGTGGAGTAGATTGATGGTTTAAGGTGTTACGATGGTGATATTTTCTATCGGTAAAGAAAGTTTGGTTTGTTTGTGGCTCGTGTAATTCTTCATGGGTTGCAATTGAAGAATGAAGATCATTTATGAGTCCAGCAAGACTCTCACTGGGTTTAAAGCAAGCGAACTGACATGCTGGCACCGTTTTACATCCGCTCACGAGTTTGTTGTGTAGAAATGAGTCGTTTCGTAGATCCAGTGTAAGACCATGTTGTAGATGTCGAAGTTCTTTGACAAATAATTTTAAACATTGTTGCGTTGAAAGTCCTGGATTAACATTGATTATGGATTTTAAGGTAGTTGAATTCCAGGTTGCTAAGACTGCTCTTTTGTACTCTGGCCCTTCAAAATACTGCCGAATTGAGTCACATTTATGCTCAAAAGATGCTGTTTTATTGACAGACATGTTTGCATAGTAATTTTCTAGGGCTAGTCCTCGTAGCATCGTCGGGAAAGCTTGATCCATCATAAACGGTTGTACACCAGACCTTCCGCACAAGTCGTGAAATATTGCTAGCTTAAAGTCAAAATTATCATTTTCCCCACTATATTTGACTTCTTCCGTATACAATTTAGCTAAAGAAATAAGTTCTCTAGAAAAATCAACCGTAAAAGGAGGCTCTTGAGGTTCCTGTTTAAATTGGTTTTCAGTGTTTGGCAGCGAACTGTTATTTTTATTAGCCTCTTTACTCTCAGTTTTCAAATTGGGGCTGGGTGATAACTTGGGTCGCGGAAGTGAGCTGAAGTTCCCATGAGCCTCTGCTAGGCTTAATTTAGTCTTTATGAGGTAGTTTACTTTGTTAGAAATGAATGGTCCGTCGGATGATAGGTGTTCTTGAATAGCTTCATCTGTCCAATCTTTTGGCTCTTCTTGTTGAGTTACTTCGAACAACGTTTGGGCTATTGGAATTCTAGCCTTTTTCAAAACATAAACACCACGTTTGCGAAGAAATGTACGAAGCATTTGGATGATAGGACGGGGTGCTGCGGTAAATCTCTCAGTGGTAAAGGGAGAAAAATCTTCTTGAAATGATTCCCAAAGATCTAAGTCTTTTAAGTCGCACTTTTCGTATAAATTTATTTTATTTTCGATAAATTCTGCATCTTTTAGGGAGGCACTGGTTTCGTTGTTGTCAGACATTTTTCCTTCTGATGTGGAGAAAGTTGAAGGCTTAATTTAGAGGCAAAGTATGAAAATTGGATATGGCGTGGTGGACGCAGTCAGAATTCCTAATCTGGGACTGACTTTTGATACTCTTTTTGAATTGAATTCCTTAGTATTAGGGACAATTCTCGAATCGTATCCTTAGCAGAGATTAGTAGACAGAGATCCTCAGTGAGGGAGTGTCTAATATTCTCTCTCTTCGTAATAATCCGTATCCTGATCTGTACGTCTACTGATCAGTGTCGGTATGTTTACGGGGTGTGATCACAATAACTGCACTCGAGTTGATGCTTGATATGATCGTTCTTGTTTTCTAATAACTACGATATGAAACTATAAACTCCCGTCCCCCAAACGCCTTACACAATCCTAATATATCACGTGAACCCTCATGTTCCCAGTTCCATTCCCACACCAGATGCATGTGTTTTCCATCAGTTCTAGACAGATACCAAGAGTAAAAAAGGTCCTATCTTTATACAGGAGTTCCAACCCTTGTTCCTCCATATGTTATTGTCTATGATAGCTAGAGTAACTACAATGGTGACCTTATTATAGTGAACACGTTGATGTTAGTGTGTAGCAATCAGGAGGCAATAGTGATCAGATTCTAAGGGGTTAACTTAATTGGTGCACGGATATCCCCTGATGGTGTGTGGAGTTATGAACTCTGATTTTTACAACAAGGGAATCAGATCATGTATTTGTAATTGTTTGTTAGACCTGGCAGTCTAGCTTATCACAGTTAGAGAGTTAATTCTAGAAAGCAGTGGTGGCTATTGTAATAAAACAGTTCTGCAACAGTATCGATGCAGGATCACTGTCTGTGCACTACTACATGTAACTCTTAATTCACTTGTAACCAGATTCCATGTTTCATCTAGTCACATCTGTTTCTTGTTTTGGTCGCGGGGGCTCACTAAAACACAAGGCTATATTCATCCCTCCTCTCTTCAACTCCACAGCTTTACATCTAAAGCCCTGTTCACCTGCTCCTGTGCTCGAATGCCACTCTTGCTTCCTCTCCAACAGCCCGAAATCTCTCTCGATCTTTAGCCTCACAACAGTGGCTCGTTACAGATACGATTGCGTCAATACTATTGGGGGTCGTGTGAGAGTTTGGCTCTTCCATGGGTCTCAATTGTGTGGAGTTGATTCAATTGTTGATAATTACTTTTATGTTTATCTAGAGAGATGTCTTACGGTTCTATTCTATGCCCGTAATCGCTTAGATTTGGCTAGTGGCCTGACCCCTCTTTTACTACGCTCCCGTGTTCCATCATGTGAGATGTAATGTCTGCTCACCACAAGGTCCGCAGAGTGAATAGCGTTAGATCACAACACATACCCAATAAATCGAATGTGAAACATCCAATATCGAATTCAACGACTCACTTAGTTACAAGCCGTGCAACGTCTGGACGATAGACGCGTCAGTTAGGATTCATCGTGTAATGTAAGCGATGAGTCGTAGAGACCATCTGTCAAATCAAAGAGCAGTCATACGTCGATGACTCAAGTTATTGACAGAGTACTTCTCGGTTATACGAGAGAATGAGACATATTTGGAAAAGAGTAGATAAGTGGATCACAGTTTGGCTGATGGAGACTTCCATAACACCCAGCACATATTATCACCGAACGATATCAATTTAATACTGATTCACCTCCGCCTGACATTTGCTGCGCAGTTTCTCTTATCAAGTTAGACAAGTGATCCGAGTACGTAGATTTTAACATACACTAGTGTTCGCAAAATTTGACTCCAGTAGAACCAAATAATCTCATGAGCTATCTTACGACTCACAATTCATCTTTGCAATCTCCTCGTCCAAATGATGAACTATGGGATCGTAGAGTGTTTCTGGATGATAATCTTCGCCAAGCCAGAACCCACAACCTCTATCGAACAGTGATGCCCGCATTTTCTTAACTACACCTTTCACACATTGAAATTTGGCCGAGAATCCGCTCAGCACGTTGCTTTCAAATGAGTCTACATGTATCGCTGTAAACTTGGCATTGTACATAGCTTGGACTGTACCCTTGTACCATGTCTCGAGTAGTCCTAGATGAGTTGGCTTTTCCTCACCCCAGCCAAAGCGGATGCACGTAGACACAAGTACGAGGAAAAATGATTCTAGATCGTGACGATAAGAGTGCTTGATGCCTGCACTTGTTCGAATCAAATTCGCCCGCAAGATACCGAGTGCCATGAACTCCATCGTCCCAGTCGGGATGTGAGAGCTCGCCGCAGCATTGGGATCATCCAACGACATTGCGTGATCCAAGTCTATCAGCGCCCCACAGCAACCATCAGTCGACTTTGGATCCGTTAGTATGATGTTGTTAGCAGAGACATCACGGTACAATATCCGGGCATCCAAAAATAGGGACCGATGACCAATGATTGCATCGCGTAGTCCACAGAGCAGTTCTAGCGGTGTTGTATCCTCTCCAATTGCTCGTCCAGATGGCTTCGATGCGATTATCGATTGTAATCTATCTCGGTAGAACAATGAAGATTCCATTGTGGACATACTGGAGATCTTGGGAGATGCATTCACATCGACAACTACCACATCTAGGTCGTCTGGAGTGGTCGGATCTGGGGTGAGAGACGCTCCTGAAGGGCCAACACTGGCTTCTGACAAGGTTTTCCCAGTACTGCTCGTTATGTGGGGTTTTTTTGAGTTCCCGTTCCGGTACGTTCGGGGCGTCGACATCCATCTCGCCGTCATTCCTCCCTCTTTTCGATGCAGAGAAGGTCGATCCTTGGTTCGAGCTCTGTTTACTTGTCGGAGTTGAACTCTTCGATGCAGTAAGCTTACCAGGAGCTACAACATGATGCCTAGCGTTAGTATCCAGTCTTGAAACACAAAATAAAAGCAATCAACACAGACTTACCTCGCTTGCTGACCGAAGTTCCGCCTTTTCGAACCCTCGCTACTGCTCCATTGGTCTGGGCTTGCCTTGAAATACTCGACACGCATGACCTTTTGCGTTTCACACCTCCACTCACCTGAACAACCTCTTCTTGATTGGTATTCTCTGGCTGCAGTAAGTCGTGGGGCGTGGTCATTGGTTCCTCGTCGGCTTGGATCTCTCTCTTCATTGCCTTCGTGAACGTAAGGTCGTCGTGTAGCTCACTGATCATTTCCATGTCATGTGATCCAATCAAAGTTGCCAGTCCACGAATACTGCGAGCTTTTCCCAGAAGTTCGTCCTCTGACATCCGTCCCAACGCCCGCCACGAGGTCTTTACCACAAACCTTTCGTACAGACCGCGGTAGACTGTCGTGCCATACGAGACGATCGACCGCTGAACGATAAGTGGGAAAGGTTCAAGGGTCAGCATCAACCGGTTGTCGGTTTCTGGTCCTTCGACCTTGATCAGGGTCCGGTCGTGCTCCTGGACAAAGTTCGAGTCAAGACCAAGTTCATTGTCGCTCATCAGCATATACGCAGTGATCACGTAGATCAGCTTCTCCGGATTCTCACCAATGTCGATGAAGCCAGTAGACATGGGTCCTGATCGATCGAAAACCCACAGCAGCAACTTAGATTCGAACAAACGGAATCCATGAACAAACCGACGCAAAGGTTGCGCAATGAAAACCTCCCTCATGTAAATCGATAGTTGGAGAAGCTTGCTCTTCCACACTCCGACAGATGACGATGTCAACTCTCCTAGAACAAGAACATCGCGCCAATCGTGAGGAGTACCAGCTACATGGTTGCGACTTTTGAAGAAAAAGCTCACCTGTCTGGGGGACTCGCTTCCCTCGAATTGCCATGCTGAAGTGGTTCGGAACTTGTTTGAGCGTAGTGGGAATGTTTTTTGCTGTTTCGAAGACGCAGGTTTTTCGCTCGGCGTTCCCGTTGGAGCTTTGTAGCATTCAATGAACTCGGACTGAATCTTATGGACCCATCTCCAGATGTCGGCTCCCGTAGACTTTTTCGGGAACCTGAACAGCGCTTTGGATTTTTTATTTACAAAGCTTTCTGCAATCGCCTGGCATTGATCGGCCCACGGTGTCATCTTGAAATACTTCTCGTAGAAGCCGCCAACGTCTTCGAAAATGGTTCCGTTCGCCTCGGTCCAAAGTGCCTTTTTCAAGATATCCACTTTTTGATCCTTGCCTTGGGATAGGGCAACTGTCTGCCGATGACGAACATCGGGGTAGTTAAGGGATGAAGTGAATGTATCGGGAGTTGAGTGAGGTTCAAATATATCAAGAACGCTGACTAACTGGAACCAGATCTCAGTGTCGGTGGCTTTGGAAAAAATGGAGCGGACAAGCGGTTTCAGATGTTTGAGATCGATTGATTTTGAGTTGATTCGTTTTTTGAATGATTTTAACCTTGAGCCAATTTTTTTGTTGAAAGACGAGGGGACAGGTTGGTTCAGAGCATATATGTAAAGTGAAATTAGAAGGGAATTCAATGGGTCAAGTATAACTTTGAGGTTTGTGGTCTTGATGGGGCTTGATTCGAGATTTTTAATATTGTAGAGTGCGCAAAGTCGTTGGAAGGCGCTAGTTACTTCATCCAGTGGATAATAGACAAAGTGTTGCTCATCATCCATGATTGAAGGTAATTTTGCGAAAATATATTGTGACGGATGTGTGGTAAAGATGTGATGGGATTGTGTTGTGGGCTGAATGCTGGTGAGATCACGAGTTTGTTGAGTACTTACAAAAAGAATGGATATTGGTTAGATTTATCTGTAATATTCTTACCCAACTACTGGCGAAGAGATGATATATCGTGAACCAGGGAAATCTATCGCTGGATTCTCAAAATAACTCCATCCTGAAATTGATCTTGCAGATCATGATAACGACTATCGTTGACCCGTCTGTAAGCACTACATGGATCCCACGGACAGTGCAGGCAACACTTCAAACACCGTCATGACTGGATGGTCCAGTGGTACATCATATTGGCTAGTTTCTCAAGTAAGGTCTGGATAGCTAGGTCACATATCCCACTCGAGACAGGAGACCGCTGCTTTGAATCCGGCAAAACATAACTACATTTCTCGCGGCGCTAGTATGCATGGATAATTATAGGTTATGAATCTCCCTATGGTGGGTACTTACGGAGGAGGGTCGACTGTTTGTGTAAGCGAACATACCTAATAGTGGTATTAGCAAATGAAATCCAGAGTATGAGTGTCTCTAACGTCAAAAGAGTCATCCTACATGTATACATAGTACCGGTCATGTGTCATAGCTAGATAGCTGAAAATACAATAAATGATTAAAAAAGGACACCATATTTCTCATCTATCCCATTCATGCACATCATTACACTTATCCCAGTTTCTTATAACCCATAAAATCTAGTTGCACCATGGCTGTACACAATCAGCCGTCGTCCTCGTTGTCAATCGACCCAGGTAACTTATTACACCCGAGCCTTCTTGGTATTGCTGCTGCGATGGAGCAATCAGAGTGCGAACGAAAGCACGGAATGTGCCCAGCTCAAAATTATCTGCAAAATATCGACGCCTGGGCGAAATCCAAGGCTGGAACTGAAGGCGTGGCTCTAGTCGTGCCATTCATCAAAAAAATATCACCTGTAGTGACAGCGTTTGCAATAGGATAGACCGATGCCACAGTCTCCAAAGGCAAGACCGCACACTACGAAGTCACGGAGATAACAACCTCTACGCCCAGGGCAACAAAAAGAAACGATAAGTTGCACTACCAACTGCCTCAAAAGCCATAGGAGGCGGCGAACTCGTGGGTTACAGTAGCTCGGAAAGCGGCTATGCTACCATTTCCACCCGCGTTCCCAACAGAAATACGTTAGGTGTCAAGGAAAGAAGCTTAGATAATATCACGTGAGATCGTCTATTTGGACAAGTGAACTGCTTTATATATGTTTTAGTTTTGTATCTATAAGGATTCTTTCTCTCTTTGTAGACAATCTAATCCACCAGATCTGACATCGTCGATCAACCTCCCATTCCCGTGACATTAGGTTTCGTAGCTGTGGGAGGTCGCAAGTGCTCTATTATTATCTATCTACAACGCGTAAATACACGACCACCGCGCGACTAGTTCTAATTACATAATCACATTACGTAGCCCGCTACATCTCCCCAACCCCTCGAATGCCTACTTCAGATTTAAAATAATACACAAAACCCCCCAAAAGAAGACAAACGTCTCTTTGTCAGATTGGGGCAAGAACATGGCTGGCGCAAATTGTCTCCAGTCACAACAAAGAAGTTGATCACTGAGAAAGCTGGAGTCGCAGCATCTGCAATCACTGCTATGCATCAGGTTTGATCAGGCCTAGAACTGGAGTGCGCATCAGACGGGCTTCGAGAAACAATACTGGGAGTTGCAGGAATATTTTAGCAAGAAAACGCCTGCATACTGAGAGCCCGACTGGAGGACAGCTACTAGCATTTAGAATGTTGGGATCATGTATATAAATCGGGTATTGGATGTAGCACTAGTTTTGTTCCTCAGCTACTAAATAAATTAACTTATGACATACAATCGCCCAACCTTTCTACACTGAAACTGTAACAGTGAGGTGAGTATCAAGCTTGTTATGATAATAGGCTACGCTACATTCATTACCTATTCAAAGTCAACTACTATAACACATATTCCTACTCAGACCTGTGATATTAGTGTATGAGAAGGCAAAGAAAACAGTGTCCGGCAAATAGGACACGCCAGAAACTTGTGGTGCTACATGTTATTACATCAGTGTACCTTTGATGAGTAAGGCGGCACAAATAATGAGAGCAATTTTTATATAGGAATAATAATAATATGAATCAGGAGAATATGTCGCCGGATCAATTAATGTCAATATACAACAGAGCAAGTCCGGAATAAAATCAGTTAATTAATGAAATCTGAAGTGAAGAGGTTTCCTACTTGTCGCTGTACAGATAGGAAATTGTAATTATTAGTGCCGGTCATAACAATCTGTGTTGCTAAGCAACTGTATCCGACCCGCTGTGGATCCTGAAAAGATCTACATTATGACGGGTTGATCAGATTCTGGATGTACGGCAGATACACAAAATACTAGTGCCATTATGGCCTCACACGATCAGATCACACAGGAGCTGAGGGGTAACAGAGTATTGATGTATATAGGCGCATAGATATCCTACGTTTGGGAGATATAGAATTCACGTATTAGTCTCAAGCTCTACACAAGATCCGTTGTAGTTAGGAGCCACGAGACACCACGTGATAACATTTCATTCTTACACCCACACCCCGCCACTTACTAGGTACCCAACACGCGCCCAGAAACCTCACCGCAACATTGGTTGCCCCTGTAGCCAGCTAGGCTCTATATTTTATCCCTACTGTACTGGCGCAGACAGTACAAATCCAAGGGATTAATCCCGTAACAGAATATTTGATGTGCTGTGGAGCAATGAAATGAATTATTTTTATTAATTCTGTCTAATTATTTACAAACAGCTTTTATACATTTATCCCTAGTAATATGAATCCAAATATGGTACCATCTACCAGTCCTTTGTCCATACCATAACTATGACAATGAATCGCACGAAAATGTACAACATGAGTATGGAAATAAATTCAGTGGTTCAAACTATATCTCAAAGGTATCAAACCATGTTGGAAAATATACTCTGTACGAAATGATATGAATATATATGATGAAGTAAAGAAAACTTGATATTTTACAACTAAGAGAACATTGGACTTATATATACATCTAAGGGAGAAATCCCCACGAGCCTCATGTGCCTATCAAACCTAGTGATTACCAGCCACCTCTCATCTACCATGATGAGCTAAGATACACTGTAGTACGTAAATATCCAAACGTATATGCGACAGTAGGCGCGATTAGCGCACTCAAAGCATGTGCAGAGAGAGTCGATCTTGTCGGGAACCTGAGACGAAACAGGTAGTGGTTGAGTCCTAAATTCGAGAGTCAGAATTTCCAACAAACCATACTATGTACCAGTCAAATCTCACGTAACAAACATGCCCAATGGAGGGGATATCAACTATCTTGGTCATGAGGTCATGTGTGAGTCTTGGTTGTTCCAATCATAGAGAACCTTCAGACCCTGCGTGTCTGAATTTCCAACACTAAAAATAACCCAAGTACTTTATGCTTGCGATAATTCCACGACAGTTAACTGCACACAATTCTTTGCATCTTTTTTAATTTTGGTTGCCTGAGATTATTTGCATAATTTGAGCTCACAAAATCCTCAGGTTTGGACGGATACTTTAGTAACTTTTTCCTTTGTTTTAATTTTATCCTTATATTCTGATAAATTAATTTGAAAAAGTATCTGAAATTTGATTTGGGTTACTACGAAGTCTTTGTACTAATACCAATTTTCAGTGATTAGATAGTAGAGGATCATATTGAAAAAAATCTGTTTGTTACCATAAATCTGATCTTCCAAGGATCTGTAGCATACTAATTAGCTCTCACCTAATTATGCGGTAATTTTTTGGTCTCTTTCCAGTGCCATGTATACAAACTGCGATCTTATCTTCGATTTAGTGCTCTGCAGATTCATCTCGGAGTGAGGAAGTCTTATCTCTCTCCACACCCCAGCCGTTAGCTAGTAAAGCTTTCACATCTTCTAATCCACAACCACTAGTTTCAGGATAGAAGCGCCATATAGCTAGCCAGCCGAGGACACAGAATGCTGCATAAATGATAAACGTGATAGTAGGAGACATGAATTCCATCATAGGAAGAAATGTTAGCCCAACAATGAAATTGGCCGTCCAATTCGTGCTGGTGCTTATACCGGAGCCGAGTGCGCGAACTGAGAGGGGAAAGAGCTCGCTTTGGAGCCAGGGTACTGTTCCTAAGCCTAGGGCATAGGCACCGACAAAAAGTATGATGCTAAAAAGGACAATTAGGGGAGCCACTCGAGGCAGAGCGATATTTGTAGTTGATATGGAATCGGAAGCTTTCCGAAAGGTGGGAATTGACATGAATAGAAACCCCAGGCTGCAGAATAATAAACCTAATATCATTACAGGGATAGTGTAGAGAAGAACATAACGCCGGCCAATACGATCGATGATCAGGAAAGCAACACAGGTCATGAAGAAATTGGTACTGGCGACGGCCAGAGAAGTAAAGGTAGGCGATTCAAATTCAAGGATAGCGAAGATCGACGCAGAGAAGTACATGATAGAATTCTGGGGAGAATATGGGTCAGCCATAGAGAAAAGCGTTCAGAGGTTTCAGGTTCGCATACAAATCCGCAAAGTTGCTGAAGAGCCTGCAGTAGACATGAAATTATCAACGCTCTTCGATTCCCTCCATTTCGTGTAAGCTCAATCCAGGTATCTTTTAATGAAGAAGTCCAGGAATTGTCATTTGGGTGCTCGATCTCTCTCGCCCGGGCTCTCCTGGAGATTTGTTCTTCGACTCTTTCAGACTCAATGCCTTGGAGCACTTCAGTGACTAGCCGATTCGCATTATTCCTTGCTCCGTAGACTTTACTTAGAACTTTCCTAGCTTCGTCTTCTCGTTCGCTCATAACTAACCAACGTGGTGTTTCGGGCATGGTTATCATGATGAAGAATTGTATTATGGCTGGTACAGCACCAAGGCCAGCCATGAGGCGCCAGCCGATACCCGTTTCATTCCAGTCGCTGAAAGTCCAGCCTACTACATACGCAACTACCTGACCAATGGTGATGAAAAGAACATTCACAATCACAAGTCTACCTCTGAATGGTGCAGGTGATAGTTCGGTAATGTAGAGAGGAGCCACAAAGCTTGCAGCACCTATTGCAAGTCCAACCACTGCTCTACCGAAGACTAATTCCGCGACGGTGTAAGAAGATGCTTGGATGAGAGCACCAACAGCGAAAGTAACATCTGCTAGCAAAACAACTTTCTTGCGACCCCAGCTGTCCGCCAGAAATCCCGCCAGGGGCGAGCCAAGTAGAGCAAAAAGCGCTGTAACTGAAGTAATAAGGCTCTTGTCTAAGACTGTCAATGAATGGCCAAGAGAAGTTCGAATGGAAATTAGCATGGAAGAAATGACGCCAGTATCGTCTGTTCCCATTCAGCCGCATATTTGAGTTTATTGTCGCACTTGATAGTACTCACAACCAAATAGAAAACCACTTATACTCGCAGTGAGGGTGAGGAGTGAAACAAAAGGTGTTAAATGGTGTTGATAATCTTCCTCTCCTGATGTCTCATTTGCATATGCTTCATTGATTATTGAGCCCTCATCCTGTACATGTCTTTCGCTACCCATCAGGGGCTCTCGAGTTTTGTCGAGCTTTACCATTTTGATAGCATTTTTCATCTGGTCATTCGGTTCTAGTTTGTTGCTGTCAACCTACCGTTGTGACATGTTAAACTGATGGTTTATCGCACTAGTCCCAATCGGTTGACTACTACGAACCAATTCACAGCCTTGTTGGCATGGACTTTAATGCCCCAGACGTGATTTTACCTAAGATTTTTACTTTATCTGCGAGGTCGACAACTCAAAATTTGCCTCCCGTCCGTTAATTATAGTGACGAGTTCCCAAAGCTTAAAATTCCACCCTGATTGTTTGTCCAATGAGGCTTGCAAGAAGCTTTATTGCTTGATGAAAACTCCGGAGATAGTAATATTTCACCTGAGGCATAGGTACTGTTGTGCTATTGGCAGAGAGACATTTATTCCTTGATTATTAGGTTTCTTTTCAGTCTGTTGTTTTTTAAAGTCTTGAGCTAAAGCTCTAAGACCAATATGGGTACAGAACCGGTGCTCACAGTAAGGATTACATCAGAGACGTACCCAACTTGGTTCCACCGCATGAGCCACTACAAAACAAGCAGTCGGTCACAAAAACAAAAAAAACAAAAAAACTCTGAAAAATAGAAGATTCCTCCATTTTGGACCCAAGCAGTGCACTCCTCACACATTCCCTCGTCTGTCATACCTCCCAAGTGACAACCTCACCAAATCTTTGCTGACAGCAAGAGACGTGTAGCTGGTATCATTGATACAGCTGATATTCTGATATTGGTCAGTAGCACCTAAAAGGACATTATTGAGGTCTTTGTGCCCTCAAGCTTCTTCGGACTCCAGAACTCCGATACCCGGTCCATCCGCCATGGAGATGTCCATATACTAGGCGATTATCGCCTCTTCTGGCCTTTTAGCTGCAACTTTTTCCCTCGCAGCTTCTACCAACCTTTCGTGTTTAAATTGGAGGATCAGTTCCAGCTGCTATTTGTTTACCGGACTGAACCTGTTGGGTCTGGCTAGGCAGTCCCGAGAATCCGAGTGGTGAGCTCCTCCACAGTTTCGACATCTGGTGAGGGCCTTGCACTAGGCTTCGGAGTGCATTGTTGATCCGCACTTCTGGCAGAACGGAGCGCAGGAGCAACCATGAGTGGCATGGAAGCCGAGGCACCGATAACACTGCTGCATTTGTCGACGAGGCTGGAGCTTTGTAGCTATTGCAGACTCTTCGATAAGTCAGAAATTCTTCCGGGATTAATCCTTTGGTTTTATACTATCTACGCCAGTGCGGCAGGGATGGAATATAGGGTCTAGTTAGCTACGGGGTCTACCAAAAGTGCGGTCTAGATGTGGTTGCTTAGCAACATAGATTGTTATGATCGGCTCTGATAATTACAATTCCACATGTACACAGCGAGAAGCAGGAGATTATGTTTCCCTAGATTTCATTAATCAGCTGATTTTATTCTGGACTTGCCCTGTTGTATATTGTCGAAGGCTAAGAATAACTTCCGAAGAAGTTGGATAGGGAAATTTCTCGGGTCAAAAATAGGGGCTGTCCATACGTATGTGGATTATTTGCTTCGGTCAGTGCTTGTATTCTGTATTAAGAACCGCAGGCTATTCTTTTCCTATCGCATGTCTATATTTAGAGATCAAGGGATCAAGTCAATCATGATCAGTGTATATCGTCCTAGAGTTCCGGGAGAAATAGGAATCAAGTTGTTTTTACTGAGTTATCTTTTACTTTAATTACATACTCTTTGCCTGTCACAGGTGAGGCTCCCAGTTACCTGACATATATTGATATAAATTGATCCGGCCAAGGCGCGCACAAGGGGCGGAATCGCGAGAATGACGGCAAAAGGAAAGGCCCGAAAATTCGAATTTCAAAAAATTGGATGTGTATCTGTTGATTATTGTGCTACTTTCGTCTATGAATAGCCAGCAAATTAGACACTCGCTGATTCAGGCCAGAGCTTGTAAAATGCTCTTATCCTCCTCCCTTACGAAAAATGTTTTCTGAATTATTTCCCATGATTGATAGCAATCTATCTTTCTGGTTTCCCACACAATTCATCCTCCTATTTTATATAACCTTCTGTTGGAAATTCCGATATTTGAATTTAGGGCTCACTCATTTTCTGCTTCGTCTCAGGTTCCCGATAAGATCTACTCTCTCTACACATGTCCCGAGTGCACTATTCGCACCCACTGTCGCAAATAAGTTTGGATTTTTACTTATTACAATGTGCTTTGACTCATCATGGTTAATGAGAGGTAGCTGGCCATTACTAAGTTTGACAGGCACATACGACTAATGGGGAAGGGCAAGACAGAACACTTGTACTTGATGTCTTCTACGAATCTGGAAGTGAATTATCCTCCCAGAGCCAAATTCAGTCAAATTTCGCAATACCAAGGAAGTTGGCCCACGAGGTAATGATTCAAAATTCTCGCTCATGCCAAATTTCCACTCACAACGGGATCTACTTCTACCTAAGTCTCATCAAGTTTACAAGTACGCCTAGTAAATCCTCGTTTCAATGACCACACCTCACATCGAGTATTCTCTGGTCTGAGTTCATCACTAAATAGACGCCCACGACGATGTTTCCACCCGACGGAGGAAGCAAAGCGTGGCGCACAAATCTGGGAGACAGTTCTTTGGGATGGACGTGAGAGGGATCAGGACAAGTTTTCAAGATGACACGGAAGATGGATACAATCTCGACGGGTGTGCAATTTTAAAATTTGTCAAGGAGTTTTATGAATCTAGCTTTGTGTGCGCCAATACTTCGCTTGCGAGAGTGCAGCTGGCACTATAAACACAAGTCAACGATGGAGGGTACCGTGGTCCGCCTCCTGGTGGTATTCTCTGGTATGGTTTGAGTAGCCTGGGCACCTACTCCACTTGGGAATGAGAAACCAAAGACCACATTTGGCGCGGAAAAATTTAAAAGAATGATGGAGGCATGTCTAGATAATTCGAAGTTTTTGAGAAGTTCCCCAGAGTGACTATTCACGGATGAGAGTTGACTTGGACTGAAGAAAATACCAGCATAACTTCGCAGTGGTACTTGCAAATGAAATCCGAGGCATGAGTGCCCTTCTTCTATATTGAGTCATTTGTTCTGGATTTTATCTCTGATATTGTATCATAGCTAGCTTGTTGCACAGGCAATTCAAATCTGATGCATAAAAAAAGACTAGTGGGAATCTCTCCCATAGATGTAAATACAAGCCTTCTTTACTTCATCATCCTGTATCTAAATAATATCGTACAGAGTGAATTTTCAACACCTTCCACCCAAAATAAAAATATCCTCAAAAAACGTGCACCCGCAACCAGGCGAGATCCAGAGACCGGAGCTACATGAAATGGGAATATCTATCTCTATTTCCATTTTTGTCCCCTTAGAATTCAACTTGATCTAATTCAACATCTCCGTATTGGGTGCTGGTTACATTCCAGAAACTATGGCGTGGCTTATCCCCCATGGCCAAGTTTGTGTGATTAGTCGGGCTTTGACTCTATCATCTGATCTGATCAAGGTTAACTTCATGATAATGGTGGTTGAGAGATGTGTGTTGAGAGATTAAGACGAGAGATACCGTGAAAGCGATTGGGAATTCTCACGGAGGTTAAGATAAAGGTGTTACTCGAACTTGGCTCGGTAGACTCCACAAAGAATCACTGATTATAATCCGGCAAAGCTAAACTACATTTCTCACGGCGCTAGAATTGATGAATGACTTTGTCATTCTAGGATAATCATAGGTTTTGAATTTTCCTTCGATGGGTTATCACGGAGTAGGGTTGGCTGTTTGTGTAAGGAAAGATATCTCAGTTATATTAACAAAGGAAATCTAGAGTATGAATCTCTCTAACGTCAAGAGTCATCAAATATGTGTAAGTAGCACCGATCCTATTTTACATCTAGACAGCTGAATATACGTACTATAATAATAACAATAAAAAGCTGGAGGTTCATAACAGACGCCCCAGACAGGTTTATGGTTTTCTGTCCACCTGGAGAACCCTTCCATCCTATTGAATTCAAACCCAACGGTGTAAATTCGTTGAGGCACCGATAAAGTCTCCTAAGTCACTTGGTCTGTTGAAGAAACAGAATAGACGACTCATCAACTTCCATTGCATTATTCTGGATTAGTGTCTTTGAACGCCAAAATCAGAGTTCCATGGACATTCTTTAATCTGTGCCCCACAGAAAGCAGGATGGAGCACGTTATTTGCCGTTTACCGAAGATAATGTGGTCATGCTGCTGAATTAACTCATTCATGTAGCGGTGGACAGTTCTCCGAAACGCAGACCAATGCTGTTAACAAATTCAGACGTCTCGTAGACACTGATCACTCACCAACCATCTACTTCAAACGCTAGCACTGAGACCTAGTCATGTACTCCAAATCATTTATCTCAAAACGATTGTGACGGTATTTATGCAGAAGATTAAATGGGATGTCAGCGAGTAAAATATCTTTCGGAAAGGTGATAATCACCGACTACTTCTCCTTGCTATGGTTATCACCGATTGTGATTCACGAGACGTGGAATTAGTCCGTTTTACTTGTCATGAAGTAACATGACAACAGAGTCAAACTAAGGTCTATTGGCAAGCTGTTGCATTCTCACTACCAAATCAAGTTCGATTTAAAAGCTGCCCTACCCGGTAATGGAGTTTGGCAAATCTAATAGCAGGGATCATTCTAGCGGCCGTTCAATCCACGTGGCGCGTCACAAACGGATCCACAATAGTCGTTGGCATGATCTGCATGATCAATTTCAGGATCGAGTTATTTTGAGAATCCAGCGATAGATTTCCCTGGATCACGATGTATTATCTCTTCGTCAGTAGTTGGGTAAGAATATTACAGATAAATCTAACCAATATCCATTCTTTTTGTAAGTACTCAACAAACTCGTGTCCTCACCAGCATTCAGCCCACAACACAATCCCATCACATCTTTACCACACATCCCTTACAATACTTTTTCGCAAAATTACCTTCAATCATGGATGATGAGCAACACTTTGTCTATTATCCACTGGATGAGGTAACTAGCACATTCCAACGACATTGCGCACTCTACAATGTTAAAAATGTCGAATCAAGCCCCATCAAGACTACAAACCTCAAAGTTATACTTGACCCATTAAATTCCCTCCTAATTTCGCTCATCCTGTATGCTCTGAACCAACCTGTTCCCTCGTCTTTCAACAAAAGAATTGACTCAAGGTTAAAATCATTCAAAAAACGAATCAACTCAAAATCAATCGATCTCAAACATCTGAAACCGCTTGTCCGCTCCATTTTTTCCAAAGCCACCGACACTGAGATCTGGTTCCAGTTAGTCAGCGTTCTTGATATATTTGAACCTCACTCAACTCCCGATACATTCACTTCATCCCTTAACTACCCCGATGTTCGTCATCGGCAGACAGTTGCCCTATCCCAAGGCAAGGATCAAAAAGTGGATATCTTGAAAAAGGCACTTTGGACCGAGGCGAACGGAACCATTTTCGAAGACGTTGGCGGCTTCTACGAGAAGTATTTCAAGATGACACCGTGGGCCGATCAATGCCAGGCGATTGCAGAAAGCTTTGTAAATAAAAAATCCAAAGCGCTGTTCAGGTTCCCGAAAAAGTCTACGGGAGCCGACATCTGGAGATGGGTCCATAAGATTCAGTCCGAGTTCATTGAATGCTACAAAGCTCCAACGGGAACGCCGAGCGAAAAACCTGCGTCTTCGAAACAGCAAAAAACATTCCCACTACGCTCAAACAAGTTCCGAACCACTTCAGCATGGCAATTCGAGGGAAGCGAGTCCCCCAGACAGGTGAGCTTTTTCTTCAAAAGTCGCAACCATGTAGCTGGTACTCCTCACGATTGGCGCGATGTTCTTGTTCTAGGAGAGTTGACATCGTCATCTGTCGGAGTGTGGAAGAGCAAGCTTCTCCAACTATCGATTTACATGAGGGAGGTTTTCATTGCGCAACCTTTGCGTCGGTTTGTTCATGGATTCCTTCTGTTCGGATCACAGTTGCAGCTGTGGGTTTTCGATCGATCAGGACCCATGTCATCCGGCTTCATCGACATTGGTGAGAATCCGGAGAAGCTGGTCTACGTGATCACTGCGTATATGCTGATGAGCGATAATGAACTTGGTCTTGACTCGAACTTTGTCCAGGAGCACGACCGGACCCTGATCAAGGTCGAAGGACCAGAAACCGACAACCGGTTGATGCTGATCCTTGAACCTTTCCCATTTATCGTTCAGCGGTCGATCGTCTCGCGTGGCACGACAGTCTACCGCGGTCTGTACGAAAGGTTTGTGGTGAAGACCTCGTGGCGGGCGGTGGGACGGATGTCAGAGGACGAACTTCTGGGAAAAGCTCGCAGTATTCGTGGAGTGGCAACGTTGATTGGATCACATGATTTGGAAAAGATCAGTGAGCTACACGACGACCTTACGTTCACGAAGGCAATGAAGAGAGAGATCCAAGCCGATGAGGAACCAATGACCACGCCCCACGACTTACTGCAACCAGAGAATACCAATCAAGAAGAGATTGTTCAGCTGAGTGGAGGTGTGAAACGCAAAAGTTCGTCGAGTGCTGGTGATTCACTTCGGAGCAAAAGGTCATGCGTGTCAAGTATTTCAAGGCAAGCCCAGACCAATGCAGCAGTAGCGAGGGTTCGAAAAGGCGGAACTTCGATCAACAAGCAAGGCAAGTCTGTGTTGATTGCTCTTCTATTGTGATTCAAGACAGTATACTAACGCTAGGCATCATGTTGTAGCTCCTGGTAAGCTTACTGCATCGAAGAGTTCAACTCCGACAAGTAAACAGAGCTCGAACCAAGGATCGACCTTCTCTGCATCGAAAAGAGGGAGGAATGACGGCGAGATGGATGTCGACGCCCCGAACGTACCGGAACGGGAACTCAAGAAACTCCACATAACGAGCAGTACTGGGAAAACCTTGTCAGAAGCCAGTGTTGGCCATTCAGGAGCGTCTCTCACCCCAGATCCGACCACTCCAGACGACCTAGATGTGGTAGTTGTCGATGTGAATGCATCTCCCAAGATCTCCAGTATGTCCACAATGGAATCTTCATTGTTCTACCGAGATAGATTACAATCGATAATCGCATCGAAGCCATCTGGACGAGCAATTGGAGAGGATACAACACCGCTAGAACTGCTCTGTGGACTACGCGATGCAATCATTGGTCATCGGTCACTGTTTTTGGATGCCCGGATATTGTACCGTGATGTCTCTGCTAATAACATCATACTAACGGATCCAAAGTCGACTGATGGTTGCTGTGGGGCGCTGATAGACTTGGATCACGCAATGTCGTTGGATGATCCCAATGCTGCGGCGAGCTCTCACATCCCGACTGGGACGATGGAGTTCATGGCACTCGGTATCTTGCGGGCGAATTTGATTCGAACAAGTGCAGGCATCAAGCACTCTTATCGTCACGATCTAGAATCATTTTTCCTCGTACTTGTGTCTACGTGCATCCGCTTTGGCTGGGGTGAGGAAAAGCCAACTCATCTAGGACTACTCGAGACATGGTACAAGGGTACAGTCCAAGCTATGTACAATGCCAAGTTTACAGCGATACATGTAGACTCATTTGAAGGCAACGTGCTGAGCGGATTCTCGGCCAAATTTCAATGTTTGAAAAGTGTAGTTAAGAAAATGCGGGCATCACTGTTCGATAGAGGTTGTGGGTACTGGCTTGGCGAAGATTATCATCCAGAAACACTCTACGATCCCATACTTCATCATTTGGACGAGGAGATTGCAAAGATGAATTGTGAGTCGTAAGATAGCTCATGAGATTATTTGGTTTTACTGGAGTGTAATTTTGCTAGCACGAGCGTGTTATGGTTTGACTGTTGTTTGAGCTTAGGCGGATACCTAAGCCAGATACTGAGAATTCTTACGACAAGGTTGCAAGGGGATGGATAGATTAAGCTGAAGTAAACGGCACTGCAAAGCAGGATGTTGAACCAGTATTACAACTTAGTTACAACAGGAAATATGTGGTTTATAAGGAAGTTCTTAAGGATGAGGGTTTGACATTGTTCCACGGGGTCCGTTGTATAGCCTAGTGGAGATCTAGGTGGTAAATGAGGATAATTAATGGGTCCAAGTGATGACAGGACTTCTCTAGGAAGAGATTAATGGGCAACTAGTTGCAGTAGATGTCACACGTGGGTCATGCTGATGAAGAACTGGAGAATGGATAGATGGTCTTCCCGAAGAAGAGATGGGTAAACAAATGTATTGTAATGGGTAAGTAAAGAAGACGTTGCGTGAGGAGTAAAGCTCTCTCACGCTGAACAATGATATACAAGATACCGGTGTCATCGCTCAGTATGCTCTGCATATCTGGGATAGCCAAGAAGAATCGCATCATAATCGAAGTCGAAAGCAACCTCAAGCATATCTCCATTTGATGACCTCTCGACAATTCCTTTCTTACTATTCTCATCTGAGTCCTCAACCTCTCTCTAACCACGCCTCATCTCGTCTCAACGACCAATAAAGAAGTTACTCCAATTGCAAACAGGAGCTTGCCCCATTAATTACCGACCATCACCCACTACAAATTTACGACGCTACGTATACCTGCAAAGAGGAAATTAAGTCATAATATACAAAGCTCGTGTCATGATTTATGGGAGACTGATGCTCTAATGGAGTTCTACATCTTGAGGAAGGATAGGCGGCTGAGATGTGGAGCGAGAGGGGGAATAGGTCTCTGAAGACGATGCTGGGACTGACATTTTCGAAGGGTTTTCAACTTTGGAACGTTTGTGGACGCCAAGACCGAGATTTCGGCTAATTAGCCAGGAGAGCTTCTTTTGTCGATGAGTCAACGGCACTCCCCAGCGCCCTGGACGGCACAAAAGAAGTTAGGCTAAGCTACTATACAGCAATCACGCTCTGTCAAGACTTTTCTGACATTTCAGCACGACCTTCGGGAAGGAGTTGGAAGGAGGCTAGAAAGGCAGAGGATGAATTTCCCGAGGTACCCACAAGTCTGCAGCGCCCAGCTGGCCGGCCTCTACGAACGCTTCAGAAGGGTCACCATGTCTTCAGATTTAGTCCTAATGTCGGTAAGAGGAGAGCTCCGCACCCAGTGGTTTTTGCAATTTTTCCCGGCTGCCATACACCCGCAAATGGCCATCGTATCGTTGGCTGGAGAGGGGAGATAATGAAGGGCGAAGGGTAAAGGGCTCCTCTGAGTGTATGATCAAATGAGAGCTTGTGAGGGGCGGTACTGTTTGAGAGGAGCTGTATGAGAAGCATATGATGGGGATACACTACTAGCATAGGTATCCTTGGCCTGTAGGCAGAGAGGACCTGCATGTCCTACATAGTCTTAGACTCAGACAGGACAATAAAATGATTTAATAATAAAAATATTATATACAAGAGTAGAAGCATTAGCCAGCCGGAATTAATTGTAATCGATTCTTGCCCATATCTTCGCATTAATGGCTGTGTTCTTGTCTTTCTCTTTATGACTCTCTTGTATATCCTTACATGAATTTGTACATGACTCATTGTATAGGGGAAGCTATTATTAAATTGCTGGTTATAATTAACTACCCCTTCATCTTGTCACAAATTAATATGAGTATTGAAAATGCTAATTACGGATCGGTGAAAGAAGTATTGTGCCTGTGGAAAAGTCACTAATCTGGAGATCCCGCGAGAATGATCCAGCCTTACAAATACCAGTTAGTAGAAGCAAGAGTTCTCTTTTCTCCTTATATAGTTTGTAAAATCGATCAAATATTACCAACTCGATTTCCGTCACAGAGTGCAGGCAAAGCCGCGCCCGATAAGTTTTGCACTATCGAGATAGGGAATGAGAGTTGATAGGAAGGACAGTCACGTTGGCGAGGTGACTAGGTGGAAGAGGAGAGTAGTAGGATCAGTATCAGAGATAGAAGTCTTTACGGTCTTGGTATAATTAATAAATCGCTAGATATATCAAAATTAACCGAAAATATTTTGAAGATTCTAAAACAGTCAAAGATTAAACTGGGACATGACAATGATGTGTAGTCTCTATCTATCGCGAGAAGTGGATGTTGTATGAAGGCAGCTTTGGTGTAGAGACGAAAGATGCATATTGGATACGAGTAGAGAGTGTTGAGATGTGATATATGTTGGAATGCCAAGAATAACTTTTTTTGGGTTTTTTCTGCATCAGATTTTAATTGCGTATGCAGCTATCTAGCTACGACAAAATATCAAAGAAAAATTTAGAAAAGATGATTCAATAGAAAGGAAGAGCACTCATGCCTCGGATTCCATTTGCAAGTACCACTGCGAAGTTATGCCGGTATTTTCTTCAGTCCAAGTCAAGCCTCATCCGTGAATAGCCACCCTGGGGAACGTCTCAAAAACCCTGAGTTATCTAGAAATGCCTCCATCATTCTTTTAAATTTCTCCGCGCCAAATGTAGTCTTTGGTGTCTCATTCCCAAGTGGAGTAGGTACCCGGGCTACTCAAACTATACCGGAGAACACCACCAGGAAGCGGACCACGGCACTTTCCATCGTTTGCGTGTTTTTACAGTGTCAGCTGCACTCTCTCAAGCGAAGTATTGGCGCACACAAAGCTAGATTCGTAAAACTCCTTGCCAAATTTCAAAATTACACGTCCGTCGAGATTGTATCAATCCTCTGTGTCATCTTGTAAACTTGTCCATACCCCTTTAACGTTCCTCCCAAAGAACTGTCTCCCAGATTTGTGTGCCAAGCTTTGCTTCTGCGTCGGGTGTAAGTATCGACATGAGCGCGTATGTGGTGGTCAATTGAGGCCAGAGAAGGTCGAAGAGAGGTGTGGTCATTGGTATGAGGATGTATTAGATCGGACTTGTAGATTTGGTGAGACTTAGGAAGAAGTCAAATTCTTTGGGAGGGAAAATTTGACTTGGTGGAGTAATTTAAATCATTTCCTTGTGGGCCACCTTCTCTGGTATTGCGAAATTTGACTAAACCTGGCTCTGGGTGAATATTTCACTCCCAAGTTCGTAGAAGGCACCGCGTACAGGTGTTCAGTCTTGCCCTCCTGGGATACAGCAGTCTTTCTTGTGTTTGTAACGCCGGGTACCTTTGAGACCTGACCATTTTTGGGTTCCTCGACATTCCACCGTGAGCTCTCATTCCCCTCTGACATATTGATCGATAGCCGCATGATGCATGTGAAAATCTGGGTTTGTAGGGTTTGAGTCTTTTCAAAGGCTCTTATCCTCTCGGTCATGTCCAATTCTATCTTTCGCCCGTCTATCGAGCTCAGTGGTATGTTTTTTATGACTCAAAAGCCTTATCAGCCTGGTATTTATTCTTTACATGATTCTTTTATAGCGAATAAGCCGCGATAACTTGACAGGCCCCGTAGACATATTGGAGATCCGGGGTCTTGCTACTTCGAGATGTCGAATTAGTGTAAATGTATTTGAATGAAGGGTAAGGGAGATGTGTCACAAGATTGGGACTTCGATATTTTCTCAGAGAGAAGGGAAAGAAAGATGATTGATTGCTCTATCCTCCATGATCTTACTTCTGTTTAAGTACAAGTTCGCTCGTGTTCTTTCAGTAAGTTTGCATCGTCCAGACCATGTAATCTCCCCATCCCGTCTTACAAACATTGTTTGTCATCTAATCTTAGATACAAGATAAAACATAATGAGCGTTAATATCGCAAACAGTAAAATGCAGGCATAACCAATTATAGTATATAATTCCAGATGATAACCTAAATACAAACAAACAAAGAATGACTGCAGGGGGATAATAATAGACACAATGTGTAACGCACGGATGATTGCGTGTGCCTCCTTATCAGCCTTATTCAGCCTCATATGCGGGTCTCGATTAGTTCGACAAGATGAATATGGGGTATCCCATCAATTTTCTCAAAAATATTCAGGAATGGTAGCACTGATCATATTTTGTAGCTAGATAGCTGATAACACCTAAAAATTTTGAAAAAAAGACAAGTTCGGTCGTGGATTGTTGGATCCTTATTAGCTATCTCTAGTTTAAATTGGAGTAAATGTTCATGCAATCGAGATTCCACTTAGCAGACTGCACGCATGATATACCACTGCACTATCCAGCCAAAAGGTCCTGACGGCTGGCTGCACCTGTAAAGAAAGTGATGGCGCACACAATACTCTTTACTATGAAAGAATCATGGCGAAAACTCAACATCTGTCCACCTTCGAGACTATATCCATCTTTTGCACAGTCACGGATTATTTTCCACACATCTCTCTCGCCAATGATGAAGATCTTCTTTGGAATTCTTTTTTCCCACTGCGGATATTCGTATCGTTGTGGGCATGTAGTTAAGAGCCGGTTGAGGCGAGAGATTGAGTCAATCATAAATTTGTCAACTGAAAAGAGGATGGACTAGTTTATACATTCCGACTGGGTAAGACTTAGCTCGGCGATTATCTTGGTGATAATCTCGAATAATTGCCTCGTAGGCCTATTTCGGTATGCCATAATTTAAATAAACTCGGCTCTAGGTGATTATTTCAGCGGAAGATTCGAAGAAGCCACGGCGGTCAGGTATTCAGTCTTCGTCCTCTTTTACTGCGGCTTCTCGAGAAGTCGGATAAGTCATGGGATCCTTGTTGGAGACTTCGCTATTAATAGTAGAAGCTTGCCTAGTGGTACCCGAGACAAACTGCAACGTTGAGGGCGAAGTGGGATAATGTACTATGGGGCTCACAGCAAGGGCACTCCAGCATTGCAGAGCTCAGCTAAGTTTCCGAGTGGAAGTGGATCTCGGCTGATGCCCAGTGTAAGGCGTCTATCACTGAGGAAGCCCGCGCCACATCGCTTTCTTACGGCTTCTCGTTCGGCAAATACATGACTCTTAAACGGAACAAAAAGCCTATATCATCAAAGCCCCCCTCCCGGGTTAACATCGGCGAGTCTTTCGCGAGCGAATCTGTAGTATGGGCGGGGAGCTGAGGTTAGATTCAATGACTAACTCAGCCCCTGTGTCTAGTAGTCCGGCGCGCACCTAGGGTAAAGTTAGTGGATAATACTTCGACTGATAATGAGACAGGTATAGGCAATTCTTGGGAACTCATCTGAAACGTTCAACGCAGAAAATATGTCGAGAATTTATAGTCGCTAGGCCTAATGCTTGTGTCGAAGACTTATACTATCTCAATGATTCCAACTCAAGCAAATTAAAATATTAGCATCGTAAAGGGGCTGTCGGCGTGTGACTTCATATCACCGATTTGTGATTATATAATACACAGGCGTGGCAATATCATATATTGGCGTGAGGCACTAGCTGAGCCCCTTTCAGTATATTTGAAACCCGAAGATCTCGGGAGGATAGGCAGAAGTATATCACTTGTTCACAATTTAAGACATTACAACCAAATGAAACCCGTTGCACGAATTGAAACTCCTTGCAAGCCCGGCCTGTTAAACAATTCAAATTTAGAGCTGCAATGTCCTGGCTGTTAATGTTCACCTATGAAAAGGAGAGGATATAATTTATGTGGAAAAATAAAGGTTTAGAGTGCCAGATCAATGACGGCGTGAAGACTAGGCAGAGACCGTGAAGGAAGAAGAACATTCGCCAACACCAAGATGCTCATAGTCCATGGGCAAATGAGACTTACATGCCCTACCAGAGACTTTAATCCGATGGGAAAATAAATAATCCGTATTTGAGACATCTAGGGCCTAGATATCCGACATGACTGAACCGTGCCGTGACCTGAAATGGAAAATAAATTGAAAATCCCGAGACATTTCAGGACTCGAGCGGAGGATGACGAATTACGCCGAGGCAATGCTCAAGCGCAGCAGAAGACTTGTTGTCTCGTGAGCTTGTCGTCGCGCGAGACAATTGGCAGTATCCACCTTCTCCGAGAGCTTTGCTAGGGTGAGAATGGCCAGGACTTACTGAGGAATTACAGAGGACGTTGACCTCGACCCACACAATTACCCGGTGCTGCGCTTGGTAATGTCAGATAATGGTGCCAATTCCGATCGTGCATGCAAAAAGAGAAGGGCCTTTAATGCCGTAGCTGCGTGCGCAGGTATTGTGGGCTCGTGTTGCCAACATGTCGTCTCCACCTTCATCAACCGGGTAGTCCAGCCGGGTCAAAGAGACTTGTCATGCATCTGCAATTAAACTCTCGCTGGCCTTGCATAGACTGTGCGCGGCTTCCACCACTAGCCGCCTCTTTGCCGGCCAGCCTGCCAGTTGTGCACAGACGCTGGCTGCACCCAGCTTTCATTGTCACGTCGTGTCTGGAGATTGAGAACTGATGAAACTAGAGGGCATCACTACCGAAATGGCCCACTTAGTCCGAGGACAAGAGACACTGTTAGCAAATAGTCGATTGAATGGAAATGCTTGGATGGAATAATGGTGACACTTTTCTGTGTACGAAACTATTCCCCCCAACGACCCTCGCTCAAGTATGAGGTTAGGTGATTAAGCTGTGAGTATTGCACGAAGAAGCCATTCTCGTTTCCCAGCATTTCCCTGGTATTTGTAAAGTAGCTTTTTTTACAAATTGTCTACGCCCAATACAAGGAAATGGTTAAACTGTCCTTTGCAGCTATTGATGGTGACATGAATTAAGATGATGATTGTGATTGAGATAGATTTCTATATATTTTATTAATCATGATAGGCTCCGGCTCATATACCTCGAGCCAAGCAACCAGATTATGTTCCTCCAGATCTAGTTTATCAGAATAATTACTTACTCGATAAAATTCTCCTGGTCTAAGTTGTGTGCTTAAGATCTTGACTAGGGCTCTAGTAAGGGCATGACCCTCATCATCTATTGGCAAATATTGAATACATCAATATCCAAATTCACTATTAACTTTAAAGCTACTTAGATAGTTTTAGCTGTCCTTCATAGTCATAGACTCAATAGGGACATAAACATAATTCTATTCTATTCTAGGGCTCTAGTAACTAGTCAATGATGTTTCTCCTATCACTGAGACTTAGACATGGTTGATACAACAAGTGCAAACGATGAATCGTGTCTATACATAACGTTGTGATATAGTCATGATCGATTGAACAATTTCAACTCATGAATATTTCATGTCTGTACATGACACCCAATCACACGTAATGGAGTTTCAAGTTCAGTTGTCACTTTTCCAGACCCTTAAAGTTCAATAGAGGAGGGCAAGACTGACACCTGTACGTGGTGCCTTCTACGAACCTGGAAGTGAAATATTCTCCCAGAGCCAAGTTCAGTCAAATTTCGCAATAACGGACAAGTTGGCCCACGAGGCAAAAATTTAAAATTCTCCACCATGTCAAATTTTCACCCCCAGCGAGTTCGATTCCTATCCAAGTCTCACCAAATTTACAAGTACGACCAAGTACATCCTTGTTTCAATGACCACACCTCTCATCAACTATTCTCTGGCCTCAGCTAGCCGCCAAATACACGCCCACGCCGATATTTACACCCGACGGAGGAAGCAAAGTGTGGCGCACAAATCTGGGAGAAAGTTCTTTGAGACGGACGTGAGAGGGATCAGGACAAGTTTACAAGATGATGCTGAAGATGGATATAATCTCGACTGGCGTGTAATTTTGAATTTTGGCAGAGTTTTACGAATTGAGCTTTGTGCGTGCCAAGACTTCGCTTGCGAGAGTGCAGCGGACACTATAACAACACGCAAACGATGGAAGGTGTCGTGGTCCGCCTCCTGGTGGTGTTCTCTGGTATAGTTTGAGTAGCCTGGGCACCTACTCCACTTGGGAAGGAGACACCTTAGACTACATTTCGCGCGGAGAAGATTCGGTGGATGACGAAGGCATGTCTGGATAACCCAGGGTTTTTGACGTTCCCCTGGGTGGGTATTCACGGATGAGGGTTGACTTGGGGTGAAGAAAAAGCCACCATAACTTCGCAGTGGTACTTGCAAATGAAATCCGAGGCATGAGTGCACTTATTGTAAATTGAGTCATCTATTCTGTATATTTTCTCCGATATTGTGTCGTAGCTAGTTAGCTGCATACGCAATTAAAATCTGATGCAAAAAAAAAAAAAAAAAAAAAAGTTCAATAGAAAGACTAATTCTGTTATAACTCTGTTCCGTATAAACCTCTCGACCCCATAAATCCGGACCGAGAGACATAAAAAGTAATAACGTTCACTTGATTTTAATCGACATCGTCACTGCCCAGAGCCTGCATGTCGATCAGCGATTAGCTTTAATCTTGGCTGAGACGCGGTTTTATAGTAATGATGCGCAGCTCCACGGGACTCGTGCGATGCCCCAAGACCCGAAACAGACCGAGGAATCTGCATTCCCGAGTACGTGTTCTGCAATTTGCGTCGCTCCGAGTTTCTTTGACCCTCTGTGGGCCAAGTAGCAGAGGCGCAAGTGACAAGTCTTCATGGCAGCGCAAATACATTGATGACTAGATTGCGACATGAACTCGGAAAATGTTGTCAGCAGTAAGTGTGGGGCTCCGTAGATGGCCGGCGGAGTGATGCAAAGACTGCAGCCATTTTTCCGTCTGAGACTCGATACCTTGGCTTCTGTAAGGGGGCCGAGCCGAAGAATTATATTTGTTTCTCCGAAATCTGTCGCCTCTCTTTCCGTTATCCTCGCAATCCGCACGTGACTATGAAGATGGACCCATCATCATGCATTATCCCTTAACATTGGAGCGATTTGTTCCTGCGGGCCTAACAAGTCCATCACTCACTCGGTTTTTTGCCCCAATGTGCGAGAAAGACTGGCTTTGGCCGTCCATCGACGAAGTATGGGCTCACTCGATTTTCTCCAAAGCACCTCCACAGGAGCTGAGCGTTTCGCCGCCACATTGGTGAAAGTAAGGTTCCTGTCAGAAATCTGCCCACTCCACAACATATGAGCCATTCTTGTGAGAAATCCGGTGCGTAGCGCTCGCAGTTTCTGAATGTATTTTCATGGCCTCTGCCACTGCACATCACATCTTGTATTACATAGCAGTCACCATGTCGTCTCAGGTATGGAGCTTTAGTTTTTTTTTTGCATCAGATTTTAATTGCGTATGAAGCTATCTAGCTATGACACAATATCAAAGAAAAGTATAGAATAGATGAATCAACATACAACAAGAGCACTCATTCCTCGGATTTGGTTGGCAAGTACCACTGCGAAGTTATGGTGGCTTTTTCTTCACTCCAAGTCAACCCTCATCCGTGAATAGCCACCCAGAAGAACGTGGGGCTCTGGTTGTAGCTAGTACCCGGTAGACATAAAAATAAAAAATTAAACTTAACATTGGAGTTGGCCCATGTCCTCGCTACCGCTTAGCTGCCAATCAAGTAGCTCTGATGCCGGCAATATGGACTCGTCTAAATTACGTTTCCTCAGATCCTGGACTCGGCCCTGGCAGTTGTTTCTCTCTCTGACATCAGCGACAGGGGCTAATGCATAAATTATGGGGTCAAATGGAACATAATTGGAGCTTGAGATCGTTCTAGCACATTCGTGCCTTAACTTAGATCGCAGGGTCAGTCGTCCGATAAGATAAGCTTTACCTTTCAACGCTCGCTCTGCTTATCAATTAATCGTTCCTCAGCCAGCTAGGTAAGACACAAAATCAGTGTCCTGTCTACTTGATACATGACTCTCGGTAAAGCCTTATCCTGAATTTTATACGAAAATGCCACCGTGACACATCTTTGCTAGCGCGACACAGCCGGCCATCGTCCGAGAGGACCCATCAACAAGGGGTTCAATCCTCAAAGTATCGGAGAATATTCGCGGCAATGCGGTTGAATCTTAAAAGATTCGATGAAGTGATATCCCTATCCGTCCTCTTAGATGCCCACTCGAGAGTGGGGGCTACCCTAGCTTGTGCATTCCATTACTATCTGAGCCTCTCGGCCTTCGTAATGCTGGTCAAGGCCTACTGTCACCACTCTTTTGCAATTGCTCGGATCTAGTGGGATTAGTCTTGTTGTCTCTCATCGTTTCCATGCATTCCGCACATCTAGACATCCCTTCAGATTCTCGCGGAACCCCACGCTGACGACACCTTTTCGGGTCTATCAAAACGTGGCTGCCAGGAGGAAATCATCCGGGATCAAGACAATTAGTCTCTATCGCATACTCCTGTTTCTTGAGCTGTCTCAACAACGAACAATTGTTCTCGAGTACATCTTCACCAGGCACGGGCAAAAGTCATTGTCCTAGATGAAGCACATATCTCCGGGCTCCACAATGTGATCACGCTATCATCTCTATTATCCTCACACCATGGATCAAGCATGTTTAGCTAGTAGCAAGCGTATATTGCGCCCTACGGCCAACTCCGAGTGAACAAATATAAGCTTTCCAAGTCTGAGATCGACAAAGGGTGCACTCCTGGATGTCCAATTGGCAAAAGACCATCTCCAAACAGGGGTATCATGACATGGACTAAGACCCTAGTTCTCAACGCCACACTCTGACGCAGCATCTTCAACCTTATTTACAAATCTTCAGCCTACATCCTACTCTGGCGAGAAGCGCGCAGGTAAAACAGAACCAATAGCTGAACATTAGGCCCCATAAATACTCACAGGCATTAGTTTGTGTCGGGTGGCTTGATCTCAGGGATAGCAAAAACTACGTTGCTCAATGTTCAAGTGTGGCAAAAGCTTGGCCCAAAACTTATTTCGTAGAACAATATGATTCGGAAACTTCATTAGAATTTTATAATCGCTCATGGCATATAGCTCTGCGCAGCTAGTTAATTAAACCTCATACTTTTCCGATGCCTATCTCCACAATATCATCTCTTCAGTCTAAGGGCGCAGAGAGGACCATCTTTGATGGTATAAAGATAACTAAACTTTTTCCAAAGCCAATTTCATTTTCCTCATCAATTCTAGAATTTGATCTCAAGACTTTCTGATAATCATTCATTTTCTTCTTCCTCATTTCGATACAGCCATTGCAAGCAAGATAGCTTGGCATATTTCGACACCATGGCCGCGAATAGAGCTCAGAACGCATTCGAAGCAAAAGAAGAAAATAGACTAGATGTTTATCTCGATTCATCCTACAACTCGGAGACTTCAACCTTGCGTGTCCCAAGTCATTCGAGTGAGGATTCTCTTCATCAAAGAACTAATAAAAAGAGAGAAAATTCCAATAGTCAACTTCACATCGTCTCAAGCAATGAAGATACCGATACACCAAAAATGGGCCGGAATAAACCGTTTCCGAAGCTGATAGAACCGCGGTTTGACTATGTTGTGGAATTCAATGGCCCAGATGATCCGATAAATGCTAAAAACTGGCCCCTGAGAAGAAAGTAAGGAATATCGCCATGCTTGTATGCTAAGCTAACAATGTGGGAAGAGTCTTTTTGTCAATGGTGCTCGGATTCACAAACGTATTGACAGTCTTCACATCTTCTGTATTTTCCATAGCGAGTCCTTTTATCTCGCACGAATTTAGAGTGTCGGAAAAGCTAAGCCTGCTTGGCTTAACACTGTATATCATGGGATTCGCCTTTGCTCCGACATTCTGGGGTCCCTTAAGTGAGCTCAAGGGAAGAAAGATGCCTATAGTCTTGGCTATGCTCGGCTTTACTTTATTTCAAATTGGTGTTGGAGTGGCCGACGATATCCAGCCAATTTTAATTTTTCGTTTCTTGGGAGGTTAGTTCTTTCCGCAAGTCAGAATAATATTTATGGTGCTGATTTTTCCAGGAGTTTTTGGAGCGGCTCCTATAACCATCACTGCAGCCGTGTTCTCCGATATGTACGATAATAAAACGCGGGGGATCGCCATCACTATACTAAGCACATTTGTATTTATTGGACCAGCCATTGCGCCTTGCATTGGTGGCTTCATCGTGCGGAGCTCTCACCAGTGGAGATGGATCCAGTGGCTCGTAACAATTTTAGGCTTTATCGCGTTCCTGCTAAATATTTTTTTTCTTGAGGAAACTTATGCGCAGACAATTCTGGTTGCCAAAGCTGTCGAAATTCGCAGCCAGACCAAAAATTGGGCTGTTCATGCCGAGCACGAGATGCTAGATTTCAGCCCACAAAGTCTTATCATCAAAAATTTTTGCCGACCACTTCGCTTACTCTTCACGGAGCCGATAGTTTTTCTCATGTCGCTTTATTCTTCTTTTGCGTTTGGATTGCTCTATCTTTCCATAGGATCCTACTCTGCCGTCTTTATAAAGATTTATCGCCTACCGCTCGGAATCAGTGGACTCCCAAACATAGGAATGGCTGTTGGTATCGTATTTGCCTGTATATACCTGCTTCTCCTCCAACCTTCTTACGCTCGTAAGCTTGCCGCCAACGATAATGTCCCCATACCCGAATGGCGCTTACCCTCCATGACTACTGGCGGCATCGCATTTTCGTGTGGCATCTTATGGTTTGGGTGGACAGGTTACAATCCATCTATCCATTGGATTGTACCTACGCTTTCTGGCATCTTCACTGGCTTCGGCATCCTAGTGATATTGATACAGGTTATCAACTACCTCGTCGACGCTTATCTTGATACCGCTGCTTCGGTTATAGCCGCTAGTATGATGTTCCGTTCTCTGGCAGGCGCGTTGTTCCCTCTTTTCTTCGATAGCATGTTCAAGTCATTGGGAATCAACTGGACCGCCACTATCCTAGGCTGCATTGCGTTATTGCTTGTGCCAGTATCCATACTTTTCTACTACTTTGGCGCCAAAATTCGTTCCAAATCTTTGTCTTCACCTCCTCGGGAATAGCCACAAATCAGACTCCCGAAATATGAGCACTATGTTAATTTAGAAATAACCAAAGTTTCAAAGCGAATGGAAGCTTTAGGATGCGAGCGTTTTAACGAAAAGCTTTGAGTTAGCCTGACCAAGGCCTGGCGCGTTTGATATTAAGATACTTTGCAACTGTTCTGTGGCCGGAATATCCACATTCATGGAGTTTTGAGCCGTTCCCCGATCGTTTCGACATGCATGTTGCCTAACAATCAGACCACGAAGGCGTCGGCGTTATTGTAATAGTTGGATTGAAACGTTTTATTTTTCAGTCATGCCCTTGGACGAATTTTTATGAATGCTCACGTATGTTAATGATGAGTGGCGCGTGAACCATGTGGAGTAGGAAATGATTGCTTTTAGTTTAACATATTTGACATAATTTAGCGCCCCGAGGGCTTTTTTTTTTATCAGACTTGAATTGCGTATGCAGCTATCTAGCTATGACATAATATCAAAGAAAAGTACAGAATAGATGAATCAATATACAAGAGGATCACTTATGCCTCGGATTTCATTTGCAAGTACCACTGCGAAGTTATGCCGGCTTTTTCTTCACCACAAGTTAGCCCTCATCCGTGAATACCTACCCAGTGAAACGTCTCAAAAACCTTGGATTATCCAGACATGTCTCTATCCATTCACTTTTTTCCGCGCGAAATGTGGTCTGAGGCGTCTCCTTCCCAAGTGGATTAGGTACCCCGGCTACTCAAACTATACCAGAAAACACCAGCCCCGAGGGCTCGCTCACGAGTCTAGACTTGATGGATTTGTGCGCGGAAGCCATCGAAGCATTACACCCTCATTCCTTTTTCGTGAAGTTTTGCCTTCATCCTCCCGTACACGTGATTGCAATGCGGTATCCATGTGTGTATTTCGATAATGTCGTCTCGCCTCAGCTCTAGCTTCGTTCGCCTCTTTTCCATCCTGCAAAATAACGTTGAATTTTGTAGTCGTGCGAGACTTTCTTCCCTGGACCCGTGTCCGAGTCCGTGAATTTTCTATGTAGTCGGGCTTGAGCATAGTGAAACAGGAAAGCCTCGACGGCTCCAAACTACAGCATTCCGCCGAGCCGAGGATGAAAGAGAGGAGGCAAATGTAGTTCGCGAGGCACTGAGGATAAGAATGAATGTTTTAGCTACTACAGGCATGTCAGAGTGGAGACAAAGACTAAGCACCGATTCTTTTTTAATTATATTTTGTGTCTCCAGCTTTTTAGCTATGACCTATCATCAGCGTCTTATGTACGAATTGGTGGATTCTCGACTTCTGGAACACGTGTGCTCTGAATATCATTAGCAA
Organism: Blumeria hordei DH14; assembly: GCA_900239735.1. Taxonomy (NCBI): domain Eukaryota; kingdom Fungi; phylum Ascomycota; class Leotiomycetes; order Helotiales; family Erysiphaceae; genus Blumeria; species Blumeria hordei. The sequence continues at coordinate 43,994 of OENG01000025.1, read as the reverse complement.
AGAACGTTTAGGTTGGGGTAAGAACCTAATCTATCGAGAGTCTACATGGGATGTCGGCCCGGGGTGTATGCCACTACGCAACCAGCTGACTGCAGGGTCACAGCACAGCACGAATAACGGCGTCTTTGATCTGTGATTACCCATCTTTGCATGATCTATGTCTATAAGGTTGGTCTTCTGGCGATCATAATGCTGTATGATATCTCTGCCCAAGCTTAATCGCACAAGAAATCATGTTCCTGCCGGAGTCGTCGGGCATCTTTTTCTCTAAACCATATTACCGGGGCCTGCAATATTTCCACAGTAGTTACCTTACAGCCATATTGGAATTGGAGTGTCAGCCGCGCAATCTCACAGTCAATGTTCATTCCCAGCGCACCACGCTCCAATCCACTATTTTCAAAATAATCGCCATAAATCGGGAATATAACTTCCAACCCCGTCAAATGTCGCACTCGTTGCACCCATAACCTTTGTGCAACCTGTGGATAATCCTCTAATTTCTGAAACGGGCTGAGCTCTTGTTCGCGGCGTCCTTTATGAACCTACAACTCCTAGCGTAGAGTCTGTAGGGTTGAGATTCAATGCAACGCTGGCATAGAGAAGCTCTAACATGAATGAGGGTACGGGATTCCCCACGGGCAAATTGGCACAAAGATGTTGGTCCAGGCTACTTCCTGGCATTAGGTGTCTCTGTTGTATTTAGATAATCATATATTGAAAGGTCTATCTATTATCAAGTCTACAGAGCAGCAGAGATATACAGAAGTCCGTGCGTGATCAATATCACGTGTCTAATTCTTGCCAGTCACAACGGTCTCTCATGGCCTATCTGATATCTCCATACAATCCCTGATTTGTCTAAAATTGCGAATTCTAGAGCATAAATATTTTACAGAAAGTGAAAGTTATACACAAGTAGTTTTAAAAATGGTTCAGGTCATCCCTTGACTCGTCCTACTTCTGAAGGAATAGTCTTTTAACTGAATAGCTTTTGTAAAAAATTAAAAGATTAGCCCGATACCACTTCACACTTCCATAATCTATTTCAGCCCCCTAGATAATTTACGAATGTTGATAATTGCATTCATTACACACTGACAACTAGAGTATTATACAAACAAGCTTTTGATATCAGAATTATTTTGATGCTGAACTATTTTCGCGCAGCACCGTTTTATAGCAAAGCTGTTGTGTTATCACGCCCACTTTATGACCTGGGAAAATTGCCAAGAGCCTGAGTTTAAAAAAATTAGGGCTCCGTTGAATTTTTATTTATCCCAAATCTTTCAACCCGTTCTTGTTTTAACAGCGTGAATTAAATATTCATGATTAATCATTAGCGCGAATATATAGTTTAGATTTAATCTTTTATTACTCTAAAGCTTACTTTTGAACTCTGATGTTTCATCTCTCTTAACAATAACTTCGCTGTTCGGGTATGGGTCAACGGTGAGGCCATTGAGCGGGTTAAGTTCACTGGCTCTGTAGAAAAGATCTTCGTATGCCTTTCCATCTTTTCGCCCCAGAGACGAGTCAAGTTGCCAATCTGAGAATTGCCAAGCGTCAGTAAGCCGTATGGCATGGGGCCTAATATCCTCTAGGAGTTGCATTACGGCCTTCGTTTTTGTCAACTGAATTTGCCTGATAGTGACAGCGGCTGATGAGAAAAACTCTGAAGCCTCTTTCTCTAGTGTATCAAGTGCATAGAGTCTGAAAATCTTGTTAAGCACGCCTAGTGTAGTAGAGTCGAGCTCCTCCACGGTCTTATCGCTTTGAAGGGCATTATAAAAGTTTTTCACCACGAGGTATTGGGAGTGCGCTGTGCTGAGGCGCCAGAAGTCTACCAGTAGAGAGTTCCATGACTTCTTTTCAATATCTCTGTGTTTGAGAGCTTCAAACGTTAGAAAAGCCGTTCGCCATGCAAACGCTGCGACAATGTCACTATCAGAAACTAATATATCATGAGCTGCACCAGTGTCTCGTTTCTCCAAGAATGTCTTGAAAATCCTACTCGTGTCATTATCAGTAGGGCTTCCTGATAGCACAGCCCGAGCTGTCTTAAGGAGCTGTCAGACAGTTAGCGGGTTATTTTCTAGTTATCAGTTTATACATACATATCGAGCTACTTGCTGGGTCAGCATATACTGAATCATGTGTTAGTAATCTTTCCGAACAAAAAGGCCACAGAAACTCACATTGTCCCCTTCCCAGGTTGTAGTAGGCAGGTAGTCAGCGTACCATGCACCTATTCCGGCGAAACTGCTGTAACCATGTCCACCGCAGGCTCTTCGAGCTACTTCTAGACCTTCAGCAGCTACGGTGCTACCCAGCGCTTTCAAGCCACAAGAAGTGGCGTGAAGATCAGCCAGTAGGTCACTGCCAGAGTGAGTCTGCTCTGGACCTGCCCCGCGACCTTCATCCTTTGCGCTAGTGGCCATTCCCTTCAATTTCTTCTGGTTATCATTGTATAATTTCATCATTGTTTTCCCGGTAAAGTGTAAGGCAAATGTTGCAGCAAGAAGTGGCAGTAGTCTATACTGAACCATTGTGTAGTTTAGAACCTGATTCTCACCAAGGGAATCAGAGGGAGAATCCCGATCTTGAAACTGACATCGTACTGCACAATATCTAAGTGCAATGGTCACACCGCGTGCGAGGACGCCGCCCGACTCCAGCACAATAGTTGATCGTACCCAGGTAAGCGTTCCGTAAATCAAAGAGGCAGAGGCTGGTCGCTCATACTTATTGGAAATGGGGTCGACACGTGAATATTTAGCTAGCATATTGATATGTGGAATCTTGACTTTGTTAAAAAGAAGAAATCCATTGTCCATCGTGTTATATCCGAACTTGGGTCCGATGTCTCCAACATGAATGCCCTCGAGTGGCTCATGAGTTACCAAATCTCTAATCTGACAAACAAATGGGTGAGGGCCGAATGACTTTTTTCCGATTATCAGTTGTGCCATGACGACTGCATAATTTGCTGTTCTTCCCAGAGAGCCTATCCACCATTTAGAGGATGTGAGATGTGGTGTGTGAAGCGTAAATGTTTGATCTTCGGGGTTCCATTTAGCCTAATTAAAATTTAGTTTTTGTAAGAATTGTTCGAATGGGCATCATGACCATAGTTTCTAGCCCCCTGACGTTCGATCCATGACCTAGTTCAGTCTGAGCATAGCAGCCAATATATTTGTAGTTCTGGGCGGGCTCGAGGAAAAGTTTATGCTGCTCTGATGTGCCCTGATCTCGAAGAGTGGTCTAGAGGATCAGTGGAGCTTGTGAGGGTGCCGAGAAAACTCACAATGAACATAGTTGCATGGAGTGCGTATGGACCAGGTTCACTAATAAGATATGATGCATCCATAAGCTGGTCTCTTGTCCAATCGTGCTTGACTTGTAGTTGTCGTAATCTCTTCGCTCTTGCTAGTGCCGTTTTAAATCTATCCACCCGTCCATCAAAATAGTTTTGCGATTTATTGAAGATTTTTTCTGCCGTGAGGATCTTTAAAACGTCTTCACGACGGGTTAAAGCTTCAGTTGTAAAGAGGAATTTTGATAGTGTTTCAACGGAGATATTGGATTTATTTCTCTCCCTCTCCAGAAGATTACTCCCCTGGGGCTCAGAGGAGGTCAAATCTCTAACCCACTGAGGAGTTGGCGACATCTCGTGGGTAGCTGTAGGAAACGACAGTGTTGTTGCCAAAGAGTTCGGTTTAGAATGCAAGTTGGATGTAACGAAAGTTAATGTAGATAGCCTCTAGCCCATACTAAATAGTGCCACGTGCAATTAAGTTTCGAACGATCTGGAGAATGACCCATTCGGATGACGGTATTGTATGGGCATGGTCTGCATATTCTTTTTACTGATCGACGTCGTCTCTACACTATACAGTCGGCCTTTAGCTCGTGTTGCCTGTCATTATCGAAGCTGTAGTAGCTGAGGCTGGCACACGATGGGATTTGATCGCTGACTCAATGACTCACTGACCCTAAGCAAATATCCCGGTAAGCATAATGAACAATGCTGTTTACGTTTCGACTGTACATGCACACGCACACTCTCCCGATTGGCAAAGGATATGTTAAATATTATTCTCACCTTCACATCAAATTAACGCCCTAGCAACTCGTTCTTATTAAGTCTATTCAAACAGGCCACGCAAACAGAAGCTCACCATACTACATGTCTTAAAAGCTAGCTTACGATTTTCTCTTGCCAACTGCTTCTACAAACCGTGCTCATCACCCTATCCTTTCTTTTCAAATCTAGTCCAAGGCTGTGCTATTTCTGTCCATTCTCCTACCCCTTCGCTGATAATAACCTTGCTCCAACTAGCCTAGGCTCAGGTCCACAAATCTAAATTAGTCAAAGGGCATTGCGCGATTCTACGTCTGATCATGAAAAAGCACGTGAATTCTGAAACGTTTCAGTCATTTAAAGTGGAAAGATCCGTTACGGCGGCCTATTATTGCAGTTAAGTAACATCACTGGCTAAAAATGACTAATGCCGGCAAGAACGGTGCTGACGTAACACTTAGTATGCTCAGCATTTTCAAGAAAGTCCAGGAAACTAGCATCTGTATCGAAGTCAAAAGTAGACGCAAACACCTCTACAATCAACCATTTCTCACGACTAAATCCTGCTGCAAATATTCTCGCCTTAAAAATTGATTGTGAAACTGCACTATTTGCAAACAGGGGCTGGCTCCATTAGTTATCGGTTATCATTCACCAGAGATTTTCAGTGATTATAGTATCGGCAGGGATACAAACTAGTCGTAGTGTACACAACTCCAACTTTGCCATGTGGGAAACATAAACGGGCTTTCAAATTTGCGGAAAGATAGATACCTGGGGTGTGGAATAAGAGAAGTCAGAAGTTATCAATGGATATTCGAGGTCCAACTTTTCTGGGGAAATTTTCAACTCTGCCGTAGAATAGAATAGAATTTTATTTATGTCCTTACTGAGTCTTTGACTATGAAGGACAGCTAAAACTATCTAAATAGCTTTCAAGTTAATAGTAAAGTTGAATATTTTTGTGCTTAATATTCTCCAATAGATTATGAGGGTCATGCCCTAACTCTACCGTATTTAAGGTCACCTAGAATAAAGCTCTGAGTAGCTATACCAATACTTAAGAGATGGGACTCACCATACTTATTTTGGTTCATAAACGTGTCAGCAAAAGACCTGAGTTATTATGGCAATATTTGGCGCATGTTAATGAGGGTTGAGTTCCTAGTACAAATTGCTAGATGTATTGTAAATTTACATGAAATATTTGTTAGAAGTTGTCTAGGAATAAATACTATATCTTCTGTATAGTAAAATATGAAGACGGTTTATAATCCCCTCTCTGAATATTACGGAACTCATAAGAATTTAATGAATTTGGTGTCCTAAAAATGGGGAGAAAGTCTGTGTTATTTATTGAACTACTTGAGTCTATCTATCTATCAAAATGAGTGGACTAGGGGTAAATGGGGCAAAATAAACGTCAACTCCCATAGATTTCATAAAATTATATTCCTATTTTCTCGTCCCAATTTATGCAGTTTCCACTTGTTTGAATTAATGAGTTGTGTATGGGCTATGCAAAAACACCGCCGCGATTGGGTTGGTTGGTAGATCGTCTTGGCCGGACTTCCAGGTGGAGTCTAAACAGCTTGGATACACATCCCACTCGAGGCAAGAGATCGCCTGTTAGAAACTGGCAAAACACAACCACCTTTCTCGAGACGCTGGTTTACGTGGATGAACATGGCGTGCTAGGATAATCAAAGAGTTAGAATTTCCCTTTGGTGGGTACTCACGGAAGAGGTTCGACCGTTTGTGTAAGCAAACATAACTCTAGCCGGCAAAGACGAATTCTTCACCTTCCAGTGGTGCTGGTGTAATCGCTTAGTATGCTCTGCATATCTGGGATAGCCAAGAAGAATCGCATCCGAACCGAAGTCGAAAGCAACCTCAAGCATATCTCCATTTGACGACTTCTTGACAATGCCTTTCTTACCATTCCCATCTGAGTCCTCAACCTCTTTCTAACCACGCCTCATCTCGCCTCAACGACCATTAAAGTAGTTGCTCAAATTGAAAACAGGAGATTGCCTCATTAATTTCCAGCCATCTCTCACCACATGTTTACGACGCTATTTATATTCGCAAGGAGGAAATCAAGTCGAAAAATACAAAGCCTGGGTCCTGGCTTATGGGGGACTGTTTCTCTAATGAGACAAACAACTCGAGGGAGAACAGGTGGCTGAGATGTGGAGCGAGGAGGAGAAGAGGACTCTGAAGACCATGCTGGGACTGACATTTTCGAGGGGTTTTCAATTTTGGAACGTTTGTGGGCGCCAAGACCGAGATTTCGGCTGATTGGCCAGGAGGGCTTCTTTTGTCGATGAGTCAACGGCACAAAAGAAGTTGGGCTAAGCTACCATACAGCAATCACGCTCTGTCAAGACTTTTCTGACATTTCAGCACGACCTTCGGGAAGGAGTTGGAAGGAGGCTAGAAAGGCAGAGGATGAATTTCCCGAGGTACCCACAAGTCTGCAGTGTCTAGCTGGCCGGCCTCTTCGAACGCTTCGGAAGGGTCACGATGTCTTCGGATCTAGTCATAGTGTCGGTATTAGGAGAGCTCCGCACCCAGTGGTTTTTGCGATTTTTCCCGGCTGCCATACACCCGCAAATGATCATCGTTTATTTGGCTAGAGAGGGGAGATAATGAAGGGCGAAGGGCAAAGGGCTCCTCTAAGTGTATGATCAAATGAGGGCTTGTAAGGGGCGGTACTGTTTGAGGGGAGCTGTATGGGAGGCATAGGATGGGATATACTACTAGCATAGGTATCCTTGGCCGGTAGACAGAGAGGACCTGCATGTCCCATATAGTCATAGACTCACACAGGACAATAAATTAAATTAATAATAACAATATCAAAGAAAAATTCCTAAAGGATGACTCAATATATAAGAAGAGCACTCATGCCTCGGATTTCATTTGCAAGTACCACTGCGAAGTTGTGCCGGCTTTTTCTTCACCCCAAGTCAACCCTCATCCGTGAATACCCACCCAGGAGAACGTCTCAAAACCCCCGAGTTATCCAGACATGCCTCCATCATCCATTTACTTTTCTCCACGCGAAATGTGGTCTGAGGTGTCTATGTCCCAAGTGGAGTAGGTGCCCAGGCTACTCAAACTATACCAGAGAACATTACCAGGAGACGGACCACGGCACCTTCCATCGTTGACTTGTGTGTACAGTATCAGCTGCACTCTTCTCACTAGGCTCGATAATAAGTAGTCCCAACTGACTGGTGTTTGGCCAACGGAGATTTCGAATACCCTTTGTTAGCGTTGTCTACTGTTGTTAAGAGGAGATCTCACACGAGCTATCTACTGGGATTAAAAGGAGTCTGGTACCTCTGATTAGAAACGTAGTTGAATTGAAATCCTTTCATCCAATGTTGTATAAGCTTCCCTCGACCAACAAGTCCATGAATAAAGTAGTGGGTTATATATTTTGATACGTTAATGAACAGCCATTCAGCTCAGTCTTATTTGCAGAATTCAGCTATCTTTTCCACCAAGTATCATGATTCTGACATGATTAGCTTTAGTACAAGCTACTCGTTGGAAAGCTTTGCCTCGGAGACTCAATTGGTCTCATAAAACCCCAGTTCCAGCCTATCTGTTCTTTTTCACCTTTATAATGCTATCTTTGAAAATATTAGGAATTATTAAGGAAATAATGACCCCTCAGCCATTGAGGTTGTAGAGCGCATAGACCCAAGCAACTACCAAAGTGAAACCAAGTACAGAATTTGCAGTCACATGTATATCAACAACGTGGCCTACTTACTAGTCCCAATTATTCTAGATTCTAACAGGAATAGTAATAGAATCAAATAATTGTTATCTTATCGCGAAATTCATATAAATATCCCTTTTTATGTAGGATTCATTCCAGAAAGAAAGCGTACATGGATTTACATCCATTGATCTATGTCCCGGCTGAAGTTTAAGGAAAACCTCCTTAATATTTTTAAGCACTGTTGGGATACTGGGCTCAACTAGACATGTATCCATGGGGTTTAGAAAGTGATTTCTTCACCACATCAGTAGAGAATGCTGGGTAGATTTATGTTTCCGAGGAAGAGGTCCGCGCCATTTACCCGTTTAATGATTAGTAAGAATACCCTCCCGAACTGTACTTATGACAGTCGGTGGTACGGCGAGTGGTAGATGATGTGGGAATCACCGTCGGCTATGGGTATCCTAGTAACAATTAGGCGAGTAAGCACGAAAGGATACACGTGAGAAAGATTTTAGGTGGTATACCGAGCTGGCAAGGTACCAGGAGATTGGGACTGGATGATGAGAAGTCAAAACGAGTAGTATGATACTTGAGAACATCAGACTATGAGAAAATAACATTGAGAAGCTGGAGAACTACTCTGTGCTAACTCCGGCTTCCTTATTTACAATTAAACTACTGTTATAATTACGAGGTTAGATGGGTAAGTATTGTGGTATGACAGTGTATATGTAAAGAAGAATGTGAAATGAACATTCTGGTGGTGAGAGAATATATTTAGACTACCTGAAAATAAAGTGGATATCTAAAGATGAACTCATAGTCTACATAAGAAGTAAATGCACCTTGTTATATATATGTCCGATTTGCCCTATAGCCATGCCCATTGATTTTTTGATGTACTCATGTAATTCGTATTGATGTTTTTTGATCCTTAAGCTCCTGATAATTAGCATAACTTGTTGAGAACTGATAAGTACAATATTATTATGGGTAAATAACGTATGGGTCACATATTTACCTGACTGTTAGTGGTCACCAGTTGGGCAGAAATTCTGCATGACATGTTGTGTTGAGTAAGATCCAGGTCACGTGATAGTGGCCTTCGTATATTAAACAAGGGGCAGGAAGACAGATCACTCGCTCCATTCAGGACACGAGTAGAAGACATTAGTATTGGCTCTACAGAGCTGGATCACTTGTGGACTATGAATGGTGTATACATGACTGGAAATGTGTATTGTAATTTCGTTAAGTCTTTATTAGTATAACAATTATTATTTTATTCCAACACAACTCACATTTGAGTCATGCATAAGTAAAGTCATATAGTTTAATCTTTGAGTCTTACCTATGAAGCCCTTGCTTCCTTGCGCAGGCTAGGATCATAATAACTACCTACTAAATTTCATCCAAGGCTTTGGTGTTGTGATGTAACTGTCACAGCTGGCATGAGTGCACCCATGTCTAAAATACTAGTGCTAGTATATAAGACAAGGATTAAGTAGCGCCAGCATGACTGCTATTACGATCAGCGCTAAGAGCTGAGTGTTACTGGTACAACCAAGCGCAGAATATGTTGCTCTGGTTATGTGACTGTGGACTGTGTTATGGGTGTAAATTATGTACATATATATCAGTCCCATCTATGGAACTGTATCTTTAATTGTATGTGTTTATTGTCCTATAAAGTCTATGACTATGTAAGGACTTGTAGGTCCTTTCTGCCTACAGGCCGGGAGTATGTATGCCTCGGGTAGTGTACTCCCTCCTATGCCTCCTTCACGACTTCTTTCCAGTAGTAATACCCCCACAGGTCTTCATTCGAGTACCCACTAAGAGGAGCCGTTATCCCGTCATTATCTCCCCTCTCCAGCCAACGAATCGATGGCCATTTGCGGGTTTGTAGCTACAGGGAAAAGTCTCAAAAACCACTGGGTGCGGGGCTCTCCTATGACGAAGAGGCCGGCCAGCCGGGCGCAGCAGACCTGTGTATACCTAAGAGCGTCTCTCAACCTTCCTAGCCTCCTTCCTCTTTTCCTGATTCATGCCGCAGGACAAATCGAAGATCGTGAAAGGATGTCAGAAAAGTCTTGGTCGAGAGTGACTGTCGTGAAGGAGCCTAGCTTAGCATCCAAAATTCGTTACGGACGTGGGGTCGTCGGGTAACTCATGTATTCCAGATGCCCTCCTGGCTAGTAGATTCGGATGTAAAGATTAGTAGGGACGATGTTATAGACGAGTCGAAATCTGCTTTTCTTGAGGGCGGAAGGGTCTTTTACTTTGCTTTCGTGGGTAGCACATGTTGTAATATGACGGGGACTTCTCTGACTACCGTTGTAGCGTTTGGTACAGCATTATCTTTCCTCATTTCTAGCATCATGATCGTCGTCATGGTCGTCTTATGTGTTATCGGAAGCGTATCTTTGTCGGAGGGGGAGATAACTCAGCTCAAAGTTGAAAAGGTGTTACTCAACCTCGGCTATGCAGACTCTACAGTGAGAGCTGGAGGTTCGTAGGGGACACCACTGACAGGTGTTGAGAATAGTCCCCCTGTATCTTTAATTAATCATCTTTGAACTTGTCTCACATTCTCAGTGTCCAATTCTCTCTTCCTGCTTATTCGCCATTATCCCCAGCCTACACACCATTCTATATCTGCTCATAACCTAGTCATAACATTTGGCCACAATAGATTGTGAGTCCAGCCTCTCCAACTCTAGCTGTCAAAGATTTCTCGGAAACCTTCTCATTGAACCTTTTTCAAGGATGCCTAGCCATAAAAGCTGGAATCATATTTGCACATTTTCAATGTAAACCAGAGAGCTCGTGGCTCAGAGCTCTAGCAATAATTATTATTTCATACAAAAGCCTAGAATATATATATGTTATCTAAATTACAATCGAAGCAACAGAGAGTAGTGATCATCTTTTCATTATTCGAAGCCTCACTTTCAGCATCAATCACTTCATTTTCGATCTCCTCGTCCACACCTTTAAGGGCCTCTTTACTTTACAGAATCCATATTTGCAAGCCCGAGATTATCACTTCTATTGCTGCTGCTGTAGCTCAAGCACTCTTCTGACTCAAAGGTGTTGCCTCGGTGTCTTCTTATTCAGGTTGATCGTCCTTGGTCGCCGACCCGATCTTCTCAAGCTCTGCAATGGCTGCTGCTGCTGCCGCGTCATCTTCGGCGTTCCTCTTGGCTAGAGCTCGGGCAAAATGGCGCTTGGATAAGTTGAACTCAATAGCGCGTTTCTTGGCAGCCGGGCTTTGCGTCACTGCTACCGATCCTCCAAATGGGCCTGCTGCTGCTGCATTTTGCATGCGAACGATACATACGTTCTGAGCGTCGCCTACTGTTCCAGAGCATGTCATTCCCGCTGGCATTTGTACTTCTACCGGGAAGTCCATCACAGCCGCGGCTGACAGTCCTCCGATACCGATTCCGGGCACATTTTGCGTGACTTGGGCCGATTTGAAAGCTGCTGGATCGGTTCCACCCGAAGTGGCGTCAACCATGGCCGTCAAGGGCCCGGCTCCATCTTGGTTGACCTGATGATAGGTCATCTTAACCTTGCCATCGTCCGAGCAAGTCGGCATCCCACTGGCCGCTCCAGCTCCAGCTGCAGCCTTGACGCCAGTCTCCAAGGTGCCCTTTGGGGTCTTGGTTCCTCCATTGGCTGCACGCTCTCCGAGACTGCGACGAAGGACGTTAGCAGCGTGAATATCCCGTGCCTCCTTTGTCGCCGTAGCATTTCCGCCGCCTCCCATGAACATAGCCATCATCTTGCTGGCGTCGACGGGACCACCGCCCTGGGTACGGCCAAGTGCGGTGGCTTTGTTGGAGCCCATCTCACGTTGGCGAATGATAGAAGTGTCAGCCTCTGATCCACATCGAGGGCTAGCGCAATCACGCGGTGTGCCGTCGGCAACTATGATCGACATGTTAAACGAGTCTCAGGGAATATGACAGGTGATGGGTGGCAAGGATGAAGGCGGATCACATACCTGAAAGACCTGGCATGGTAACTCCATTGGCGCCTTCGACAGAATCAAGAACTCCGTAGGTGAAGACACTGGTTACTGCGAAAGCAGCGATAAGAATAGCAGATGAGTATTGCATATTTTTGATATTTATGTTTTATGGAATGAGCTGGCTTAATTTGTTTAGTTTCTTGTTTACTTGGTCTGCTAGGTCTAGAAATTGAAGTTGTTTTGATTAGTAGTTATTAAGTATTTTGTTTGTTAATTATTGGTATTAAAAGCACCGGGCCGGAAAGTAAGAGGTATACTGAAGGAATAAAACCCGAAATTGAACTTAAATGTGAATGATTATGGTATCCAAGGCTTCTCTTGGCCGTTCTTATGTGACAAAAGTTGGAGTATGATGGTTACAGATCAAAGGCTCTTCTTGGTATTCTTTCGAGCATCCCAGTGTGTAATGCTCAAGCCATCAACTCGGCACAAAACAAATCATGAAGCATCACCAATAGACGTGTGCGGTAACAGCTAGCATAATGGCGTGTTGCTAGTGTCATGAATAAAGCTGTTCAGTAGACCAAGAGAAGATAGTGATAAAGCACAAGATCAAACGAATGCAGAAAGAGAAAGAGGAAATGCGAGTTACAGTCATGACTGTTAGATCAATAGATTCACGGTATGCGAGGAGTAAGGGGGTATTATGTAAACGTTAGGGAATCTTGAATCCTTAACCTTTGACTTGTGAGGAAGGAAGAGTACTCGAAATGTGTAACGGTTTGATCATGGCTTCGAAGGGCTGGATTCCTAGTTGAAGTCAGGGGCGCAAAAGGAGCCGTGCTCTGTACAACCTTGTCCCCAGAGCCTTAGCGGCTTTGCGTCACACTAATTTAAAGCGGGTAATGAGTGCTCAACGGCGGAGTATAGCGGTCAATTAAAAGGGTTGAGTTGTGTTGTTTGTTAGGAGAGAGTGAGGGCAGAGGCGCAAAAAACAATTAAAATTAGCAAATATACATGAGCTGAGTAGACTGAAGAGTTTGTGCGGATTTTCATAATCCATGAGATTGTTACTACTCTGTTCGCATATTAATCCCATGTCAATATTATAATCAGATGAGTTTCGCTAATTGCAAAGTAACATTGAAGGCTTCAAGCCAACGTTTGACGCTGTTGAAACACTAGCCCTCTACGCGCGCTATGTAAAAGTATGTTGATCTAAAGTTCATCAGAAGTATTCCATCCCCTGCCACTCCTGCTTTTTCGACGCGCACGATTTGAGCATGCACCGTAAATCACATCCGTCAATTTTCTTAAATTTTGTGATTCATACGAGAAACGTAAGAGTTTAGCATTTTAGTGAAATAAAAAAAAAGACACTGCTTCTCGTTCTAGGAGTTGAAATCGATTTAGATTGATAGGTCAAGAAGAAAAGGCGGGGCTAATCTAGAATAACTCGAATATAGATAGCCCGGAGAAATACGTTAGGGTTCGGAGCTGTGGGAGGTCGCAAGTCCTCTATTATTATCAATCTACAACGCGTAAATACACGACCACCGCGCTGGAGGGCAAGACTGACACCTGTACCCGGTGCCCTCTACGAACCTGGGAGTGAAATATTCTCCCAGAGCCAAGTTCAGTCATATTTCGCAATACCGATTAAGTTGGCCCACGAGGCAATATTTCAAAATTCTCCGCCACGTCAAATTTTCGCTCCCAACGCGTTCGACTCCTACCCAAGTCTCATCAAGTCTACAAGTACGACTTAGTACATCCTCGTTCCAATGACCACACCTCTCATCAACTAATCCCTGGCCTCAGCTAGCCGCCAAATACACGCCCACGCCGATATTTACACCCGACGGAGGAAGCAAAGCGTGGCGCACAAATCTGGGAGACAGTTCTTTGGGATGGACGTGAGAGAGATCAGGACAAGTTTTCAAGATGACACGGAAGACGGATACAATCTCGACAGATGTGTAATCTTGAATTTTGGCAAGGAGTTTTACGAATTGAGCTTTGTGCGCGCCAAGACTTCACTTGCGAGAGTGCAGCGGACACTATAAAAACACGCAAACAATGGAAGGTGCCGTGGTCCGCCTCCTGGTGGTGTTCTCCGGTATAGTTTGAGTAGCCAAGGCACCTACTCCACTTGGGAAGGAGACACCTCAGACTACATTTCGCGTGGAGGAATTTCAGTGGATCATAAAGGCATGTCTGGATAACTCAGGGTTTTTGAGACGTTCCCCTTGGTGGGTATTCACGGATGAGGGTTGACTTGGGGTGAAGAAAAAGCCGCCATAACTTCGCAGTGGTACTTGCAAATGAAATCTGAGGCATGAGTGCTCTTACTGTAAATTGAATCATCTTTTCTGTATATTTTCTCTGATATTTTGTCATAGCTAGATAGCTGCATACGCAATTAAAATCTGATGCAAAAAAAAAAAAAAGACCACCGCGCTACCAGTTCTAATTACATAATCACCTTACGTAGCCTGCTACATCTCTCCCGGCGATAGATTTAGTGATATAAGTTCGAGTCCCTACTGGGTCCTAGACTATGAAAAACTACTTATGGATCTATCTAATCAGTTTCTCGAATTTTCGGTTGTATTCCCAGTACAAATATTATAAGTTTATACTAGTTAATCCTGAGGGTCAAGGTCTAATAGGCTAGTTAAAGAAGCTTTTAGGAATAAAGATAAGACGATCTCCCTTGAATATCTCTCTTAGAATTCAGAGCCTTTCTGTTGGTACAATATGATATACGCGCATTAATGGAAGAGCAGTAGAATGAACTCAAAATAGCTCTACAATAATAATTGTATAGTTTCAGCTGCAAATATCTTGTTTTGCATCAAATTTTAATTGCGTATGCAGCCAGGTAACTATTTTTTGTCTCATTAACATGCTAAGTAATTGGCACTATTCGCATTTCCATAGGAGCTTAAGCACGAGTGGGGTCGTGCCGGATCAGGTTAACTATCATATAAGTACAATAAGCCTCGTCCCACTTAATTAACTGTTGGATAGGCTGTGTCTCAATATCTGATCAGATAACAATGTACGTTGGGATAATTATATGTTCTTGTTTAAAACTACAGTAGTGATACATCTATGATAAAATTACACGAGGCTGACTTATTCAGCCTTGTACCCCTAAATTCTGCCAAGATCTATGTAATGACAAACAACACTAACTAACCACCTCAGACTTCACCCATGTGTTGAATCATAACAGGTCCGACCGCCCAGAAACCCGCTGTGTAAACGCCGTAGCGCAAATTCCTCCTCAGCCTCGGCCTCCACACTCCCGAGCCCTTAACATCCTCATTGACTACGAAACATAAATGTCGTCCCAGGTATCATTATTTCTCTAGCTCTGCTCCTTCATATCGCACCGTTGGGTTGTTTTCGGCATTGGGGATCTGAGCTTCTGCATATAAGTGCCATTCCCTAGGTATATATACCCTTATTCCTCCATTGTAAACATCCCGCTTCTACCATGACTTTCCTTGTGAGAGCGTGTGCGGGTAGGTTATGTGACAAGTATAGAGGTGGGTCGTAGATGTAGTATCGACTAAGAAATTCCTCGTCGCAAACACGTATGGAGTTTAAGAGATTTTATCGGATGTCTGAACACGACCCCCAAACAGACCTTGGTCCATCCGTGAATCTTATGTTGGAAGTGATGAGTTTTCGTTCGACGTTCTTGCGGTTATGAAATCTCTGTCGACTGATTTTTCGACCAAAATACCAGGTACAACTCCTCCAAGCCGAAAGCCCGTCCAATAAAATTCATCCTACCCTTGTTCGTGTCTGAATTTCGGTTCTGTGAGAGTATTTCAGTCCCAGGTTTTTAGAGGATACGGCGTACAGGGTTTCAGTCTTGCCCTCCGAGTTCCTTCCTGTTGTTTTTGTTGTCATTGTTGTACTATTGCGGTGTTTATTTTTCGATATCCAAACGGATGTTTCCATCTACAAGTGAGCCAAATCGCTTAGGTTTGGCTAGCAGCTTTCGACGTTCTATTCCTTCTCCCCCGCATGGCCTTATGTGCTATATAACTACTGCTCATCAGGAAGTCCGAGGATATAGATGTCAGATTAAAACACATAGAACCGGTCATTTGGAGCAATGATGAGCAATCCAAAAGATATGGCAAAGGTAACAGAATTGATCCAGCATAAAGGATGGCAAGAACAGTTTAAACCATAAGTCGAAGTCGAAACTACAATCAAGGAAAACGAAGGTGGAAGGTAGACAGACTTGTACAAGTAACAGGGAAGATAGCAGTATCCATTCTAGACATGACACAGTTAGTACACTTCTTGAAGATGAGACGGTACCGAAGTTTAGACAAATGAGAGGTTGTGGAGGCCGTTACTATGAAGGTTCCTTCCTACGTAAGTATCAAAGTTCGTAGACACTTGCATGGGCCCATAGAGCTCTAAATTGGGTTAAATGAAATCAAATTACTTGTCAATGTAAATATACCTCAAGCCGGCAAACACGAATTCTTCACTTTCCAGTGATGCCAGTTTTTTGATTCATACTGTTGTCATATCTGAGTCTAAGACTATATAGGACATGCGGGTCCTCTCTGTCTACAGGCAAAGGATACTTATGCCAGTAGTATATCCCCTCCTATGCCTCCCATACAGCTCCCCTCAAACAGTACCGCCCCTCACAAGCCCTCATTTGATCATACACTTAGAGGAGCCCTTTGCCCTTCGCCCTTCATTATCTCCCCTCTCTAGCCAAATAAACGATGATCATTTGCGGGTGTATGGCAGCCGGGAAAAATCGCAAAAACCACTGGGTGCGGAGCTCTCCTAATACCGACAATATGACTAGATCCGAAGACATCGTGACCCTTCCGAAGCGTTCGAAGAGGCCGGCCAGCTAGACAATGCAGACTTGTGGGTACCTCGGGAAATTCACTCTCTGCCTTTCTAGCCTCCTTCCAAATCCTCCCTGAAGGTCGTGCTGAAATGTCAGAAAAGTCTTGACAGAGCGTGATTGCTGTATGGTAGCTTAGCCCAACTTCTTTTGTGCCGTTGACTCATCGACAAAAGAAGCCCTCCTGGCCAATCAGCCGAAATCTCGGTCTTGGCGCCCACAAACGTTCCAAAATTGAAAACCCCTCGAAAATGTCAGTCCCAGCATGGTCTTCAGAGTCCTCTTCTCCTCCTCGCTCCACATCTCAGCCACCTGTTCTCCCTCGAGTTGTTTGTCTCATTAGAGAAACAGTCCCCCATAAGCCAGGACCCAGGCTTTGTATTTTTCGACTTGATTTCCTCCTTGCGAATATAAATAGCGTCGTAAACATGTGGTGAGAGATGGCTGGAAATTAATGAGGCAATCTCCTGTTTTCAATTTGAGCAACTACTTTAATGGTCGTTGAGGCGAGATGAGGCGTGGTTAGAAAGAGGTTGAGGACTCAGATGGGAATGGTAAGAAAGGCATTGTCAAGAAGTCGTCAAATGGAGATATGCTTGAGGTTGCTTTCGACTTCGGTTCGGATGCGATTCTTCTTGGCTATCCCAGATATGCAGAGCATACTAAGCGATTACACCAGCACCACTGGAAGGTGAAGAATTCGTCTTTGCCGGCTCAGCCGAAAGCTTGATCGTGGCCTCCAAGGCTGTGAGAACTAGGAATTTCATCGTGCCTCGATAAGCATTTTATTATGTCAGGATATCTAACGTGATCGGAGCGACTATAATAAGCCCAATCTGAGGGTAGATTTCTACTTAACATAGAACCATTCATATATACGTTCAAATAATTAACCATTATATACCACTTTTCACGAGATGGATCATTACAAGGAATTTTTTGAGTACACAACTCGAAACCCTCTCAATCCAATACTTGCTCATAGTAGAATGAGTTTTCGTAATCAACCCGGATCAATGCGAGGTAAACCATTCCGGCATACCAATTGGGAATGCTAACCATTAAGATGTAAAATTCTTAATGGTGGATCTCCAGTATTACCTCATGGGATACCTTAGATTTACAGAAAGCAATGCAATTACAACTCAAGCCGAAAATCTGATGAAAATGCAAACAAAAATAATAAATAATGAAATTTCTTTGCGTGAATTCGAGCGCTTGATCTATTTGGTCAAATCTGGAAGCGACCGTGATATTTGGTATCACACCATACAAATTGCCGATATACTCACCCGCGAAGCTGCTCCAATACTTCCAGATTTACAAATTCCGTTAACACAAGGGAGGGGATCGACGACTACCATATTGCAGAGCATCTCGGAATCAATTAGCTATGAAGATACTAGAGGCTCCCTCATAGAGGCACTCAAAGCCGAACTCGCTCGCTATACTTACAAATCCGTCGACAAATTCTGGGAGGTAAATTTCGCAATTAAAGGCTGGTATGGTCTAACCACTCAAATTTGGAAAAGATATCGCAATGAAGGTCAATGTGGAAATGATCATATCTTCAGCGAAAACATGGATGAAAAAGCAATGATAAGATGGTTCAAATCCTTTTACAAGATTTATTTAAAACCATTGAAGGCCCAACAATCAAGTTTGTATGAAAATACTTTATTTCGTAACCCTACTGAAATCTTTGTTCGTGGGAAATTTTCATTTACATCTTGCACGTCACAGTTGCTCGGCGGTCGAAGTCCACGGAAGATGGATGTATTTATTGAGCATTCAGACATCCCTAAAGATTGTTTTCACCAGTGGGAGAATGTAAGGGTGATTGGCGAGGTCGTTGAGTTAGCAGGGAAAAAAATGAGAAAGGTTTCACCAGTTAACAATGTACGTGCGCGAAGTTTTTTACGCGCAGCCACTGCGTCGTTACGTCCATGGATTCTGTTTGCAAAAGGGGGAAGTCTTATTGTGGATTATTGACAGGTCCGGCGCATATAGCTCTAGTGCATTCAATGTGATTGCAGATCAAGAAAAATTGGTTCGAGCTATTTCGTCCTACATGCTAATGAGTGACGAAGAGCTTGGACTAGATACCACTATCCGAAAATACAGTGGACGGTCCTTTGTCAAAATTCGAGATGGTGATTTGACTCTGAAAAGATGGGTCGAGATCAATCCGGTGCCAGTAACTCGACCGGAGACTATATTGGACCGAGGCAACACCTGTTACATGACAATGGACATGATGTATTTGATCAAGTTTTCATGGGGCTCGGGCGCGATACAGTCAGAGATTGATTTTTTAAAATGTGCACGTCCACTGTACGGCGTAGTTGATCTTGTATGGGCCCAAGAGATATATCAGGTCAAGACCCATCGAGCGGGGCTAGACTTTTCGACTGAAAAAAGATGGGTCATAGGACAAAGGAATTGGCTTTCTATTGGCACAGGGGAGATGCCAGAGGAATATTTCAAGCAACGTAGACTCACTCTTGCCGTACTTTCACCTTACGGTCGACCATTCAAGTCCTGCACATCGCTCTTGGAGTTCGTAAGCGGCATGCTTGATGCCATAATTGGGCATCGGAATTTATACCTTTCCAAGAATATTCTCCATGGCGATATTTCCGAAAGTAACATCATTTTAACAATACCAAATAAATATGGTTTAAGCCAAGGAAAGCTCATCGACCTAGACATGTCTATTAATGTTGCCGGGTACAATGAGGCGAAGGGCTTAACAGGTACCATGAAATTTATGGCGATAAGGGTTTTGAAAAACTTTGCTCTAAAAAAAGGTGCAATGATAAAGACCTACCGTCATGATTTGGAGTCATTTTTTTACGTATTTTTTGTCGGATGTGTCTGTTACGGACGTGATTCAAACTCACATGAAAAGCACTTTGATATTTGGTGTTCAAGTATACCCATCATTAATCAAGCTTTGAAGATGGGAGACGTCTCGGAAAATTTTAAAGAGAGAATTGTAGATGAATTTTCGCCGTGCTTCAACGGTCTCAAAGGATTGGCGTTCGAGTTGCGTCGTATTATATTCAGAAATGATGGTAATTTCTTCGACACACCAAGAGACAGTGCAGTACTATACGAACCCATAATTGCTGTATTCCTTAATACCATCGAAAAAATTAATAGTGAGTACTTTCCCCATTCATAGCAAACGAATGTTCCTCTTGAACTCTAGATTTACTGACGAAATTCGTCTATTGCTCTAGATGGAATTATCAGAAACGAGACGTGGATATTAAGAACATGATTAGAAAGTCAGGAGCGAACGGAACATATGGATCAAATGAATATCTTCAGCAACTGAGTTTGAGATACATATATCCGATAGTGTAATTTTCATTTCGCTTCTTATATACTCTAAAAAAGTATCAATAGAAACCTTCCGGGGAGCTTGATGGCTAACACGTCAATCTCATGCTCCTCATTGCGTGTTCTGGTCTAGACAAATTGAAAATAGCTTGTCTGGTGAGTGTTTTGGCTTTGTCTTCACTTAAGGGTTTGACTACTTTTCCGAAAACTTGTGCTTTCGAGGCATAAATTTGCGAAGTTATTAATCGCTTCGTCACTATGGGGACTGTCTAGAACTGATGGAAAACACATGCATCTGGTGTGGGAATGGAACTGGGAACATGAGGGTTCACGTGATATATTAGGATTATGTAAGGCGTTTGGGGGACGGGAGTTTATAGTTTCATATCGTAGTTATTAGAAAACAAGAACGATCATATCAAGCAGCAACTCGAGTGCAGTTATTGTGATCACACCCCGTAAACATACCGACACTGATCAGTAGACGTACAGATCAGGATACGGATTATTACGAAGAGAGAGAATATTAGACACTCCCTCACTGAGGATCTCTGTCTACTAATCTCTGCTAAGGATACGATTCGAGAATTGTCCCTAATACTAAGGAATTCAATTCAAAAAGAGTATCAAAAGTCAGTCCCAGATTAGGAATTCTGACTGCGTCCACCACGCCATATCCAATTTTCATACTTTGCCTCTAAATTAAGCCTTCAACTTTCTCCACATCAGAAGGAAAAATGTCTGACAACAACGAAACCAGTGCCTCCCTAAAAGATGCAGAATTTATCGAAAATAAAATAAATTTATACGAAAAGTGCGACTTAAAAGACTTAGATCTTTGGGAATCATTTCAAGAAGATTTTTCTCCCTTTACCACTGAGAGATTTACCGCAGCACCCCGTCCTATCATCCAAATGCTTCGTACATTTCTTCGCAAACGTGGTGTTTATGTTTTGAAAAAGCTAGAATTCCAATAGCCCAAACGTTGTTCGAAGTAACTCAACAAGAAGAGCCAAAAGATTGGACAGATGAAGCTATTCAAGAACACCTATCATCCGACGGACCATTCATTTCTAACAAAGTAAACTACCTCATAAAGACTAAATTAAGCCTAGCAGAGGCTCATGGGAACTTCAGCTCACTTCCGCGACCCAAGTTATCACCCAGCCCCAATTTGAAAACTGAGAGTAAAGAGGCTAATAAAAATAACAGTTCGCTGCCAAACACTGAAAACCAATTTAAACAGGAACCTCAAGAGCCTCCTTTTACGGTTGATTTTTCTAGAGAACTTATTTCTTTAGCTAAATTGTATACGGAAGAAGTCAAATATAGTGGGGAAAATGATAATTTTGACTTTAAGCTAGCAATATTTCACGACTTGTGCGGAAGGTCTGGTGTACAACCGTTTATGATGATCAAGCTTTCCCGACGATGCTACGAGGACTAGCCCTAGAAAATTACTATGCAAACATGTCTGTCAATAAAACAGCATCTTTTGAGCATAAATGTGACTCAATTCGGCAGTATTTTGAAGGGCCAGAGTACAAAAGAGCAGTCTTAGCAACCTGGAATTCAACTACCTTAAAATCCATAATCAATGTTAATCCAGGACTTTCAACGCAACAATGTTTAAAATTATTTGTCAAAGAACTTCGACATCTACAACATGGTCTTACACTGGATCTACGAAACGACTCATTTCTACACAACAAACTCGTGAGCGGATGTAAAACGGTGCCAGCATGTCAGTTCGCTTGCTTTAAACCCAGTGAGAGTCTTGCTGGACTCATAAATGATCTTCATTCTTCAATTGCAACCCATGAAGAATTACACGAGCCACAAACAAACCAAACTTTCTTTACCGATAGAAAATATCACCATCGTAACACCTTAAACCATCAATCTACTCCACATTCACTTCAGAAACCTTCAAATGATTTCAACGATACCCACAAAAAAAGATGCCACATCTGCCGCAAGGAAGGTTGTTGGTCAACAAATCACAGTAAGGAAGAACGGAAAAACTACCTTAATCAATACAGGCAAAAACTTAACAAAAAAGTTGACAAACATATTCATCAGTATGCTGTTGATCTCGAAACAATCGAAGAAAATAATTTTACTAGTGACGAATCTGATACTGAGTCCATCAAAGAAACAATCGATGCCATGGTTTTAGAAATTGGCTCTTTACCAGTCACTAAAACTTCAAATGAACAATTTCTTACTTCATATGGCTATGTGCTCAATGCTGAAATCATGGCCAATCATTTAGCAAATAAAGCTCTCGAACATGCAATCACCACAAAAATTCCTCATAATTTAGAAGAAGTTGAACAACTCAATCTTGAAAAATTTCCTTACACATTTACTTCTACTTCTAATTCTCCTTTGAACCGATACAACTCATCTAATTTTCACGGTATAATGATTGACACGGGCGCTTCCAAAATATCGACTGCAGGATACAACCAATATATTGCCTGCCAGAAATTTAACAGTTATGTGAAAATTGATAAGTCCAAAGCAGGGGCCATCAACGTCCTATTTGGCATTGGCTCAACGCCTTCCGTTGGTTCTTTCAAATTAAATACACCAGTTGGTGTTACTGAATTTCATGTAGTTCATGCCGACACTCCCTTTCTATTATGTCTTGCAGACATGGACAGATTAAAGATTTATTATAATAATGTTGATAATGTTTTAGTGACCTCAACAGGAAAAACAATACCTGTCATTCGTCAATTCGGTCACCCTTTTCTTACATGGGGTGAATCTCTACAAAATATTCTGGAAACTTCATTCGAAAATAATCCTTGCTATTTAACTGAAGCAGAACTCCGAAGACTGCACCGGAGGTTTGGGCATCCATCAGCAGATAGACTATATCGACTGTTAAAGCGTGCAGGTCATGTTCCGGACCAAAAAGTTCTTCAACATCTAACAAAGTTCTGTGTTCATTGCCAAAAGCACGGAAAATCACCAGGAAGATTTAAGTTTACCCTCCGAGAAGATTTAAATTTTAATTATTCTATAATAATCGACGTAATGTATATACATAATTTACCGGTTCTTCATATTGTCGACGAAGCGACAAGGTTTCAAGCGGCTAGATGGTTGAAAAACCTTTCGGCCCAGCATACTTGGGATGCTATAAAAATCTGTTGGATTGATACGTATATTGGACCTCCGGACTATATTGTCCACGATGCTGGTACAAACTTCACTAGCAAAGAGTTTCGTCAAAATGCCACCTCAAATGGAATTGCTACGAAGTGTGTGCCTGTTGAGGCCCATTGGTCCATTGGTATGGTTGAAAGATATCATTCAATTCTACGTAGAGCCTATTTTATAATTGAGGAAGAAATTGGACGTCAAAATAAAGAACTAGCACTCCAAATGGCCGTAAAAGCAATTAATGATACAGCAGGCCCAGACGGTTTGGTGCCAACATTATTGGTATTTGGTGCTTATCCAAGAATGTCGGAACTAGATGCACCTTCACTTACGATTGCTCAACGCTCTACAGCAATCGAAAAAGCTATGAAAGAAGTTCGGAAAATAAGGGCTGAGAAACAAGTTTCAGACGCCTTAGCTTCGAGAAATGGACCTAATACGTCTGTTCTTCATGATCTACCACTCAATTCTGATGTTCTTGTCTGGCGAGAAAATAGTATTGGCCAACAAGGCAAGTGGTCAGGACCCTTTAAACTTCTCAGTGTAGACCGGGAAACTTGCAAAGTTCAACTTCCACACGGACCTACTAATTTCAGGAGTACAACTGTTAAACCATTCCACACTGAGCCGAATCTAAACGAAAAAGTTAATGAACACAACAATGGCCAGGACCAAGTCAATACTGATGAAGCCCCCACGCAATCTGTTAACAAATCTCTATCTCAAGTACCAGTTCGACGAAGCTCACGTATAAGATCTCCGACCTGGAAACACCGTGACGCAGATCTTTCCGTATTTTTACAAACTCAATTGTTCGCCGATTCTAGACAAAATGAAATCAATGGCTTATTAGAAAAAGGTGTATTCCAAATAATCAAGGAATCAAGCGTACCACAGGGTGTAAGGATTTTTAATTCCAGATTTGTTGATGAAATAAAGAACATTGGTACCGATAAAGCTTTTGAAAAATCAAGGCTCGTAGTTCAAGCATTTAACGATCATGGCAAAGAATTTGTTCTCACCCAGTCGCCGACCATACAAAGAATGAGCCAAAGGCTTATACTTGCATTAACAGCCATCTTACATAAAAAGATGTCTCTCGACCTTTTTATCCGCGATATTTCTCAGGCCTATGTGCAATCAACAACCCAGTTAAATCGAAACTTTTTTGTCAAACCCCCCAAAGAGCTAGGACTGAAATCAGGCTCCATCTTAAAAATAGTTAAACCACTATATGGTGTACCAGAGGCTGGAAACCACTGGTTTAAAACCTACCATCAACATCATACAAAAAATCTCGGTATGATTCAATCCACATTCGACTCATGCCTCTTATCCAAATTTATCAATGGTTTCGGTATTGTAGGCCTCCAAACGGATGATACTTTAATTCTAGCTGACAAATTATTTGCAAATGCCGAGGAAACCAAACTAAGAGAGGCTAAATTATTAGCAAAAGAAAGAGAAAAACTTACTGAAAACTCACCTCTAAAGTTCAACGGCAGCCAAATCAGCAAAAAGGACGATTCTATATTTCTAACCCAGGAACTCCAGTGTAAAAACCTACGTCTTATTAGTCTGAAACCAACCAACCTCGTAGGCTCCAGGGGAAAATTGCGCACAGCTGTAACTCCAAAAGATCAATTTATCGCCCAGAGAGCTCGAGGTGCGTATATAGCGAGTGTTTGTCAGCCAGAGGCTTCATTTGATCTATCACACGCTGCTCAAATCATTAATCCAAAAGAGGAAGATGCAAAAGCAATTAACAAACGCCTTCAATGGCAAATTGATAATTCTTTAAGAGGTCTCAAGTTCATTGAACTTGATTTAAAAACACTTAAGTTGATGGTCTTTACTGATGCATCTTTTGCAAACAATCAAGATTTATCATCTCAAATTGGTTACGTGATAGCTCTGGCCGATGATAATAACAAGGCTAACATCATTCACTGGTCTTCACTTAAGTGTAAGAGAGTCACCAGAAGTGTTCTGGCTTCTGAACTTTACTCCGTGGCTCATGGCTTCGATGTTGCCGTCGTTCTTAAAGCGACAATTGAGCAAATACTTGACCTTAAAGAGCCTCTTCCGCTAATTCTATGCACTGATTCTAAATCGTTGTATGATTGTCTAGTAAAGCTTGCACCACGCAAGAAAAGCGTTTGATGATTGACTTAATGTGTCTACGGCAATCGTATGAGCGGCGCCAAATAACCGAAATCAGATGGATTGATGGGAAGTCTAACCCAGCAGACGCCATGACGAAAAGCCAACCATGTCCTGCTTTAACAAGCTTGATTGATACCAACAGACTGAATATTGAAACTTCTGGATGGGTAGAAAGACCTAATATATAGACACTACTTATCCATTCTAAAGAGCCGCCAGTGTCTAGAACTGATGGAAAACACATGCATCTGGTGTGGGAATGGAACTGGGAACATGAGGGTTCACGTGATATATTAGGATTATGTAAGGCGTTTGGGGGACGGGAGTTTATAGTTTCATATCGTAGTTATTAGAAAACAAGAACGATCATATCAAGCAGCAACTCGAGTGCAGTTATTGTGATCACACCCCGTAAACATACCGACAGGGACAATTCTCAACACCTATCAGTAATGTCCCCTACGAGCCTCCAGATCTCAGTGTAGAGTCTGCAGAGCCGAGATTGAATAACAAAGTCCTCACTTTGATGAGGATTCCCAATGGCCTTCACGGTCTGTAATGTCTTCATCTCTCAACACATCCCCCTGTAATCATTGTGATGAAGCTAGCTACGATCAGATCAGTTGGCATGGTCGAAATCCCTCTCATCCCCAATCCTTTTTCATGACTGAGTCTCGGCTCCGGGAGTTCTTTTCACTCCCAGGCTCGTAGGGGTCACCACTGATAGGTGTTCAGCCTTCGTCCTCCATTCAGATGACATAGTGTTGGAAATGGAGACACGGAGTGTTGTGGACGTATGGGCCCTCCATTTCGTCTAGGTTCCCGACACGATCTTGTGTGTGTTTAAGAGGTTGGAATGGGTAATATGGTAGCGCTTCAGGCTACCTATTAGATATACGAGCGGCTGTATGGCGTGGGCACAAGGAGGTTATTGGGGGTTTTCTATGCCTAGATGGCGCCACACTCGTTTATGGTGTGGCTTAGGCTACGTGTCGCTTACACTTGTACTTGTAGCGCACACTTTCCATACTTTTAGCTTTAATCCGAACATGACACTCTTTTAGTCAACTTCTACTTTCGTTCCATGAATATTGCGCCCATTTCATTGCGCGATATTTCCAACACATAGGCTAATGCCTGAGTTATACTAGGCTCTAGTCTATGACAAATGGTCAGTCAAGGTTGCTGTTCGTGTAAAAGGACTGATCACGATAGCTGTTCGCATAGGTGAATCCAAAAATAAAGGTTTATATTCTGTATAACGAAAGAACTACACGAGCTACACAATTGAGTATCTACTAAGTCTTACATAAGTCACTTCAAGCCTGACTATCCAATGGTCACGTGAGCAATCGTTACAAATGGAATCGGATAAGTCCGATTCTAATCCTACAAGGCCCTAAGCCTGTAACAGTTCGCTCCATAAAGTACAAAAATAAGTACATATTTAGTCTTAGGGGAGAGTGGTGCCTCTGTAGCAACTCCCTATTTTGTTTCCTCTACTTCACAAGTGACACCTTATACAAGCAATTGGAGCTAGATAATGTCGGGATCCAAGTTGTTAGGCAAAAGCCTGCAATACAATATCTTCTTACAAATAACAGTCAAGCCTCGTCCATGAGTAGCCAACAGAGGGAAATTTCACGATGTCTGGATATCCAAGCATGCTTTCGTCGCTCATGCACACCAGCTCCGTGACAAATAGGATCTAGCTTTGCTTCATTCAAACAGATATCGTCTGTCCCAGGTCAGATAGGTGTCCAAGCTATCCCGGCTTCACTTGGAAGATCTACCCAGATGATGTGCCTATCTGTTGTGCTGGTGATGGCTAGGATTACGATGCACAAGGATAATGATCACTGAGGGTGAAGGAAGAACTTTCCAGGTGGGTCCATGATGAATATAAGAGTAATGGGGCTCTTTATGGAAAGTGTTTCTAGATAATACTACCAAATGGAGACAAGAGTATTCCCTGATACTGTTTTGGGAAAATAAGGCGAGAGTCTAGCTACCTTAGATGTGTATATAATTAGCTGTTTCTACCTCTATTGTAATAACGAGGTTATGAGAAGTCTAAGAATTGTCGCAATGGGTGTAACAGTCAACTTGGGTGAATATAGGATAGCGCTTTAAGTCTAACGTGAAGAAGATGGATATATATTGTAGATCTGATATATTGATGACTATTGAAAATAGGAGTGGAAAAGGTTAATCATATACAGAGGTCTAGCAGCGAGTATTTATACACAAAAATAGTACACAAAATATACCATCAATAGCGATAACTCCCAACCATTCATCCATTCAACAATTATGTCATTAGATATACCTGCTTGATATTATCATATTATCATATTATCATGTATGGCTGAGATACTGGTGTTGTCATTGCTGTATGTTAATGACGTATTATTGACACGGGATCGCTTGTCCTGTCTGTTACACTTGCTTAAAACTAGCCATTTCAAGTTGTGTGATCTATAAGTGGGCCTGATCACAACAACCTCCCAAATCCACATATTTCTGGATACCAAATATATCAGCAGTTCACATTGATTCAGCGATAATCACACGTAAAACTTCTGCCAATTAACCTCAGTAAGCTCTTACCTTTACAACACGATCGCAAACTACCTCTGGGATGTCGCTTCGCGCCCAGTCAATCTGGCTGTGACGTGCACACAATAAGATAATTGAGGAATTGTAGTGGTTACAGTGTGGTGATAGCAACAGTTGCCAATCGACGCACTTGTCCGTTGCTGTATTAGAATTGTCGACTATTAGACACTTGGTTATAGTATCAATGCTCGTTTACTCAAGGGAACTCAGGATTGACTTGGGTTCGACTGAGCATATAATCCATTTTGGAGCTCTTGTAGTTCTTCCGTCAAACAGAATATACATGTTTATTTTTGGATTCAGCCGTGTGAACGCCTATCGTGATCAGTCACTTCCCACAACAATATCTTCTCTGCCGCCCTAGAGAATTCTCGCGCTGACCCATTCCCTGAGCACCGTTTCGACTGGAAATGTCATCTGTAGTTGCTCAATCTCGCTGTAATTTAAGATGCAGTGTGTAATTTAATGTCAATGGCAAGGATTCTTAAGCTTGGCTTCGAAGGAGCGATCCTTGACTTGTCTCCCAGTGCATCATCTACCACTCGACCATCGAGGACAGGGCATAAACATGTGCTTGAGTTTGTGAGATTGGTAGCGACTTGGACAGCTTGGCCAGTAGAATAACGGCACTGTTTTCCCATGCGAATAAAAGTTGAGGCGTGGGTGTCCGCTAAGATCTTGGGGGTGATGTATTTCCTAGAGAGTTCAGTCGAATTTCGCAATACCAACGAACTTGGCCCTCAAGACAATAATTCATGACTCTGCACCACATCAATCTCTCACTGCCAACGAAATTAATTCCCACATAAGCCTTATCCAGTATGCAAATATGAACTATTACATCCCACGTTCAATGACCTCGCCTCTTATCAAATATTATCTAGCCTCAGCTGGCCACCAAATACACGCCCACGCCGATATCTCTACACGGTGGAGGTGACACTGCGTAATGCACAAATCTGGGAGACAGTTCTTTGGGATGGGCGTGAGAGGGATTGGGACAAGTTCACAAGATGATGATAAGGATGGATACAATCTCGTTGGGCGTGAAATTCGGAATTTTGGCAAGGAGTTTTACGAACTGAGCTTTGTGCGCGCCAAGACTTTGCTTGCGAGAGTGCAGCTGACACTGTACACATAAGTCAACGATGGAAGATGCTGTGGTTCGCCTCCTGGTGGTGTTCTCTGGTATAGTTTGAGTAGCCAAGGCACCTACTCCACTTGGGAAGGAGACACCTCAGACTACATTTCGCGCGGAGGAATTTCAGTGGATCATAAAGGCATGTCTGGATAACTCTGGATTTTTGAGACGTTCCCCTGGGTGGGTATTCACGGATGAGGGTTGACTTGGGATGAAGAAAAAGCCGCCATAACTTCGCAGTGGTACTTGCAAATGAAATCCGAGATATGAGTGCTCTGCTTGTAAATTGAGTCATCTTTTCTGTATATTTTCTCTGATATTGTTTGTTTGTTTGTTTTCTATTTTTAAGTCCTAGGATATACCCGTTTTCCCCTGAGGGTCAAAGACAGGGGTTTACAGCTAAGATCATATCTATGACATGCCCAACTTGTTCCCACCACGTGAACCGCTACTCAAATTGTAGCTAGTTAAATTACATGCAGCCATATACAAAATAGAAATCACAACATAACTCCAGGCTCCAAAACTTTGAGCTCCAACTAAATATCAGCACTTGTGGTTGGGAAGCAAAACTTCTCGCCTTGTTCCCCTTCCGATCGAGTCGTGTTACATGACTAATTTATATGGACCTCGCTGAGAGCAGAGGTCCAGCCTGCAGCTGATCACCCATAACATCGGGTTTTCTGTGCAAAATTTTTGAATGCTTCGAGACACTTGGGTCCTAGAAGTTCATGTATAAAGTCGTTGTGGGACTTTAGACCTCGTATTCGACGTGTTTCGTGAGAGTGAAGCCGACAGTGGATAAAGTGGGTTGGGCTAGTCTCTTTCCCACACGCGCACTCACTAGGTGCGTCTGGATTGTTGAATCGGCGATGATAAGCCGCGAAATTGCCGTGGCCCGTACGGGCCGCGATTAGTTCGCGTAGAAGATGCCTTGATAGGGCTAGTTCTGGGGGCTTGCGCCGTTTCATGAGCAGATCTAGCTTTCGATACCGAACAGGGCACGCTTTATCCCACCAATCGTTGAGCAAAGCCTGTAGCCGGTTATACATGAGACGGCGAAGGTATGCCAACGAAATGGTTTCTGGTTGGTTGTCCGGACTGGGCAGCATTCGTAAGCCGAGGCGCGCAGTTGCGTCTGCTTCTTCGTTCCCTTGTATTCCAGAGTGACCGGGGATCCACTTAATCGTCACAGCAGCTGACGCTGAGAGTATGCGAAACTGATGTACCTCTTCGAGGCTGGTTGAAGAGATGCCCGTCTCAAGTGCTTTTATAGCGTGTTGACTATCCAGAAAAACATTCACTCGCTGAATCGTCTCCCCCAGCTGCTGTTGCGCTTCTTTAAGTCTCAACGCCGCCTCAAGAGCCTTCAGCGCCCCTGTGATTTCTGCGTCCAAGACCTCTCCTCCGTGTCGGATACCATTCTCCTTGAGAAGAGTTTTACCATATCTCTTCACAACAAAACCCCAAGCTGAACGTCCGTTTCCCTCCGAAGAGCCGTCTGAGTAGGCGCAAATTTCCGATGCGGGCACGTTGTCTATCCAAAGTTTGCTTGCTTCTTTTCCTTCTGACTTGGTCATGGATCTAGCAGAGTAGAATGGTGGCGGCAGAGGCATCGAAGCTTCTGCATCCGGAAGTTGTCGATAGGCTCGCTGTGCACGAGTCCTTTGTCTATCTACATGTTCAAATCGTCGAGGTTTTTTCTTGTACTTTCGAGTCCCAACGTTTGGGCACATCGCAGCACGAGATCTCAGCGGGTGCTGATCATCGAGGGTTTTCATTCGGGCTGAAAATCGTAGTCGGTTTCCCTCTAGAATAATATTTGCGGGAGGGATTCCTCCTTCCCTGTGCAGGACAACATTCGGAGTAGTCCGAAGAACCGGAAGTGCAGATCGGAGACCCATAATGTTGGCCTTATCGATCATAGTGCAAAGTCTCGCGGTAGCTGGCGTTGCTATTCCTGCTCTTGTTGGGCGTTTGAGGCCGGGCCACCAGACTTCCGCTCCAAAAGTCGCGATTGAAACAATACAACTATTTACTGCTCGTACCAGCGCTCCTGGTGCGGCCCCTCGAAAAGTAGAATTGAAGCGTCGCATAAGATGTGCGACTTTCATTGCTTTTCCAGACCACGTCATCACATGATGTTTGAAGTTAAGCCGCGGATCGAGGTAAACTCCAAGCCAGCGAACTTGTTCAGCTGGTTCTATGAGAGTGCCGTTGACGTGGATGCCAACAGCTGCCTCGCGATGCCGTGGTGGAAATTGTACTACCTCTGACTTTTCTGTGTCGAATTGGACAGCATTTTTCTGAGCCCACTCCAGCAGGTGGTCGACTTCTTTCTGGGCAACTGCAGCAGACTCAGCAGTGGTGCGGCCAAATCCAAGAATGCCGATGTCGTCAGCGTAGCTAAACCTTAGATTAGGAGTACCACTCTGCATTGGCTCTGCCATGTACAGAAGAAAAAGAAGAGGCGAGATCGGCGAGCCCTGTGGGACCCCGCAAACTAGCTGTCGCTTTGTCGTGACTCCTTCCGAGTGTCGGACTTGGACCATTCGTTGTGCAAGAAACGAAGTTGTCCACTTTAGAACTGAGTCTGGCCATCCTTGTTCTTGCATTCTTCTCACTAGACGGTTATGAAGAACTGCATCGAACGCACCTTGTACATCTAAGGTGACGAAAGTGGCCGCCCACCCTTGTGTGCGCGCCTCCTCGACATCGTGTACTACACAGGAGACTAGGTCTGTTGCTGAGCGTCTCGAGAGTGCGCCGAATTGTTGCCGACCAACTACATCACAAATCACTGCTAAATGCGCCATCCGTTTTGCCAGAAGTCTTTCAAGTCCTTTACCAAGGCAAGAAAGAAGGGCAATTGGTCTCCATCCTTTGACAGTTGTTGGGTCCCTTTTAGGCTTCTGTACAAGTACTACTTCGGCCAATTTGAAACAAGTCGGATGCGTACCGAGCTGTATGCAAGCTCTGAAGAGCTTGACTATACAGGGTCCAATTGTCTTCCAGCAGGCCACTAGCAGCTGTACGGAGACTCCGTCTGCTCCCGGAGCCGTGTTTCCACAGCCGATGGTACAAGCTCGGACTTCTTCCTCGGATATGTCATCCTTCCATGGTATACGGTTGTTACTCGTGGCGATGCAAGGCGGTAGGTCGTCCGATGTTTGGTGTCTTGCCAGGAGACAGTCACGGAGAACTGTGGCTCGCTCTAGTGGATCAGAGATGAGAGCTCCGTTGTAATTGAGGGGTGGTGGGATGTTTGTCTGTCTAGGCCCAGCCATTCTCATCAGCTTATAAACATCGTTCGGCGTGTTCATTCTTTCCACCTGCTGTGCTTGATGTTCTTTTTTGGCAGCTCTAATGACTGATCGGAGCTTTTTAGCATACACTGCACGTTGGAGGGGTGATTCTGCCGCTCGATATTCAGCCCGTGCTTCTTTGCACGCCGGGGTCCACCACGGGGCTGATTTACCGCCGTTTGCTCTGGGCCGAGTTCCTGTTGCATTGATGGCAGTCTTAAGCTTTAAGCAAAGTTCCTGGGCATAGTCTTCGACCTTTTCGATTGTATCTAAAACTGGTGGTAGACGGACCAACTTAGTAACAACTCGTGCAAAGTCAGGTAGTCTTTCCTTCGTCACTCGAATCTTGCCCAAGTTGGGTCTCAAAGTTGCGGACTGGACCGGGATTATTCCTCGGATAGGAAGGTGGTCGCTGGTGACACATTCATCATGGTCAACCCATGCACGGCTGCCATTGATGTTGGTCCAGACAAGATCCAAGGTATTTCCAGCTTGATGCGTGGGTTCTCCAACAATAAGGCAGGTTAGATTGTGATCTTCTGCCCATTTTTCAATCATTTCACCTTGCCCGTAGGGGCTAGTGACTCCTGGTTGCCAGGCACAGTATACTGAATTGAAATCACCCGCAGCGACTGAGTTCGGCGGCGGGGTCCAATTGATAAGTGGCTGTACGGCTGATGTGTCTCTGGGTGCCTTGTACACATTGAGGAAAGTGACTCCATTAACAAGCACCCAGCAATAGTCGCCCGTCAGCTTAGCACAGGGGAAGAGTTGCCTCGCTGATATCGTCCTATCATCCTTCCGGGTGTAGGTCACAGCCCTTGGCCTGACCTTTTCGCCACCATGAGGTAAATGGCAAATGTATCCAGGATGCGACATTGTCTCTTCTTTCCACCGAGGTTCTTGAATTAAGACGACGTCGATATTCAGCTCGAATGCTCGGGCAAGTGCAATATTCTGTGTCGGACCTCCTCTACCTACGTTTATTGATATGAAACTTAGAGTAGGAGGGAGGCGGAAAGGGGCCCGTGTGGCGCCCTTTATGAGTGATTTTTCGGGACGACCACCTCTGTGACCTCAGTCACGTTTGGTGTCTCATCCGTCATTAGAACCTCATAGCTATTATTGGAGATGTAGTTCGGCGTAGCTGTTTTGGCCATCTCAGTGGCGGCTTTGATGTCGGCCTCTGCTCGTCGAACGGCGGTTTTCGCCCGGATCACAGCGGCATATTCGCATTGGCTAGCGTACCTGATCTTTTCGAGGGTTTCCCTAGAGGCCATTCCGGACTTATTAGGGCGGGCCAGACAGTTTCGGCTGTCTGATCTGTGAGGACCCCCGCAATTGCGGCACTTGGTGTGTCCTTGGCATTCCGAAGTGGAGTGCATCGTTGAGGTGCAGTTCCAGCACACTGGGGCGCGCGAGCAACTCTGGGTCCCGTGGTATAAGAGACATCGCTTGCATTGGCTCACAGTTTGGCGTGGCTGATGGCGAACAGCGATTCCTGAGTCGTCAAATAGTCGGAAGCCTGGTCTAGGTACGGACGCTCTTTCAAAATGAGCTACCCATGTCTGGTATGGGGCTCCGACTCTCCCTTTTCCATGAGGGCGAACCCTCACCGGAACCTTTGAAGTGACCCTGGCGATTTCGTCGGCCACCATCTCGTCGGTGACAACTACTTTACCTAGGAGTGTGTGAATTGCGACGGGAATTGTCGCAATACGAAGGGCCACTAAATCTGAGGCCTTCTCCAGGATTGCGTCTACCTGGACGAAAGACTCAGCAGAGTCCAGAAGGAGCTGTCGTACCTCCAGGTTTTTAGCTCGGAGTGCGAAGCCAGTCGGAACACGGTATACATGTTCAAAATTCTGCGGGGGTAGCTCGAGTAATTTTGCTGTCGCATCTCGGACACCAGCCGGCGAGAGTGCGCGCCAAGCATGTTCTTTTCCGAGTCGAAGAAACAAACGATCATCTTTGGGGCCAGTTTTCTTAGCTTTTGCCGGAGGTCTCGTTGGTGTCGGGAGTTTGTTATGGACCCGCACATCTTTCACAGGTGCTGCTGGCGTGTGGAGGCCAGTTCGGGTAACTGTTGCCCAGGTAGGTTTGACCTGGGTCGCTTTTTGTAGCAGCTCTGGCTGCTTTTCAATCGTTTGTTCCACGATCTTTCCGCCATGATTCTGGCAGTTTGGTCGTGGGGGAGGTTGGGAAGGACTGTTCCTGGTCCCGACATCATGAATTGAGCTATTGCAGCTCGGAGGTAGACTTTCATGGAGTCTATAAATTGAACGCTTGACCCTTTGGATAGAGGTGAGAGCGCATTCTCCACACCATTGATAGCAGCGGTGCATATTGTGAGATTAGTTGCGGTCTGGGCCGCTCGCTGTTCTTCGGCTTCAAGTATTGCTCGAAGCTCGGGAGGGTAAGTCGCAGTATTCTTGGAGTTGCTATTGCTGCAAGAAGTTTTATTATTACCATTTGCCCTCGGAATGGTATTCTGAGTGGCTGTGGTTGACGTGGCTTCGTCGGCCTTTTTGTAGTTGGCATTAGCTGTCCGATTAATGGCCGGCACAGCAATCTTCCTCGTGTTTGTAATAGCGGGGGCCTCTGGGACCTGACCGTCTTCGGGTTCACTGATATTCCATCGTGAGCTCTCAAGCCCCTCCATGATATATCGGTCGATAACCGCATCACCCATTTCAACATCGGGGTTTGTAGAGTTGGAATCTTCTTCAAAGGCTCTTATCCTTTCGGTCATTTCCGACTCCATTTTTCGCTCGTCTATCGAGCTCAATGGTATGTTCTTTTTTGCCAAGCGCTTTTTCAGCCTGGTATTCGCTCTATCAATTGTTCTTTGATGGCGAATAGGTCGCGATGATTTCGCAGGCCCCGGAGACATATTGAAGATCCGGGGTCTTGCTACTGTGAGAATTCGAATAAGTGTAATTGTATGCGAGTCGGAGGGGGACGGTAATGGTATTGGGGGATCAAATTGATTTTCTCACGAATATTCAGGAATTCTAGCTCTGATATTGTGTCATAGCTAGTTAGCTGCATACGCAATTAAAATCTGATGCAAAAAAAAAAAAAAAAGAATGCTCCCTTGGGATACATCCCTAGCAGGCCAAGAGTGCTTGGCTTGCTGCATTTGAAAAGCGACAGATTAGATGACTCACGGATGACTTGCTGTCACCAAATGTTTTTATTTGTAATAGATTTCGAGACAAATGTATAGCTCTTCCCCATCATTAATGACATGAAAGGATGAATTTATCTACGAGCTGCACCCGTGTATTGCGAATACTTTGCTACAATCCCTTCCGTTGGCCAACATCCCAGACTGTGTGCCCCTCGGCACGGTTAGGTCGCAATGGCTTACTTGACGGTCTTAATCGACCAAGATGGCGACTTCTCAAACCTTTGAAAGGTAACGCGTTTATGGTGGAAGTTACCCATGGCCGAGCTAGAATTGACTCGACTCAAAGAGCTAAATGGCAGGGTACGGTAATGAACGAAGCAAGAGGATCATGTTTACAAGACTCGTCCGTTGAAACTTTCCGGCCTCGTTTATGTTGAGCTACCGGCGTGGCCAAGCTGGAGAGCTTTACGCAATGGATGACACTACCGATAATTCTGACATTGGTTGTCGTGAGATGAAGGCTTGTAGATGTTACAGTTTGCTCATGTATATTCCATAACTGAATAAAAATAACACATCCTCTCATGATGAAAGTGGGGTCGCGTGAGTCAGATGGCCACCGACATGGGAAACTCTGGGGACAAGATTGGCGCGTTAATTCCCATGATAACACTCGTTATGGAATAGGAGCCGGATGCTGCAGCATCAATTAAAATTCACATATTGATGTGTGGAAATGTGATCCTGCCTCGAGTGCAAGTATATCAGACTATTACTCCCTACAGTGATAGCTTTTCATGTAGTCAACCAATCCTCTCATCATTCTCATCGACAGAAGTATTTGTGTCGAAAGGTCAGAAACAAAATTCCATCCATTGCTTGCGTTTCCAGTTTTTTCCTGTGCCGAACCCTGATCCTATTACTACACAGCTCACCATGCTAGTACTCAGTTCAGTTCCGTGAGAAGTACATGCTCCAAATGAAGTTTTTCAATGCACCTATGACCGTGGCACTGGCTGCTATTACACTGCTAGTGCCCTCTACCCATGCACTATTTCAGTTTAATTGTATAAGCGGTGAATCACTCGACGAGCATCTGGTTAGAAGTGACGGAGAAGGTTCCAGCCCTGATAATGTTAGAGAAGACGACCCTCCTGCACCGTCTGGAGAGTGGTACGGGGTAAAAAAATTTAAAAGACAGGCACAGGATGGAAGTTGGTCTCTCCATTCCCTCGAATTAGCTCTTGCTAACCATACTTTTCCACGACCAGGATATATCGATTACTTAGTCCAACGTCTTCAAGCATACCCGAATTATATACTCTATGAATGGAATACGGATAAATGGGAAGAATGTACCATGAAGATTGTCCTTAATTACCGCAAGAGTCGATCATGATTTTTGCCAAGACAGGAAGTAATCGGAACAGGACGAAGGCGAGACAAGACGGAGGCGGAACGGGACGGAGTCGGTGTATAAGGTAAAGCTTATAATCGGATCAATCTAAAGTCTAGAATAATTACAAGACAAAAAGCTACTGAACAAATCCAGTCCTAGACATTCCTTAAGTATTCAAGACCGGCTACTACAATCAGGGGTATGATAGTCTACAGAAATAACATAGCAACTGATTACTATGTTGATTAGTAACTGTTACTATCACAACATTGTAACAATCGTAATGCATCGACTATGTTACTAGGGAAGCTCCTGACTTGGTTGACCAGATTAACGTAGCATCTCAGTATTATCCTAGGGCACAATGGTAGTAACAAGCAGGCCGTTTTCCTCGTGGGAAGCCCGGTCTGTGACAGGCACCGTAAACCTTGGCATTAAATTTGGAGGAACTGAAAGCTGCAAACTTTATGGTATGGCTGATTCTGATTTTTGCAGGATGCCATTCAACCCGAAAATCAACATGGGGATATGCATTTTTCTTTGGAGGAGGCATTATTTCAGCCGCATCCAAACGCTTTGAAAGTGTAGCTCAGTGCACTACCAAAGCAGAGTTTTATGCCTTGGGTAAAGCGAGCATGGAGGCATCTTGGTTTCGCATGCTTTTAATCCAACTTGGCTATAAAGGAGAAGACGCCAAAAAGATCAAAATTTACGGAGATAATCAAGGGAGCCTGAAGCTAGCTGAAAATCCCGTATTCCACAATCGAACTAAGCACATTGCCACAAAATATTTTTACATTTGTGAAATGATGGAGCGAAAAGAGGTTGAATTTGAGTATGTCGCCACCAAAGAGATGGCTGCCGATGGATTAACAAAAGGACTGACCTTCGATAAGCATAGGAGAATCCTGAAAATGCTCAATATGACTACCTATAGTGCGTGACCTGCTTACATTGATCTGATATGCCTCTGTATGGGTATCGCCTGAAGGGGGATGTTGAAAGTCATGTGATAGCTCTGTCATTGTATCACATGTCTCGCTTAGTATTCCACACTTCTGTAATTGTAAAGTGTTTAGATTGTAGAATTATTAACAGTACAAGAATTGTAGTTATAATACACACAATAAATTCCATATTAAATTATATTATCAGGAATCTGATTTCGAGATCAAGTATCCACACGCAGCTCAATTAATAGCTGGTATACAGTATACTCTTAACTCCACTGTCGCATAAATTTCAACATAAGATGTTATGCTTAATACAACTAGATGTGAGAGAATTACTATTCTTATATACATGTGAATATGCCACGGCTCTGATTGAAATCATTCCATGTAATTCCAGATTGATGATGTCAACTTCCATTCTGTATCAATCCATTCCATTCCATTCCATTCCAATCCATTAGCATCTTTCATGTTTGTCTTATTAATCCTCAATATACATATGCAGGGGTATCCATGCAATAATTATAACACTAGAACATGAAACTGCTACTCTTCCGATGGAAATCTACTTGATGCAACAAAGGGCTCAGTATGTAGACCGCTCAATTTCTCTACCAGTCCAAAAGACTATCAAATCAGCATGTAGTAAAATTAAGCTTCTCAGAAGAGGAATGGAAGATATTGGAGCACACAATAAAAGAGCAGACCTTGCATACTGAAAAGAGATTTACGGAGAGGATCAATTCAAGGACTTACAAAAAGAAGCGGTAAGAGTTGCAGCGTTCTTAGAATAGGCGAAATCTTGGTCTTTGTCACGGACGAGGACAAAGACTATGACGAGAACGAAGACAGTGGCTGATAACAAAGACGAGATATTCAGATTAATGATTAGATTCTAAAACATAGGTAATTTACAAGACAAAAAGCTACAGTCTAAATCAAGTCCCAGAGTTTCCTTAAGTACATGAGCATCAATGCTATAACCAAGGGTGTTATAGTCCACAGTTCTCACGTAGCAACTAACTAGTACTCCGAGTGGCAACTGTTGCTATCACAACACTGTAACCATTAAAATTCCTAAATTATGTTATTGTATATACGTCATGACTCGGTTGACTGGGTGCGACGCGACATCCCAGTGATGGTCTCAAGGCACTGTATTATCGGTATTCCGTAGGGTACGAGTTGGGTACAAGTAGGTTATAGATGTGGAGGATAGTGGTGATTCCTAAGAGTAGGAGGTATAAATCAGCGTGAGGTATAGGGTTCACGGAAGAGGTAAAGGTAATGTAAGTAATGGGTGAGGATGGTACAATATCGGCGGTCTTCTTTAGAGAAGAGATAAGTAGGTGAACAATAGGTATGAGTATAAACAGAAGACGTTGCGTGAAGAAATATTCTTCTTCACGCTGAGTATATATGTACATCAGATAATAGGACAGCCCTAAGCACTGTCTCGATCAGTGATACTACTTAATTCATATGATACGATCCTATGATCCTGAGTATGTCCTAATTGTTTAGGAACTCAATCTAACACCGCGTTGTGTTTTGGCATGGAACTCCCCATGAAACACCATCCTAGCTTCTACTGCGTTTATTCATGAAAGATAGTTTGTGACAGTCTTCCACAAAGAGAACTCGACAGCCTATAAGATTTGCCTCAGCAGATCCTAAAACTTGGGCGGCAGCAGCAAAGCTCTACCAATGCTGCCACTCTGGACCTACTTAAAAATAGCTTCCGGGAGTCACCATTTTCTCTCCGCCAAAACCTGACGAGGGCCCAAAGTAGCTTAGCAATCCAGATTCGAAGCGAGCATATTGGGCTCATTTCTTATTTAACGGGAAGAAAGGTACCAGGGGTTCATCACCCAAGATACCTAAATGGCCACCAATCACAAAATCCCAAGCACATGATCATGTCCTGCCTTAAGTGAACAATTGGTAGAGGAGGAATCTGGAGACAAGCCCGAAATCGATCCTTTGAAGCAATGACCAACAATCCCAGCGATATGAAAAGAATCACACAATGGATTATTAATCATGGTTGGATAGAACAATTCCGCATGACAAATGCAGTCGAAATGCAGCTCAGGGAACGAGACGTAACATGAACAAAGTTGGGGTTCATAGAAGGAACGTGATTGGTACACATCGACGGCGTTACAGTGTAAATGTACTTCCTGTAGGATAAATTGCAAACTTTAATAATTAAATCAGAAAGCTTGGGGGGTTTTCACCGTAAGGTTTCCTCCTATGTAAATATATAGATAGGTTTATAGCCATCTGCATTGGCCCATAGGGCGCCAAATCCGGTTAAATGAATTCAAACTCAAAAATAATATTTGTATTAACATTCTAATTACTCATCCGTGAAAGTAGCGCTTCTGGCTACCTATCGGATACATGAGCGGCTGTATAGCCTTGGCACAAGGAGGTTATTGGGAGTTTTCTATGTCTAGATGGCACCACACTCGTTCATGCTGTGGCTTAGTCTTTGTGTCGCTTACACTCGTACTTGTAGCGCAAACTTCCTACACTTTTAACCGTAATCCGTGTTGAACGGATTGGTTTGCAAAAGCTTGTGGCTGTTATGCACAGATTGATCACTTGGTGAAGCGAGTGGGAAAATAGAGGAGTTTGTAAATATGTCGTGAAGAGTTCTTTTTTTTTTGGCATCAGATTTTATTTGCGTATGCAGCTATCTAGCTATGACACAATATCAAAGAAAAGTACAGAATAGATGACTGAATGTAAAGGAAGAGCACTTATGCCTCGGATTTCATTTGCAAATACCACTGCGAAGTTTTGGCGGCTTTTTCTTCACCCCAAGTCAACCCTCATCCGTGAATACCCACCCAGGGGAACATCTCAATATTCCTGAATTATCCAGACATGCCTTCATCATCCACCGAATTTTCTCCGCGCGAAATGTGGTCTTAGGCGTCTCCTTCCCAAGTGGAGTGGGTGCCCAGGCTACTAGAAGTATATCGGGGGGGATTATTCTCAACACCTGTCAGTGGTGTCCCCTACGAACCTCCAGCTCTCACTGTAGAGTCTGCAGAGCCAAGATTGAGTAGCAACCTCCTCACTTCGATGAGGATTCCATGTCACCTTCGCGGTCTGTATCGTCTTCATTTCTCATCACATCCCCCTATCACCATTATCATGAAGCTAACCACTATCAGATCAGACGTTAGGGTCGAAGCCCTTCTCGTCACCAACCCTTGATCATGGAGGAAAAGCCATCCGATGAGTTTCCGGAGCGAACCCAGCACCCGATACGGAGATGGTGGATTGGATCAAGATGGCCTCGACTGTTACAAAGAAGGGAGGTATCGATGAATATGCACACCTCGTGTTGTCCCGATGTCTAGGCCTCGCCTGGCTGGGGCTGCAAGTTTTTTGAGACTTTTTCACGCGCACGCAGTTTCAATTGGTACCATTTTTTTTTTTTTGGTAGAAGGTTCCGTGGAAAAGGTGGCCAAATTCCATGGGTAAAAACTGAGCCGAATGGCTGTTCATCACGGGCAATATATCAATGATCTTACAAGTAACAAGAGAGGACAGGAGCACTGTACAAGGTGTGGCCTGGGCCAGAGAGGAGCCCAATGTGCTAGATAGTCGAAGACTCAAGTAGTACAATAAACAAACCACTCAAGGTATACCGGAGAACACCACCAGGAGGCGGACCACGGCACCTTTCATCGTTTGCGTGTTTTAATAGTGTTCGCTGCACTCAACGTGATAGACTAGAACATATGTTTAAATATGTCTTTTATTGAGTCTTCTCTTCTATTACTATCACACATTCACAGTTATTATCTCTTTCCTTTGGTACCTGACCCGTGAGCCACCGTGACAGTTGTTACTATTACTATTTTATTGTTATATTGTTAAATGACAAGGTGTGTCCGGTGGCGTCGGAACCTGCCGAGCCAGTCAAGGTCAAGCTTAGGAGTCGCGTCAATAACGCTACTCATGCAGATCAGTCGCGCGGAGAAAATTTGTACTTGTAGTTATTGTCTGTCACTATTTTGTAAATAGAATACTATCGCTTCTCATTCTATCTGACCTCCTTCCACTGTGATAATTCTATTGTCTTCTCTACAGTTATACAGCTATAGAAGGCCTCCCAATTATAGGTTATGACCACCGGTTCGCCACAGGTATAGATAGAATCAAAATCGACTCCAAAGCCTCGAAGGCTTCGTCTAAGATTCGAGCAAGGAATCAAAATTACGCCCTAGATCAAACCTCATAAGAATGGAGGACAATGAAGTTATGGGTAGAATTCCCTCGCTCTCGAGGGATAACTATGAGAGCTGGTTCAGAGAGATGAGGCTCAAACTAAAAGCCAGGTCAGTATTCTTCACTGTTGAGACGACATTGGAAGAATATGCGACCACATCAGAGAGGAAGAGCAAAAATATACCTTCTTCGTCTAGTATCGATGGAGGATCTATAAAAGTCGAGGTACTAAGCACGAGTATGGACGAGACAAAGGTTGAAAAGTATGAGAAAGCTGAAGCAACGTCACTTCTACTCATACTTCAGGCTCTAAGTGCGGAGGATGTTGACATGATCGATGAGCACCAAACAGCCCTCAGGGTTTGGAACGCACTAAAAGGAAAGTATTTCAGAACTAACGAGTATTCTGCAAATGCATATCTAACAAAAATTGCAACGTTTCAATTCCATGAAGAAATGGGCTTGGACAATTCTTGGGCTAAGCTTAAAGAGTTCCGCCGAAAACTTATCAGTGCGGATCCCATAATGAAGAACGCCTATCCAGATGCGGCTTTATTCTTGATTCTGACAAAGACACTCCCACCAGCTTTTAAGGCGACGACAGATGGATTCAGAATCCAAGTTACGCTCTCTGTCGAGGACAAACTCAAGATTTTGAACGAAGTGGAAGAAGATCTAAGGCTTCAAAACGAAAGATCACTCGTTGCTAGACACAAGCCATCTAAGTTTGCACAGAAATTGCAACAGAATCATGATCGAGATTCTGATTCAGATAGCCCTGGATATAGGTGCTATTTATGTAAAAAACCACATACTGTCGCTCGATGTCCTAGAATGGAGACAGCTGCGAGACTTTTGAAAGAGCATGATTATAGGAAAAAGATGCAGGCATCGAAAAACAAATCACGCCCACAAGAAAAAGACATTCCTAAAAACTCTCGGTCAACCCAGAAGCTTCCAAAATATCACAGTTCGT
The DNA here is from genome assembly GCA_900239735.1 of Blumeria hordei DH14. Taxonomy (NCBI): domain Eukaryota; kingdom Fungi; phylum Ascomycota; class Leotiomycetes; order Helotiales; family Erysiphaceae; genus Blumeria; species Blumeria hordei. The sequence goes on along the minus strand of OENG01000025.1, from coordinate 821 downwards.
ACGCCGCTGACACTTTTCCGCCAAGAAACAAACAAAAAGCGAAATTTGAATCATTGGAATCAAACGAAGATTGCGAGGAATGTCACCTATCAAAAGAAGAAAGATGTAAGGCTACCCCATCCGATTGGCCTGTTGATACTGGTGCCACTTCTCACATGTCTGACCAACCTCTTCTATTCAGGAAACTCATACCGATTGTTCCAAAACGAGTAAAGGTTGGAGGGGGTGAATTGAAGTCGGAATTTTCTGGCGATGTTCAAATGAGGTGTAAAGATGGTTCTTCAATGTTACTATCTAATGTTTTGTATGTTCCAAATCTTGGAGTAAATCTTCTATCAGTGAGAAGGCTGTGTCAAGCTGGGTTGAACTTTGTCGGGAACCAAAATGAATTGTTCCTTAAGCTAGACAATAAAGTAATTATTGAAGCTAGAATGAGTAAAGGACTCTACATTGTGACACATGTTGCCCAAGGATATGAAGAGACCGCGTTTAACTCTGTGGAAAACAATAGTCCAATTGATAACACTTCATCTGTGAACCCGGGTCAAATCTCACATGAAGAAGCCATCCGCAAAAACGAAAGGGAAAGATATCTAAAGTATCATCGTCGCTTTGTTCACCTAGGACCTGAGAAAATTCGAAACTTACATCTGGTTACTACACTCAAGAAAAGGATCAAGATTCCACGAGATCTTGATGTCTGCGAGGTATGTGCATTAACTAAGATGAAAAATAGAATCCCAAAAGTCCTTAGCCCGTGGAGCAAAGAAATACTGGGACAAGTCCAGTTTGATGTCGCCGCCCATTCCCAACAAGTATCA